>CM053770.1:242311492-242588476 GCA_028658325.1 Potorous gilbertii | reverse complement strand
CATTCTTCTCCTCATTGACTTTTTGAACCTCTTTTGCCAATTGAGTTAGCCTATTTTTCAAGGTGTTATTTTCTTCAGCATTTTTTTTGGGTCTCCTTTATCAAGGTATTGACCCATTTTTCATGCTTTTCTTGAATCTCTCTCATTTCTCTTCCCAGTTTTTCCTCAACCTGTCTAACTTGATTTTCAAAATCCTTTCTGAGCTCTTCCATGGCCTGAGCCCATTGGATATCTATTTCAGATGTTTGGGATACAGAGGCCTTGACTCTTATGTCTTTATCTGATGGTAAGCAGTTTTCTTCTTCATTAGAGAGGAAGCTTGGAATCATTTGTTTACCAAGAAAATAACCTTCTATGGTCTTAGTTTTTTTCCCTTTTCTGGGCATTTTCCAAGACAGTTATTTGACTTCTGAGAGTCCTCTCCACCCCTGCCTAGGTCTGCCCAGCTAGTGCTTGGGGTCTGAGATTCAAATGCTGCTCCCGAGCCTCAAGGCTTTCAGCTGCAGGCAGGGCTGCTATTCAATGGGAGCTTAAGTTCTGGTGCTCAGGTGGGGGCAGGGCCACCTCCCAGGCTCAGTTCCCTCAGGGGGGTTATGCAGAGAACTTCGGGAATGGAGCTCCTGTGGAGCTCCTGCCTGCTCCAGGAGCTCCTGGCCACCCGCTGCCTCTGCTGCTGCCTCCTGAGGGAGCCTGAGTTATGGAGATACCCCGCTCCCCTCTTGGCCAGCCCAGAAGTCTCTCTCACTGACCTATGCATCTGTGGGTGGAGGGACCTTCGTGGCTGCTGCACATTCCGTCCCTGAAGCCTGCCCCAATTTGCTCCTCTTTTTTGCCACATGGCCAGGGAAGGGCTGGGCTCTGCTCCCCTATGGTGCACGATGGACCTTTGGGATCGGTTTTTCAGGGCTCTCTGGAACGGAAATCTCCTTCATTCTGTTTCTGTGAGACTTCCACTTTTCCAGAATTTGTTGGGAGTTCTTTTTACAGGAGATCCATGGGCTGTGGGTTTGGAGCTAGCATATGTGAATCTTTCTACTCTGCCATCTTGGCTCCTCCCTGAGTATTATCTTTTTAAAAAAATTCCACCGAATTTGCAAGACAAGGTGAAACCTCAGGAGTATTTTGATTTGTATTTTTATTATTATTAGTGATTTGGAGCATTCTTTCAATTGGTTGTGAATACTTTACAACTCTTTTGAGAACTGTTTATTCATATCCTTTGACTTCTTATCTACTGAGGAATGACTATTAGTTACATATATGTACTAATTGATGTTATATCTTGGATACCAAACCCTCAACAGAGAACGTTGATACAAAGATCTTTTCACCCATTTGCGCATTTCCCTTCTTATCCTAGATGCACCAATATTGTCTATGCAAAAGCTTGTCAGTTTCAAAAAAAAAGCAAAGCTATTTCTTTTATCTTTTTGTAATCAGCCCTGTCTCTTGTTTGGTTAAGAATATATCTCCTACCCATACCTTTTAGAAGTATATGATCTATTTCTTTTCTAAGGTTTTTTTTATCATATGATCTTTTATAATAAGGTCATATATCTATTTTTTATCCAATACATTAAAATGTATCGTGGAATATGTTGTAAGTTATTTGTGAATTAAATTTGGTAGCACTGTCATTTATATTATAGTGACTTGGCCTAGTTATGAGCACTCAATTTCTCCAGCTATTTAAGTTGTTTTTTATTTCTTTAAAGGTTGCTTTTTAATTGATTCTATAGAAATCACTTGTATGCTTTGGTGGGTCAATCCTCAGATATTTTATGAATTTTGTAGTTATTTGGAATGGGATTTATCTTTCTATGTTTACTCTTTGGGTTTTATTATTATTTTATAGGAATGAGTTGGTTTTTGAGGGTTTATTTTTTAGCCTGCAACTTTGTTAAAACTTTTAAATTGTCTCAATTGGTGCCTTTGCTGATTCCCTAGAATTTTCCAAGTATACCATTATAACATCAACTAATAGAGTTAGTTTCAGCTCCTTTTCACTTATCTTTATGCCTTTCATTTATTTCTCTTGTTTTATTGCTATTACCAGTATTTCTAGAACTATATAAAATAATGTGTGGGGAGTGGGCATCCTTACTTCATTCTCATATTTATTGGGGGATGGGAGTTCTGGTATATCCTCTTTACAAGTGATGATTGCTTTTGGTTTTAGATGCTTTTTATATTTACAACAGGTCCCTCTATGTGTATCCTCTGAGGGATTTTTATCACAAAGGAGTGTTATACTTTATCAAAGACTTTTTCTGAATCTATTGAGATACTCATGTGATTTTGGATGTTTTTATATTAATAAGATTAATTTTGTTGATTGTTTCTAATGTTGAATATATATACACACACAAATATGTACATACATGCTATATATATATATAATATATGTAATATATGTGTATATACACAAAAGATGCTGGTAGAATGCTTTGCCCCCCCCCCCAATTTTGTAGAATAATTTCTGAAGTATATGTATTAATTGCTCTTTAATAGTTCAGTTGAATTCCTTTGAATTCTCTTTTGAATCCACCAGGAGCAGGATTCTCCGCCCCCCCTCACCCCACCCCTTTGGTAGTTCCTTTACAACTAGATCTATTTCCTTTTCTGACATTAGTTATTTAAAATCTCTATCTGGTATTGCAACATTTTGGGTGCTTCCTATTTTTGGAGGAATTCCTGTATTTCTTTTGTGTTCTCAGTTATATGTTAGCATGTAACTGCATATAATATTCGGATTATTCTAATTTCTTCTGGTTTTATTGTGATCTCACCTTCCTCATTTGCTATTTTATTGCTTTGATTTTTTGCTATCTTCTTTTTAATCAGATTAGCTAAGGGTTTATCAATTTAGTAAAATTGTCAAAGAACTCGATTTTAGTTTTTTTTAGTAAAAGATTAGATTTAGTAAAGATTAGATTTTGAGATTTAGATTTTTAGTTTTTTAGCAAAATTGTCAAAGAACCAGATTTTAATTTTATTTATCATTCTATGGGCTTTTTTTGCTTCAAATGTATCTATTTCCCTTCTAACTTTTGATATCTTATTTTAATGCTTATTTTAGGTTTATTTTTTAGCTTTTAAATTTTTAAAAATTCATATTCCATTCATTAATCCTCTCTTTTTATATTTTATTAAAGTCTGTTGGAAATTTTCCCTTGAGGATTACTTTAGCTGGATCCCAGAAATTTTGGTATGTTTCTTCATCATTATCATTTTTTTACATAGTTTTTAACTGCTTCTATGATTTGTTCTTTGGTCCATTTGTTATTTATGAAATCATCACTCAGTCTCCATTTGAGCCTGTATTTTTTGGTTTGGTCCTTGAACCAATTGCTATTTTTATTGCATCATAGATTGTAAAGGATGTATTATTAATTCTGCTTTTTAATGTTTGTTTTCAATATCTCTGTGTCTAGTACATGATAAATTTTTGTGAAAGTTCCATATGATGCTGATAAATTTGTATATTCTTTTATAGTTCTATTTAGAAGAGTTCATAAGGCTTTTTAGTTCTAGTTTCTCCAGTTTATTCAGTTCCGTATTTTCCCTTTTGTTTTTCTTTCTGTTAGATTTATCCACAACTGTGAGAAGGATAGTGAAGTCTCCTATCACTATTGTCTTATTATATCTTCCTGTAACTCAGATGTTTTCTTTATGAATCGACATGCTAGGGCATTTAGAATATTTGTAACAAATATTGCTTTGTTGTCAGTGGTTCTTTTCAGCGTAATGTAATCTCCTTGTTTATCTTTTTAATTTTTTGATCATTAGATAGCAAGATTACAACTCCTGTTTTTTTGTATTCACTTGATGTAGATTCCTCTTCCATTCCCTCAGTTTTATTATATGTATTTCTGTTTTAAAAATTTGTTTCTTGTAAACAACAGAGTGTAAAGTTTTGTTTTCTTATCCAATCTGTCACTTTTTAAAATTTTATTGGATTTTAAAATTCATTCATGTTTACATTATGAGAGGTTTCTATTTCTTCCACTTGTGGCTAATATTTTTTTTCAAGTTATGATTCTTTCTGCTGTATACACAATGCTATGTTCTTCCTTTATCTTCATCCTTTTTTTTTTTTAAAGGTGTCTCTTTTCCCACTCTCTTCCTCTCACCTCTGATCCCTCTTTCTCATTTGATTTCCCTTTCTGTTGGAGTTTTGCATACTAGTTTCTTTTATCTGGCTATATATTTCTTCCCCCTCTATTTTCCTCTTAGTCAGATAGATTCACCCTTCTCTTCCCTTCAGCTACTTCTATTCATTAATTTTTAAAATTTCAGTTTTTGTTCCTTTTTCCAGAATGATTTCTCTATCTATCTTCGTTATACATCTCTTTCTGCCTATTCTAGACCTTCATTCTCTGATTCATGGCCCCTAGAATTATCTGATCTCTCTCTATTATCTGGATTTCTCCTGCAATCAAAACTTCCAAGGTATCTATTATAGGTTTTCTCCTCTAGGCAGGTTATGCCAGTGGCTTATAGAGCTTGCCCTGATGATTTTCCCTTTTCATCAAATCTTATTCCAAGAACAATGCCAATTATTGGGACTGTTAGAGAGGACACTGCCCTTCCTCCCCCAGTAGGGCCTTTCCCCCCACTACATCCGAAATTATACAATCCACTATTGATCTATACTGTCCCCTGATTACCTTTTCCCCTATTTGCTTCAAAATATCCTTGAGTCCATACTCTCCTCTTCCTCCAGATGCCATTTACCTCTAGGAGATCCAACTCCCCCCACCCTGAAACAGGATAAGTAGACTTTTTAAGCACAAAATCACCCAGACCACATCTCACTTCACAGACCATCTCTCTTCATCCATAGGAGCATTCATCAGTGGACTTCCCAACCTTCCCCCACTTATCAAAGTTAAGACCTCTTTCCTTCCTTGCCTTTTCAATCCTTCCCCTCCTCCTCCTGTACTCCCATATAGGCTTTCCTCTTTCTGCGACCACATGGGGCATTTCCCCCTCATTGCAACCCTTGCTTTGACCCCAGAGTGTCACACATTCCTGTGTGTCCCCCTGCCCCACCTCAAATACTCTCCCATGTTTGGGAGTATATTATATCCCCAAGAAAAACACTGATTCACCTGTAGGCAGTATGGACAGGTTCTGTGCACAATGACCCAGGCCTATCTCTTAACTTGTATCTGTTGGATTTCTACCTGTATTCCCATCTCCTTGTGTCCATTTAGAAAGGAGTTTCTACTGGTCTCCTTGTCCTATGACCATTGTTGTCCTTGGTTGTGGCATTTATTCCCTCCTGCATTTCTGTTTTTTAGAGTGTTCCCAGAAGCAAATCATTTCTTCAATTCTTTCTATTGTTTTAAATGTTTTAAACAACTCTTTGTTATTGAATATCCTTTTTTTTTTTTCATTCATGGTTAGGTTCAGATTTTCAGACTAGGTCATCCTGGGCTACATCTTGAGCTACATTCATTGCTCTTTAGATTATTGTGTTTCCCTATATGTTTTCTGGTGATCATGGAAAGGCCTTTTGTCTTGTCCTTTGCATTTGAAGATCTTTATTCTGATCACTTGCAGAGCTTGTTACTGAATGGAATTGTTGAATTTAACCACGATGTGTGTGAGAGTTTGAAGCCTAGGAATTTTTGCTAGAAGTGATAATTCTACTTCTGTGTTCAGAAATTCTGGGTAATTCTTTCCTATTTTTTCCTTCATTATGATGTTAAGGTTTTCCATCTTGTTGTGTTCTTCTGGGAGACCTAAGATCCTTAGGTTGTCTCTCCACATCCCGTCTTTGAGGTCAGTGTGCTTTGTTGGCACCATGAGCATATTTTCTTTCCATGTAATAATTTTCTTCTTTCCCTCCTTCTAGATTGTCATTCATTCCTGTATATTTGCATTTCCAGTCTACTGTTCTTCCTTTTGGGCAGCAAGATGGTGTAATAGAGAGAGTTCTGTAATTAGGAAGATTCATTAAAATCTGGCTTCAGACACTTACTAGCTGTGTGACCTTGGGCAATTCACTTGTTACTGTTTACTTCAGTTTCCTCATTTGCAAAATGAGATGAGACTTGCCATCACAGATTATACTTTTTCTATTTTTCCCATTTTATTTTGCTGTGCAGGCCATATTCTGCTCTCACAATTCTCATTACTTTTTTTTAACCATTCAAAGAGAGAGCATTGTGGTTCTACGTTCTCCTATTCCACAGAGTCCTCTGTCTCATCAAATGCTGGATCATTTCCCTTTGTTTTGCAGTATTTATTCATAAATCTGGAAGATATATTTCTTTCTATTGTTAATATTTTTCCTGTTGATTTATATGCATATATTCAAGGGCTTTGAACTTTCTTCTTCCTGAGATCTTTGGTAAATTTCAGGTTCTTTTTTTTCCTGTGTGACTCCCTCCTCTCTGGTGTTGGTGGTTTCTTTGGGGGATAGATCTCAAAGCATCTGAGCTTCCTCCCATGCTGGGTATTTCATGGTTCACTAGACTACGTCTCTGCCATAGGTGATTTGGGGGTACATAGAATTGGACTCAGTTGGATGTTGCACTCTTTTCGTTAATCTTAGTGGAGAGCCATGAAGGCAATATGGTGTCCTTTTCTGGTGCCCTGTCCTGCTTCCTCTGTTTCTTAGTTCTACAGCCCAGAAATGGCAGTTCACCAGCTGACTCTATAGGGTTGTCCACCTCAGCACCGGCAGTTCAGAGCTTTGCAGGGCAGGTACGATGGCATTGTCTAGCTTCACTAACTCTCTGTTGCATCCTGAGAAGACGTCTATAACGGAGCCAGGGTCTCCACGGACACGGGATAGAGTGAAGGGTTTTGTTGTATGCCTCTGTAGGGTCCTTTGGTCTGCTAATGCCAGCTTCACTGCCAGTAGTGTGGGAGGTGGGGGAGAGGTGATGAGTGAACACAGGGACAGTGAGTGTCAGTTTATGGGTTTTTAAAAATCATCTCTTGGATTCTGGGTATCCTACTCCATGGATACAGCTGAAATTACTTTGTCTCTGGCCCATACTTCATGTTTTGGAGAGGTCTGAGAGATGACGAGGATCAGAGAAAATGTCTGGTCCTCCATTTTATGGCTCACATGCCCTGGAAGTTCTTGTTGCAATTAGATTTCATCATTTTAGACTTGGCCTATCTTTCTATGGGTTTGAGAGTGATTCGTCCTAGCTTTATGTCATCTCCATGTTGGATAAGCACTCCATTTATGTCTTCATTCAGGTAGTAGACAAAGATGCTGCATGGCATTTGCCCAAGAGAGATTTTTGAGACACCCTATCAATGATATCCCTCGAGTTCAATATCTAACTCGTAATCTCTACTCTTGCAGTCTGGAGACTTATAAAAGCTTGAAATTCACCTTAAGTATACCCTGATCTCTGTTTTCTCTTCAAGAAAATCATGAGATACATTTGCTGCCTCCACTCCCTCACTACCTTCTCACCTCTCAGTCCTCCACAATCTGGCTTCTAGCTCAACCACTTCTCTCAAAAAAACCACAGAGACTGTCTCTGAACTGCTAAATCCAATGGTTTCTCTATGCTTTTCCCCGCCACCTCCCAGTCCTCCCTGTCTTTGGTCACTTGGCAGCTTCTAACATAACTGACTTCTCCTTCCCACATGTCCACTTTCTTCTTCCTTGACCTTTGTGACAGTTTCTTGTTTTTCTTCTCTTTTTTCCTCCTACTTGCCCGGCAACTTTTCAGTCTCTTTTATTGAATCATTATCAATCTCTACCTCCTTTGGCGTGATTGTACCCTCAGTCTGTGTGCTGGGTCTTTGTGTCCTTTTCTCTTACTTTCACTCTCCCAGAGCGATGTATGTTTCCATATGATCTCTACGTATGTGATGCTCCAGTCTATAGATACAACCTTAATCTTTCTCTTGAGCTCCAGTGTCACATGGACAATCCTGGAAAGGCAGGCCTGCTAGATATCATCCCACAGGTACCTTGAATGCAACATATCTTCCCTAGCCACACCTTCCACTCTGTCTGACTCCCCCATTTCTATTGATGTCACCACAATATTGTGGTCACCTACGTGTGACACCTTGGAGTCATTCTAGACTTCTCTGTTCTACATTCCCGTTTTCAAGTCAATTGCCAAGTTCTGTCAAATCTATCTCCAAATAATCAGTTTTCACCTCTTACCTAGACTCTAGTCTCTCTCCTCTCCAATCTCTCTTCCCTACATCTGCCAAACAAATCTCCCAAAAGCTGGGGTCTGATTATTTCATTGTCTCAGCTCAAGAATTTTCAGTGACTCCTTAGTGCTGTGAGGATAAAAGTCAAGCTCTTCATTTAATGTCTCCTTCCTCCCTCCCTGCTAAACCATCTGGCTTCAGCCTGCCTTCCCATTGTTGTTGTGTATCATTCCCCTTTATGCACTTTCTATTTTAGCCCCACCGATATTTTTCCAGTCCTCTGAACTTGGGAATAAACACATTTCCTGTTTCATGGTCCATGCTGTCCTTCAGGCCTTGGGTGCTCTCCCTCCTTGGCTCCTTCTTTTCTTAAGGAGGCTTTCCTGAAGCTCTAGTTAGTGCTGGTCTCCCTCAACTAATGAATCTACATATATTTATTCATACATGTGTTTTATTCTCCCCAGTATCATGTAAACTTGGTGAAAGCAGGACTGGTTTCCTTCTCTCCACTTTTTGCAGGGGTGAATGTCTTTTTATCTCAAGCATTTAGGTTAGTGCCTAGAACACAGTAGGTGCTTAATAAAGACTCCTTAGACTATGTCAAAATTACCTACATGTCAAAACAAAATGTCTAACCTTTAAAAACTTCACTGGGGGTGGGGGGGGGGATTGTGCCATAAGTCCAAGAGGAGCAAGGAAGACAACAAGAGGGCCCTAGAAGGTGATATATTTTTAAGCAACAGGAGGACATCCAAATATCTAGCCCAAGGACAGTGATACCTTCAGGGCCCTGGTCACACTCAGTTCTGGCTGTCTCACTTGAGGCAAAGAGATCAATGGATGGAGACCTACTTTGCGAGATCAATGAAAGGAATGGGAGACATTTAGCCTGGGAAGGCCTAGCAAGGGCATACACAACCAATCCATTAGTCAACATTTACGAAGCACCTGCATTGGGCCAAGTGCTGGACAGAGGCAATGAATGAAACAATCTCTACTCTCCACTCTACTGACGTAATTATCTTCAGATTCCTGAAAGGAAATTACAGAGAAGAGGGATTTGAATTGTTCTGTATCACACTGCAGTAGAGACTAATAATAATGAGATTTATTCATTATATTATATGTATCATAAATATGAAGGTCACACACACATATTTATAGCATTTTAGCACTTCGCATATGTTCTCTCATTTTGATACTCACAACAACTCCGTAAGATTTAGGTTTAATAGAAGGAAAAATTCTTAGAGCTATCTGATGGTGAGTTCTTCATCACTAGAGGAAATCAAGTAGAAACAGGGTGGCCACTTCTAGGGGGAGACTGTGGAGGAAATCCTCACTAGAGCTAGGTTGGCATAGATGATCTAAGGGTCTGTGCTATGATTTTATCACCATATTCTAGCTATATAAAGTCCCCAATAATGATGAGTGCGCATTTGCTTCCCCTGTGTTCAGATTCCCGGTTCATCACCTGTATTCTGTGCTTTCATAGATACCTGGGATTGTGATTATTTCCATTGCTCCTCTGCCTGTGACTCACTGTCCCCTCCACTGCTATTCTCTTTCTTAGGCAGCATTTGCTCCTGTCCATGGTACCTGGCTTAGTAATTATTGAGTGTTCTGTTTGTCCCTTTCCCTTCCAGGACCTTTTGATCAGGCAAATCTCCAGGAAAATGTATTTTCCTTGTCTCTGGTAAGTTCTTTTCTTCAGTGACTAAGAATCCATTATTCTTACATCTTTAAAACTTGGTAAAGAAAGGAAAATCCTGATTTTGATTACCTTAAGTTGAAAAGTTTTTTGCACAAAGCCAATGCAATTAGATTAGAAGGGAAGCAGAAAGCTGGGAAATAATTTTTTACAGCCAGTGTCTCTTAAAGGACTCATTTCCAAAATATATAGTTTTGTTGAATTTATAAGAATACCAGTCACTTTCCAATTGATAAATGGTCAAAGGATATGAATAGGCAGTTTTCAGAGGAAGAAATGAAAGTTATCTATAGTCATATAAAAAACTTCTAAATCAATATTCATTAGAGAAATGCAAATCAAAACAACTCTGAGATATTTATCATACTTATCAGATTGGCTAACATGACAAAAAGGGAAAATGATAAATGTCAGATAAGATGTGGAAAAATCGATACATTAATCCGTTGTTGGTGGAATTGTGAACTGAATCATTTTGGAGAGCCATTTGGAAGTATTCTCAAAGGGCTATAAAACTGTGCATACCTTTTGACCCAGCAATGCCACTTCTATGTCTATATCCCAAAGAGATCATAAAAATGGGAAAAGGGCCCTCATGTACAAAAATATTTTTAGCAACTCTTTTTTTGTGGTGGCAAAGAATTGGAAATTGAGGGGAATATTCATCCATCAATTGGGGAATGGTCGAATAATTGTGGTATGATGTAATGGAATACTATTGTGCTATAAGAAATGATGAACAAGTGGACTTCAGAAAAACTCAGAAAAATTTATTTGAACTGATGCTGAGTGAAATGAGCAGGACCAGGAGAACATTGCACACAACCATAGCCACAATGTTTGATGACTGACTTTGATAGACTTAACTCTAAGACAACTCCAAAAGATTCATGATGGAAAATGTAATCCACATCCACAGAAAGAATGGTGGCATTTGAATGCATATCTAAGCATGCTATTCACTCTCTTTTCTTTCATTGTTTTGTTTTGTTTCTTCTTTCTCATGGTTCCTCCCATTAGTTTTAATTCTGTTTTACAACATGACTAATGTGAAAATATGTTTCATATGAATGTATATGTGGAGCCAATATCAGTTTGCATGCCATCTTGGGGAGGAAGAGGGAGAAAATTTAAAACTCAAAATCTTATGGAAGTGAATGTTGGAAACTAAAAATTAATTAATTGATTAATAAAAAAGGAAAGGTAAGTACTGTTGTTGAAGTCCATCTCTTTCACCTGATGCTCACTGCCTGCATGCTTCTTCTCCATCTAACCTTCCTTCAACGCTGACTTGAAATGCCTTCTGTGCTCTTGTGGACTTGTTTTTTGCCCAGTGCATGGTTAAGCCCTGTCAACTCCTTATGGATTGTTTCACATGATGTCATTTGTCTCCCAAATAGGTCATGCTCATCAGACTTGATAAGTATCAGGAGGCACTCCATCACATCCTAGATGTTCATCCTAGGAAAGGAACATACTTACCCACTATTAACCTGATGCTCACCTTGGCACCCTTCCTCGGGGTGTTATATCAACCACTCCAGCTGATCTCTTTGATCAGTCCTTGGTACTCAAGATCCTCAGTATTAATCTGCAGAGCACAGCCTCCAACCCCTCATTAGGTATTGGGTCTCAAAATCACCACCAGTTATTTAATCCTTCTCTCTCTAATTATGTACATTGTCTTACATTGAGCATTAACCAAGAGTCACACAAAGGTAAAAGGAAAATCCGATGTCTTGTTTTTAAGAAAACGAGAATAGGGTCCAATTTACTTGCTTTTAGAAATTAAGAATAGAGCATAGAATTTGATTAAATTAATTCAGCAAATAAATAGGCTCAGTGTTCAGGTTACATTTGGTTAAGGCAGGAACAGATATGGGAGGAGTGGAGAGAGAGAAGCTGAAGATGGAGAATGGATCGAATGGTTGCTTCTTCCACTCAATATGGCTAGGGCAGGTTCCCCACTCTTGGGCTAGGATAAAGCAGTCCTTTCTCCTTTCATAGCTAGCATTTATAGAGCTAGGTTTCTCACTGTATCCTCACAGTAACCCTAGGAGTTACTTACTGTTCAGAAAACAGAGGTTAAGTACGTTGCCCAGCAGCACCCACATAGTAGATGTCTGAAGCTAGATTGGAACTTGGGTCTTCCTGATTCCAAGTTAGGCGCTCTACCCACTGAGCCACTTAGCACCCTATCAACCTCTCTCCCTGGAAGACCTTTGAAATTCTTCTTCTGCCTCCCATCTTCCCTCATCCTTCTAGTTGTCAATTATATAATTGACATGGGTTTCCTAAAGGACCCACTTAGCTCAGGCACCTGATAACCTGAGAGTCTTTTCCTTCCACTATGTTCCTGCAAGAAATTACCATATACACGTGTTCAAATTTGCTTGGTTTTTTGCAACATGTTAAAAAGGCACAGAAGAAACAAGGCCACATTCTACTCTCAAAAGTCTTGGTGAAAGTGAGAATCATCAGCCTACTTAGTGAATGACCTTATGAGAATATGTGTAAAGAATGCTAATGTACCTCACACTTGCAGAGGGCTTGCTAAGTAGGAAAGAGTTTTTCCTTAGCTAGGGCAATCTGAGCAAAGACTCCAGGGATGGGGTGACCCCTTAGGCTATGTTCTTAAATGTCCACAAGGGAAAAAAGCTGTGGAGAATGTGGCATGACAAAACCATCCAGTTGACAATTAACTAGGTACAGCCAAGAACGAACAATGAGGAAACTGAACTGTGGTTTATTCACTCAGAGTGAGTCACCACCAGAAGCTGATGGATATGTGTGTCACCATTCAGCAGATGATTATTATACTATTTTCCTAGTTGAGCCTATGAGAGAGAGAGAGGGAGAGAGAGAGAGAGAGAGAGAGAGAGAGAGAGAGAGAGAGAGAGAGGCGAAAACATTCTTCTCAGTCATGTGTGGAGGGGTTGGGGGGGTGGGTTTATGGAAAGAAGAAAGAAAACAAGCATTTTAAAAGTGCCTACTATGTCCCAGGCAAAGTGCCAAATGCTTTATAAACATCTCATTTGATCCTCACAAGAGGTAGGTGCTATCATTATCCTCATTTTACAGTTAAGGAAACCAAGGTAAACAGATGTTAAGTAATTGTCCCATGGTCACACAGGTAGTGAGTGTCTAAGGCCAGGTTTGACACCAGGCCCAATATTCTATCCCTTGTGACACTCAGCTGACTTATGAGGAGATAGGGTTGGTCATAGAAGGAGATCAAATATTACTAGACTGGCCTCAGCATATCATTCCCTCTAGTTCTTAGGGTACCATCATTCCCTGGTCAGATAAGATAAAGAGAAATATATTTCTTGGGGTCATCAAGTCCTTTTTTCACCATCATAAAGCAAGATAATGGAAGAATTCTGCTTATAAACTGGCCCCACAGCTTGTGCTGGGGCAACTCATAGCAAAAAAGAGTATACACAGAACAAAATGGAGTTATTTATGCCTATTCTCAATACACCACTCTCAGAACTAAGAAAAAAAAGTCATCTTTTAATAGTGGAGAGCCGGTGGCATGAGTGATCCCAGTCCAACCACAGGGAAGAAAGAAAACTCTTTCCTGAGGTGTGGCAAAGATTGTAAGAGAGAACGCTATGGCAAATAGTTAAGGTATAATATTGTACTTTCCCCAAAACGACTGAGGGAGGCAGAAGGCAGTGAAGACAGAAAGAAAAGCTGTGCACAGGCAGGGCTTAGAACATGTTTAAACTTTTCCTGACAGTGATCATGCATGGTAACTTTCAATAGGAATTTTGAAAGAGGTGAAAAGAAAAGGTAAAGGCATCAAATTGTGTTTTATGTTGAGATTTATTTAAATCTTGTTCCAAATGGTATTTCCCTTTAAATTTTATTGGAAAATTCACAATTAGTGCTTAATTTAACACTTGTATTAATATCTTAGTAAAGAGTTTATTTTAACATGAAATGTTGAAGATTTGGAGGTTGTGGTTTTATCTAATCTCCCATGAAAGTCCATGAATGACAATGAACTCAATTGTCTGACCTGTATTCCATAATTCAAAGCATCACCATTCAGACTAGGGTAAACGTTGGAATTCTCTACATAGAAATTTCAGAAGAAATAACTGACCCTTAGGAATCCCAGGATAATGTGAAAGTTGTTACCTTCATTTGCTTCATAGAGAAGAGTCTGGCTGGGATGTCTGAACCACTGGCCTGTGACCTGTCAACCCCAGTACATTCTCAGTATCCAGCGAAGTGGCCTGAGCTTGGGATTTGTGTGGTGAGGACACATGTCGGATGTGTGACCCTGGTCATGAGTCAGAATAGTCCTTGAATGTTAGTTTTAAGGATTAGTCAATGGGGCCACAGGGGTGACTGAAAGACCACAAAATCACTCTGAGTTTCATTCATTCACTTGTGAGGAGTGTCGTACTGAGGGCCAGGACAGTTACAGCACTCTGGCCAGGGGGAACAGCCTGAGTGGCAGCAAAGTTCCAAAGTTGGGTCTAGGCCTTTGTCAATCTGACTTAATGCAAAAGTCATGTGAGTGTCAAATTTGACCTTGAGTAGCCTCATCTCCTTCAGGGTTTCAGTGGTTTTGTTAATCTCCTCCTTGGGACCATGGCTCAGGAGTTCATAGTTCTCACCAGGGTCCAATTCCAGGTCAAACAGCAGTGGTGGCTCATGGTGAGTCAGTGGGGTGAGGGCATGGCAGGCTGGATCAGCAACCATGTCACTGTGTGTGGAACCTAGACAATGAGGAGGGTAGAGAATAGGGGAAAAAATCCTGGAGTGGTGGTGGGAGCAGAATCATAAGGTACAGGGAACAACCAAAAGGGGACTCCAAGGAGATATCCAGGGAATTGGTCAGTTGGACCTGTAAGGGGACAGGGATTTGGGAGGGTGCGGCCCCTGGGAATGGCAGGCAATCCATCCCCATCAGTGGCTATGTCCCTGAGTGTTAGAGTTTGGGTGGGGGAGGGGGGAAGGAGGAGGGCACAGGGTAGTGTCTCAAGTTGTTGTGAGTAGCTAGAATTACCCTGGGTGAAAAAATGCGCCTTGTACTTCCCATGCCGGATGGCAAAGACACCTTGGGCCTCATCAGGGAATGGAGGGTAGAAGTAGAGTGTCTTCCGTGGGCTCTGGAGACACAGGGACATAGAAGTCAAGGATCTGGGGCTTGGAGACCATCAAAGAAGACTGCTCAGGGTCCCAGCATTCTTACCTTGCCTGTGCCCAGCAGAACGGGGCTCAGGTCCACCCCATCTAGGGTGACATTGGGCAGCTGGGCTCCTGCCAGAGCAGCCACAGTGGGCAGCAGGTCCAGAACACTGGCTAGTTCATGGGAGACCCCTGCCAATGGGGGGAGATGCCGATAAGGACAGCCTCTGGCAGGGGGCACCTCTCACAGGGCCTGCCAGGTGAGGATGGTAAATGAAATGCCTTTGCTCTCCTCTCTGCTTAGCCTCTTTCCCTTTATCAAGACCTGGGATGGGACTGGGGGAGGTGGACATCTGGAGGCCATGGACAATCAATGTCCTTAGAAGAGGAAGCATGAACCTTGGAATCAGAAGATCTGGGTTCAAATGCTGGCTTTACCGCTTACTAGCTGTGTGACTGGGGCCAGTCTCTCCCCCATTTGAACCTCATGGTTCTTATCTACAAAATGGGGATGTGACTCTTATGATGTCTCCTTCCTTAGGACTGATGTAAGCTTTTAACAGCCTGTACATTTTAGGATGGACTCATGTAAGCTTTTAACAGCCTGTACATTTTAGGAGAAGAAGCCACAAAGCAGGGTCTTCTTCCTTTCCCTCCCTTCCCTCCAGCTAAACAAGACACAGACCAGGTCTTGACAGACAAGAGGTTGAGAGGGGGAGGGGAAGATTAAGGAGGCAGTAGAAAGGTCCACTTTAGGAGGTAGTGAGCTCCCTGTCACTGGAGGTGGTCGAGCAAAAGTTGGAGACTGTAGAGGGGTTTAGGATCAGATTAGAATGGATGATGATATCCAGGGTCCCCTGTGAGATGAAGGGGATTGATGATGGGCAAAACTGGAAGGTTCAACCCCCAACAGAACAGACCCAGGGTATAGGAGTCAGGAAAGTCTCACAGAGAAGGGGCTGGAGCTCAGTGTTGGGTGTCATTCCACCCTGATTCCCTGAGCTGGTTTGACCCATGGGTCAACCTGGAGAGTTTACTGGTCAGAGACTGACCTGGCAGAATGTGGCCTGGCCAGAAGGCCAGAGCAGGTTCTCGAACACCACCCTCATAGGTTGTCCCCTTTCCACACCGGAGAAGGCCAGAGGAGCCGCCCCGGAACATACGAAGGGTCTCAGGGCTACAGAGACAGGAACAAACATGGAGGAGAGATGGTGTGAGAGCAAGAGACAGCGTCATAACAATGACAAACACCTTCCCAGCCCTTGTACCCATTATCTGCTGTGAAAAGGACCAGAGTTTCTTTGATTAGTCCAAGGCTCTCCACAGTATTCAGCAGTGCCCCCACAGCCGAGTCCAGCTCCATTAAGGCATCCCCAAATGGTCCCCGGCCAGAGCGCCCCACAAAGGTTTTCCCACTGAACTGGGGGTAATGGGTATGCTGTAGGCAGAAACAGGGTCACAGCACATGAAAGAAACAGCTGCATCTCTGCTTTGTCTCTGTGGCAACTTTGTTCCTCCCTCCCCCAACCCAGCAAAGGGGTAAGGAAAGGGCACACAGGGCAGGGACTGGGATGACATGAGGTCACTCACATGGGAGGCATAGTAAAGAAAAAAAGGCTGGCCTTGGTGAGCAGCATCCACCATGAGGTTCTGGGCAAAGGCCAGGTATTGCTTCTCCAACCCAGGCAGCCAGGGGGGCTGCTCCTTCACCGTCAGGTTAGCCATCAGTGGGATGGGGACGACGCCCTGGTCACAGCCTCCAAAGCAGAGGGTGGCTGGTGGGAAGCAGGTCAGGTTCTGGCAAGGGCCCTGTGGTGGCACAGGGCAAAAGGATGAGGGGGACAGTGGATAGGACTCTGCCACATGGTCCTAGTTCCTCTCCATTTACTTCTAGTCCTGGTTCACTGCTTTTTCAGTCCCCAGTCCCCACAGTTCTACCTTGGATTCTTTGTCCAATGCCCTTGGCCTCAATTTGCTGCCTCCCTAGGACCTCCCATCCCCCTGACTTATCAGTCTGCCCACTGGCCCCAGCCTCTGACTCCACACCTGATCATGGGAGTAGGGGATTCCCAGGAAGCGGTGGAATCCCTGATGTGGGGGCAAGAAGGAGCCATTGGGCCCCACCCCCAGATGCCACTTGCCAGTCATCCCAGTGAGGTAGCCCCTCTCAGCCAGGACCTCAGCTATGGTCACCTCATCCAGGGGGAGCCCACCCCGGGAGCCAGGGTATAGGACACCTGGGTAGAGCCCTGAACGTACAGGGTACCGCCCAGTCAAGAGTGCTGCCCTAGAAGGGATGAATAGGGATTAGAGAATCATTGGGGGCTCTCTGGAGAGAGAGGATTTCCACAGAGAGAAAAAGGGTCAGAGAAAGATGTGCATGCATGGGTGGGGGTGGGCAGGCAGTGAGAGGGATACATGATGGGAAGGGGAAGCTTGCTGGGATGGGGGCACAGAGAAGTTAGTAGAGGTAGAACTGTATGTCAGTTGAGGGTTGGGGAGGTAAGGTTCAAAGGGCAGAGTCCTGGGGTTCATCAGCCTCACCTAGATGGGGTACATAGCGGGACAGGCACATAGAAGTCGGTGAAGCGCAGGCCACCAGCTGCCATCCGGTCGAGGTTGGGTGTAGATGAGCTGGGGTGACCATAGCTGCTCAGGTCCCCATAGCCCAAGTCATCCGCAAAGATCAGAATGATGTTGGGGGGGCGGGCAATGGCTAGGCTGGTGGCTAAGGCCAGTATCAAGGGCCACAAAATGGCCATTATGCTTTCTGCACTCTGACCAGCAGGCCTTGGTCTGAAAGATCTATCAGGAAAACCCACATATGAGCATTCTCAGCACCCATTACAGATCTTCATCAAAACTCAGACCTGACCCCATTCCCACTCCAAAGTTTCAGGGGCCCTGGAATCATTACTAGAATTTTAGGGTTCGGAGCTGGAAGGTCTCATCCAACCCCTCGATCTACAACTGGAAAACGAATGCCCAGAATGATTAAAGTGATTTGGCCAGCGTTATACAGGTAACCGAAGTAGCAGAGCGAGACACAAACCCAGGTCCCCTGACCTAGTCAGATTGGGCAAGAGAGGTCAGACCTGATTTGCCTGACCCCCTAGAGCAGAATTGGACGACGATTTTTCAGGAGATAGACGGAAGAGAGCTGTCAGACATCTGGATGAGCTGACTCAGGTAGGGGATGGTGGGCTCCTCCAAGCCCAAGTGGGCCGATCACTTGCTAGGAGTGTTGGTGGGGGATTCTCGCGATCCTGCGCGTTGCAGTAGGAGATCTCTAGGTCCCGGACGTCCCAACA
This sequence comes from Potorous gilbertii, assembly GCA_028658325.1. Classification (NCBI taxonomy): domain Eukaryota; kingdom Metazoa; phylum Chordata; class Mammalia; order Diprotodontia; family Potoroidae; genus Potorous; species Potorous gilbertii. Next base: position 242,570,158 of record CM053770.1, on the reverse strand, counting down.
CCCCGGGCTGTCCCCCTCCTCCCTGCAGCTGGGCCCACACTGACCGAGGAGTCGTCCCGCGCCTGCAGTGACCAGTACGAGTCCCGGCGGCTGTGTGGCGCTGTCCGCTGTCCTGCTGCCCGTCTGGCTGGGACTGGAGGGGAGCTGGGAGGTGGGGGATGGGGCGGGGACGGAGAGAGTGGGAGGGAGGGCTCCCGGGGCCACTCCAGCCCCAGCGGGGCAGGGAGGGATCCCTGCTGCCTCCACCTCCCCAGGGATACTTCCGCTTCACTCTGTCCCCACCCCCATTCCCACCCCACCTCCAGCGCGAGATACCCGTGACTGAGACGGGAGCGGAGCATCTTGGGAAGAGGAGGGGCGGCGTGTTGGGGTTGGGGAGACTGGTCCCACTGTAGGGAGACCGCCGGAACTTCAACCTGGGTCGGGGCCCGGGGGTGCAGAGGGAGGAGCCGGACAGGGCCGAGGCGTGGTCATTTCTCCTTCGCGGAAGCGGGGGACGGACACTCCCTCAGGGATGTCACGACGCTCAGGACTCTGCCCCGCTGTGCCCCACCCCCAGTTACCCGGGCTTGTGCCCACCTCTGCCTGTTCTTGGCCTGATTTGGTTTGTCCCGTCTTGGACGCCCTCACCCTGATCCCCATATTCACCCCGCACTGGGCTGCCCGCAGAAAATGCCAGGAAGTGACCATTGCAAAAGAGGCCAGAGCTGAGGCCCGGAGGGGCGGGGTGTACCGAGGGCCATTGAACATCCTGCGGAGATTCCCTTTCCAATCAGCCAGCAGCCTCCTCCAGGAAACTGCACCGAGAACTCTCCTTTCGGAGACAGCCCATTCATTCCGCTCAGGAGACAGCTCTCATTTTTAGGACGTTTTCCCTGACGTGAGGCCTATAGCTATATCTTTGCCGCACACCCCGCCGCTCCTGGTTCAGCCCAATTGGACCAAGCCGAACACGGCGCATACCAATTCCCGTGACTCCTCTCTCCTGTTGGCCCTGAGCCTTCTACAGGCTAAATGTTCCTGTGCCCTTCCCCATCTGCTCACTCTCCTGTTTGCCCTCTAGCAGACACGCTCCAATTTGTCCGTGTCCTTCCTAAAATGTGCCTAGAGTGGAACAGCAGTGTCCTAGAACCGGAGAATCTTGGAACTGGGAGAAGCCGGGGAGGTCATCTCCTCCAGTCCCCTGCCTCAGGCAGGAATTTTCTTGACAGCCTCCTCAGGAAGGTTATTTTATTCATCTCCGCCCTGGTGATTGTCATCCAAGTGTCCTTGTCTTGCCCTATTCCAAACCTCTAGGGGAATGGTCTCCCAAAATGTCCTTCCCACCTCTGCCCAGCACCTTGGAGGACACGTGCCAACCCTTCTGTTGGTTGGCACGCGTTCCTATGATTTAATTCCTAGGGTCTATTTTAGGGGTTTAAGCATTATCTGGTTCTCCCCTTCACGACTTAACTGGGATACTCCCTTGGCTCTGCTGTGGCAGTGTGAGCCTTTCTCTTCCCATGGTGTCTGCCTATTCACATCGCTCTATCTTCTGAACCCCTGACACTCTCCTTGTGGGGCCTCCTGTCCCTGTGGGGCCTGGGGCCAACATTCTTCTTGCTGTCCTCCTCAGCATGCATCAGTCCCCAGCTAAGTTCACCTGCTAAGCTCATCTGCTCCTCACCTGGCCTCTGCACCCAAATCCACAGTTGCTAAGGTAGCTATTATTTGTGATGTTCTTGGCATACAGATTTTCCCTGTGGGTTTCAGACCTTGCCACTTCCTTTCCTTGGCATTCTCTGGAATTCTGGACTAGCTTTACTGTAGAAGCTCCCAAACTTATTTGGCCTACTGTCCTTTAAAAAAAAATTACTCAGTGCTCCTCTGGAAATCTACTTTCTTTAACCCTTTAAGGGTTTTTAAAATTTGCATCATTTAAAAAACTAAAGTTTCTAAAAAAAGAGATGCATCTTAAATTTAATAATTTATTGTAAATTTGTGACTTCTTCCTGCATTGAAATTTTGATGATGCAATATTTCATCATGTAATCGTATAGTATCATATTATAAACAAGTCATTACATGCACATATTCCTGCCCATATTGCTGGGCTTCCTACCTCTCTAAATAGGTAGGAATACTCTCTAAAACCTGTTGGCCAACTTAACCACTGATCAGTTATAACTGTATTTTATGTGTTTATTTGGAAAATAGTGTAATCAGTATGACTTTCACTGTTACACAAATATGAAATGTGTATGAATGGTTTTTCAGAATTTTTTCCTCTTCTTTCTTTATGCTTCCACAACCCCCTTATTTTTATTAAGTGCCCTCTCTCAATTGCACCCAAGCCTACTACCATCCCCTCATTGTTCCAGTGCCCCCAGGGGGTAGTATTACCAACTTTGGGAATCTCTGCTTAGGTCTCAGATTCCCTCTCCTGACCTCAGGCCCTCTCACAGTGATCCTCACTGGACAGAAGTCTTCCATTGTTGTCAGCTTTAAATAGCTCTAGAAACAAGAGTTGTTGGAACAATAATTATTATTCCTCTCATAAAATCCTTGTGACTTTCACCCTTGCTGCAAGCAGAGATCTTTCCTAGATCTGTCCTCTTTAGCTGTATAAGCAAAATCTCAATTCATTTCAATCCCACTAATACTTAAGCACCTACTATGTGCAAGGCGCTCTGACCCATTTCCATAGTCAACTCTGACTTTGTCCGTTCTAGACAGTCTGGGTCTGTTCTCTGGCCTGCTCCTGTAGTCAGATCTGTCTTGGTTGGTTAATGGGCCACCTGTTCTCAGCCTTCCTTCTAGTAACTCTATAGCTCCCTTAAGGTCCTAGCTAACGTGCTCCTATCATGCATCTCTGTGGTTTTCCCTCATGCAGCCTCAAGAAGACAGTCTCCTTTTTCTTTTGAGACTGGCAGCTCTCCTTGGTCTTCCTCTTGGTCACTCTCTTCCTGTTAGCTGATATGGTCTGTTCATCTTCCCACTCCCAGCAGCTGCTCCACCTTTCCCCTCTTTTGTTTGCAGGGGAAGTTTTTCTGCTTCTCAGAAATCATCTGGAGAAGTGGACACTCCTTGTGGGCCCTACCCACTACCTCTCACTCTCCCACAGGCTCTTGGTGTCCAGGAGGGCAATGACCTCTTGTAAATTTATCACCCAGGATTTCTTATCACCCATTGAGTCAGTAGGGTAATTAAATACCCTGAAGGAGGAGGGGGCTGTCCCCACACCCTGCAGTGCACTTCAGCATCTTTGGAATCCCATCTGGAGAGTCTCAACAACCTTCCAGCGTGAACTATATGTCTCCCAGGGCAATTTGTCAGAACTGACCACTGCTGTCTTGCTCCCTAGCTGATCATTGAAAGCTGGAGGTACCTCCTTACAGGACTCAGTGAGCTCAGCATGATCCAGGATCTAGTACCAGTGCCTAACTAGTAGCAACCAGGTAAGAGGTAGAATTGAGTTCCCATCATGGTATCCTGATCACTGGTGACTTGACCTGGTTTACACATGAGTATTTCTGTATGTCATACCATTCTTCTCTAGGGCACCCAAATTCAGAAACTTAATCTTTTGTTTGATCCCTCCTCTTCATCTCTCAGGTGCCACCAGTTACCAAATCCTGGTAATTCTACTTTTGCAATATTTCTCACCTCCTCTCTCCCATTACGTTGCTTTCATTATGCCCTCATCTGGACTATCCCAATAAGCTTCCAGCAGGTTTTCCTATCTCCACTCTTTCTCTGACTCTAATCCAACCTTGCCTGATGATTCTTTCTTAACACAATCTAGTAGCTGGTTGCAGTGTCGGGAAAGCCCTGGTTCAAATTGTGCCTTTGACACATCTGGTTGAATGATCTTGTTCTGGGAGTCTCTTAACCTCTTAATCCTCCCAGACAAATCTGAGTATAAATATCAGAAGAGCTGAAGATCTCCACTGGTAGAAAGAGGCCCTTTAAAGCAAAGGGAGCTTCCCACTCCCTCAATGAAATCATAGGTTCAGGATCAAAGACCGAAGGAAAGGTTCCATATATTTCACAATATTCATAGTTATGACCTCACTGCCATCTTTCCTTATCTGCTTGTTTCTTCTGTTCTGCCCATGCATGTGCAAGATTTCTTCATCCTTAAAAAACTCTCACTCCATCTCACCAGACCCTCAAGCTATTGTCCTGTATCTCTCTTTCATTTCTTAGTCAAATTGAAAAAAGTTGGTTGTACTTTTTTGCCTTACTTCTCCTCCCTCACTCCTCAGCTCTTGGCAATCCGATTTCAGATGTCATCGACCAATGGAAGCTACTCTCTCCGAAGTTACCAGTGATCTTTCAGTTAACAAACTGAATAGTTTTTTCTTAATCTTCCCTCCTCATAACCTGTCTGTGACATTTAACTCCATCATTCACTCTCTCATTCTTCTTGATACTCTCTCCTCTCTGGGTTTTCAAGGGTTAAGTGGTGAAGTGGACAGAGTGCTGGGCCTGAAGTCAGGAAGACCCAAGCTCAGTTCTGGCCTCAGAAGCTTACTGTGTGACCTTAGGCAAATCATTTAACCTCTGTCTGCCTCAGTTTCCTCAACTTTAAAATGAGGATAGCAAGAGCACTTACTTCCCAGGGTTGTTGGGAGGAACAAATGAAACAATAATTATAACATATATTTAACACAGTGCCTGCCACATAGTAAGTGCTTAATAAATGTGTATTCCCTCTTCCTCCATCCTTTTCTTGGTTCTTCTCCTACATGTGTGACTTGTCATCAGTTTCTTTTTCTGGATCATTGTCCAGTTCATGGTCCCTAGTTGTAGGCATAAGGGAAGATTCTGTCCTGGGTCCTCTTTTCTTCTTTCTCTTCATTCTCTCACTTGGTGGCCACATTGGCTCCCATGGGCTTAATTCTCATCTCCATACAAGTGTATATGTGCAGATAATCCAGCCAACACAGTCCTAGCTTCTCTCCTGAATCAGCTACTTAGGCAATACTTAGAATCACATAATCCTGTAGATCCTATATGTGATGTTCAAAACTGAACCATCTTCTTCCTGTCCCCCAAACTACCTCATCTTTTGAACTCTTCTATTTCTGTTGATGCTCCTAACATCTTCCCAGTCACCCAGGGTCATTACCTTGATGTTACCCTCAACTCTTTACTCTCCCACTCCCCTTCAATATCCACTCGGTTGTTAAATCATGCTATTTCTGTCTTTCCTATATGTTCCCTTGTCTCCTGGTTCTGCCTGGATGACTTGTGTTCTAAGTGGAGGAAGGTGATATATTATTAAGGTGAGGGACAGTAGCATCTACCTTTTGCCCATCAGCTTCCCCAGGTAATGGCTTTTCTTGCCTAAGACCTATCTTCCATACAGGTTGGGGTGTATGTGTCCCTGCCTCAGTGTGTACCCCACAGTGGGCACTCAGTTACTGATTTCTGCTTGCTGATCATAATAGCTATTATGGGCACAGTCCTTTTGAGTTAATGACTCTTCTAGATAAAGGTCTCTGAATACCTCCGACAAGAATGCTCTGTATTTTTTTTGACCCACTCTAGGTGGACTTCTTTGTGCCAATGGCCAGTCCAGTCTTGCTCCCCCCATCTGTACCTTTAGGAATTTTACCAGAAGGTTGACATAGACATGTCTTCCAGGATATGACAGCCTAGTGGAGTATAAGACATAAACAGATTGCTGTAGTATACACCATTCATCGATAAGTGCCTCAGAGAATTACAAGACTAAGGTCTCTGTGACATCTAAGAGGACCTTCCTGACTCCAGGTCTGTCGATCTAATCACTGGACAAACTAGCTGCTTTGGGAGGTATTCAGTTGTATTCTCTTCTTTGAAGCAAGCATGTATTAAGTGCCTTCTGTATGTCAGGCACAGTGCTGGACAATGGAGATACAAAGAGAAAAAGGGAAGTCCCTACCTGAAGGAGCTTATATTGTACTTAAGGTAGAGGGATGGAAAGTATAGAATGGATAGAAGTATAATATAAGGTAAGTTAAGGAGGGTGATAGCACTGGCAAATGGGGAGGGGGAAATCAGAAAAAGCTGAAAGTCAGACATCAACTTGATCCTGTGATATATATCCTTGTAGTAAGCCGATCAATCAACAAACATTTATTAATTAATGTCCAAGCTAATTCATTTACTAGCTGTGTGACCTTGGGCAAATCACTTCACTTCTGTTTACCTCAGTTTCCTCAACTGTCAAATCGGGGTGATAGTAACACCTCTCTCGCAGGGTTGTTGTGAGGATGAAATGAGACAATATTTGTAAAAATGCTTAGCACAGGCTATTTAAATGCTTATTCTCTTCCTTTCCCCTCCTCTCTCCTGTTAGGAGCCTGTTAAGGGAGCAAAGAGCATGTCTACTCTTCTTTCTGGCCCTCTGAATCAGGGATAGGTGGAAGTGATCACCAGTGAAGACGGCTGAAAGGTATGGATTGTACTTATGGGACGCATCTTTATTAAAGTGAGTGGAAGGAGGTGATCACTTGGGTGCCCTCAGTGAGTCCAAGTAACTAGGCACAGATGAAATGAATCCCCAGTCTCTGATGGGACCATCAATGCTGAACTACTTTTGGCATTCTTTGAAATAACATGGAGATTGGAAGAGGAACAACAGATATGAAGAAGAGACACAATGACTCTATTTTAAAAAATCAAATATAGGCTAGCTTGCAAATATAGGCTAGTTAGTTTGACTTCAATTGTTGGGAGTGTTCTAGAGTGTCTTATTAAAGGGAAGTTTGCCTGCATTCTGAAAGGGAAGCAGTCATCAATTATAGCTCTCTTGGCTCCATCAAGGAAGGGCCATGAGGCTAAATGAAGATCAAATTTGCTGACAGTTACTACACCAGTAGATCAGGGAATTCTCTAGACCAGGGAATGTTCTTAACCTGGAAACCAGAGATGCCAGAACTTGGATGGGAAAACAAATTATGTCTTCATTTGAATATGATTGGTTTCCTTTTGTGGCAAGTAGAATTGCAATAAAGGCAGATTGAGACAGTTTTCTCCAGAGCAAGGAAACCATATTAGCCATAATACATAAACCATTAGTAAAATGGGTTACGCCAACCATCTCAGTCAAAAAGCCAGGGACCTGAACATGATTAATTTATTAGACTATCAATAATCAATAGATTATGTCAATGGCACCTCTCAATGACCAAAGACCCCAAGTGAAGGCCAGCAGGATCTTGTAAACTAGGAGTGTCTTCCTTCTGATTGATCTGAAAGTACGTTATTTGGACCTCCCCTGGCACAGGTAAGACAATCCTGATTGGTAGACATTTTGATGAAGAATTACTTTAGCACCTCCCTATTGCTTCCTTGTTGGAAGACAGGAGTAATCCTCAAGTGACAAGATTAGTCTGCCATCTGGGGCAAGTGAGCTGACCTTCAGGGGTTAGTGTCTGACTGTGACCCTGTTTGGGTTTTTATGGCAAACATATTGGAGTGGTTTGCCATTTTCTTCTCCAGCTCATTTTAGAGATGAGGCAGACAGGGTTTTAGTGACTTGCCTAGGGTCACACCTCTGGTAGGTGTCTGAGAACCCACTCTGACACTTAAGGAAGCTCATTGCTTTATGAGACTCAGTTGCCTCTGGTAACCTTGAGAATTTTTGGGAAAAACAAAAACTATCTTAATCAGGTGTCCCACCCCCACCCCTTTGGAGACCAAGTTATCCCTAAGTTTGATGAGGAAAAGCAAGAACAAGAGAGTCATCCTAGCCCAAGCTGGTTCTCTCTAAACAGAAGTGGAGTGTGGAGGAAGGAGAGGGTCCTACTTTAACTGAAGAGCCTGGGTGTGGGGAGAGGGTTAGGAGTGATCATATTCGCCTACCATGCATTAATATGGCCTGGAAGAGGTTTTATTTTGAACTAGGCTAAGAGAGGAGGTTTTGACAAAATGAGGAAAAGGATTCATTATCAAATGATACAACATAATATTTATTTTCCTCACTTTGTAACCATCCATATTTTATTTTCTCCTTTTAAAAACATGATTCTGGAAAAGGGTCTATACCCTTCAATCAGACTGAATGCCAGAGGTGTCCCTGATGTCAAAAAAAGATCAGGAAGTCTTGCTGCATAGTCAATTTCTAGACCCAGACCTTGATTTAAGTAACACTTTTTGACTACTTTTCATCCTGTCCTTGTGGAAAAACTAGTGAGATGTGGGATACACAATAATACAGTTAGGTGGCTTTGGATCTGGTAGGGAACTCTCCTTACTGACCAAAGGCAGCTGGGAGAGAAGTTGCTAGTGAATGGATTGCCTCATCCTTGGTCAGTCACTGTCTGACATTTATAAAAAATAATATTGGTTATGAATTTAACTTTACTACATTGTTATTGAGTTGACTTCACTTATTTCATCTTTATTATGAACTCCACTTTAGTCATTGATAAAACAAAATGAACGTGCTTTATAATGATTTGTATTTGAATAAATGAATTTCAATCCATGAAATGTCTCTAACAACTACTTCACTCTCTCTGAGTAGCCCATCAGAATTCTTTCTTTTCTATTTACTTTTCTCCAATTTCACTCTTTTATTTTTGCTTGGTGGTTGCCTCAGCTTCCCAATAGATCTAGGTCTGGCCACAGCCACACACTTTCCTGCCATCTCCTCCCCAGCAGCCTCGCTGCCAGGCACAAGCCCCACTCACTAACTGGCCTTTCCAGTTGGTGAAGTCATTTTTTTCCATCATGAAGTCACTTATGCTACCTTTCCTGGGAAGAATATGTCAGTCTATTCTCTTATGATTCTACTGCCCCTCTGCTAACTTTTCAAATCAAGGTATTCCTCCCTGGCCACCATTTCCTAGATATGTTGTCTCCCATTCAAATGGAAGTTATTTGAATTCAAGAACCATCTTCACTTTTGCATAAGGAGTGGTTACATTTGGGTTTATATAAATCTCTTGCACTCAGCACAATGCTTGGCACAAAATGTTATTTTTGTCGAGTTGTTTTCAGTCATGCCTGACTCTTCCATGACCCCATTTGGGTTTTTCTTGGCTAGAATATCAGAGTGGCTTGCCATTTTCTTCTCCAGCTCATTTTACAGATGAGGAAACTGAGACAAACATGGTTAAGTCATTTGCTCAGGGTCACACAGCTAGTAAGTGTCTGAGGTCATTTGAACCCAGGAAAGCGGGGTCTTTCTAACTCCAGGCCTGGCACTCTATACATTGTACTGCCTAGATCTGTATGGTACATGCCTAATAAATGTTTTTCCCTTCATTCCTTCATTCATTTTATGGGTTGCCTGCTGTTCTTCTGATTCTACTTTCTTTACTTTGCATAATTCCATAGGGTTTCTATACATCTCTTTATATTCCTCATTTGTAACAGTTCTAATTGCATCAGAACCTAGCATCAGGACCAAGGTGGAGCTGAGACTCCATATCCTTTCCCTCTGCTTCACAAAGGCGCCCACCTGCTGTGGACCTGTATTTAGTCTTGGAAGAGCCTGACCATCTGGAAGTCAGTCAACAACATTTATTAAGCACTCATTATGTGTTAGAGGAGTCAAACTCCTTTTTCAGACTCTTTGGTTCATTAAACTGATACTCTGTTTCCTTGGGAAAGATTAACTTAAAGCTTAGGTTTTACCTGATGTCTATGGTCTTCCCAAAGGGGAGAGAACTCAATGTATGATGTAAATGAGATAGAAGACAGGTATTTATTTCCTACATACAAAAGAAATGCTTGATACAAAAGGATCTCACAAGTGTACATTGTTTAAAAAGCATAAATAAGCTTAAAATGGAAATAATAACTACTGGTATACTCTGCTGGGAGGTTGAGATTTAAAACCATCAAGATAAAAATCCTTTACTAGGATCCCTGGTTCTGTACTGTCTTCCTTATGGTAGATGTCTGCTGAAAAAAACAGCCCCAGGACTGGATTAATCTTCCAGACAGTGGCCATCTTTCCAAAGAGTGGTCATTCAAAGACTGGGAGTCACTAGGGACTCTTTCTGAAGCGTTAACTAGTGCTAACCAAAGGCTCTAGATTTTCGGATCACTCAGACTTACCAGGTGGACTCCAAGCTTGGACAAGTCAATTTCAGGATTAATGTTGGTTCACCTAGGCTCAGGCAAAGAAACGCAAAGCAGAAAACACAGATAGAGACCCAGCTAAGCCTCCTTGCTATAGCTACAACGCAGGAGCGGTTGACATGAAGCCAGGGTTGAGAGGGGCCACCCTTTCGGACCATTCATGGGAAGTCCTAGAGCTGTATGATGCCAGAGTCATGCTCAGCTGGTCTAAAAATCTCATCCTCATCCAAGAGCCCAGCTGCTGAGGCAGCTGAGCAGCTCTGTGCATGCCCTGTTACAATAACATTCCATGACATAATGTACCAGAAATTATTAAATCATTTCCCAATTGTTGGACTTTTAGGTTGTTTCCAGTTTTTTTTTTAATGATCACACATCATGCTGCTATAAATATCTTTGGACAGAGTATTCAATATGTATTATCAACAATGGAATCATTAGGTCAAAAGGTAGGATTTATTTTTATAACATTTGCAGAGAATTGCTAGATTACTTTCTTAAAAGGTTCCACTGGTTTCCATTTCTACCAGTAACATATGAGTGCACTTGTTTTTCCATAGCCCTGCCAATATTGTTTCATTGATTTTATTTTTTGCCAATTTGATGGGTACAAAGTATTATGTCAAAGAAATTTTAGTTATAAATGACTTTAATAAAAGCTTTGGTAAACTTTTCAATGCCATGTTAACTGTAACAGAATGTAGGTGGTATATTTATATCTACATCAATATGTGCCTACATCAATATCTCTCTATTTTTTTGTTTTCTAATAAATTCTTTTGTGGTTTAAATTTAATCTGCTTGTGAGTCTGTTGGGACCCCCAACCAATACTCTATATACACACCTATTGATGCTGTTAGCATCAATACCAGAATACTAAATGAGAGGTAATGACCTGAGATACCAATCTGCTAGGGATGAGCTTTTCTGTTTTGATCTAGGTTGGCCATGAGATAACAGATACAGTTGTGTTTAAAGTCTTTCCAGTTTGAGAGATGTCAGAGCTGGAGCTCTGCTAATGTAGCTCATAAGAACCCCAGGTTGTTTATTATTGTTACTATTTTTAAGCTGGTTTAATTACCTTACAGAGTTGTTGCAAGGAAAATGCTTTGTAAACTTTGAAAGGTTTTAAGGTTTACTATAGAGACAGTAGATATTGTTATTATTACACTTGTTACATTGTACCTCTAGCCAGCCTCCATCATGGGTCAAGTGTTGCTTTCCTTTAAGTCCGGAGAAAGGCTGTGTGTAACTCTATTAAGAATCCAGCTAGGGAATACAGTATCTGAATTGGCCAGCATTTAAAGCTGCAATTGCTCTACCAGCTCAGCATTGTTGGTTCCTTTTGACCACATGATAGGATCATAGATTTAGAGCTGGAAAGGACATCAGAGGCTACTGAGTTCAAGTCTCAGTGAGGTTAGGTGACTTGATCAAAGCAGCAAAGTCAGGATTTGAATCTAGGTCTTTAGAATCCTACTTCATCTAGAATACTTTTCATGGCACTTCAATAGCTCTCTTGAGAACAGTCTTCCTAAGATGCTGTAGTATATTTATTGGACACCAGAAGATATTTAGGCTACTCCTCTGCTTCTTGCTCCCCTTTCCCTCTTGCTCCTTCACCCTTTCCTAAGTCTATGGTTCTGGGACAGCACTAAATAGTTTATATTAACCCTTTCTGGCCAGTTGGAAATTAATCTAGGAGATGAAATGGAATGTTTCCCAAAACCTCAAAGGTATCCAAAGCAATCAATCAACAAGTTATTAAACACCTGCTGTAAGCCAATTTCTGTGCTAGGTGATGGGGATACAAATACAAAGAAGACAATCTCTAATAACAATGAACATACACACACAACACACACATACACATACACATACACACATATATATATATGTATATATATATTTAAAAAGATTATTGGCAGGTTTTGTTTTTTATTTCACTAAAATTTCTCCTAGCATTTCTTGCTAGAGAGCTATCCCACATAACTTAACAACATTTTTTAAAAGAAAAAGAGGAAGAATTTAAAAAATTGCATTAAAAACTGATCAATATAGTGAAAAAATAGTGTCCCTCATCTGTGAGTTTCTAATCTGTGCAAAGGAGTAGGGTGGGAGTATCTTCTCATATTTCTTCTTTGGGGTCATGAGGCTTATATTCTAATGGGGATACAATTTGTACACATGAAAACATCTACAGTAGAAGTTAATAAGTCTCCATAAGGTAAATACAAGGGCATTATGGAGGAAGGGAACTAAAGGGAGGGATCAGAAAAGGCTTTGTGCCTGAACTAGATTTTTACAAAAGGCTTGTGGTGGGAAGCAGGGAGAGAATTTTAGGCACAAGTGAGTCCAGCGCATTCCACTTTGGTGGGGAAAGAGTGAGGAACAGAGAAAAGGAAGTTTGACAAGATGGTTGAGTGCAAAAGGGCTGGGAAGGCAAGTTGGGGTCGCATTACATAGGACTATAAAAGCTAAACAGAACTTTCTTTTTTATCTTGGAAGCAATAGGAAGCCATTGGAGTTGGTTAAGTGGGATGTGTGTGTCAAATTTTGGATCATTGTTAAAGGAAGAAGACTATGGAAGTCACATGAAGGATGGACTTTGTTGAGGAATGACTAATTAAGAGGGTGTTGCAATAATGTAGGTGAGAGGTGAGCAGGCCTGAACTATAAAGTGGTGACTGTGTGAAGAGAGAGAAGGGGCCAGATGCTAAGGATGTGGTGGAGGCAGAAATAGCAAGACTGCTAATGATGAGTGTGGTGAAGGAAAGCGAGGAGTTCAGAATAAAACTGAAAGTATGACCAGGAAGATGCTGGAAGGATGTGATGCCTTTAACAAATATAGGAAAGTTTGGAAAAGGAAACTCTTTATAGAGAAAGAAAATGAGTAGGATTTTAGACCTACTGACTTTAAGATGTTGATCTAGAATCTTAAATGTCATATAGGACTGAAGCTCAGTGGAGACATTGGGGTTGGATATATATATATATATATATATATATATATATATATATATATACATATATGAGTCATTTGCATGGAGATGATAATTAAACCTATGGGGGGAGAAAGAGAGAGACAGAGACAGAGAGAAAAAGATAGAGACAGACACACAGACAGAAGGACAGACACAGACAGACACAGACATGTAGAGACACATAAAGATACAAAGACATAGAGACAAAGATCTTATATGTGTATGACTTTATACACACATATATGTATATATATGTATATATATATATATATATATATATATGAGAGAGATAGACAGAGAGAGAGAGAGAGAGAGAGAGACAGAGGCAGAGACAGAGACAGAGAGATAGAGAGAGAGGAACTTTGGAAAGGGCCTTGTGGAATATCCACAGTTAGGGGGCATGATGTGTTTGAAGACCCAGAAAAATGACTGAAGAAGTGAGTTAGATAAGTAAATAAACCAAGAAACAAAGCATAAAAACCCAGGACCAGAGAAGAGTGATCAAAATACAACAGAGAGATTGAAAAAGATGAGGCCTGAGAATAGACCATCAGATTTAGCAGTGAAGAGAATTGGTGGTATTTTTGGAGAGAACAACTTCAGCTGAGTGTGAGCTTGGAAGCCAGACTGCAAAGGGCTGAGGAATGAGTGAGAGGAGAGAAAGTGGAGGCAGTTAGTGTGGACAGTTTTTTTCTTTTCTTTTCCTTTTTAAAAAATGTTTTCCTTTTATTTTTTCAATTATATGTAAAACAATTTTTAATATTAATTTTTAAAAATTTTAAGTTCCAAATTTCCTCCCTCTCCTCTCCCCTCCAGGAGGAAGCGCTTTGATATAGATTGTACGTGTGAAGTCATGTAAAACATATTTCCCTATTAACCATGTTGTAAAAGAGAACACAGACAACAAAAAAGGAAAAAAAAGAAAGTTTTTAAAAAGTCTGCTTCAGTCTGCATTCAGACTCCATCAGCTCTTTCTCTGGATGTGGATAGCATTTTTCTTCATGGATCCTTCAGAACTGTCTTGGCTTGTTATATTGCTGAGAAAGACTAAGTCATTCACAGTTGGTCATTACACAATGTTGCCATTACGGTGTACAATGTTCTCCTGGTTCTGCTCATTCCACTTTGCATCAGTTCATGTAATAGACATATAATAGACAACTTTTTTCAAGAGTTTGGCTGTGAAAGGGAAGAGAGATATATAATGATAGTTTGAGAGGGTGGTAGCATCTAGTGAGGATTTTTTTTTGAAGTATAGAGGATGTTGACAAGTTTGAAGGCAGTAGGGAGGGAGCCAGTTGATAGATACTGAAAATGTGAGAGAGAAGGAGAATGACAGGACTTGATGGGATCAAGGACACACGTGCACTTGCAGCTATGTGTCTCAGTGGCTAGAATGTTGAGGTTGAAATGATGAAAGACCTGAGTTCAAATTTAGTCTTAGATGCATCCTAGCTGTGTGACCTTGTGCAAACCATTTAACCTCAGTTTTCTTAACTGTAATATGGGAATACTAATAGCACCTACCTCTCAGGGTTGTTGTGAGGATCAAATGAGGTCCTATTTATAAAGTGCTTAGCACAGTGACTAATGCATAGAGGAGATGTACTGAAGGTCATCCATAATAGGTGTCATAAATATTAGCTGTTATTATTATGTGTAAAGGGGTTGGACTTTGAAAGGAGAAAGGCCACCTATTTGTCAGAGACTGGGGGAAAGGAGGAAAGAGTATCAAGGGCTTTTGAGATGACAATAGGTGAACACAGAACTCATGCTTGAATAGCCTCAATTTTTTTTTCAGCCAGGTAAGAGGCAATGTCCTTAGCTGAGAGAGAGGAGGAGGGGAACATGTGCCAGATTTGAGGAGGAAGGAGAAGTTTTAGAATTGCTTCTGTGGGAAGTGAGATATAGAATCAATTAAAGAGGAATAAAAGGACTACCTTGCTGCAGTAAAGGCCCCTGTACAAGGTTTGATAACAGGAATTTGTAAAGTACCCAGTCAGTATTGTTCAGAGATATCCTCCAGCTTTGTCCAGTGGCTAAAATGGCAAATTGGAGCAGAGGAGGTGGATGGAGTCAGAGTAATCCAAGTCTGAGGTTTGAAAAGTAAAGAGCAAAGTCAAGGGAGAGAGATTCAAGAGCAGAGCATAGTACAGAGTTGAAATGGATTGAAGTTGGAGAAGAATAGTGAAGTGAGCTGGGATACTGGTTGAGGATGTCCTGGTGTGAAGGGAGGATCTAGAGGAGAGCTAAGAATTTAGATCTATGATGAGTGAATCATTTGGAATGCTGGAATGAAAGCAACAACAGTTAGAGAGAAGAATGGCAGAATTTCTAAGGAGCGAAGTAGAACATTTGTGGGTAAGGACCAAATCTTATATGAAATGTGTAGCTGAAAAAAAAAGAAGAAAAGAAAGAAAAGTCACTGAAAAGAACAGAAGGAAGACCAGAAAGAGACACAGACAAGCTGGACAGCTTTGAAAGTGATATGTGGAATTGATTATGCTGGAACAGAAAATTGATCTATTATATAAGATTGTTCATGTAGAAGTCTCTTTTCTGTTTTGCTATGTCTTTGAAAGGGTTTTATTTATTCTAAACAGAAAATGTCTTTAGATTCGTAATTTAAAAAAATTAAAAGCGCTCACTAGTGGGGGTACCCTGCTACTCTCTCTGGGCAACACTTTGGGATGACTTTAATAGTTGGGAAGTTTTTCCTTACATGAAACCTAAATCTGCCTCTCTGAAATTTCTAACCATCCTTACTTCTTCCTCCTGGGGCCAGGCAGGCTCTTCCATGGGATACCCATTCAAACACTTGAAAAGAATTATGTCTACTCTTTCCCCTTAATCAAGTCTTCCCTTTTTTAGACTAAACATCACGTGTTCCTCCAACTGATCCTTGTGTATGGCATGATCTCAAAATCCTTGATTGCTCTGGTTAGCCTCCTCTGCCTACTCACTAGCTTATCAATGTCTTCTCTCAAATGTGGCCCCTTGGCCTGAGCACAGGGTTCTAGGGTGGAGTACAGTGGGACCATATCCTCCCTAACTTTGGGTACTCGACCTAGCATGCAGCCTAAGATGGCACTGACTTTCTTTTCTTCCATAGTCCATGCTGACTCCTCTTTAGTTCGCTCCTGCAATTCTTACTAAGCCTTAATCACTGAACGGGTGTTGCCTCAGTCAAACTGAGACCAATTAAAGACCTTAGCTTGAAAAAGACAACATCCCCCAGTGCATCTAGAGCCACCTCCAGTCTTCCTGGACAAACCCAGATGGCTCCAGAGGAGAAAGTGAGGCTGGTGGTGATGATAACTGCACAGCTCTCCCTCACTTCAATCCTATTCACTTGCATGTCATGGCATCACCTTCCTCATGTTATGGTCCTCTTTGAGAATAAAGGACAAACAACAGCTGTCCACTCAAACCTGGTTCTCCTCAGATGAACTGCTCTTTAGCCACACTTCCCTTCTCTTGTATGGATCAAGTGGGCTTTTTGAACCCCTGTGGAAGGCTTTACATTTCTCTCTATTAGACTTGATATGATTAGATTCAGCTCAGTGTTCTAGCTAATTGTCTACCAATTCTCTTTAGATCTCAACTCTCCCACCCAACATGTTAGCTATGGCTCTCAGCTTTATGTCATCTGCAAATCTGATAAGCATGCCATCTGTGCCTTTATCCAAGTCATTGATAAAAATTTTGGACCACCCTAGAGTCAGAGGAAGAGCTGATGCTTGAATCACTTCACTGGCGATCTTCTTCTAAGCTTACCTCAAACAATTATAAATAATTCTTTGGGGCTGGCCCTTTAACTGGTTCCCAATCCACTTAATGGTATAATCAGCTAGCCCACACCTCTGTGGGCCTCCCCAGGAAGAACATGAAAAGCATTGCCAAATGTGTTGCTAAAATCTGTGGCATTCTCCTGATCTCCCAGCCTGGTAATCCTGTTAGAGAAGACTGAGGTCAGCCTGGCCTGACCTATTCTTGTTAAAGTCATGCTGGCTCTGATCACTGCTGGCTTTTCTCAACATTCATGTCTATTTAAAAATGTTATAGAATAATATGCTGCAGAATTTTGCCAGGAATTGAATGAAAGCTGCTTGGCCAATAGTTTAAAGACTATCTGGTCTTTCCTTTTTTAAAAAAAAAACATTGCTCTTCTCTAGTCCTATGGTCTCTCTCCCATTCTCTATGGTCTTTCAAAGATCATGAGGAGTATGTTGAGGAGAAGAGCTCTTTGCAGAACCAGGAGATTCTTTGACCCCAGAAAGCAGAAGCAAGAGCACTGGTAGACACTAGAGAGAGGCAGATTACAGAGCCTTGAGATTCAGGTTGGGGTATCCAGAAGACCCTTTTGAGGCCCTACCAATTCTGAGATTCTAACTACCATCAGTTAGTCCCTCATTCACCCATTAGCCTTACACTAATTTATGCATGACTCTCTCTTGTAGTTCATCTTTCTACTTACTAATCTTTCCATCCATCTATTGTTCAACTAGCAAGGTTAGAGAGGGAAAATTCTTGATTGAGGACAGGGGAAGTAGAGTTGGGAGTTGCCTGGAATGGGGGTGGGGCAGAGAATAACTGGCTTGAGAGAGGTGGGCAGGAAGGGTAATTTCCTTTCTCTCCAGAGTTAGGCCACAGGAAATTCAATCCTGGTCTTTCCTAAGGTGTTTCCTGCCGATAAAGCAGTGGAACCTTCCTCCATCCTGATCCCACCCCTATCCCTCACCCCTCATGTCTTCTCCTCTCTGGTCACATATCCTGCTTTCCCTCCCCCTCTCCAGGATTGTTCACCCCCCTTTCAGTCTAGCCCAACCCAACAGTCACTGGCCTTGAAAAGGACTGGTCATCCCAGTGGTGGTGGTGGTAGGGAGTCTTCCTGCCGCTGGGGAAGAAAGATTCCAGGCTCCTGGGCAGCCTGAGGGACAGACACAGCTTCTTTCATACACCCTGACTTTAAGGAGAAGGCAGGAGTCTCAGAGAACAGAAAGGGTCAGTGGCGACTCAGACTGCCCAGAGGCACGTGTGTACGGGGTGGTGGAGAATGGGGGTAGTGGGAGTGATCTGGGGAAAGACCAGTGGCTTTAGATCTGGGGGAGAAGGGTAGGGGGATGAAGGCCTGCTCTTTCTGGGTAGTGGGGACTAATTTGGGGGAGAGGATGTATTCTTTGGGTAAGGAGGGGCTGATCTCTGTGGGGGTGATTTCAGGGGCTCTTCTCTTTGGGGGATATCAGGAGTTACCTAGGTCACAGTGACCTTTTGCAGACTCAAAGGTCTTTGGCTTGTACCCCCTTTAGGTGGGGTGGAGATCAGCCTGATTTCTCTTGGGGAGAAAGAAGCTCTGTTCTCTCAGGAGGTTAGGGGCTGATGGAGGGGAGGGTCTTATCTCTCTGGGTGGTGAGGAGCTGATTTCTGGAGGAATGATGGGGGTGGTCAGGGTACTTTTCTTCTGGGTAACTAACCAATTTTCCTGGAAGATGATGGGAAAGATTGAGGGTTAGAAACTTATTTCTTTGGGGGTGGGGTGGGGTAAGGGGCCCCTGGGAAGGGCAGAGGATGTACTTTGTGGAAACCAGGGGCTAATCTCTCTAGAGGATATTAAGTGTGATTCTCGGGAGGGTCAGAGACTATTCTGGGGCAGGATGGGAGAGTTGGCTCAAGAGCTGTACACTCCAGGTGGAAAGCACGGTTTCTCTTGGATGGAGGCGCTGTGTTATCTCTGAAGGAGTAATTGCTCTGGGCAGTCTATGCTCTCAGTGTGAGGTGGGGTGTGGAGAGAAGCGAATGAGGGGCTGTTTTGCCTAGAAGGCAACGGGCTTGATCTTCGGGACAGTTCAGTCACTGTTCTCTTTCGGAGATCAGTAGGTGGTTCGGGATTTCCTCAGGAGAGGCTAAGGGCTGATGGAGAGCGGGTAGAGACGATTCTCGGGGGACTCAGGCGTCGCTCCTTGGAAGGGGGTGCTGAACTGATCCCTCTAGGGATAGGGAGGAGAGTTGTAGTCTCTTTTATCTGGGGCAGCAAGGATTGCGGAGTGGGAAGGGGAAGATAGGAATGGGGAGGAACCCTCTAGGAATAGGAATCTGTGGCCCCTCTGCAGGGTACGAGGCTGTTTCCTCGGGAGGAGAAAGGGACAACTCAGGTTCTGGGCTGTTCTGGGGTGGATCAGGGGCTGTTCTCTAGGGCGGGGGCGGGGGTGGGGCGTCTGAGAGAGTTTCTAGTCTTCGCTCCTGGTCTCCCGCCCCCCCTTCCACCCACTCGCCCCTCCCCCCACGTTGCTATGACGACGTGTAAAACTAAAAATCACTCCCGGGTGGCAGGAGGCTCTGAGCGCCCCCTCCTCTTCGCTCCCCCCTCCCCACGCAGCAACGCCCCCACCCAGTGGTTACTATGGTGACGGGGGGGCAGGTGTCAGTCCTGGATGGGGGGGTAGAGAGGAAAGGAGGTGGGGGGGGCAAAACACAAACTCCCTGAACTAGGTTTCCTCCTGGGAAAGGGGGGAGAGAAGGCACATAAGGAGTTAAACCTCTGGGGAAAACTTCACCCTTTTTGGATGGAAATCGCCCCCCCTTTAACCCTTGCTTGGCCTTGGGGATCCAGAGGCCCCAGCAGGCGGGGAGGGGCCGCTATTTCCCCCCTCCCCGGGCCTTTCAAGAGGAATGGAGGAGGGGGGAACCTGCCGCCCCCTCCCCAATTAACTCCTGTTTTTTCTCTCCTCCCTCTCCTGTTGTCTCCCCCTTTTCCCTGTATCATCACAGGCCTCTCTTCCCGGCGCCCCCACGACCCCCAACATGATGTCTACCCTCTGCAGGCCCTGGGCGCTTCAGGGTAACTGAGGCGAAGAGCCCCCGCCCCCCTCTCAGATCTGGCTACCGGACCCTCAGCTCCTAAGTCCCCAACCCCCTCCCCTTTTCCTGTACCCCCAGAGCTCAGTCCCCTCAGGCCTTCCAAACCTTTCCTGGCCCCCCGAGTCTCTCCCTAAACCCCACCACTTCCTCCGACCCTCCTCTATCCCCTCAGAGCTCCCCACTTGGGGTCCACCATACGCCCCCACTCCTTCCCAGTTGCGTTCTCATAGGACCCTAGTTCCTCCAGTCTGTCTCCCCCTCCCCTTAAGACCCCCAGGTCCCCTCCAGGACCTAGGTTCCAGGCCCCCTCCCCCCGGGCCCCAGCTCACCGCCCCCGCCCCCCGGGAACGAAGGCACTGGAGCCGGAGCCGGAGCCGGAGCCGGAGCCGGAGCCGGAGCCGGAGCCGGAGCCCGAGCCCATGCCGCTGAGTCGTTCGGCCAACGCCGCCCCCGCAGCCCCCTCCCCCTCCCCTGCTGAGCCCCTGGCGCTGCCTGTCCCGGCCTCGGGCCCCGGCCTGGCCTCCCCCTCCCCATCTCCTTCCCCCTCCCCCTCCCCGGGCCCCGGCCCGGCCCCCTCCCCCCTCCCTCGCAGCGCGGCCCCGGCGGCGGCGGCGGCGGCGGCGGGGGGGCCTGGGGGGGCGGGGCGGAGCGGGGAGTCCCCGCACGACTCGCTCCGGGCCCCGGGAGCGGCCAGCCCCGGCCCGGGCCCCGGCCCCGGCCCCGGCTCCGGCCCCGGCCCCGGTATGGATGGCCCCGGGGCTAACGCTGTGGTCGTCCGCATTGGCATCCCGGACCTGCAGCAGACGGTGAGTGAGCCTGGCCCACCAGCCCGCCCCGAAACGGGGACCCCCCCCCACCTCCACCCCACCCCCATCCCCACCCTCAGATCGCTGCCCTGGCCCCCAGACCTCTTTCCTTTCCAGCCCTGTACCTCCCCTCCTCCCAGCAACCGACCCCCTTTTCCTCTCAGCCCTGGTTGTTTCTTTCCCCCCCACCCCCCGCCCCAGCTCCGAAACCTCCTCCCAGCCGCAGGATCTCCACCCCCCAATCCCTGGACCTCCTCTCAGCCCCGGGACACCCTCCCTCTAGCCCCCAGATCTCATTTCATCTCCGGGACCGCCTTTCGCTAGCCCCAGGACTCCCCCCCTCCTACCTGAGGACCCCCTTTCTTCAGTCTCTTGACCTCCTCCCAGTCCTGGGACAATCCCTCATACTCCGGTTCCTGGAACCACTGTATCTCCTCCTCCCTTTTCCCTTTACCCCTCGTAGCCCTGGGACTCTCTTCTCCGTTCCCTCCCCCAATTCATGCCCGGTAATATTGAGACCACTGGCCCTTATTTCCAGACCGCCTCCCGTTTCCTAGAACACCCCAGCTCTTCTTTCCCTCCTCAAGGATCCCCCAATATCCCTGAACAGACTCCCTCTCAGTCCTGGGGTCCCTCCTCACACCCGGATCAACTGCAGCCCTCCTCCCACTGGACTCTTGCCCAAGTTCGCCCCTGAAACCTACACCTGGCGCCCTCTTCTCCCTGTCTTCCTTTTTGCCCTGAGACCCCCCCCCCATCCTCTTCAAAGGCCGGGATGCCCTGCCCCCATTCTAGATCTCCCCCCCTCCCAGGCGGGGCGGTTCTAAGCCCCACCCCCAACGGGGCCCATCCCCACGGGGCCCTCCCCCAGGTCAGTTCATCAGTGGCCAGCAGAGGGCGTGACTAAAGAGGTAGCTCTAGACCCCCTAGGAAATGAGAGGGCTAAGGGGCGCACTCTGGCTCTTCTGAGTCACCCCTTCCCTCCCGTCCCCAGAAATGTCTGCGGCTGAACCCCGACGCACCCGTGTGGGTGTCCAAGCAGCGAGTGCTCTGCGCCCTCAACCACAGCCTGCAGGATGTGCTCAACTATGGTCTCTTCCAGCCCCCCTCCCAGGGCCGGGCTGGCAAGTTCCTGGACGAGGAACGTCTGCTTCGGGACTACCCGCCCAACATGGACACGCCCCTGCCCTACCTGGAGGTGGGGTTCCGGGGCGGGGGCGGGGATAGGGCGGGGCCTGAGAGATTGACAGGTGTTGGAGGTTGGGGGTGTGAGGGGTACAGTATAGAGGTGGATGTGTGGATGGTGTGCGTGTGCGTGTGTGTATGTGCGCGCGTGTGAGTGTGTGTAAAGATATATGAAGGTACTGTGGTGTGTGTGTGTGTGTGCGCGCACAAAGTTGTATGTAGGTATTGGGAGGGTTCATGTGCAGTGTGGCATGTGTGCCCAGTGAGAGGTGTGTGTATGATGGGGGAGTGTGTCCAGTGAGAGAGGCTGTAGACACAGAGAAAGCTTTGTGTATCTGATGTGTGTGGCCAGCGAAGAGCATGTGTGGGAGGGCCCACAGGGAGGAATGTGTGGACACATGAAGGGAATCTGTTCCCAGGGTCTGCCTGGCAGGGAATATAGCCATCTCCGGTTTCATGTAATCCCTGAAGCCTGGAGGGTGGGGATGGGCATGGCCGGGTCAGTGACTGGGCTGAAACCCTTCCTTGCCCCTTTTCTTCCCCTGGGCAGTTCCGCTACAAACGCAGGGTTTACACCCAGAGCCTGCTGGACGATAAGCAGTTTGCAAAGTTACATACCAAGGTGATGTGGCCAAGGCTCTGGGAGGATCTGGAGACTTGAGTTGAGGGATGTGAGAGAGAGGCCTCTCTAGACTTCATTCTATCCAATCCCCTGACTCTAGGAGGGCTTTCCCTCCTCTAACCCAGCAAGAGGTCCATGGGTTAAAAAAATCACCCAAGAATATGGCCTTCCCTGGTACCTTCCTTCTCCCTTTCCTCCCTTCCCCTTAATCTCTTCCCACTGGGATAAGAAATCAGTTATTGCGGTTCAAAGGCATGGCTCCAGTGTTAGGGGGAGAGAGTCAGATGAGAGACGGGCTATGCATGCCAGGGGTGGGTTAGAATCCCAGAGCCTGGGGGCCATCCCAGAGGGCTCAGCTGACAAACCAGGGCTGACACTTGTGGGTACCCTAGGCGAACCTGAAGAAGTTCATGGAATATGTCCAGCTTCATAGCACAGACAAGGTGGCCCGGCTTCTGGACAAGGGGCTGGACCCCAACTTCCATGATCCTGACACAGGAGGTGAGAAGTCAAGGCAGGGTGAAACAGTGGCCTAATGCTGACCTTCACTGGGGCCAGGCCTCATTCTGTCTTCTGATGCACTGTGATTCCCAGAGTGCCCCTTGACCCTGGCTGCCCAGATGGATAGTGCCACTGATTTACTAAAAATCCTGAGGAATGGGGGGGCCCATTTGGACTTCCGTACTCGGGAAGGGCTGACAGCCTTGCACATCGCCACACGCTGCCGGAACCCCAGTGCCCTGACGGTCAGTAGGGGAAAGGATACTGGGGAGGAGGCAGGGGAGAGAGAGAGGGATCCCAAGGTTTTGGTAACCATGGCCCTGGACTCCCCATAGACCCTGCTGGACCTTGGGGCATCTCCAGACTACAAAGATAGCCGTGGCCTGACCCCTCTATACCATAGCGCCCTGGGTGGTGGGGATCCCCTCTGCTGTGAGCTCCTGCTCCATGACCATGCACAGATTGGGACATCTGATGAAAATGGATGGCAAGAGATCCATCAGGTGAGGAGCCAAGGATGCTGCTGGGGGGAAAGTGGTGAGATCTCCACGGAGGAATCAGAGTGGGGTGAGAGGAAAGGAATGAGGATCCTCCTCCAGCCTCTTCTCTGTCCCTCTTCTTTTCAGGCTTGTCGCTTTGGACATGTCCAACATCTAGAACATCTGCTGTTCTATGGGGCTGACATGAGGGCCCAGAATGCATCAGGAAACACAGCCCTGCATATCTGTGCCCTGTACAATCAGGTGGGACCAGTGTGTGACATGTGTGTGACCTGTGTTTAACATGTCAGACCTGTGTGTGAGACCTTTGTATGTGCATGAGAACACTGTGCAGGTGAGACCTCTGTGCATGTGTGAGGTCTATGTGTGTGACCTGTGTGTGTGTGTGAGACTTATGTGTGTTACCTGTATATGTGTGTGTCCCATGCAAAAAATGTGACTCATCAGCATGTATCCATGGATGTTTGCCCTGGAAAATCAAATGTGCCTCATGTCTCTCTGCCTTGTACAACACAGGGTGTGAAGAATGCATGTGTGAGTGTCTGTATAAGCAGATGTGGCACAGATGTGTGATATATGTATGTTGTCTGTACACACACATATGGACACAGGTAGGCTGTGTATAAAGCGTTAGATTTAGTGTCAGGAAAACTTGCCTCAGGAGCTTACTTGGGCAAGTCACTTAATCTCTGTCTTCCTCAGTTTCTTCATCTGTAATATATTATATATCAATATATAATAATACACCTACTTCTCAGGGTGCTGTGAAGATTAAGTGAGATAATGCATGTGAATAGCTATGCATAAACTTTGGCGTTTGTGTTTCTGTGTCATGACCCGTGCATACGTGTGTGTGCACACCAGTTCTCTGCCTCTACTTCCTCCTGCTTTTGATTCTGACCTTGGTATTTGCTTTCCCTCCCCTCATCTCCCCAACCAGGAGAGTTGTGCCCGGGTTCTCCTCTTTCGAGGAGCTGATAAGGATGTTCGTAATTACAATAGCCAAACAGCTTTTCAGGTATTCGGCATGGCAGGAGCTATGGGTGCTTGAGGGTTAAGGTGGTGGGGAAGTTGTCTCCTGGGCATGTTTAGAATGAGGATCAGGGAACTGGGGTGAGTGGGGGGTAGTTGAGATAAGCCAGGTGACTCATTTCCCCTTCTTTTGCTCCCAAGGTGGCCATCATTGCTGGGAACTTTGAACTTGCTGAGGTCATCAAAACTCATAAGGATTCTGATGTTGGTGAGTCCCATCCTCCCCCTGCATTGGGATTACTAGGGGTTGTGAGTTCACTTGGAGACAGCAGGGGTCACTGGTCAAGGTAGGGGGAATCTTCAGTGGGATCAGTAAAGATCTGACAGAGACATTGGAATCAGAGGGGTCCATGCTGTCATCAGGGTGTTAGTAGGATTCTTTGGAGGTCAGGGAGGTGAGTGGGTTTAGAGTGAATGAAAGGCGGTCAGTGAGGGAAAGTAAAGGCACAAGAAGGCCATTGAGGATCCAAAGAGGTTGGAGATACCCACTGGCCACAAGCCTCCCCTCTGGCTAGAATTTTTACTCTTTTCTTGGTCTAGCCTCAGAGTCCATAGTCAGTTGGTTCCTAGATTGCCTGGTTAGTGATCCTGGAGGGGAATGGAGTGGAGGCACAGACTTTATTGGGAAAGGGAGGCTTGGGCAGGGCAGAGATCACTGCATCAGGGCAGCATAGGGTGGTTGGAGGGGTCTTGGACTTGGTGGCTTCATCCCAGCTCTGCTGCTTGCTGACTGTTATGTGACTTTGGGCAAGTCACTTCCCTTTTCTAGGATTCTTATTTCTACCATGAGGATAAGAAGATTTGTCATTTTCCTCAAGGTGGTACAAGGAAAATGGTGAGCAGAAAGTATGCTCGACCTGGGCTTTGCCCTTGGCTGACTGCATGGGATGATTTAGCCTTTGGGTTGGCATTAGGCTGGGGTTTATTTGAGTTTCTCCTGAGTTGGCATTGGGGTGACAGTAATGTTGAGTTTGGATTGGAGCTAGCTGAGAGTCCAGGTTCAAGTTCAAAGAAGGACCAGTGTTTATAAATATCTTTGGTGTCTCCTCAGGGCCATGGTTAATACTCTGGTTCAGGACCCAGGTATTGGCAGTTTTTCTTGGAGAACATTTCACTTGAGGAAAAGTTATGCCTTCCAGACTTTTCTGTTTGGAGTGTGCTCCCAAGTTCTGACATGGTTTAGGAAGGTAATATGTTTCTGTGTCTAAACCATGGGTGTCTATATTTGGGTCCAAAAGTTAAGGTTAGTTAGACTCACTACAGGATAGAATCTGGAGCCCTTGGATTTTGGGTTAGGTATTGGTTTCTGTCTGTGGTCAGGTTAGGTTGGAGTTTGAGTTAAAGTTAAGACTGAGTTCCATTTAAAGCCATGGACATTGAAAGGTCTATGCAGGGTCAGCCCTGGTGGTAGGCAGCCTTCCTGGGGGCGGGATGCCTAGAGGGCCTCCATTGAGGAACACTTTTGAACATTATTTTTTAAAATAAATTCACTATTTTAAAGGACCAGCCCTCTGGTCTCTATCCTGTGGGGAATGGAGTTGCATGTGTTAAGGGAATGTCTACAGTGGTGGACACCGGCTCCTTGCTTTGCTTGGAGCCTACATGTGTCCTGTCCTGGCTCTGGGGCAAGAATCAGTGTGAGATTGTTAGAAGGACGCTGGAGAGTCAAGCTTTACTCTAAACTCCAACACTAGACTTCTAACCTGGGCAAGTCAGAGACTACCTGGGACCCTCAGTTTCTCCAAAGCTGTTAAATGAGAGGTAGGGTAGACCTTTTGGGCCTCCTCCCAGTTGTGACACCTTCTCTGATTCTGTAAGATGGCAGGGTGGAGGCCAGGTCCGAGGAATGTGTCAGGGCATCCAGATGACTTCTTTTCATCAAGTTCTTATGTGTGTATGTGTGCGTGTGCACTCAAGATGAAGCTGACAGATGTGCTGGTGGGCAGGGTTGGGATCAAGGCATAGATCAAGAGATGCCCCTTGAGGGGTGTTTGGGTGTGAGAGAGGCCCCCTTGGCAGCTGAAGCCTCCCTGAGGACATTCTGCCTCTTAACCAGGAAATCAATCCAGCCTCCTTGTGGGTGGTAGTATGGGGGTGGGGGGGACAGTCTGCTCTCTGATTTCCTCATATGGAGTTTTCAGTATTGGAATGAAAGGGTGACTCTGTAAGTCCTCAGGACCCTGGCCTTTGATTCTCCCTCAAAGGCCAAGGTAGGGTCCAGGAAATCATAACTTTATCACACAGCCTGGGAAGCCCTTCCTCTCCCAAGTGTGGTCATTTTGTTGTGTGCCTCCTACAGTATTCTCTCATGTCTCAGTCACCATTCTCTTATGTGGCCTGCTGTCCAGTGTTCTCTCTGTCTCTCCATATAGTCTGCATCCCTTCACAAAATTGGACCGGCACTTTTGGCCTTTGCTCCCCTTCCCATTCCCTCCTGTGGCCTGTAGGTGCTTGCCCACTCTCTGTGACCAGAATTCAGTTATGTCACCCTATCCCATTGTCTTTGGTGCCTGAGCTGTACTATCATGTGACAAGCTCATACACGGGCCAGGTTGGCCATGTGGCCTGACACATAGCCTAATCAGTTTTCGCAAATGTGGCCTGGTCATGGCTCTCTCACAGGTCTGATCTGTTTTCTCATGGGTTCTTTAGGGTAGCCTGCCCATGGACAGTGTGCATAGCCTAGAACATCCTGTTTAGAGGTTAGGGGCGTGGGGTCTCCCCACTTTCAAAGGTTCTTTCTCTTTGAGTGGAAATTTGGGGAAACTGTAACTCGAGACAAGGGAAAGGGTAGCTCCAGAAAGTCTCTCAACTTTCAGAGTTGTGTCTTCCTGAGTCTTGAGGGAGTCTGTCTTCACTGCCAAATCTCCACTACTTGTCTCAGAGCTCCTGACCCTGGAGGATACAGAGACATTCCCACATTAGAAGTATGGTGTTAAGTTCTGGTTCCTGTGTTCCTGTGAGAGGCAGCAGCGTATAATGGATAGAAGACTGGACTTGGAGGCAGAAAATACTGGGTTCAAATCCCACCTTAGATACTTACTAGCTGTATGGGTTAGGGCAAGTCACTTAATTGTGCCTCAGTTTCCCCATCTGTAAAATAAGGGGTTTGGATTTGATGGCCTCTGAGATCCCTTCTAGCTCAAGAGCTGTGATCCTATGGTCTCTCTTCCCCACAATGAACCTTTCTCTTGTGTATGTATTCTGACAACACACAGTGAAGGAATTTGAGCTCTGTGTCAGAGACAGCAATTCCAGTGTTCTACAGGTTTGCTTATAGGTGCAGCTGGGTGCTCATGGGTAAAGTTGGGATTCCTGTGCTCTTAGGTAATGCTAGGTGTTTAGGGGTAGCATCATGGGTCATGTCATGAAATATGGGCATTGATGGGGAAGGAAAAATGCTTGCATGCATTCATGGACTATGGTCGGGCTTACACATGCTGAAGGTTAATATCAGAGTTTACCTATAGCAGTGGATAGTGTCTGAACTTCTATACACCAATGAGGAATATTGAACCTTGTATGTGACAGGACCACTATGCTCTGGTGGCCAAAGCTGAGGCTGCCAGGCTCTTCTGGGTGACTTCATAGTTGATATTCATTGATGAGACTTGGGTAGATAGATGGGTAGTATCAGCACACACACACACACACACACACACACACACACACGCACACACGCACACACAGGTAATGTTAGAACTATCTGCCTATGGGTAAAGTTAGCATTTGTTTATCCTGATGGATAATATTGGAGATTACATGATAATGTCAGGCTGGTTGGAATCAGTGGGTAGTGTTGGCACTTGTCTCTGCTTGTGGCTAATGCCACTGTTTACATGTGCTGATGAATGATTTCAGAATTTGTATGCAGTGATGGGAAATGTCCGAGCACACTGATGGGTAACATCTAGCCTAGTGTGTGTTCATGGGCTGTATTGGCCCTTGTATGGGCTGCTGAGTGGTGTTGATGGGCAGTATCAGGGTGGGGGAATCTCGAGGGGCCATAGGCTACCCCTCACTTCATACCCCTTCCTCTAGTGCCATTCCGGGAGACTCCCAGCTACACAAAGCGGCGACGCCTGGCGGGTCCCAGCGGCCTGGCCTCCCCGAGGCCGTTGCAGCGCTCAGCTAGTGATAATGATCTAAAGGCTGAAGCCCGATCCGGTCCCTCCCCGGGACCCTCGCTCAGAAGCCTCCCCCACCAGTTACTGCTCCAGATGCAAGAAGCCGGTATGGGACCCGTGGCAGGGATCCGAGGACCCCAAAGCCGATCCCCATCTCTTCAGCGTCTGCAGGAGGATAAGGAGAGGGACAAGGACCCCAGTGGTCATACCCTGGTCAGAGGAGGCCGAAGCAAGAGCAGGTAGGACATGGGCCAGGGCATGAGGGGACTTGGAGCAAGGGAAGGGGGGAAAAGGGGAAGGGGTTTGACCAAGACAAAAGAATGGAGAGGGCTGAGGGGAGTGAGGGGGGGAGAAAGGGGTAATGGTGGCTGTGGGGACAGCTGGTGGGGTGCATGGGAGTAAAGGGTGAGAACGGCTCCTGGCGACTCCAGGCTAGCCCCAGACTCCATGCGTTCTCTGTTAGGGGGTCCATGATTAGGCCACTCCAAATTAGAGTCCTTCCTCTCTGCTCTTGGAGTTCCTCCCTCAGTCCTGCTGGCTCTTTGGGCTCCCATCACTAGGACCACCCCCACACCGGGATAGTGAAAAAAGGGGGTGAAGCCCAGGATGGCAGCTGCTTATTGAGTTGGACTGGCCTCAGGAGATGGGGGTACCTGTACACTTGGGACAGGATTGTTTCTAGTGGTGGTAATGTGAGGTTACAGAGGATCTCGGTAAGCTTTGTTGCTCAGCTTGAGAGTGCCAGGGTAGTGTAATCAGAAAGCACTGGATGGGAGGCAGGACACCAGGCTTCCAGTCTTAGATATGCTGCTAATTAATTAGCTCTGTGACTGGTGACTCTGGTCACTGCTCTCTGGGCCTGAGATCCTTCCTCTATAAAATGAAGGGTTTAGAGTGGTAAACCTTGACAGTCCCTTTGATGTCTGACATCCTATCAGAGAACGGCGCTAGCTGTGTGAGCTTGGGCAAGTCCCTTAACCTCTCTTCATCTATAAAATGGGAGGCCACTCTAAAGCCATTGATCCTGTTGTTCCTGCCTTCTGTATACTCAGTGCTGTTATTATTGCCTTCTGTAAACTCAGTTATGTTCTCGGTGTAGGGGTGTCAGAAGGAGAAAAGCTAAAGCCTGCCTGCCCTTAGGGATCTCCCCATCTAGAGAAGGAAGGATTTGGTTAGGGACCTGACTTAGGTGCTTTCCTAGGGAGATTTATAGACTGAGACTGAGGGACATCCCCAAGTGCTGCCTTCTAGGGCAGGCCAAGGCAGAGGTCCATGGCCTGACCTTATGGAACTCAAAGGCTGGGGAGAAGGAGGGAGGGGTCCTGCCTTCTGGGACTTTCTAGAGGACAGAGGAGAAACTAACCTCTGGAAGCTTAGTCTAGGAAATAAAATCTAATTCAAGCCAGTTTTCCCCTAGGCTGTATGTGCTGGAGGTGACTGGGTTGGTTCCTCAGGAAAGGTTTTATGGCTAGTTAGGGCTACAGATGGTCATGCCCTGGCTAGGCCGAGATAAGTGGCAATGAGGGTGAGGTTGGTAGGTTGCATGTGGGGGCTGGGGCCAGACTGGAGGAGGTCCTAAAGTCCTGGGCTGGCCAGGCAGTGAAGCCCTTTTGGTCAGGGAAGATTACGAAGGCTTGAATTAGGCTGGTAAATGGCACAGAGATGGCAAGAGTGAACTGAGCAAGTGGAGTGGAGAGGACCGTGAGTGCAGGGGTTCTCTGGGCTTCCTAGATCTAGGAACAAGGATGGTAGAGCTGCCCTGGATAGAGAAACAGAAGGGTGGAGCAAAAGTGAAGGTTCTGCTGGGAAGATGATGACTTCAGGTGTGTGGACATGTCAAGTTGGAGGTGACTGATAGGCAGATGGAAATGCCCAGCAGGCTGTTGGAAGAGCTTGTCTGTGGCTGAAGAAAAGATGCTGGGAGTAGAAAATCATTGACTCTCAAGCCCAAAGGGACCTAAGTCTGCCAGGAGCTTCCTCTTACCCAAGTATCCTAGGTCACACGTGGGACTGGAGAGGTCTTTCAAGGACCCTCCTTTAACAGATGAAAAGATGGAAGTTCAGAAAATGTCTGTGACTTGCCCAGGGTCACCCAGTAAATATTTGTTAGAGATGGAACCCAGGTCTTCTTGCCTCCACTTTTATGCCTTACTTCACACAGGTCAAAAATACATTAGCTTTTCTTAAGTGCTACCTGTCACGTTTGACTCAAATTGAGCTAGTGGTCCATTCAAGATTGCCAGATCTTTTTCACCTGAATTTCGTCATTAGCTAGCCTTGTGTTTTTCCCATCTAACTGGTCCTTGTGAGGCTGAATTTTTTGGAACCTAAGTGGAAGACTTAGGTGCTGGAGAGACATCTGCATATGATACTTGAAGCCCCTAGGGTGAATGATGTCTTTCAGTGAGAGATCCGAGAGAGGTTAGGGCTGTGCAGCGGAGGGTGGGAAAGGCAGTACTTGGGGCTAGAAGCCACAGGCGCAGCAAAGGTGACAGAGAACAGACAGCAGCCTAGGGAGGTGGGAGCCCAGTCTTTCCACCTCGGCCCTTGACCTTGTGCTCCTGAGGATCTCCCGAGGGCTCCGCTCTAGCAGATCCTTGTGGGGAGATGGGACTGGTGAACGGCCGGTGTTCCAGCGGCCCTGCGCTCCTGAGGCCCTAGTGAGCAGGGCAGAACTCAGGCTGGAGCGTCCTTTTTCACAAAGGAAGGCCCGGAGTCCTGCAGCTCCTCTAACCCCCGCAGCCCTTGCAGCCCCCACTAAGGCCGGGGCAGTTCCGCGGTCTCAGTGGTCTGCGGGTTGATGACCTCTGCTCTTGGGCCTCAGGATCTCCCCCAACCCCGAATCCTGGGTCCCCATTTCTCTGGGGCCCTGAATGCTGTCCTCTGGGGAAGGGTTCAGAGGGTGGCTGCCCCCTACCTCTGTCCCCCTCCCACCCCCCCCCTCGCCTTGCGCGGCCGCCGCAGCAGGAACGGAGCGAAATCTGGGCACCGAGAGGGGCGAGCTGGACGCTCCCGGGAGCGCAGCCCCGCGGGAGCGGTCGGTCAGTGCGTCCTGAGCCGGCGCTGAAAGGAGGGAATCGGGGGCGGTGGAGAGGGCGGGGGAGCAGCGAGGGGAGGGGAAGAGAGCAGAGGGGCGGGGCGGCCGGCGGCCGTGCGCTGGTGGCGGCGGCGGCGGCGGCGCGGGCCGGGGGGCGGGCGGGCAGGCCGGCGGGCGCAGTGGCCAGGCGCGGGGCGCCGAGGAGCGGGGAGCGGGGAGTCGAGCCCGGCGCATGGAGCGGCGGCGGCCGCGGGCCCGGCCCCCAGCGGGCGGGCGGCGGCGGCGGCAGCAGGAGGCCCAGGAGGCGGCGGCGGCTGGGGCGGCCCCGGTCGGCAGCCCCGGGCGGCGGACGCAGCGGCTGCGGCTGCGGTTGCGGCTGCGGTGAGGCCGGCGGGGCCGGAGGAGCTGGGGGCCGGGCCCAGGCCGAGGCCGAGGCCAGGGCGCCATGGCCATGACCGAGGCCCCGGGCGCCGGCTTCGCCTGCGAGCTGCCCGCGGGCATCGCCTCCGTCACCTACGTGTTTGTCTACAGCCCGAGCGGCCCCGGCGGCGGCCCCGGAGGAGGCGGAGGCAGCGGCCCCGGAGCCCTGGGCCCCGTTGCGGCCAGCAGCCCTGCGCCCGCGCCCGCACCCTCGCCCGCGCCGCCCCGGGGTCCAAAGCGCAAACTTTACAGCGCAGTCCCCGGCCGCAAGTTCATCGTGGTGAATGCGCACAGCCCGCGGGGCGAGGGCGAGATCCCGCTGCACCGCGGCGAGGCAGTTAAGGGTGAGCCAGCCGGGCCGAGGTGGAGAAGAGAGGGGCTGGGTGACTGACAGGCCCCCTGGGCGGGTGGGGACCGGCAGGCGGGCAGGGAGACGGGCACGCTTGACTGACTGACGGAGGGGCCCACAGACAGCCCCGGCGGGAGGGAAGGATGGGACTCGGGTCGTGGCGGCATCCAACCAAGGTGAGTGGGGGAAGGGGCCTAGAGATCAGAGAACTGGAAGAGGGGGGTGTGTCACTGGGGGAGTGGGAGGGGCCTTATGGCCCTCTAGAGGCGCCCTGGGCCACAAGGATGGGTATCTGCTACTATGGAAATTCCTTTTGGTCACTCTAGAGGGGTCTGGACTCCGTTGGGGTTTCCGGATCACTATGAAGGGTTCTTTTTGTCACTATGTAGGGGTCACCAGGTTGGATGTAAGTGTCCCCCTGCCACTCTAGAGACAAAGTCACTCCAGAAGGGGTTTCTTGGGTCACTCTAAGAGGGTGACCTTCTGGTGCTAGAGGGTGTGTCTGTGACACTCTGAGAGACTTCCTATGTCACTATAGGGGGATTCTTCTACCCTTTTGTTTTCAAGTGGTTCTCCTGGCACTACGAGGAGATCCTCTGGTACTCTGAGTGGTCTGACAGGGGTCCCTCTATCCTGATGGGGGCTTCTGTCACTATGATGGATAATCCTATGTTGGAATATCATGTCACTACGGTATCTGTATAAGGCACAGCCACTATGAAATCTGTGTAATTGGAGGGGGCTTTCACTGTCCTTCAGTGTCCTGTGAGGGGGCCCTATATCACTGTCAATCTGAGCTTCTGAACCTGGATTCTGTGATTGTGTGTGTTCTATACATTTTGCTAACTGTATTTCAGTATAATTGTTTTTCTCTGGGATCATACATATTTCATCTTATTTTCTTAAAACCATGATTTTGACAAGGGCTTCACCAGCCTGCCCAAGGGCGCCTGGACACATAAAAGGTTAAGGACCCCTGCTGAAGCATGCCTCTGTGTCTCTGGGTGGGAGGAATTCCTTCTGCCAGTAAAAGAGGGGTTCCTGGCTCACTGTCACTCTAGAAGACCTGTGTTACTTCAGAGTGTCCTTGGGTCACTTTGTTAGGGAATCTTTGTCAATGGGGGTTCTTTGTAAATATAGCAGGTCCTCATGTCAATGGGTTCCCTCAGTCATTGTAGACTGGGTTCTGTGTCACTCTGGGGGAACCTATGGTTTTATATACTATGTCTCTATGGGATGTGTCTTTCTCCCCAAAGGAGGCCATTTGGTCAGTTTCAAGAATCCCTGTGTCACTATGAAGGTGGGGGTGGGAGTGTCCTTTCCACTAAAGGGGCTTCCCTGTGTCCTTTTCAGGGGGAGTATACTTGACTCACTCTATATGTGTATATTACATACATATAAATGGAGTCCCTCTGTCATTATGGGGGTACCCTGGTACAATTAGGGGTTCCCATGTCACTCTGAGTTGGCTTATTATAAACTCAGCTCTTCAGTTCTGTCTCAGAGAATTGGCTTGGACCTCTGTCCCATCCTACCTTTTGGGTCATCTAGGCCTTGGGCCTCTGGGTCATTTACAAGATCTGAGCCTCTGCCTCCTTCAGGTGCTGCTTGGTTCCTGGCCCAAACCCCTGGGAGATGGGATTGATGAGAAGCATATATTAGGAAGAAGATGGGGAAAGGGAATAGAGGTGGGATGGAGAAGGAAGGATAGGAATGAGGGACTTGCCAAAGTGCCTTTTATTTTCCTGCAGCCCCCCGACTCTGTCTGCTTCTTTCTTATTTTTTTTCCCATGTCTTTGTTTCCTTCTGTCTGTTTCTCCATCTCCTCTCAGTCTTTGCTTTTTCCTGTTTTTTTTTAAATCTCCTTTACCTTTCTTTTGTACCCCGGAATTTTCTTCCCCTCCTTCTTTACCTCCCCTCCCCCCACTTGTTCATTCTGTTTGGTTCCCATCTGCTCTTTTCTCTTCTCCCAGTGTCTGATCCCAAATTGTCTAAGGGACAGAGCTGGAGGAGGGGGATGGGAGAGGACTCTGGGAAAGAAGGGACCCAGAGAAGGGGGGGGGGTTCTGTGTGATGCATCTGTCTGTCTATCCTCCCAGTGCTCAGCATCGGGGAGGGCGGTTTCTGGGAGGGAACGGTGAAAGGCCGAACCGGCTGGTTCCCAGCTGACTGCGTGGAGGAGGTCCAGATGCGTCAGTATGACACGCGGCATGGTGAGTGACCCTTACCTGCTCTTCCATAGAGACCCCTTACCTTCTCATGGACCTTGCCCATTGCTCACCTCCTTGGGAAGTACATACCCAGATTTTCAGAGACTGATAGGAGCATATAATAAGCACCCAAAAACACGCACCTGTAACATGTTCCCTGATGGACAGATAATATGAATATGCATTTGTCCATACACATGCAGCCCACAGTGTACTCTATACATGTGTGTTCATATGATACATGCACCACATGGACATACATGCAGCACATGACATGAGTTCTGTACTCACATGTGCACATACAGGTGCTTGGGGAGAAGCTCCTGCCTAGGCAAGTGACAGGGGAAGGGAGAGGGGGAGGGAATGGGAGGGAAGGAGGAGGTCACTGTAGGACAAAAGGCACCTTTCCAAATGACCAGATTGCCCAAGCGAGTGGAGCAGGGAAGCCCACAGAGCATGGCCAGTTGGGGCAGAAGAAAAATTAGGCCAGAGCCTGGGAGGAGCAGCCTGTGGGCGGCCTCTGAGCCCAGGAGAGGCCCTGGCACCTTGGAGAGGGAGGGGCCTGATAGATGAAGGAATGAGGAGGAGAGAGCAGCAGGGATGAAGGAAGACTCCTGCTCAGTCCCAGCCCAGAAGGGGCCAGGGGGCCCATTCGCCTTTCCCACTGTCTTTGGAGGCAGCTCATGCAGGGCTATGTGGCAGTACATAAATGCATAGGATCTTTTCTACCCGAGTGGACATAGAGGGTATAAGAGACAGATTGGTACAATGGAAAATGGACTGGACCTGGCCAGCATCAGAGGCCCAACAATCAAGCCTGGCTCTGCCCCTTCCTGTGTGTGTGACCTTGAGCAAGTCACTGAACCTCTGACCTCAGAGGCTTCCTCAACTGTAAAAAGTTGGAAGTGGAGTTCCTCTGAAGATCATTCTAGCCCTAAATCCGGGCTCAGAAGGGTTGGCATCTCCAGCTGTGAAGGACTACTGGGAGAAACTGGATTTGGTTACTGGAATGTACTCTTGGTCCTTGCCCATGGCCCTTGGGCCAGAGGACTGGCCAACTCCCTATAGGACTCCTGTCTGTCCAAAGGACTCCAGAGGGGGTCCCTGGGAACTCCAGATTGGTGAGTCAGAGGTGGAACAGAACTTAAGTGGCCATAGTAGGCTGAAAGATTGACTGCCTGGGTCTGGTGGAGGTCTAGATCTTTGGGACTCTGGGAAGGGGCATATGAACATGTAGATCAGGGAAACTATGGAGCAGGATCTTTTTGTGCCCAGGACAGCTGAGTTACTGTGGGCCTGGCAGCTTTTAAAATTGTGCCCAAGGAAGCAGTGTAGAGACAGCGTCAGGCTGAATAACTATCTTCTTGGTGCTTCTCTCACTTCTCTGACTGTGGCTGGCCTCTGAGGGCCTATGCTACTGTTAACCTGCCTAGGAATGTTTTCACAACTGAGGTGGCTGAGGTAGCCTTGGGCCTCTGGCAAGCAGAACTAGGGAGTGGCATTTACCACGGCCCTACTGGGTCCGAGGCTCTGTGCTAGGTCAGGGAAGTGGGAAAACAAAAACAAGTGTCCCTGTCCTCATGGACCTGATCCTCCACTCTTGAATCTATGTGATATCTTGAGACCACATGGTCTCAAGAGTATCTTAAGACTGAAGAGTGGCCGACAAACCCTTCTGTGGTCTAGAGTATGGTAAAGCATGGAGGGAAAAGATGCCAAGGCACTTTCAGGGTGTTGGCACCACTACAGCCAGAAGCCAGTGCCACCCAGGAAGGCTGGGCACTGCCAGCATAGAGCTTGGAGACCATATCCTGACCCCAGGCTGTCTCTCTGAAACCTGTGGACATCTAGAGGGGGCACTGACTGTAATAGTGAGACTTTGGTCTGAAAAGGCAGAAGTCTTGGAGGGGCAGGATGAGAGCTGAGAAAGTCACCAGTAGGGCAGTCCAAAGGTCTGGGGATACAAGTATGCTTCCCAGACCCCAGTAAAACTTGGTTCCTGGACATTCTCTCTCATCTTCCACAGTGAGGGGGTGTGTGTTAGAGGAGGCCTCGAAGGGTCACTGCAAGGATTGCACTGGATGGCATCTGACACGAGGTCTGGCACAAAGGTGTTCATGAAGTCTGTGGGACTGTCTGGCTAAGTACAAAGGTCAAGACTGGTCAGATTATGGTTGGTCAGCTAAAGTAAAAAAGAATGAAGGGGAGGCACAGGGTTAGTCCCATTCATTTCTAGGGGAGTCACTGTGGTCAAGAAGGAAAGAAGTTATAACCCAT
Organism: Potorous gilbertii; assembly: GCA_028658325.1. Lineage (NCBI taxonomy): Eukaryota > Metazoa > Chordata > Mammalia > Diprotodontia > Potoroidae > Potorous > Potorous gilbertii. Next base: position 242,533,184 of record CM053770.1, on the reverse strand, counting down.
GAGCTCAGGCCTGGGGGGGCAGGCAGGCAGGCAGTCTGGAGTTAGAGGGACCTACTGACAGAAGGAAGCAAACATCAGAGCTATGCAGTCTGTGCTAGGTGCCAAAAGAAGGTTGTAGATGGTGGACAGGCCTGGTTGTTGAGCCCTTGGTCTGCTCCATCTTTAATGCATTTGTGTTGAATGAATGAAGTTCTCATAGGCCAGAAAAGCTTTTATGGGATACCTAAAACCTATGCAGAAACTTAGGGGAAAGGGAATAATGGAAAGGGGATTTGGGGGGATGTGCAGGTGTTCCTAGGGGGCCTCATTACAACAGGCCTTGAATGCCACCGTAAGGTGTTTGCAGTTTGTTAGGTATGGAATATACTCAGCTTAGCATCTGAAGGGCTATCTGGAAAATATGCTTTGGGCTAAACAGCTGCTTGGGGAGGTCTCTTCCTCTGCTCATGTCTGTGATTCTGTGAAATGGGAAGCAGTGGGGTAACTGGGTGAGCCTAATGTATTAGGGAGATAACTCCTAATATGGATGGGATGAATCAGTGGGCCAGATACTGGTTGGGAATAATTGCAGAATGTTAGCCACTAGAAGGGACTATGGACACCCCCAAATCCAGGCCCCTTCATTTTGACAAAGGAGGAAACTGAGGCCAGGTCCAGAGAGAGAAGAGTGGCATGTAGGCCTGAGTCTGCAACCCAGAAGTTCTGCTATAGGCTAGTTGTGAAAAGTGTTGAGTGAGGTCCAGAAGGTGGATGAGCAAACAAGGGAGGCAGATAAGGGGACTTGGAGAGAGTCAGCAGAGGGGGAATCCACAGGACTTAGTTCAATTCAAACAGCATTTATTAATCACCTATGGTATACAAGGACCTGTGAAGGCCCTGCCATCCCAAGTTCCTTGGGAGCAGTTGAGATGTACTTGAGTAACTCAGATATAAATTAGAAAACGACAAAGTATCTGAGGAAGGGTCACCTGGAGGATAGGTGGTGATTCAGAGGGGAGGGTGGTCTCTGTGAGAGGGGTCTTGTTATGGCAAAGATGGCTGAGTTGTAGGCAGACATGGAAGGAGAAGGGGCCATTCCAGGCATGTACATGCAAGAAGGTGGAAGAAGGCAGGAGGAACATGGGGAGGCCAGGGTGGCAGGGGTACAGCTTGTACAAAGAGAAGTGCCACAAAATAAGGTGGGAAAGTTCCATTGGAGCCAAGTAGTGGAATCAACCAAGCAATAAGCATTTATTATACACCTAGTATGAGGCAAGCTGCGTGCTGGGCCCAGAGGATACAGTACAGAAGAGTGAACAATTTCATTATATTCTAATGGAGAAAGCCTGGAACATCAAGCAAAGCAACGTCCATTTCATTTCATGGTCAAGTGGGGGCCGTGGAGGGTTTTGGTCACAGGACGGACAGGGTGAGATCACGGCAGCTTGTGAAAGATTGATCGAAGAGGAGACTCAAGGCAGAGGCTGTGGCAATACTGAGAAGAGATGAAAAACCTAGGGCCTAGCACCTGACTGGGTTTGGGAATTGTGGAGCAGGGAGGCCCAGAACTCTGTATGCCACAGACAGAAGCCCTCAGTCCTTGCTTGCATGCTGCTTACTTTCTGTGGTCACGACCAGGCCTGAGGGAGGCAGTTGTGCCGCTGCCAGGCCCAGAGTAGGGGGGCTGGGCCTGCAGAGGTCATCGTGCCTGGGCTAAAGCCAGAAGCTAACGCTGCGGTGAGTAAGGATTCTCTCACAGGAAGAGCACATTGCCTGAGTGGTTCCTGAGCCTCCTGGATGGTTGCCACTCACCTCTGGAGCTTGGCGTCGATGTGCATCAGAAAGACAAGGCTTCTGCCCACAGGGAGCCGATAGTCTGCTGGGGAAACAGAGACTGATGGAGAATTGAACGAGCTCAGTAGAACTAAGCGCCTCATCTTAGAGGAGCTGACTGAGGCTCAGAGGAGTTAATGCTTGCTTCTGGTCACACAGGGAGCAAACAGCCCAGCTGAGAGGCAAAGCTGCATACTTGAAGCTTTCTCCATCCTGGTAATATGACAGTTTAGAGCTCAGTGTGTTTGCATGCACACACACAGGCACATAGAGACACACAGAAATACGCACACAGACACAGACACAGATACACACAGAGACATAGAGATACACAGACATGCACACAGACATACGCATACAGAGACTCACAGACACAGATACATAGAGACACACACAGTGACACACACAGGCATACACAGGCACACACATAGATGCACACAGACACACACACAGACACAAATATGCACAGAGAGACACAGACACATAGACACAGATACATACAGACACACACACACAGACACAGATGCACACAGACACACACAGATACACATATACACAGAAATACATACACACAGACATACACAGACACAAACATAGAGACACATACAGACACAGATACACATAGACATACACACAGACACACATACACACACAGACACATAGTCACACGCAGACAGCACACACAGACACAGCACAGACACAGACACACAGATACACATAGACATAGACACAGCACACATACAGACACACAGATACACACAGACATAGATACAGCACACACACAGACATAGCACATATACACAGACACACTATACATACACACACACACATACATACATACATACACTGCCCAGCCTCCCTCCACTTTCATATCAGTCTTGGTCTGACCTCAATTGCTCTGACTGCTGTTGGAGGCTGGTTTTCTTTTGCTAGGTCCTGGGATCAGGGGACACCCAGTCCCCAGCTCTTCTGTGTCCTGAAGCTTCAAGGAGAGTTCATGGCTCAGGCCCTGGCCTAATTCACCCCCAGGCCGTTCCTTCTAACCTCCCCTAGCTCTGGGGGCCCCCATCGTCATAGAATCCTGCTTCCTCCATTCTCTGAACTCTTCCTCTTGGCCAATGGGCTGAGATAAGGGTTCCTGGAAGCAAATTCTGGTTGGAGAGGGAAGGGGAAGGGAGGGGAAGGAGAATTCCTCCAGTACCTGAAAGTCCCCTCTCCCCCAGAAACACGTGAGGACCGAACCAAGCGCCTTTTCCGACATTATACTGTGGGCTCTTACGACAGTCTCACCTCACACAGGTATGGAACTGGGTTGAGGGGTGGCTAGAAAGGATGGGGAAAGGAAGGTGCCAGAATGGGGCTATCAGAGTTAGCATTTGGGGGTTGGGGGCTGACGTGCTGATTCCCCTCCCTCATACATTTGACCACCCTTTCCACCTTTCTGCTCCCCACGAGATGCATATGGATGGAAAGACATGTTCCATAAGACAGTCACACAAAGGTCTCTCTCCCATGTTGTCCACTGGGGGCAGTCACAAGTTGGGGAAGGAGTTAGGGCCTGGGAGGGCCTGGGTTGAAAAGGCTCCCCCTTCTCCCTTTCTTTTTCTCTCCTCCTCCAGTGACTACGTCATTGAGGACAAGGTGGCTGTCCTGCAGAAGCGGGAGCAGGAGGGTTTTGGCTTTGTCCTTCGGGGAGCCAAAGGTAACTAAGTGCGATGGGAGAACCATGGTGACAGTGGAGGGGGGGCTGGAATAGGGAACTGTCCTGGAGGGTGAATGATACAGTATCCAGAGTAGGGGGCAGGAGCAGTGGGGAGCACACAGAACAGGGGATGTGGAGGTGGGCAGAGATATGTTTTTTTAGGAAGGGGAGAACAGATGGGGAACAGGAGACATGTATAGAAGATAGTGGCCCCAGATAGGGAGGGAGTAGGGGCCTAGATGGGGCTGGTGATGGGGAGTGCTGGACACCATTACGCTGCTTCTATCCCCAGATGGTGACTCTGGGCCTTGACCCCAGGAACAGTCATGCTACTTCATGTTCCCAAAGTTATCTTCCAAATGACCACTTAGAAGGGAGCTTCTTAGTCCAATTTGGAGCAAGTCCCTAGTTTTGGGCTCTTCCTTTCCCTCAGTAGCTTCTGTCATAAGTAGGGAATTCTGGGGTTTTCTAAAGATTTTCATTTCTAGTGAAGGGGGAGATGCCTGCTTGCTGGGGATGTGGTGGTGGTATGTGTGTGTGTGGGAGGGGATCCTTGTTCACATAGGGTAGGCCCAGAGGCCCCTAAGGCCCTTTCCAGTTAGGGGCTCCTGGGACAAATACCAGGCAGGGTCTGAAGCCAACAGATGGAAGGTTAGATACAATCCCAGACTGGGGGATCTCAGGACCACATCCTTGGCATTTGAAGTGCCCTGGCTTTGCTTCAGTCTCCCCTATCCTCTTCTCTTTCTGGGCTGTAGCCCCACTGTAACTAGAGCTCATCCCTAAGCCTTCTTAGCTATTTTCATGCAGATGTGGAGGGCTTGGGGTGGTGATGAGAGTCCTGGGCCAGGACAGTGGGTCTCAGGATTTCCTTCCCAGCATTCCATGTATTCCTAACAATAGGGGGAGTGGATACCGTGGTGGTGATAGTGGGGTACAGAATTCTCTGTGAAATTTTCAGGCAAAGTTTGGATGCTCACTTGGGCAGAGGAGGTAAGGATCATAGAGCTAGAGCTGGAAGGGGCCCTGGAGGCTAAGTTCAGTCCTTCATTTTACAGAGGAGAAAACCAAGGAAGAATGATGTTAAGTGACTTATAAAATCATAGGATCATAGATTTTGAGCTGTAACAAACCTTAAAGATCATCAAATCCATGCCCCACATTTTGCAGTTGAGAAAACTTAATAAAGTGAAAATAGAGAAATAAAGTGTCTTACTTAGAGTCACATAGTTAATTATCAGGTAGGATTCAAACTCAGGGCACCTAGGTGGTACAGTAGATAGATCCTGGGCTGGGATTCAGGGAAATCTGAGTTTAAATCCAGCCTCAGATACTTACTAGCTGTGTGACCCTGAACAAGTCACCTAACCCTTATTTGCCTCAGTTCCTTATCTATAATATGGGGGCACACTGGCAAAAAACATGGAAAACCACTCCAGTATCTTTGCCAAGAAAATCTTGTGGACAGAAGTCTATGGGGTCATGTTGAGTCAGACATGACTGAATGATAAGGATTCTATCTCAAGACCTCCTGACCTAGATTTAGCACCCTGTCCATTTTGCTATTCACACTGGACTACTCTCCCAACTCTGGGACTCTCCCTTTGAATTGCTTCTACACAGCTTCCTCCTGAAGGGAGAACTTCCTTTTATTTCCACTTGGCCCAGGAAAGTGCTTCCTCTCCAAAGATCCCCATGTAGCACGAAATGTAATTAAGAAATTGAGGTAAACTACAAAGAAGTAGGAAAAAGGGCACGGGCTCACTGACTCTGGAGAAGATCTGTGTTCAAATCCAGCCTTCAGTGCTTTTTACCCATGAGACCCTAACCTTCATGGGGTCTGAGTTTTAGCATCTGTAAATGGAAGGAGCTCTTGATGGCTCCTGAAGACACCCTAGATCTATTCATCATTCAAATTCTCTGTCTTCAGTTTCGCCCTTGTAATGTGAAAGGATTGGCCCCCTGGCCTTGGAAGCCCCTTCTGATCTCAGCTCAGGGTTCAGGGATCCTTCATTTCCTGGGCTGAGCTGACTCTCCACTGGCCCATCCTAGGTACCTGCCACAGGGGGGCGCTTGTCCTCTCTTTTCTCCATTAGCTCCTGTGATGTCTACCTTTCCCTTTTCCCTACTCTTTTGTACTGGAAACTTTGGAGACCGGCTAGCTACAGTGTAGCTGGCTTCAGGGTAACCAGCTATATTGTAACCAGCTGGAACTTCCTGTGTTTGGTCCCAGTGGGAGGGATGGTGGGGATGGTTGGAACAGTCTTTTCCTGAGGAAGACCCTTTTCCCTCTCCCACATCATTGTGAGGAGCTCTTGGGGCAGGGAGAAGAACAAACTCTAGGGATGGGGGCTAGGGCTGTCTGTTATCTCCTGATTTGTCCCCAGCTCGGATCCCTGATTTGGGATCCTTGTGCCCCGAACCCCTGACCTATTTGCAGGTTTCCCTTTCTATCCCCACTTACCAGCTCCTGTCTTTTATCAGCCCCGTTTCCTTTTCTCAAGCCCCATGTTGTCTTCTCCTCTCACCATGTTTCTTTCCTCCCACCCAGCACCTTTCTGGGCTCTCTTCCTCAATAGCACTCCGCCTTCCCTCCCTGGTCTTTCTCCCAGAGTCCTGTCTTTCTTGCATACTTCCCCTCTCATTGACCTAACAGAATGGCAGTTTCTTAAGGATAGGGCCTGTCTCATTTTTGCCTTTGTGTCTCTACTGCCTCTGGGCACACAGTAGGCACTTAATACGTGCTTGTTGATTCATTGAGGGGTTGGCTGATCCACTGACTCCTTGATCCTCATCTCTGTCCATCTTTGTGCACTTGTCTCTCCTGGCTCACATGTCTCTTCTTTGCATCTCATAACAGCAGAGACCCCCATTGAAGAATTCACACCAACCCCAGCCTTCCCTGCTCTCCAGTACTTGGAATCTGTGGATTATGAGGGTGTGGCCTGGAGGGCAGGACTACGGACAGGGGACTTCCTTATTGAGGTGAGTTTTTGTGCCCCCCACCCCAAGCCCTACTCCTTTCCACTTGATTGAGCAATCCAGCATGTATTTAGTATCTACTGTGTGCAAAGCCCCAGGCTGGGAATGAGGGAGAGACCATGATGCCAGGAGACATGATACTTACTCAGGCTCACAGCCCATAGGGAGATAGGCCACATTAGCCCTGGGACATTTGTTGACTTGAACTGGGAACTGGATTTGGAATAAGAGGTCTTAGAGAGTCTTTCTCAGCTTTGTTCCTTCCTGCTTGGATGGGTCAAATGAATAGGGTCAAACCTTTCCCCTTCTGGGTGGCCTTAGTCTTTTCCTCTGCAGATGTCCCCAAGGTCCCTTTCTGCTTGAGATCTTGTGGTCTGATGAATCAAACTGAGCACAAAATGGAGCAATTGAAGGGTAAAGGAGTCTCAGAAGAAAAGGATCCTGGGATCTTGGAGGAAAGAGGGACTATTTCCTCTATGGCCATTCTCATTCCCCAAAATCATAACCTGTGTCTTAGCTTCCTCCATTGGTCCTTCCCTTGTTGTCTTTCCACCACTGCCCTCCCTGCTCTTCACTTTTCTCATTCCCTCTTCTACTATCCGCCTAGGCTTCCCCTAGGGCCTAGTTCTTCTCCCACTGACCTGATCAGCTCCTTCCTAGTCCTTTCTAAGAGTTGGATACAGAAGAACAAGTAATAGGCTTGGAATCAGGAAGACTGTTTAGTTCAAATCCTGCCTCAGACACGTCCCAGCTGTGTGACCCTGGGCAAGTCACTTAACTCTATGAAATAGGTACAATAAGAGCATCTATCTTATGGGGTCATTGTGAGGCTCATAGCAGATATTTGTAAAACACATTTCTTATGTAAATGCAAGCTATTACTATTATTGTTAAATTCCTCATTAACTCTCCTTCTCTTGGCTTGTCCAACCCTTGTCATGCTCTCCCCATTCCTAGACTAGCTTATGCTACGCTTACAACCCACCCCATCTCCCTTTCCCCATTCAACCATAGTCTCTTTTAGCCCTCACTCTTTCTACCTACGCCTTCCACCATCACCTTGGTTCTTCTCTGGTCCTTGTACAACTGCTGCCCTCGGCCTTCCTAGACCATTAGGCTATCTTCCCCCAGCCATGAATACTTCTAGTTTTGGTCCAGCCCAGCCCCCTGTTCTATTACAACCCTATTCAGCCCTTCCCAGCCCCTCCCATTATCACCCTGGCCTTTGTTCCTCCAGCTCCAGTAAATGGGTCATTTGAGACTGTCCTCCTTCCCTCCCTCCCTCTCTCCTCAGCCTTTCTGATGCCTTCTCTGTGACATAGTGAACAGATTAGGTGTTGGAATTGGAGTCTGCAAGGCATGGTTTCAAATTCTACCTTTGACACTTTCTAGCTGTGACCTGGGCAAGTCACTTAACCTTTCTGAGTCTCTGTTTCCTCATTTGTCAAAAACAGCAAAGCAAAGCAAAGCTTTGACTAGTTGATCTTTAAGGCCTTTTCCTACTTTAAATTTACTATCCTATAATTCTATCTCTTCCTTCTCCCAGCTCCCTGACCACCATGACCCTTGGCCTCCTCCCACTACCCTTCTATCCTAGATCCCCAAGCCCATGACCCTCTCCACATCCCCAGCTATCCCTTGACTCTCCTGTGGTTCCCCTCATCTTTAACCCTTGCCTCTCCTAGCTCCCCTCTGCCATCACCTCGCTTCTCTCCCCACCCCCTAGCCCTCACAAGCCAAGCAGATTCCTGGGAGGAGGAAGGAGGTGTTGAGGATCATTCCAAGCTCCACCTCCCCACCCCCAGGGAGAGCAGGCCCGGACTGGAAACTCCCCTGGGGTCAAATAGGTCCCTGAGGGACTGCTCTCTGATCTCACGGAGCAGTGCCAGGGTGAGTGCTGATGGCCTCTTGTCAGAGTCAGAATCTGGGACATTCAGCAGGCTGGGGAGGCCAATACCAGAGGACTGAGTGCCAGGGTCAGCGAGGTCACCTCTCCCTCTCTTCCCTTTTTTGGGGTGAATCCATCCACAGGTGAATGGAGTGAACGTGGTGAAGGTTGGACACAAGCAGGTTGTGGCCTTGATCCGCCAGGGTGGGAACCGCCTGCTCATGAAGGTCGTGTCAGTGACAAGGAAACCGGAGGAAGACGGGGCAAGGCGGAGAGGTGAGGGGGCCTTGATCGAAAGTATGGGGGGGGGCGGTCTTGAGACCTGACAGAGTAGGGGAGTCTAGAAAGTAAAGGAGGGAGGTCAGGGGACTGGGAGAGCAGAGAGGGGAAGGGGAACCTAGGAAAACTGAGCAGAGTAGGAGGTGAGAGAGGCTGAGAGAGCAGGGGAGGAGGGGAAACCCGAGGACTGAGAATAGAGGAAGGGCCTCAGGAGACGGAGGGAGCAGAAGGGGCTGGGAGTCTGGGGGGCTGAGAATAGAGGAAAGGTACCAGGAGATGGAGAGAGCAGAGAAGTCTGGGACCCTGGGGGGCTGAAAGCAGATGAGAGGGCTGAGGTGGTCTGGAGGGGTTCTCTGGAAAGGTGAGGAATGTCATAAGAAGGGAAAGCAAGAAGAAAAGGGGACTGGGGCTGTGTGTCCCCCAGTTTCTTTTCCTACGTGCCCTCTCCTTGTGTCCCCACTTCTGGCGTCAAGCTCCCCGCCCTGGGGCGGAGGAATGGGGGGGGGTAGGGAGTCTCCGGCAGTGGTGGCAGCTGCCTGGAGGCCTGCGTTGCCGTAGCAACAGTGAGCGTTGAAGCCACCGTATTGGGGGGGGAAGGGGAGGAGGCGGTACCTGAAGAGAAGAGGAGAGGCATTTGTTTAGCATCGCGCCGCAGCTCAGGGCCTGGAAGGCTTTGGGAAGGGCCCCTTGGCTGGGCTGGGCATCCCCAAGCCCTGCGGAATTCCCCATCCCTGGGCTCCTCGCCCCACCCTTCCTTGGAAGCTCCTGGTGGGCTGGGCCTGTGTCGGGCTGAAGGGAGGAGCCCTGGCCTCCTTCAGGGGCAGGTACAGGCCCTGCAGAATCTGTGAGCTGGGCCCTGCCCTCCACTCCAACCTCTGACCTCATGGTACTGGTGTGCCCTCTTCCCTGAACACCCAGTCTGTTCCAGCCTCCTCAGCCATTCTCAGGTCAAGGGAATCAAGCTATTCCAGATGCTCAGAGCCTCCTGAGTCCCCTTGACTCTACCCTCAACCCTTGGGCCCTTGACCCCTGTGGGCTTCTCCCTCTGACCCCCTCAGAGTGCCTGAAATCCAAGGCTCCAGGAGTCCCTCTCCCCCCTCCCTCTTGGGCCCCAATCCCTCCCAACATCATGAAGAAGTTTGCCTCCAGCCGCAGCCTGAACAAGATCCTGGCTCAGTGTGACTCGTCCTCCCGCGAGTACGAGGAGATTCAGGCTGTGGAGCGGAAGTGGCATCTGCACCTGGCCACCCCTCGGCTCCTGCTGCTGGACAGGAAGTCCAAGTCGTCCCTCTTCCTTCCAGCCCCTCCGCCCCCCAAGAGGGCTCCCAGTACCACGCTGACTCTGCGCTCCAAGTCCATGACTGCTGAACTGGAGGAGCTGGGTGAGTGATGGTGGGGGTGACCTGGGAAGGATAGGGACCCTGTGACCCTTGAGGGGAGGAGGGTTGGAGATAGAGGTTGGAATGGACAGATAAACCAATGGAGGGGAGAGGGGGGTAGATCAAGGGAGGGGACTGCTTGTTGGGGACAAGGGGAGTGTGAAGGATGAATGTCTGCATGTCAGGACTGCCTGGGGATGGGGACACAACAGAAATAGGGCTGAGATAGGCTTGGGAATGAGGGTGAATATGGAGACAAGGTCAGAGCAGGGCATATGGATGGGAAAGAGCCAGGGGATGAGAGTGAATATGAGGACAGGAATGGATCCAAGGATGGGGGTGGCTACTGGGCATGGACAGACAGGGGAATTGGGAATGGACATCAGGGTCCAAGGATAGCCTGGGAGGATGTTGGGACTGGGGCAGACCAAGAACTGCTGGGGAATATGTGTGCAGGGATAGCTCAAAGGATGGGAATGGACTGGCAGGTGGGGTGGTTGGGGCAATCACCAAGTGCTTGTGGATTGGAGGACTGGAGGCAGAGCCCAGGAGTGGAGGTAATGTGAGAAGCCAACCAGAGGAATAAGGATGGATGTGGGGAAAGGGCCAGAACTAGGGATGCCAGAACTAGGCATGGGAATGGTTAATAGATAGGCTGGGCAGGGAAATTCGGATGGAGGTTGGAGGACAGGGATGGCCAGAACAGATAGAATGACTGGACAATGAGGTGGGGAAGCTGAAGGAGAAACTCCCTCTGTTTGGGCCAACTAGATGCTTTGGGAGCTATCACAGTTCAATATAAGGACAACTTCTTAGCACTCAGAACTGTCTAGCCCTGGATGCACTGCTTTAGGAGGTGGCAAGTTACTTGTATCTATGCACTCACTAGATGTAGACCTTAAAGGTCATCAAGTTCAGCAGGGAAGAGGAGCTTGCCCAAAGCCGCACAGGTGCTCTGTTGGAAGCCAAGATTCTACTCTTTGGATGGGAGGTTTGGACTAGTTGATGTCTGAGGCTCTGGGAGGTGGCGTATGGGGACAGACAGGATGAGGACTTGTGTAGGCTTGGTCTTCTCAAAGAGAACCATCTGATGCCCAGGGTCCAAGGTGGAATGGGGAAGAATGCAACAGGAGTGTGGGGCTGAGTCTGGACTCAGCTTTGGTTGGAGTAAGGACTCCACTCTGGGCCTCCAGTTCAATATTTGGGAGAACAGGCCACATGCACGAGTGAGTGGTGTCTGCGTCTCGTCGTCTTTGCCTCTGTATCTCTATCTCTTTGTCTCCCTTTCTCTTTCCTTATTGGGATCCTCCCTTCATCCTTGGTTAATTAGATCATGAGGAGGATGTAAAAGAGGTCCAAGAGAGTGTGATTTAGTCACAAGGGGCCTTAGACTGTCGAGAAAGCTAACTGTGACCTTGATCAAGTCCCTAAACTTCTCTTGGCCTCTGTTTCATGATCTGTACAATGGGCACTAGGAATAAAAGGCCTTTGACGTCCCTAATCTGTAGTTCTGTAATGCTTTAGACCATGTGAAAACCAAAGAACTCCATCCAGATTAGTCTTTGGTCACACCCTGAGTCATCGTGGCTACCTTTCACAGTTGCTGTTAAATGAGGGGAGAGGTAGCAGCTGGGGTCCCAAGGGGTTGTCCTGGTGCAGAGTCTCAGTCATTTTTAGCTCTGCAGCCTGCCTCAGGGGGTTTGGGTTCTGGAGACTGAGCCATCCTGACCAGACTGATCTATGGGCCAGTGTTCAGTTGGTTCACTTTCACTAAGGGCTAAGTCCAGGTCCACTTGATAAACTGTACCATGGTCGACTCAGAAGGCAGCCTTCTGGATTTCTCTGGGGCTGGGTGACATGGGGAATTGCCCCTCATCACTCCAGGGCTGTTTCTGTCTAAAGAGCCTGGCCTATGACTCTAGAGTGGAATTAAGGATAGAAATGGAACCAGGGTTAACTTAGGTCAGGTTCTTACCCTCAGGAGTAAAGGCTCCTACCCTGCACTACAGGATGGATGGCATAGCTCACTTCTCTGATGAGCATAAAATGGAGGAGCTGGAAATATTTGCGATGGCCAGCTAGTCTAATCTCTTTTCAAAGCATGGCTCTTCTTCAGCATCCCCAAGCAGCCTTCTGGTTGATTCCAAGATGTCTAGGCTTGGATCTCTCTGTTGCTCAAGGCAGTCCATTCCACTTTGGGACAGCTATGATTATAAGCATTTTTTTTTTATAACCTGAAGCCTAAATGGGTCCCTCTGGTACCCTCTGCTCCTGGTCCTGTCCTTTGTGGTCACACTGAATAAGCCTAATCTTTTTCACATTCCAGCCCCTCTGATTCTTGGACAGTTCCCCCTGAACTTTTTCTTTTTCAGGTTGAATACCTTCAGTTCCTTCATCCATTAATTAGTGACCAGTATTCAGATATCCTGATAGGCAGTCATCTTCTCAAGGCTTTCAGTCCTTCTTCTAAATCCATTCCAAAAGGTGATTCCGGAACTGATGCTAAAATTGCAGCTCTGGTCTGAGGAGGGCAGAGTTAAGAAAGGTAGTTATCTCCCTTGCATTGGGTGATGGATTTCTGTTACTGAGTGAATGAAAGCATTTATTAGGCACTTCCTATGTGCCAAGCACTGAGGATACAAATGGAAGCACCAGCTAGTCCAGTTCCTTTGCACAGGGAGCTCCCATTGTAATGGGGGAAGCAGCCAGCACACAGAGGGATTTCAGATTTAGGGCAGATGGAAAGGCCTGGGGAGCCTTAGAGTGCAGTGGCACAACTATTAATGTACCTTGAGAATACATGAGACCTTTATTGACTTCTCTTGACCCCCTTCTGACACTCCCTGCCCCAACCCTTTTCTCAGGAACCATCTGTCTAGCAAGCCTCTTTCATCTGGTATTTGGGAAGTTGATTTTTTGAACCCAAGTACAGGACTTTACATTGATCCCTGTTGAATTTCATTGTGAGTGCTCTTCAGTCAGTGACCCTTGTCTTCTCTGGGTCTCATTTGTAAAATGAGGGAGTTGGACTTCAGCTCCCTTTAAGTTTTAGATCCTTTGAACTTGTTAACTCTAACCTCAGGTTCCATCCTGTCAAAATCTCCTGGAATCATGACTTCTCTCTCTGTGTTTTATTAATAATAGCATCCAACCTTCTGCCATCTACAAATAACAACCTATCTAGGCTATCATGAAAGTAACTAGGTAAAATGTCAAACAGAACAGGGCCAAGGACAGAGGTCTTTGGTACTCTACTGCAGATTATTGCCCAGACACCAGCACTTTCTCTCTGATAACTCATTGCAGTCTAAGGTTTGCAAAGTGTCTTGGTCAAAGTAGTCCAATGAAGCAGGGCAAGTGAGAAGTAGTATTCCCATTTTACAGTTAGGAAACTGAGGCATTGAGAAGGAGCATGTCTTGTCCTAGGCTGTGTGGGCTAATAAGCTTGAAATTGAGTCATGAGCTTCAGCCTCCCAAATCCAAGTCCATGTTCTTTTTTTTCCACTCTGCTGCCTCATTTTCCCAGCCAGTTTTTCTGTCTTTTGGTCAGAATGAGGTGTAGAATAGCAGGACCCCTTATCACTTCCCCTCCCTATTGAAAGATGAAATGACAAGTTGAGAGAGCCAAGAATTTATCAGCTTAAAAGAGAAGGAGGGAAAGGGGAGGAGAGGATAAGAGAAGTGAAGAGAAGGAGAGGAGAGGGCTCTGGGAGACGCCTTGGTGGTTAGAGTCTCTTGTCACTGTTGTAGTTAGTCTTGGCTGTGCCAGTTTTGTGATCTGTGCCAAGAGCTTGTCATCCATTTCCTCCAGCTGGCCTGGTGGCTTGGAGTTTGCCTTGAAAACTCTCTTCTCTCTCTCTCTCTCACACACACACACACGCACATACATACACACACATTCTCATACACGTACACACACAATCCCCCCCACCCCCTTGTTAATACAGCTGCACTGAAATGACCTGGTATTGATTTGGTTCATACATAGCATTTATTTCTCTTACTTGAGCCCTGTTATTGAGGAAGGTCTTTAACACCTAACACTTGAATTTCATCCTCTTGAAGAGCAGGGTCTAACTTTGTTCTGGTCTTTAGCACCTTGTACAAGGGTACACAGAAGGTGCTTAATATGTTCATTGGATTGAATTGAAAGTCATATTTACCTTATTCATTCTACAGATATTTGTTAGGTGCTTACTGTGTGCCAGGCATAGAGACATCTTGATTAAAAAAGAGTCATCCCTATCCTGAGGGAATTTACATTCCAATAGAGGCCCTAGGATGTGGCCACAGGTGTCAATGAAGGTGGGATATACTGTGGGGGTGAAGGAGGGATCCAGTCCAAAGTCTCTAGGAACCTAGAAGGAGAAGGAGATTATATTCAGGTGGCGGGACCAGGAGTGAACCTTAGAGTGCACTTGGAAGGAATATAAAGACTCTAACAGTGGAAGGAAGAGGAAGTACCCCTAGCCTCTTCTTGTGCAAGGTCAACCTCTCCTGTGGTGTTGTAGTGATCCTGAGTGTGAACTACCTGCCAGCTCTTACACTGTGACTATCTGCATTTGCTTGTGTAGCGTGTATGTCTGTGTCCTTGTGTGAGCCCAGGTGTGTTTGAGGGTGGATGTCTCTGTGTACTCTGTGTGCCTGTGTGTGTGGCATGGGGCAGTGGATGGAACACTGGTCTTGGCATTAGGATGCCTGGGTTTGAATGCTGCCTCAGATGTTCACTGTACCCTCCTGGTGGAGTCATTGCCCTCTAGCATTCCATTTGCCCTTGAGATTCCTTGAGGAGAGTACTTGGCAAACCTTACAGCATTCTAGCCATGTGAGGCACCATTCTTTACTTGGGTGGAAAGTTTTCAGAAAAGGAAGGGTTTTGATGGGCTAGGTCAGCCATCCAGAGAGAAGTGTGGTAGCATTAGTGGGTCTGAACTAAGACCCCTTGACCTGGTGCTTGTACTCCTGGGGACTTTAGAGTGAAACAGATTGAACTGTGTTGGGACCAGAAGCCAAATTGTACAAGGCCAAGGAGAGAGTAGGCAGTGAGTAGGTCAAGGCAAGGGGTCTTGATGGGAGAGAATGAGGGATGGTATGATTGTGGGAAGGCTTGTGACAGAAGGGAGCCCAAAAATGAGGTGAGATCGGGGATAAAGAAAGGACAAGGAAAAATGTAGGTAAATGGATGGAGGGGACGAGGAGAGAGATTGGCCTTGGACCAGAGGATGCACCCCACTCCCTCCGAGGCAAGAAAAGAGGCAGAACCAAATTTCATTGAGACTCTGCCTCTTAGCACCTGTGTGACCTTGGGCGAGTCCATTAACTTCTCTGAGAATCAGTTTTTTCCTTTGTAAAATAGGAATTGCCAAGTCCTAAGCCGTAACACGTGGCGATTTGGGGGTATAGAGGAGGAGATGCTCAGCCCTAAATAAGTGACTTCCGAATGAGAACAAATTGATTAATTTCTGAATTCCAAGGATAAACAACATGGCAACAAGGGCTTTCCCACTGGACTTGAACAAGGAACCTTTGCTATCCTCTTTGTTATGCTCTGGACTTGGAGAAGCCTAGGGTTTGGTCCTGGGCCTGGCTCTTGCCTGATCTCTC
The DNA here is from genome assembly GCA_028658325.1 of Potorous gilbertii. Lineage (NCBI taxonomy): Eukaryota > Metazoa > Chordata > Mammalia > Diprotodontia > Potoroidae > Potorous > Potorous gilbertii. The sequence goes on along the minus strand of CM053770.1, from coordinate 242,517,538 downwards.
TCTTTTCTCAGGCTTGGGTCTGCTGTACTGGCTGATCCAGGAGAAAGTGGTGGAGCTTGCCTCCTTTGTTCCCCCCCCCCCACAGGCTTTCTTTCTCTGTTCATTCTCCTTTTCAGGGGGAGTCTAAGCGTCCAGGTTCTCTTGTGTTCCTGGCATAGAAGTGGAAGAGGCCACAGATCTCAGATATGTCCTCATACCTTTGAGGCTCTCTGGAACTGTCTTTTTCCTCAGCTGCCACACTTCTGCTTGCCTTTGTATAGAGTTACTTTGTATAAAATTCTAAAGATGATTTATTAACTAACCCAAGGGCTTCCCTTCCAAACTTGCTCCTTAACAACCTATATAGTTGTGGAGTTGGGGCTCAGCCTTTTCTCTCCAGTGTGTGCACATGGGTGTGTTTGTGTGTATGAGTGTGTGTGGGTGTTTACTCCTGGAGTGGTTTGCTCCTCAGTGTTTACTCCTGGAGTGGTTTGCTCATGCCCCTCTCACCTAGAGTCCTTCCTGAGCCTCTCAAATACCCTCTCTCCACGGTCAGGGATGGGCCATTGAAGGAATGCTGAAAGGGGGGAGGGGGTGCTAAAGGATGGGGGATAGGGTACTAGAGGAGGGGGAATGACTGCTAAAAGAAGGAGTTTGGGTGCTATAGGAGGGGGGATGGGTTGCTAAAGGATAGGGGAAACATACTAGGGGATGAGGTGTTAGAGGAGGGGGTAATGAGGGCTAAAAAAAGGGGGACAAGAGAGGGCTGGGGGTGGGAGTACAAGAAGAAGGGGGTAGGGAATTGGGGAGAACCTTAAGGATGGGGAATAGTGGGCTGGGGTCCCAAGGGACTGAGGGAGGAATATTGCCTCTCACCCCCTGTACTGTTTCTTGATTCCAAGCCTCAATTCGGAGGAGGAAAGGGGGTGAGTCACCTGCTTGTAAGGAACCCATGGCCCTCCAGGACTTGCAGCTCTCCCTACCCAGATTCCCACTCCCATCTTTTCCCCATCCTTGCATAATCCCCACCCCCATTGTTCCCCCCCCCCCCCAATGCCTGGGGTCCATATTGCCACCTCCCCCCAGTTCCCTCTATGGAAAACTGTAGGACTTTTGCTTTCTTCTTTTGGAAGCAGTTTTAGACTGGGGTCTAGACATCCATGCCCCGCAGTGGTCCTTTCATCCTGCCCCTCCTGCCCTCCCCTGAGGAGAGGAGACAACTATCTTCAGTCCTTCTGAGGGATCATCCAAAGCCTCGTCCACAGCCCAATGACACAGGCTTATGATACAACCAGAGAGACTAAGGAGGGACAGTAGGAAAGACTGTTAAGTACTGTGACCCTCATGGGAGTGAACCTTATCTGCCTGGTAGAAACAAAGGAGGCAGGCTTTGAAAGACCATCAGGTCTAGTCCCCTCATTCTACAAATGAGGAAACTGAGGCCCGGAGAGGAGGAACTTGCCTAAAGCAACACAATTAGCTTATTGTAGAACTGATACCAGAATGGAATTCTAGACCAGTGGTCTTTGTACTGTACAGTGAGTTAGAGAGGACAGCTTCTGGAAGGACCAGAGATGTGCCCTTTGCTTCAATAATTTTCATGACAGGGGGCGCACTACCTACAAGATAAAACCCTGAACTATGATTGGACAGCTTTGGTTTACTTATGTTGAGCCCAAATCTGCTCTCATCCTCCTGTTTCTGGCTCTTCATTTTGGGGCCAAGCAGAATGTGGCTAATCTCACAAACATGACAGCCCTTTAAACCTCTGGAAACAGATGTCACTTGGTCATTTCTTCTCTAGGCTAAATGCCTCTAGTTTCCTTAACCAATAGAATGGTCTCTAGTGCTTCTACCATTTTGATGACTTCCTTTGGACATGCTCCAGGTTGCCAAACTCCCTTAAAAATGATTCACTGCCAGACCTGAGGGTAGTGCTCCTCTAGAGAGTCTGACTAGAAGCCAATGCAATGTTTGTTGCTGCTGTTGATGATGATGAGGCTTGAGGCCAAGTTAGCTGTTGAGTTGGTTAATTTGCTTGGCCACCATCTTGCCTTGATGACAGTGAGTTCTCCAGCCGTTTGTTGTTGTTCAGCCATGTCTGACTCTTTGTGGCCCCATGTTCCATACTGTCTAGGGCTTTACTTGGCAAATATATTGGAGTGGTTTGCCATTTCATTCTCCAGCTCATTCTACAGATGAGGAAATTGAGGCAGACTTGGTTAAGTGACTTGCCCAGGGTCACACAGTTAGTGTCTGAGACCATATTGGAACTCAGATCTTCCTGACTCCAGGCGTAGTGCTCTAGCCACTGAGCCACCTAGCTGCCTCTATTACCTATGGACTTTTGTCTAGTCACATCTTCATTTTGTATTTGTGCAATTGGATTTTGGGACCAAAGCATAGGTCTTTGTATATATCTCAGTTACATTTCACCTTCTTGCTTCTGTCTTATCATTCACACCCATGTGGGTCTTTTCATTGGGAATGGGAACTCTTCCATTCTACTTTGCGCTGCCATTTGTAAATTTGAGAAGCACATCACTGGTACCTTCATGTGAGTCATTGAGAAGCATTTGAAATAGCAGACAGTTAAGAAAACTTGACTCAAACTTGCCTGACATCTAGTCATTAATTATTGCTCTTGGGATCTGGCCATCCTGTGGGTTCAGAAGTCACCTGGGACAGTTGTTCAGCCTCCATTTTTCATCTTGTTCACATGTCTATTGTGACAGTCTCTGTCAGATGCTTTGCTGAAATGCAGGCAGCCTCTATTTATACTGCTTCCTAGATTGTGTAACACTGTCAAGAGGGGGCGCTGTTAGTGAGGCACAACCAGACAGCTTTCAGATGCCCCCACACTACCTCTAGGTGATTGCAGTTTCCCTTTCTAATGGCTTATGAGCTATCCCTCTAATGCTGTAATGCTTCTAACATTTTGCCAGGTATGAGTGTCAGGCTCCACGACAAGCCTCTAGGTGACATTTTCCTTCCTCATTTGAGGATCTGATTAACATCAGACCATGTTAAGTCTTGTGGCACCTCTCTCCCTTTCTTTCCTGACCCTGTGCCATAATCCCTTCTGCAAAGTCTCTGAGTCCCCTGGCTCTGGGCCCTGAGCCTGGGGTGTGTTCAGAGCAGCTGAATCCTGCACCCCTCCTCCCTGCAAGGAGCAAGCCTCCTGGGCCTTGGCCTCCTTCCCCATGTGTGTCTTGCTGTAACTTTCTGCTTCTGTTCCATAGCTCCAGCTGCCACAAGGGAGTCTGGTGCCTCCATCCCTGCAGCCCCGATGAACGATCACCAGATGGTGGGAGGGGGACGTGACCTCAGCCCCTACACAGGTTACTCCTCAAGGCTCATTCATCCATTCACTGCCATTCATTTGGTCCATCTTTACTGAACTCCTGCTTTGTGCAGAGCCCTGCCTGTCTGAGGCCCCGAGGGAGATGCAAAGACAGATATATGAGCCCTGAGTCCTTCCTATAGCACAAGGCTTCATTAGGGAGCCAAGGTCTATGTAGTCACAACTCAGTAATAGGACAGGCTGACCCAAGGACCAGGACTCTGGGGGAGGATGGGGTGTTGCGAGTACAGAGGAAGGAGAGGGATGTCAGTGGGAGCTACCTACAGGACAGGCAGGGTTTAGGCCAGTCAAGTGATAGAGCAGAATATTTTTCCCATCCTCCTGGAGGCCACCTTCCCCTCCAGCATCTGAATGCCTCCCATATCCCACTGATGGGATTCAGGTTTCCCTCGAGAAGGTGTGCAGAGGAAGTCTGGGGTTTCTGAGCACCATCTGATGACAGACATAAAAGACACCATGGAAAGGCATGCCAACTCATGGGTGGCCTCCCAACTCTGCCTGTCTTCTCCTCTTCTTTAAGAGGGCATAAGGAAGGGCATCCTCGCTGCTCTTCTTGGGCTGTGATGCCAAGGGTCAGAACCATAGGCTTAGGGTAAGGGCCCTTGGAAAAATCACAGAATCCTAAATTTGGAACTGGAAGGGACCCCAGAGGTCATCAGAGCCAACCCATTTCATTTTATAGATGAGAAAACTAAGGCCAGAGAGAATAAAGGAATTTCCTAAGGTCAAATAACTAGTAAGGGGGTCTAAGGCAGAATTCAAACTAATGCTGAGGCCAATGTACCCTCCCTTATCTGAATAGGAACCTATGGTCTATAGCTTGCCACCTCATTTCACAGATGAGAAAACTAAGCTGAGGACAGTGGAAAGACATGCCCAAAGTCACACAGGTTGTATTACTGGGCCCTACTTGAAGAATTGTAGCAACAGGCATCCCAAGGCAACCCCACATCGATCAGTTCTAAAGTTTTTTGGTCTGCAACCAGGTTAGATCAGCAGTTCCACTTACCTTTAACTTCATCCCTTATGGTCAGTGAGCTCTATTGGGTGTTCCCAGACATGACACCCCTTAAATAACCCCTCAGATCATAATATTCAAGCTGGAATGGATTTTAGAGACCATTAAGTGCAATTCCTTCACTTTTCAGTTGAGGAAACTGGGGCCCTCAATGACTTGTTCATTGTCAGTGGAATTTGGACTCAGGTCTTCTGACCACCCAGAATGCTCTCTAGGACATTCATTCTAGACTTTGTAGGACTAAGGACTGAAAGGGTACTTCCTGACTCATGGTCTCAGGAACCAGGCACCGTTAGTGACATTCCCAAGACAGGTCCATCTCCGCGAATACCTCCTTTTCCACCAGTAACATTTTCACATGATCCAGCTTTCAGAAGTGGGAGTTAGTAGATGTGCTGGAGGGACCAGAATGAACTCAGTTTGGTCTGAGTGGAGGGTGTGAGTTAGGAATCTGAGGGTTACAATGGCCTCAGACAGACTGGTGCTGGATTGTGAGGAATCTTGAATGTCCAACAGAGAAATCTGGACTTTGTCCTATAGACTGGGCAGCCTTGGGCAGTTCCTGAGGACTGCAGAAGGGATTGGGGGCATGGTCAGAGCCCATAGGGCAGGGACTAGTGATCACTTTGTCTATGTATCCTCAGAATTAACACCAGTGCCTCGCACATGAGAGACTTAATAAATGCTTGTTGAATGAAGGAACGAATGAATGGGCCTATCATAGAAATTGGGAAGTCAAAAGAGGCTAGTTTGTTGAGACAGAGAAATTCAGTTTTGAGTATGTTGAGTTTGAAGTCATAATGGGAGCTCAAGGTGTAGGTGGCCAACAGTAGCTGGAAATGTGGGTGAAGTAGGTGCTGTGACCTTCTCTTTCCCCTTGTCAAGACACATAGCAAGATGTGCAGACTTGAGCGTTGGCCACCTGGAGGTGATAGAGGAAGCCGGGAGACGGCTTCCAGATGGTGGCTTTCTGCTCCAACCCACTCACTGGTTTAATTCATTTAATAACTTCCACTATTTGGTTTGTGTTATTAAAAATAAATCTTTTTTAAAATTAAAGATGTAACTTTAAATAGTATTGACCTGTACTGCCAGTAATTTTTTGAGGCCAGATTTTAAAGGCACTAGGGCCCAAGGTACAAGTTGGTACCTTTCTCCCCACTGCTGAACTGTTACAAGGTATCCTTCCATAGCAGCCCTGGTTAGGATGCTCCTTCATAACTTGGCCTACTTACCTGAGCTCAGCACCAACCCCCTCCAGCCTGCTTCCCTCAGCTGCCTGCGCCTCTCACTTCTCTGAAGAGAGAGTCCTTTCTGTGACTGCTTCCTGCTCATCACAGGGATGGCCTTAGGTTGCCCTTCCAACCTCCCTGCCCTCAGAGCTCCTCTTCCTTTCTCCACATGAGGCAGAAGAGAAAAGAGAAAGCCACGCCTTCCTGGGGCGCCTTGCAGCCGAGAGCACCAAAGCCCCCACGCCAGCTTACCCCCAGTCTGCCCGAGGTAATTTTCCTCTCTTGTTTCGCCCCCTCCAGGCTTCTACTTGCTGGGAAGCTGCTGGCTTGTTGCCTAACAAAACTGCTTCCTTCTTTGGCTGTGCTTCCTTTAGACTCCAGGGTCTTTAGCTAGCTGCAAGGATTCTTCCAGGGCCTGTTCCTTTAGTACATGATGGAGCTTTCTGAACAAAACTTAGAAAAAAGTGGCTTCATTACTACCAGTCTTGGACCTTGTCCCTGATGGGGACCCTGAGTCTGAGAGCTTTCCCCTTAGAGGGGATTCCTTTCCTGTGTACCACCTTCTCCAGGGAGTGGTGCTTCCTGAGGGTCCAGTTCCATGTACCCCACTGCCCTTGGTGAGGTGGGAGGGAGGAGAGCTGGGCTGCTCCCCACCCCAGGGTGCCCAGGACTGAAGTGGGGAGGGGAGATCTTGCAGTAGGACCAAAGAAATGTCTTACAGGGGAGTGCCTGGCACAGAGCACACCCTTATTAAAATCCTTGTTTGTTCGATTGGTTGATGGAATGAAGGGTTCAAAATGGGGATACCCCTGAGGTCATGAGGGTTTGATCCCAAAAGGGCCCCTTATGGGAGTTAGGAGGATCTGGGAAAAGCTGTGATCCGTGGGAACAGCTGTCCCCAGGCCACTGTTCAAAGTCTCCAGCAGACCTGGGAGGGCCCAGCAAAAGACAGGCTGCCAGAGCTGGTCAGTCACCTTCTGGTGTGTACTGGCCCCAGGATCTGGGCTCCTGGAAAGACTGAGGGTGAGATGGGGGAGAAGGCTGATTTGGGGGTTGGTGGCAGTGGGGAGGGGAATGCAGGAAGTGGTGCCAAGACCAAGCAAAAACCTCCTGGTGGGGTGTCTACCAAGCTGGGTAAGGCTTCTTGCATCCAGGGAAAGGTTTGGAAATCTACCTGAATCTTTCCAGGATGCTTCAAGATTTTTCTCTAATGGGAACAACTTAAAGTAAAATAAATGTTTTGTGGCAAAGTTGAATCATGGCCAGGCAGATGTTCCTGGCTGGCCCTCTTGTGTGCTGTGCCCTAGGACACTGTCCACCTTGCCTACACTACACCTTGGACTAGTTCTGGCTGCTACTTAGCACTGTTGCTCCCGCTAGCTGGGAAAGGGTGAGTCAGGGATCAAAGAGCAGAAGCCATGGGCCACTCAGTGTCTGCTTCCTTTGGATTATGCAGAGAAGCTGGATGAGATCTTGGCAGCAGCTGCGGAGCCCACACTGAGGCCAGACATTGCCGATGCTGACTCCAGGGCAGCCACTGTCAAGCAGAGACCCACAAGTAGGCGCATCACTCCCGCAGAGATCAGTGTGAGTGGACCTATGGACATTAGGGGGAGTGTGAATGAGGCCCCTCTGGTAATGGGGCCACTGAGAGAGGGAGCATGGCGGGTACTGGAAGTGGGGCCATGGGGGTCATCATCAGGGTGGTGGAACTCAGGAGAAGTGGGTGGGTGACTGGAGCCCATGGGAAAGGAGCCATGGGGTTCACTGTGAATGTAGCCAAGAGGGTCAGTGAGAGAAGAGCCACAGGGACCACAAGGCATAAGGGGATGTGAGCCACTCGGAATGGGATCACAGGGGTCCTTATCAGTTGAACCCCAGGATTCACCAAGAATGGGCTAATCAGAGCAAAATTGTGGGGTTAGTATGAGCAATGAGATCCATTGGGAATGGGGGATGTGAGCCATAGGAAGTGAGTCCCTAGGGATCTGTGTGAGTGACTCACTGGGAGAGGTGCTACAGGGACCAGCTTTGAGGGTCAGTGTTGGGAGTGGGCTTATGGAGGTTATTATGAGTGGAGCCACAAAAGCCAGGAAGAGAAGTGTTATAAGGGTCATGGGAATCCATGTGAGTTGGGCTCAAGTTTATGGGGTTCACAGGAAGGGCAATTAGAGATGTCATAACAGACTCAATGAGGGTATGATCATACCACTTATTGACTAGGGTCATAGGAGACTGGTGTGAATGTGGTCAAGGGCATGCCAGGGTCATTGAGGTAGGCACAGGAATTGTGGCTGGGGGGTGGGGTAGTATAGTTTTATAGTGTAGATGTCAGTAAACTGATAAGGGCAGCAGTGAGGGGTGACTTGAGGATGTTTGAGAGGATTGGAGGATCGGTGTGAGGTGCTTACCTCCTGCCATCCATGTTTTCTTTTCCCTTCACAGTCTTTGTTTGAACGCCAGGGCCTGCCTGGCTCTGAAAAGCTTCCTGGATCCCTTCGAAAGGGTATCCCACGTACCAAGTCTGTAGGTATGGCCATGGAGGATTCTATGGGATGGGGCTGGAGTGGGGGTATTTCATGGATATGGAGGAATGAGGTTGATGGTGTGATTATGAGAATTACAGGGGCCCAGGTATAAGGGAACCAGTTGTTGGAAAGGTGAGGGGACCTCTTGGAACGGGAAAACCCTTAGGACATGGGATGGAGATGGAAGGGATAGAACAGGACACGAGGCACTCACAGGAATGGGAAGTAGGAATATGGAGAACACAGGGCCCCCACCTATGATGCTGCCTTACCCTGGATCTTGGGGGTTGGAGGTGGCCATTATCAGTTCTTCCTCCCCCAGCATTCCTCCTATATTCCTCCCCTGCTGAACTCACCAATAATGACCCCTGCTGGTCTGTAGGTAGCTGGTAAAGGCCTTGGAAGCCACCTCATCCAGCTCACCTCCCAATGGAGGAATTCATTTGATAGCATCCCTATCAGGTAGTTGTGCAGCCTCATAGGACACTTCCAGTGATGAGGATCTCACTCCCTTACCTGGATCCGTGTGGCCTTCACGGGGACCATCAATGTCTGAACGGTTGGGCCGTCCCCTCCTTCTAAATCTGCCTCTCCACTACATTTGCTTCTGTCTTTGGGTATCAAGTCAGGAGGTCTGAGGCCTCTTTCCCATGAAGCAGCTATTACATGATGCTCAGGGTCTTCTCTGCTCCAGGCCAAAGAACTCAAAGCCTTCATTATTCTGGTCACCTTCTGCTGGATGTGTTCATTTGTTAATATCCTCCCTAAAACTGGTGCTCAGGTGTGGTCTGAGCAGGCAGAAGACAACATCAGCTTCCTCATCATGGACACATTCTGTCTGCCTGTCTGTCTCTCCCTCCCTCTTCTCTCCTCTCTTCCTCTCTCTGTCTCTGTCTGTCTTAGTCTTTCTGTCTGTCCCTCTTCTCTCCTCTCCCTGTCTCTGTCTTTCTATTTGTCTCCATCTCTGTCTCTCTGTCTCTGTTTCTCCCTCCCCTTTCTCTACCTGTCTGTGCTTCTCTCTCTCTCTGTCTCTCTCTTTCTCTGTCTCTCTCCCTTTTCTCTCTCCCTCTCTATCTTTGTCTCCATCTTTTTCTCTATTTTTCTATCTTGGTTTTTCTGTCTGTCTGTGTCTTCTTTGCTCTTCTCTCCTTCTCTCTGTCTTACTGTGTCTGTGTTTATCTCTTTTTCCCTCTTCTCTCCTCCCTACCTCTCTCTGTCTTGGTCTTTCTGCCTTAGTCTGTTTCTCTCTCCTTCCCTCTTCTCTCCTCTTTTTCTCTCTCAGTCTCTCTTTCTCTGTCTGTCTCAGTCTCTCTGTCTCTCCTTCCCCCTACTCTCTCCACCTCTCTCCTGCCTCTTTCTCTTTCTCAGTGGAGTCTAAGATGGTGGGAGCATTTTTTTTGACCCATGTTTCTGGTCTCACATTTGTTCCATGGAGCTTGTCCACCAAAACTAAAATTTCTTGCAGACAAGCTCCCCCATCTTGTATTTGTGCAGTTGATTTGTTTTTAACCGATGACTTAGCCTTTATTCTTTTTACATGTTTTAAGAGATTTAACCCATCAATCTAATCTGACAAAATCTGGGGAGAGCCTGCTATCTCACCCAGCATATCAGCTATTCCTCCTAGCAAGGGTGAGGTTTGTTGAGCCCATCATCTGTGCCTTCATCCAAGGGTTTGATAACCATGTTGAACTCGAGAGAGCAGAACCCTCAGGGCTCCTTTCCAGAGAGCTCCTTCTCAGTTGACATCAACCTATTCATTGCATTGGGTCATTCGGTCAGTTGTGAATCCATTCACCTCCCTCTTGTCCAGGAAGGAGGCATGTGGGCCTTTATCCAATGCATCACTGAAATCTCAGGATGTTATGCTTAGACAAGGCTAGCTGCACATGACCTATTCTTGAACTAATGTTGGCTCTTGGTGGTCAATGTTTTTTTTCTAATTGTTCAACACCTGCCCTCTAACTGATATTTAATCACCTTCTTGGAAATCAGGGTGATCTTTGCCTTTCTCCAGTCTTGTGGTAGCTCTCCTCATTGCCACAACTTTCAAAGATCACAGTAACATAGCAAGCCTATCTGCTGGGCCATTCATCCCTCTGCAGTGTTATTCATCAGGTCAAGGCGACTTGAACTCATTAAAGGAAGCCTGGTGCCTTTTTTCTGGCCCCTAAGTTAGCTTGAGTTTCACTTTCCTGTTCTATACTTTCAAGACTGAAGACCCACATAAAATGGAGTAGCTCAACCTTCTCCCTCTTGATTGTTGTCACTGTCCTGTCCATTTTGAGCAGCAGCATCATCCCTTCCTTTATTTCCTCCCTGTTCCCAATGTGACAAAAAAGGATGTCCATTGCCAGCCTGTCAGAGGACTTTCAGGACTGAGCTGGTCTCAGCTGCTGTTACCCAGCCTTGTCCATCTTTCCCTTTCAACTCCAGGTATCCTCAAGCGGCTCTTCTGACTTTCCGAATATATTGCACCTATTCCAAGGCAGATCTGGCCCTTGCTTTTCTTTGATTCAATTCAGTTCAAGCCCATAAATGTTTATTAGACACCTACTGAATGCAAAGCCCTGTGCTAGTGCTGGTGGGGTTTTGGAGGAATAATACAGAAATGGGATCCTAGTCCCTGTCTCTAGGGAGTTTGCAGCCTGATAGAGCAAAATGATCCGTACAGATGTCATGTCAGTGGATCTGGGTGAGGGCAGTCTCCCTTCAGTTTTGTGCCTCCTAAGTTCATGTACACCTGGCCCACATTCTCCCATTCATTCTTTGTAGAGGGGCTCCCAAATGTTGTTTGGGAGGGTCTTCTTCCTGCTCTCTTCAGGGTAGGTTGTCTGCCATTCAGCTGTTCTCCCTCAGTCCCTTAATATGACTGACTCCTCCTTTCCCCCACTCAGCCATCTCCCGGAAGCCTTTCTCACATTACTCTGTGCACCTGCCATCATCCCACCCTCCGTCTCTTCACTGCCTTTCAGGTCATTGCCTGCTTTTCAGTGAGTGTGGTATACCGTGATGCGTTACTATTTAGCATCATAGGAAGGATACCAGTGATGAGGGCATGTTTTTATTTCAAAAAGGTTAGGGTTGTTGATGCAAGGCACAGTTTCCCAAAGGTAGTCCAGCCTCCTTTCTTCCTCCTATCCCATCCAGGGCCCCTCTCATCTAGCTGTGTTGTCTGCATGAGATAACCTTGAACCTAAGACAACGCTGATCATCAGAAAAGTAATTTGTAGCTGGCTTTTATACAGCAATGCACTTTATCTACATGTCACCCAGGAGTCTGACAACAATTTTGTCTTGAGGGAGCTCTGTCTTCATTATCCCCATTTTGTGGATGTAGAAAGAGAGGCTCAGAGAGCCTTGTCACTTGTCCATGGTGGAATATCTGGTCCACTCAACTGCAAGTTATAGTCTGAACCAGAGGCATTCATCTACTTGGTTTCCTGTGTGAATGGTCAGGTCACGTTCTCTTGAGTGGTTGTGAGTTTCATTTAGGAGTCCCTGGTGCCTTTTTCCCCTTGATGCCATTGACCCATTGCCATACACAAACAAGGGTGTCTTCTAGGAAAGCCTTTCATCTGGACTTTCCTGGGTTGGCTTCCATTGTCATAGCAAACACATCTGGCAGGCAGATAGCTAGCTTCTTGTTTCATGCTGGACTTGGGTATTAATAAACAGAGAACTCTCCCTGCTGTTGCATCTTTTAAGGCATGAACTCAACACACGAGGGAAGACCCCTGGCTAGTGGATGGAATACTATGTACATTGTATTTTTCCAACCAAGACATGTGTTTCTTGGTAATCAATAGATAGCATCTTTTGTACTTTCATTTTTATGACCCTGGGAAAGTTATAGCATTTCTTTGTGCCTCTATTTCCCCATCTGTAAAATGAGAGGGATTCTGAGGTCCCTTCGAGCTCTATATCTGTGATCCTGTGCCTTCCATGGACCTCAGTTTCCACATCTGAAAAATGAGAATAATATTTCTTTTATACTAAATCCCTTGTGGGATTGGTGTGAGAGAGGTGCTTTGTAAATCTTAATGTGTTCCTTGTTCCCCACCCCACCAAGTCTGAGACAGCAATGGTTGTTCCTGCCTGGTGTGTCCCTGAAGACTTCCTACCTAACAGACAACTGTATCCCAGCCTCCTTAGTCTCCTCTGTGATCCCCCCCCCCACCCCTTACCTACCTCCCCTCTCTTGCCTGGATCTTTGCCTTGCTCCCTCTGTTTCTCTCCCCCCCACTACTCTCTTATTCTTCTCTTCTGAGGCAGAGCCTCTCTCCCCTCCCCCTTCTCCGTGGCCCCAGCCATCCCTCTGGGGTTTGCCAGTGACGCCTCCTCTGCCATGTTCTCTCAGGGCTGTGTGATGCCGCTCCCTGTTTGCTACAGCTTGATACATGCTTCCTCTAAGAAGTCGGTGTCTTCCTGGCTCAGATCATCCGCCTCTCTGGCTCAGCTGCACTGGTTACCTTAGCAATGTGTCTCTTCTGGCCCCCACCTGAACTCCAGTGCTTTCTTGGCCTCCTCCCTGGAGGCTGGGCTCCCCTTTGAGCCATTTTTCTTTTGGTCCAGAGCCCTATGACTTCTGGGTAGAGAAGGCAGAAAGGCATCTCTTGCTCATCCGAAGAATCTCAGGCAGAAGAGGATTCCCAAGTCCCTGAGACTCCCCTGGCCTTGAGCAGGGACCCTTGGGACCGTATCCTGGCCAATGCTCACTTAGGCTCCACTGGCTGGCCTCTAAGGAGGGTGGGCCCAGCCCCTCCCTCTCAGGCTCAGATCTAATTCTTAGGAAGTGGGATAATGTACATTCTGCTTTTGCTTTTCCATGGATCTTAACTGTTCTGCTTTTCCATTTATCCGGTTGATTCTCATCTTGTTTGACTTGGCCCTACGTTTCTTGCCTGCAGAGATATTTTTGGCTTCTGATTGTGTAACCCGATGTGTTAAGTTCTCCTTCTCAGCTTTGTCATCTGCCTATTTAATAAGCTTGCCATCTATGCCTCCAGCCCAGTCATTGATAAAAATGTTAAATAAAATGGGGCTGAAAGTAGAGCCCTGGGGCACACTATCAGAGACCTGTCTAGGTTGACAGTGAGGCATGACATGAGGAGTGCCGGTTCCTACTGGCTCTACATTGAATTGTCCCAAGGGGGTCTTTGACCATAGGCTCTGAGGCCGGCTGTCTTCTGAGCAGTGGGGACTGGTGCAGAGCGTAGGGAAGCTACCTGACTATGGCAGTCCCTCCTCCCTCCTTCCCATAGCTTTCCTTCTCCCAATCACATCTCCCAGGTGCTTCCAAGTCTCCACTGCTCCCCCACGCCCCCACCCCCTCTCCCTCCCCAGGCCTCACCCCAGGTCCCCGGGCCTGACTGCCGGTCCCTCCGTAGGGGAAGATGAGAAGCTGGCCTCTCTCCTGGAGGGGAAGTTCCCGAGGAGCTCGTCTATGCAGGATGCTGTCCGTGAGGGCCATGGGATCCCGCCCCCACCCCAGACCGCCCCACCCCCCCCACCCTCCCCTTACTACTTCGACACAGGACCACCTCCTTCCTTTTCACCGCCACCCCCGCCAGGCCGTGCCTACGACACCGTGAGATCCAGCTTCAAGCCAGGGCTGGAGGCCCGGCTGGGAGGGGCGGGACCCCCTGGGCTCTATCCTGGCCTAGGCGCTCACGGGCCTCTCCCTTACCCTGAGCGCCAGAAGCGGGCTCGGTCCATGATCATCTTGCAGGATTCACCCCACGAACCAGCTGTGGCCGAAAGCAGCCGGCCTCCCCCTGCAGCCACGCCCCCCGAGCGACTGAGGCGGAAGGCACGAGTACCTGGCAGTCAAGACAGCCCTTACGCCAACCTGGGCGCCTTCAGCTCCAGTCTCTTTGCCCCATCCAAGCCCCAGCGCAGGAAGAGCCCTCTAGTGAAGCAGCTGCAGGTGGAGGAAGCGCAGGACCGGGCTGCTTTGGCTGTGGGGGGCAGCGGCAGCAGTTTCCCCCGGGAGCCCTCGCCCACCCGCCGGGGGCACCGGCTCGGGGGGCTCGACTACCCCCCCGGGGAACCCCCTGGCCTCCCGTTTACTGGTGCCGGCCCTGGCAAGGAACGAGACCGTCGGCTGGATGAGAGGCGCCGCTCCACCGTCTTCCTTTCCGTGGGGGCCATCGAAGGCACCTCTCCCAGCGCTGAGATGCCATCCCTGCAGCCTTCCCGCTCTATCGATGAGCGTCTCCTGGGCAGCGGCCGGGACCTGCTCTTACCCTCGCCCGTCTCCGCTCTGAAGCCATTGGTCAGCAGCCCTACCCCCTCCCCTGTGGGCTCCACCTTCATCCATCCCCTCACCGGCAAGCCCCTGGATCCCAGCTCGCCCTTAGCCCTCGCCTTGGCGGCCCGGGAACGGGCCCTAGCTTCCCAGGTGCCCTCAAGATCCCCAACACCCGTTCACAGCCCAGACACAGATCGGCCAGCCCCTCTCTTCGTGGACATCCAGAGCAGAGAGCCAGAGCGCAGCAGCTTGGCTTCCCCCAGCCCAGCCTTTTCCCCCCGGGGCCCCGCATGGGGCCCCCTCCCTGCCCGCCGAGAGGTTGAAAAGTCCCCACGGGAGGAGAGGAAGACCCCAGACGACAAGAAGTCCATGATCCTCAGCGTTCTGGACACCTCGCTCCAGCGTCCCGCCGGCCTCATCGTGGTCCACGCCACAGGCAATGGGCAGGACGCTGGGGAGCTGGAGGCAGAAGAGAGTACACCGGCCACCCCTGAGCTGAGCCAGGCCCCTCCTCCGGCCGCTGCCCCTGTGGCCGCATCTGGGGCTCTGCCCAGCCCCCGGGCCCAGCCTCCTAGCAGCCCCCCTGCCGCCGACACCGTGCTGGGACAGGGCAGCTCCGAGGAAGAGCCAGACGTGGTGTTCGCTGTGGCTCTGCCCCCGGCCCAATTGTCATCGAGTGACGAGGAGACGAGGGAAGAGCTGGCCAGGATAGGGCTGGTGCCGCCCCCGGACGAGTTTGCTAACGGCCTCCTGGTGAGCACGCCCCCCCCGGGCCCCGGGCCGGCCCCTTCCCCCATGGCCTCACCCAGCCCAGCCTCAGGGAAGCCCAGCAGCGACGCGCCCCCTGCCCCGGAGTCAGCCGCGGATTCTGGTGTGGAGGAGGTGGACACGCGCAGCTCCAGCGACCCTCACCTGGAGACCACGAGCACCATCTCCACCGTGTCCAGCATGTCCACGTTGAGCTCGGAGAGCGGCGAGCCCACGGACACGCACACCTCCTTCGCTGACGGACACACTTTTGTACTCGAGAAGCCGCCTGTGCCTCCGAAACCGAAACTCAAGTCCCCGCTCGGCAAGGGGCCCGTGACCTTCAGGGACCCTCTGCTCAAGCAGTCCTCGGACAGCGAGCTCATCGCCGCCGCCTCCGCCGGGCTGGCCTCCGGAGCTGGGCCTGCCCGCCCTCGCTACCTCTTCCAGAGAAGGTCTAAGCTGTGGGGGGACCCGGTGGAGAGCCGGGGGCTCCCAGGCCCCGAAGACGACAAACCGACTGTGATCACCGAGCTCAGCTCCCGCCTGCAACAGCTCAACAAAGACACCCGTTCCCTAGGGGAGGAGCCTGTGGGAGGCCTAGGGGGCCTGCTTGACCCCCTCAAGAAATCGCCTGCTGTGGCTGCAAGGTGAGTGGGGTGGGGCAGGGCTTGGGGCTGGGGCGGGTAGAGAGGGGGTGGTGGGCATGTCCAGGGCATGTGGATGCTCTCTATCCTCTACCCTCCCTCTCAACCATGCCTCTGTGTCCATCCCTCTGTCTTCCATCTAGTGCCAAAGAGAAAGAAAGAGCTTTCCTGGCCCTAGCCTGATGAGGAGAAATCCCAAGCCGGCCCCTGAGCCTTGGAGCTCTAGGCAGACAGAATGGATAGGGTCCTTGCTTCCCTTCTGATCACGCCTCTCACTCTCAAGTGAGCTGCTCCGTGCTCAGTAGCAGTTCCAAGATGTCTCCCTGCCTTTCCTCAGCCCCCTAAAGGCCTTTTCACATGGGGTGACTCGGGTGGCCTGTGTTGGGCTGGTCTCCGGTTGCAATCTTTACCCTGAGATCTAAGCCAGCCCCAGGATCTTGCTTGGAAATGTATGCTTACTTCGGGCCCACTCTCCATCTCTCTTGGGCTTTTCCAGTTTTGCCTAAGATGGCCAGCCTGCCTAGGGAAGTAGCTCCCATCACTCCTCTTTCTCCACAGACTTTGGTAATGCAATTCTAGCTTTCTGACTGGTTCTGCCCCCCCCCCCCCCAAGATGAGGTTGTTGCCATCAGAACTGTGGGAATTCTTAAGAATGGCGGGAAGTAGGCTGGGTTGACTTGGCTCCAAAGGACAGAATAAGGAGCTCTGGTGGAGAGCCTGTGGGCTGCAGTATAAAGACTGACCTCAGAGTCAGGGAAGACCTGAACACAAACTCACTTAGTAGTTGTGTGACCTGGGGCTAGGTCCTTTCCCTTTCTGAGCTTCAGTTCCATTATCTGTAACACAGACACCCTGATGCTTGCACTACCTAATTCACAGGGTGATGGTGAACAAAATGCTTTGCTAGCCTAAAAACCGGATAGAAATGGGACCCAGGATCATCTGTGGGCTGCAGGGAGGCAGCTTTCCACTCATAGTAAAGGCTGTTCCAAAGGGGAGAGGCCTGTCTTGGTAGCAGTGGGTTCCCAGTCACTAGAGTTCCTTTAGCAGTCATATATCAGGGATAATACAGAGGGACTTCAGACTTGGGGCTCGGATAGAGGAGGTTGGAGTAGATGACCTCACAGGTCCCATTGAACTCTCCAATTGTGTGATTCTGTAAAAGATCAGGAAGAAGCCTGGGGTAGGGTGGAGTGTCAGTGGAAATAGAAATGGGCATTGTCAGCACCTGTGACTTGGGTCTTTGATCCCTAAGATAGGCCCGTCCTCACCCTGACCTCAGGGGCCTGGCCTCATGTCCTTCACACGGCCTAACTGCAGCCTCTATCTTTCCTGATCCCATGCTGTTGTGCCCTTGATCCCTTGGAGGGTGGCGGGAGGAGCCTTGTCCCCAGAGATTCTAGCTTTATTCTTGTGTGGAAGGAAAACTGTATGCTTAGATTTTAGGCACACATCTGCCAAAGGTAAATTTATTAATCAAATTAGTCTAAGCATCTTTTCCACCCAAGCTATGCTTAAGTTACAATTCATAAGAGTTCAAGGACAAAGACACATTCCATTGTCAAGAATAGAAAAGGGAGCAACACTTTGGATTCATTAAAAGACAGCTGTCCCCACTTTTGGCTGCATCTCGAGGAATCATTTCCTTGAATCCTCCGAATTCGTCTTTGACTGCTCCTTCCCAGTAGTCTTTCTTCAGCCTGGTCAAAGGTGAAACCAAACTTCCATTAATCGAATTAATCAAATATGTACTTTCTTCTCTCTTGGCCAGTCATGACCCTAATTAATTTCAGAAGATTCCTTCCTGGGTTGGTCAGGGCTCTCCCTTGAGAAGCTGGTTATGTCTTGGATAGAAATAATGTAAATGGTTCCAGTGTAAGCCATTATTTGGGGACTGATGGTTAAAGAAAGACTGATAAGGACTTCAGACTAAATGGTAATGATAGTATTCTATAATATGTAGCCTAAAGAGGGAATGCTGTATGTGTGGGAATTAGTGTCTAGCCCTCCCTGAGGATTTTGCTTCTCCCTTTGTCTCAGGAGATGGGGATCCAAGGCTTCAGAGAATCTCATTGTGTCTTCCTTTATTGGGTGAATGTTCAGGACCTCAAGGCTTCACATAGCCTCTGACCCTGGCAACCCTAGAGGGTTAGCACCCAAATGGAGTCCTGGCACAGTTAGTGATGCCAATGTTCTGGGCACAAAATTTTGAACTGCTTTGGATGTGAAATGAGGATCCCTGAATTTCCTGGTCTCTGAATAGTCCTTTAAACTGGTGAATCATCCTTCCTGACTGTGATCTGGGATGGGGGTACTTGCCCCTCTTTTCCAAGTCTGGAGTCAGGGTCAGAGATGGGATTGGAAAAGGCCATCTGGTATCCCTCAGACATTTTATAGATGTCTGTAAACTGAGGCACAAGCAATCCTACAATAAATTTGCCTGTGGTCTATACAAGACTGTCATCTCCCCACCTCCTAGAACTCTTTCTGTCTCTGTCTCTGTATCTCTCTCTCTCTGTGTCTCTGTCTGTATGCTGTCTGTCTCTCTGTCTGCCTCCCTCTCTCTCTCTCTGTGTGTCTCTGTCTGTATGCTGTCTGTCTGTCTGTCTGCCTCTCTCTCTCTCTCTCTCTCTGTCTCTCTCTCTCTGCAGTTCCCTGGATGAGCTGGTCTCTGTTGCTTTCACATAATCACTCTACCAACACTAGCTCTGTCCTCTGCTCAGTCAGAATCTACTGTGGGCTTTGTCACAAATCCCTAGGGCTTGACTCCCAAACATATCTATTGTAATTAATTAATTAGTGGAGTCAGACATTTTTTTATAAGGTGAAGGTGAGAGCGAATGAAGAATGGTATGCCATCCTCCCTTTGCCTCACTTCTTAGCCCTAACAGCTATTTGCCTTTATTCTCAGAAATAAGCAGCTGTCTCAGGTGTAATTTACACATGTGCTTGTCTTAGCCAAGCTTACCAGCAAAGAACCTAACCAGATCTGTTTGCATCCTGCTCACTATTTCCCTGAATGGGCAGTGCCTCTTTCACCCAAAACCTGGGGTTTTCCTGACTGCTAGTCCAGGAATTCCCCCCATGTGTTGGTTGCCTTGTCTGGAGCTTGCTCCCTTGGTGTCACTCAGTCCTAAACCCCTTCAAGTCAGGTTCAAGATACTGGACCCCCGTCCCTCTCTAGAGCCTGTCCACATCCAATCCTGAACCTCTGAAGTACCAAAGCAGCTTCCCCTATCCCAGGGGCTTGGCACTTAAGATCCCCATGGGATCTCGACTAACCTGTAGAGCAGAGATGACCAGAATCAGAGGAGTTGTCTGTCTTGGCTCAGGTTCCCTGCCCTGCATAGATCTTCAGGATGTCTCAAGTGTTCAGAGGAGAGGGCTAGAACATGTCCCCAAACCCCTTCATTACATTTTGACAGGATAGGATATTTTATTTTATTTATTTTTATAATTATTTTATTTGTTTTCAGTTTTCTATAATCACTTCCATATATCTTAGATTTTTTCCATCTGTCCCCCTTCTTCCCCCCTCTCTCCCCACTCCCTCCCTGAGACGGCTTGTAATCTTATATAGGTTCTACACATACATTCCTATTAAATACAATTTCACCATAGTTATGTTGAATAGAAGAATTAAAATAATGGGAGAAAATATAAAACAAAACAAAACACAATGCAAAAGAAAGTGGTCTGCTTCATTCTGCAATTCAATTCCATAATTCTTTCTCTGGATGTGGAAGGTGTTTTGCCTCAAAAGTCCATTGGGAGTTTTTTAGGTCCTTTAATTGCTATGAAGAACTAGGTCTACCAGAAAAATTCTTCACACACTGTGATTGTTGCTGTATACAAAGTTCTCCTGGTTCTGCTCCTTTCACTCTCTATCAGTTCATATAAGTCTTTCCAGGCCTCTCTGAAGTCTTCCTGTTCATCATTTCTTATAGCACAACTTGTTCAGTCGTTCCTCAATTGATGGGCATCCCCTTGATTTCCAGTTTTTGACCAACACAAAGAGAGCTGCTATAAATATTTTTATACATGTGGGACTCTTTCCCATTTTTATGATCTCTTTGGTATACAGTCCTAGAAGTGATATTGCTGGATCAAAGGGTGTGTACATTTTTGTAGCCCTTTGGGCAAGATAGGATATTTTAAAACACAACAGAGCTACATGTGTTTAGGTTTTAGCAACAGTGAGAGAGTTATCTCTATCCTTTGTGTGTCTCTGTCCATTCCTCTATTCCTTGCCTATCTGTCCTTAATATCTAGCCATCCATTCATCCTTTTATCTCCCTGTCTGTCTCCTCTCCCATCCCTAGCTAGCCTTCTGTTATCTCCATCCATTTCACATGGTCATTCCTCTGTGCTCACATCTGTCCATCCTTTCTGGACTGCTGCCGAGCTTGGTCTCAAAACTCTACCTCTCTGGATCAGAGAGGATGGAGGATGCCACACTGTGTCCCTTAGAAAAGAGGCCATTATGGGTTTGTACTGGTGACCTGGGCCTGAGAGACTAAGAAGAGGGAGGGCTGGGTTGGGAACCAGGGACCATGGTAGGATAGGGAAGTTGGCTGAGTATGGGAATTCAGAGATGGTTTGAGCCTGTAACCTGCCATCAGCATGCTAGGGAGGATGTGAGCTGTATCTTTGAGCTCCATTCCCCTGGAAACTAAGATTGGGAGAAGTCCTATCTGGTTCTGGGGGACCTTCTCCTTGAATCAGGTTATCAACCATAATTCCTACCAACAGGCTGGTGGGGGTCATCTCCTATGCCTTGCACTTCTCTTACCAGAGAGCCCCCCCTCCCACTTCCTGCTCCCAGATACTCCTGCTCCTATCCCAGCTACATCTTCCCCTAGATTCCTCATCTGGCTAGAGCTTTCAGGCTACAAGCAATGTGCAGGCTGAGGTCCTGGAACCCCACAGACCCAGGTCTAATATTAGTGGAGGGGACAGTTTTTAACCTCCCTAGTTGAGAAAAGTGAAAGGAAGAGCCTGGGAAGACATTTATCAGGTGCTAGGTTGCCACCTGGGCTCACCTCCCAGAGTCTTGTTTTGGCCTCTCCCCTGCCCTGTCAGATCCCCGTCCTCCAGAATAGAACCCATCCTTTGGCCACATTTCATTACCCTTTTCTAAACCTGGCTCCCTGACCTATGGACGTTCAGCATTGGACTGCCCTGCTAGTCTGACCAGGTCAGTCTGAGCTCTGCGTGTGGCCATTCCTCCCACCTGCCAGGTGGTTGGTTCCCTCAGTATTTCTCTGCTTCATTGGCCCGGGACTCTTCCCTACGCTCCAGTGACCTTCTTGTGCCCCCTCATGTCTGGACCCCACCCTGTCCCAGGAAGTTCTCCGACTGGGCTCCATGGAGTGATCTCTTATCCTTGCCTCTGACTTCTGGGTGCCTAGGCTCTTCCCCCTCCCCTGGAGACTGTCTTTTCAGACCTTGCCTGTGCTGATGCACCATTTTTCCCTTTAGTTCTTCTCTACTGTCATTTATTAAACCTGTATCATGCACAGCATGCTATCCTGGGGCTGGGGAGGGAGGATTGATTCATGTAAGCTCCAGGGGGCTCACAGTCTAGTGAGAGGGGCATAAGACATAGACACAGATCACTCCTGTGATTGTAAGTTAGAGATATTTGGAGGGTTGGGCAAAGTGCTACTGGATGGCCCAAGTAAGAAAGGCTACAACCTGATGGGCAGATCAGGGGAGACTTCCAGGAAGAGGTGGCCCCAGACTAAGGCTTCTTGAACAAGAAGACCAGGCCCAGGATCAGGAAAACCTGGCTGGCATGTGGAAAGGAGTCACTTGGCCAGTTGGGTTGGGATGTGGAGGGTTTGAGGCAGTCACAGTGCTTGTGTGCCTGAGGAGGCTGGCTGTTTCTTCCTAAGCAGTGAGAATATGATGGGATGCTGGAAAAGCAGGCAGAGAACTGAAGGAGGAAAGGCAAGGAAGAAGAAGAAGGCACATGAATGCATTGGATTCTCATGTTTTACAACCCTAGTTTTCAGCTCTCTGGGTCACATGGGCTATCTGCAAGTCTGCATGTCCTTTTTCCCCTTGTTGTGCTCTCCTCTCCTCTCCTCCCAGGAAGAGTCCTTTGCTGAAAGGGAGCTGGGCAGGGCCCTCTCATCCCTTCTGTAGCTTTGCCCTTTGCAGCACTGATGTCTCTGGGAATATTGGCTGCCTCTTCCTCAGCTGTGTAAGACAAAGACTTGGTTGTGTTTTTTCTTCTTTAAAAAAATTCTCAAACCTGACCATGGTCCTTGACTTGCGTTTGGGAGAACATTGTCTTTTGTCATTCCCCTTTTCGATGATGTAAAAATACACTGAATCCCCTCCAGGAGCCTGAATGCCAACTCATCCACTCTCTAGCCTGGACAGAGTCCATCATGAGGTGCTGGCCACTAGCTTTGCCTCCCTCCCATATCCTGACTGTCTTTAGGCTTTAGTCCTTGAGCCTGTTTGCTAATCCATTCTTCTCATCCTTCAGTGTACTGTCCTGCTAAAGTCCTTGGGCTTCCTTTTGGGTCTGGCCATGGAGCAAGCTCCTCTGTGCTCAGGAGTAGTGGATGAGTAGAGATCTGCCAGGTCTCCATACCTCTCTTCTGTTTTGGTGTCGCCATGGTTTGGGGATTCCACTGCAGGTAACCAAGTTGTAAGGCCAATGACCCACTGTCCCCCAGAACTCACTTCTTCTTTTTCTCTTTTAAAATGGATTATCTGTTTTCAGTCCAGTTATATCCCTTCCTCTCCTCACTACCCCCAAGCTCAAGGAGACTTCTGATGTAACAAAGAAAAACAATTAAATAAAGCAGTTCAACAAAATCCTCTGATAGAGCCCCAAGACTAGCAGCATATCCATAGACCCCTGCTTCTAAAAGAAGGTGCATTTCCTCATGTCTTCTCCCGCAGTCTAGTTTGGGTATTATAATTATAGTGTTAAGATTTATTTTTTGTTATAGTCTTTCTTTAAATTGTTATTGTCATTGGATACACAATTCTCCCAGTTCTGCTTAGAGTACATTGCGTGAGTTCATATAAATCTGTTTTCCTGAATTAATCGTATTTATTATTCTTTAAGGCACAAAAATATTTTAATACATTCAAGTACCATGTATTTTTTAGCCATTCCTCAATTTATTGATGGGCACGCACTTCACTTTTAGTTTCTTTTCTGCCACTAAAGTGCTGTGATGAACATTTGACGTACATGAGATCTTTCTCTCTATCTCACCTCCATGTCTGCCTACGTGCTCATCAAAAGGATCAAGTCACTCAAAGCCTCACTGTTCTTATCTATAAGTTGTTTGTATTACTAACCTTTCAAGATTAGGTCTGTAAGACTTGAATTAGAAAACAAATGTAAAGCTTTGTAAACCTGGAAGTAGCAATATTCTTCCCCCAAAGAATAGCATGGAACATCCTGGTGAGTTCCCGTTACATGCACATCAGGCTCTTCAGACAATTCCTATTTTCCTTGTTTACCAGAATTATTTTCCTTTGTGCCTCCATAATTTTATTCTTGAAAGCACTCTATCCCAACTGAGCTGACTTCCTCTGCAGAATTTTAGGCCATGGGATCCTGCTTCTCCTTTCAGTCCTTTGGAATCTGTTCTCCCCAAATGTGGTGTGCGTGTCACACTATACTTAGCTTTCTTTGTCACCAGAGAAAATTCTAAGAGGAAGTGGCCACTTCTCTCTAAGATGACCATCATGTCCACCCCAGCAACTAATTCCTCTTTGTTCATGAGAATCAGATTCAGAACAGAAGTTCCCTTCATTGGTTCCGCTAGCTTTTAAAGGAAGAAATGATCATTCAGGTAAACTGAGAATTTTTCCATATTTAGGCTCTGAAGTTTCCTCTCTGGTGCTTAGGCTATTTTGAAAATTCCACAAAATTACAGCATCACACATTTTGAGAGTTGGAAGGGACCGCAACAACCATCTAGTCCAATCCCAAACAGAAAAAGAATCCCTTTTGTGACACACCCAGATGCCCTCAAACCTCAGAAGAGGTGGATCTGCTGCCTCCCTTGGGCCCATTCCATCTGGGGACAGTTCTCATTGTTAGGATGTTTTTCTTGACGTCAAGACTTAATTGGACTCTTAGTAACTTCCTTTCATTGTTCCTGGTTCTTCCCTCTGGGACCAAACAGAACAAAACTAATCTATCTTGCACATGACAGCCCCTCAAATATTTGAGCACAGCTGTCATAACCTCTCTTCATTCCTTTCTTTGGGCAAACATCCTCGATTCCTTCATATAGTAAGGTCCTTCCCTGCCCTCATTACCCTCCTCTGGAAGTTCTCCAGATTATCAATGTCCTTAACTGCTGATGCCCAGAAGTGAACACAACACTCCAGATGACCTCTCTGTTCCTGGAAGCTTCACATTCTAAGACTGCCAAAGCACCTTTGTTTGTTGGCTTGGCACATCCCCCTGATGACTCATGTTGAGGTTGCAGTCCATGCAAAGCCGTAGATCCTTGAGATACCAAGTGCTATCTAGCTGTGTCTCCAGGATTCTCTCCTTGTGAAGCTGCTGTTTCATACCCAAGTTCAGGACTTTCCATTTAACCCCCACTGAATTTCATTTTCTAAGATCCAGCCCAAGACTTGAGCCTGTGAAGAGCTTCTAGCTTTGTCACCCACAGTGCTTGTAGCCCTTCTTGGCTTGGCACCACTGGCATATTTGGTGAGCATACCCTTTTATGCAAGTTGCCGATACATGTGTTAAATAGCTCAGGACCCAGAACTGATCCCTGATGGCACCCTATGAGGTACCTTCTGCCATGGTGACGTTAAGCCACCAATGACTATTTTTGGAGTTCATCCAACCAGTTCTGAATCTAATTGTAGGATTGTCTAGTCCACTTCTCTCCCTTTTCACAAGCAGAAAATGGAATATTTTATCAAAAACTTGGCTATGATTTAGGTAAACATTATCTCTAGTATTCCCTTTGTCAACTAGTTTAGTAATACTATCCAAAAAAAGGGGAGGTTAGACTGGCAGGAACCATTCTTGATGAAGCACAGCTGACTCTTGGTCATCATCTCTATTTCCTTTTCAAGATGCTTACAAACCATCTCTAGAATGATCAACTCTAGAATTTTCTGAGGAATTTAAGTCAAGCTCACTACTCTTGGGTTTTTAGACTTTGTTTTTTTCTCTTTTTGGAAAATTGAGACAATTACCCTTCTGCAGTTTTATGGCACTGCTTTCTGTTTTCCATTGTTCAACTTGCCATTTCTGTCAAGGATGTATGGATGTGTGTGAGTGTGTGTGTGTGTGAGAGAGAGAGAGAGAGAGACAGAGAGATAGACAGAGAAAGCAGGGGAGATAGAGAAAGAGAGACAGACAGAGAGACAAAGAGACAGAGAGAGAGCAGGCATAATTCATCAGATGGGGTGCACTGGGCTAGCCACCAAGGGCTACTAAGGTGTTCTCTTACCATCTTCTTACTTAATTTGGGTTTCAACAATTGTTAACCATTTTGGGCCATTATGTCGAGGGTAGGGATCATTCTCCTTGCCAAAGAAAACATGCAGGTAAGAGCAGGCAGCTCTACCTTCTATCTGCTCTTGGTTTTTATCATCCCATCCCCCAACCAATACCCCCTGTTTGAGCTTAATATTTTCTTCTAAATAGCTTTTAAACTTCCTTTTAGCTTCCACCCCAGCTCCTTGTGGGATCATTCTCTCTCTTTCTCTCTCTCTCTCTTTCTCTATGTCTCTCTCTGTGTGTCTGTCTCTGTCTCTCTGTCTCTGTCTCTTTCTCTCTCTCTCTCTCACACACACACACACACACACACACACACACACACTCGAGTTCACCTCTTTGGCCTGGGTCCTTGTGGGATGTGACAGCAGCAGATTGTGCCCTCTTTGAGGAGCTTGGGGACAACACTGTGCTGGGTGAGGCACCCTCTTACTAGAGGTCCCCTACCATCATATCATGGAGGCTGTAGAAGACATTCTTGTTTAGGTTGGACTGGATTTCCTGGGTCATTCCTTTGACTCTGAGATTGTGTGATTCTGGCAAACATGAGCATGCATCAGATGCAGTCTTGTCTAGTTGTGAAGGATAATGGGACATGAGAAGTCAAACTGAAACCTGCTTGGGGCCAGACTTCTGATCCCATTGTACAGGAAGCTCCCAGGGAAGGGGACTTTCTTTGCCAATGAAGCTCAGTTCTGCTCAGTGTTGCCCAGAGAACTTGTGGGTTCTGTGACTTACCCAGGGTCACCCATTTAGAACGGAGCCTGTAGATGTCAGAGGTAGGACCTCCACTTGCTGGTTTTATCCACCTCAGTGACTCTGAATAAATCAAGTATTAAAAAGAAGTACAAGGCAGTAATGGAATGATTCCATGTGGATACATCTTCCTGAAAGTATTCTTAACTTGGGATCCATGAACTTAAAAAAATTGTAAAATGCATTTCAACACAATTGGTTTCCTTGGTAGTCCTATGTATTTTATGACTTTTAAAAGCAGGGGCCCAAAGGCTTCACCAGACTGCTAAAAGGGTCCATGATACAAGAAGCCCTACATACAGGGTAACTGCCTTGTTGGGAGCACAGGTAGAGGGGGCTGCATGCTGGTAACTTAAGGCAGATTTTGATGAGGCCTCCATTGCCATACAAGATATGTAGGATTTGGAAAAGAGGACCTAATGGAGATAAAGATGTGAGAGCTGAAACCATCCAGGGCAACCCCATCATTTTCAGATGGGAAAATTGAGGCCCAGGGTGAGAAAACAGTGAGACACAAGGAAAGCTGACAAAACCAAGGGGCATTTGGGGGCCAGTGAGGAGAGGGGTTAGTTTGAACTACAACAGTGGAATAGAAGACTGAGCAGGAGAGACAGGTGAGGCCAGTAATGTGAAGCTACAGAAGGTTTTTGGAAAGGAAATTACCTGACCAGTGTCTGCAGAAGGGATGGGATGTGGGGAGACTAGAGATAAGGACTGTTGTGAAGAGCTCTATTGAGCAGCAGGTGAAGGATTGGTCTAGGGTGGGGAGGAAATAAGCAAGTGCAAGAAACATTTTGAAGGACAGTTCAACAGTATTTGATAATGGAGATGATGGGGAGTGGTGAGGGACAAGGAAGAGAGACAACTTGGGGTTTTTAATCTCTAGAGGCTTGGAAGAATTGTGGTGCCCTTTATAAAGAGAGGGAGGGCAGGAGGGTAGCCAGATGGCCCGCTCGGCCCTGGGGATTGGGCATTTACTCAGATTGGGCCCATGCACATGCTAACTTCCCCAGCTACCCAACAACCCCCAGGAAACTCATCCATAGACTTCCCCACCATCCTTTCATCCATCTTGGGCTACTCAGTAAGATGTCACCATGAGTAGCTTCATTCCTGCACTCCATCCATCTAGATACTTTGAGACCCTTCCAGTTCCACCCCTCCCCTTCTTTCTTTGGATGTGTTCCCAGACTGACTTAATTGTTCTTCTCCAAGCACTCATGCACACCTGCTGTGTCCTAGGCAAGAAAGAAAATAGTACCTGCTTGCCCTCAAGGGGCTTAGTCTATGGATCAATGTTGGGAGAAGAAACATGTTCACAGATAAATAAATAAAAAATCAATACAACATTATTATTATTATATGTGGAGGATGCACTCAGGAAAAGCCTGGAGAAGCTGGTGCTTGAGTTAAGCCTTGCATGGAGGCAGGGATTCCAAGACATGGAGGTTAGAGGGTAGAATGTTTCAGGCACAGGGCACAGCTTGTACATAGGTCCAGAGGTAGGAGATGGAATATTTTGTATGGGGAATTACAAGTAAGAGAGTGAGTTTGACTGAAATGTAGAGTGAATGAGGGGAGAATAAAGGGAACCAAGTCTGGCAAGATAGGTTGGAGGCCAACTACAAAGCGCTTGAAACACCAAGCAGAGGAGCTTGTAATTTATTTTAGAAATAACAAGGAATCAGTGGGACTTCTGGAATGGGGGTGGAGCAGTCAAATCCCTGATTTATGAATATCCATTTAGTTATGACTTGGAGAGTTGATAGAGAGAGGGAGAGACTTGAGGCAGAGGAATTCACCTAAGAGGCTCCTGCAATGGTTCAGGGCAGAGAGCATGAAAGACTGAATTAGGGCAGTGGCTGTGTGGGTGAATGGGTTGGGGGTGAGGGTGGAGCTGCATATGAGTGAAATGATGAAAGCAAAGCTGACAATACTGAGCACTGTATTTGGATGTGGGGTCAAGGATGATTAAGGCTAGGTGACTTTAAGGGTTGATACCCTTGATATAGCCAGGGAAAATCAGGTAAGGAAGAGTTCTGGTCTTGGACATAGGGAGTTTGAGATACCTTTGGAACATCTGGGTGGGACCTAGCAGGTAGCTGGAGATGAGAAATTGTAGTTCAGAAGAGAGACTAGCCCTGAATGTAAGGTCTGGGAGTTATTGGCAGACAGACAATTGTTAGACTGGGAACAAGTGGCCAGAGAGGAAGGAAGATCCCTGGGAGAGAACAGTCATGAAAACCTCAAGAGGAGGATGTGCCTGGAACAATGATCAAAAATGTCCAATGCTCAGGTAGTGAGAGAAGACCTTGGAGCTGAAATTAGGCACTTGAGGTTGATTGTGGAAATAACAGTTTCAATGAATGAATGAGACCAAAGGAGGAAATGACCTTCAGTGGCTTGCCCAGGATCGCACAGCCACTGTCTCAGGTCAAATTTGAACTCAGTCTTTCTGACTTCAGGCTCAGTGCTCTATCCATTGCACCACCTGGCTGCCTCCAAAGAAACAGAGAGTGGGATGGGGTGGGGAAGGGAGGGATTTAGGCAGAGGGGAAGGGAGGTAGCTCAGTTCTTAAGAGGAAGGAGTGGGAAGAGAATGGTGTAGATGACTCGAAGAGATGAATCGTGTCAAGGGTATGACCTTCCTTGGATTTGGTTGTGGATGAATGAAGATGCAGATCTTGGGAATTGGAGGTAGTTGATGAACTGGGAAGCCATTGGGGTGGGGGGCCATTCATATGTATCTTGGAGTACCCAGATATGAGGTTAGGAGTTGAGGCATAGAGGTTGCTACCAGATGGGCCTTCAGCTCCTTGAGAGATGACAGACACAGGGTGATCTGAAGGAACTGAACCTTATCAGAGGAGGATAGTAGACTGTAGGAAATGTGCAGATGGCACTGACCCCCAACATCACCTTTTCTAAGTCAGCTCCCTCACAGACTGTCTGTCTTAAGCCTCTCCCCAGCACTTGTAAATAAGTGTGCGTATATATGTGTGCATGTGTGCGTGAGAGAGAGAGAGGGAGAGAGAGAGAGAGAGAGAGAGAGAGAGAGAGAGAGAGAGAGAGAGAGAGAGAGAGAGAGAGAGAAATGAGAACCAGCCTTAGCTTTAGGATAATCTCTGGGCAGTTGTGAAGTAAAGAAAGCCTTGCAGTGGAGGGCATGACTTTGAAGGCTATTGTTAGAATGGCCTGTGTAGTTCTGGGAGTGGAGAGAGGAAAATGGATGTGTGTTGCAAACAAAGATTTCAGAGTATAACACAGGTTGCAAAGTTGAGTGACTGGAAAGATGGCAAAGCTCTTGATACAAACATGAAAGTTAGGAAAAGGGGTGGTTTTGAGGGGGAAAGATGGGCTGTTTTGTTCAGAATGAGTGGGTTATCTAGAGGATATCTGGTCTGAAATGTCTAAGGGCAGTTGGGAGGAGGGACTGAAACTAAGGAAAGGGTCTGAGTTTGTGGAACTGGGAGTCATTTTCACGGAGATATTAAAGCATTTGGGAGGTGACAAGGGCACCCAGAGAGATTATAGGGCAAGGAGTCTTAACCTGGGGCCCAAAGACTACCAAGGAGTCCCTGGATAGAGAAGTAGGGGATCTATGAACTTCAATAGGGAAACATTTTTGTTTTCACTGACTTCTAATTGAACTTCAGCATTTCTTTCAATTATTTAAAAAAAAACATGCTTTGAAGGGGGGTCCGTAGACTTCACCAGACTTCTATAGAAGCTCATAACACAAAATAGTTAAGAACTCTTTTAGATAAGAAGACCCAGGATAGAGCCTTGGGTGAAACCCCTGGTTAGGGAATTTGTTGAGGATGAAGATTCAGCAAAGGAAATAAAAAAGGAGCAGTTGGCCAAGTAGGAAAGAGAGAGCCATGTCATTAAAGTCCAGAGAGGACAAACTCTCCTGGAGAGGCTGATCATCAGTGGCAAATGCAGAAGAGAGGTCAAGAAGGACGAAGACTGGGAAAAGACCATCTGGCTTGGCAGGTGAGGCTGGTGGTAATTTTGGAAAGGGCCATTTCATTTGAAAAATGAGGTCAGATGCCAGATTTTGGAGGATTTGAAAGAGTAAGAAGTGAAGAAAATGAGGGCCAAGAGTTTTGTCAAGGAATTTGGTCCTGGAACATAGTAGGCACTTAGTAAATATTTACTGATTGAATTTGGTGGGAAGACAAGGAAAGGTAGTGTGAGAGATAGCTATTTGCTTCCCAGGATCCAACTTCTGTTCCACTAATAACCTTGCTTTTCCTTTTTGACTCTCCTCTTCCTCTTTCCTGGATTCCTCAGTTTCCTTTTGATCCACTGGTGGTAGAAATCTGGATCCAGATGGTTTCTCAGACTCTTTTTTTAGGCAGTATCCAGAAATGACTCCTTAACATTTGTGCCACTGAGCCCCGACCCTAGCACACTCTGGCAAAGGGCAGGGGAGGGTCAAGGAGGATGTTGTTCCACTTGGTCCCCAGTGGGTTGCCATTGTTGGCCAAGTGCCTCATTACCCAAGGGGCCTGTTACTCTTATTGACAGCATTGCCTGTCCTGTATTACAGGATGTCTGTCTCTTGTGTAAGGGGTAGAGATCAGGAATTCTATCTTGGAGCATGAGGATCTATTGGAGCTAGAAGGAATTCTTAGATGTCATCTAGTCTAACCCCTTTATTTTATTGATGAGGAGACACACCTAAGGAAGTTAAGTGACTTGCAGGTCACACAGGTAGCAAATATTAAAGTTGGTATTTGAACACAGGTCCTCTGACTCCACATGGAATCAGATCAGGAAACTGACTTATGGGAACTTCCTGTCTTCACTAATTATTTTTGTTTGCTGGGCACTAGCTCTTCATTCTATTTATTCTGGCTAATGGACTGAAAGTGCATTCAATGCCCCTTTAGATCTCAGTGCCTTAAAACAAGACCCCAGTGACCTTATCCTAGGTATAGCTGTGGTTTGATTCTGATTCTTCTCCTTGCTCCTTTACTCTTTTCACTAAGCTCTGAGCAAGTTATTTTCAATCTGGGCCTCAGTTTCCTAGTCTGGAAAATGTAGGGGTTGAATTTGACAATTTTTGAGGTCTTTTACTGATCTATATCTGATGATTTGGTGATACAAACAACTTGGTGCTAGAAGTTTCTGATGGATAGTATGGAATGGCCAGGGTAGCTGGGTGGTTCAGTGGATAGAGCACAGGGTCTGGAGTCAGAAACAACCGAATTCAAATCTGGCCTCAGACTCTCACTAGCTGTGTAACCCTGGGTAAAGCACTTAATCCTATTTGCCTCAGTATCCTCATCTGTAAAATAAGCTGGAGAAAGAAATTACCTCATTCCAGTGTCTTTGTCAAGAAATCGCCAAATGGGGTCGCAGAGAGTCAGACATGACTGAACAACTTGGAATGGCAGGCCTCAGACAGTTGAAGTAGGTAGAGAAGGGATCTAAAGGTACAAGTGATAATGATAGGTCAATGTGGGGAAAAGAGGACCAAGGTTGGGGCAGACCCTTTCAAGGACTGAGGCAGGTCTGGGTCAGATTTTCTCCAGTGATCATCCCTCCATTCCTACTGGAATAGGTGTCCCCGAGGCAGAGTCCATCCCCTCCTCCCAATCAGACCAGTGCTGCTCCTTAGAGCAGAGCACTGGGACACGGAGGGAGGTGCTAGTCCATTTTCAGTCCGCTCGGCTCAGATCCATGAATGCTGACCTCAAGCTCTCCCTTACTTTCAGGGCCCAGGCTATGCTCCTTGGGCTCATGTGTTGTCCGTCTGTTGGGGCATGTGCCGTGTCCAGGCATGGGCTGTGACTGGGCGGGTGAGGGGCTGGAGGGGGGGCCATGTCTGGCCACCGGGCTAACACACTCTCTCATTGCTTTCTTCTTGCCCCATCTGCATGTGGCTGCTCTGTCTAGATGGGCGGTGGGTCCCGAGCGCCGGCTGTGTAAGTGAGCATGCCCCATCCCATGCCTCTCACCATTCCACGCGGGCCGGGCCGGGCCGGGCCGGGGGTGGCTGGGGGCCAGGCAAGCGAGCTTGGGGTTGGTGGCGCAGGAGGAGCTGCATGAAGCTTTGGTCGCTGTGCTGTGTGGCGTGTACGCTGCCTCACCTCTTAGCCTTTGGCTCCCGGGGCCCGAGGGCGGGCTGCCTTTGGGGGCAGAGCCATTAACTGGAAAGGCCCGGAAGTGAGGTGGCCGCTGTCCAGTTCGCCCAACCTGAGTATGTGTCTGTCTGGCATGAGCACTAATGCAGCCGCATTTGCTGTCTTTCTGTCTGTTGCACTTTAATCCCAATTGATACAACTCTCCTAAGTCCCCGCAGGAAGGCAGGTGGGGAGGGGTGGTGGTGGTGGGTCTCTGGGTTCCAGGGATCACGGTCCTGAGAGTGCCTGAGTGTCCACGGGGCCCCCTGGTCTAGGAGAGGGAATCCAAGTGGAGGGATATAGGCGTCAAGATCCATGGGGACTTGGAGGGTCAGTACCTGAGGGATCATTGTCCCCAGGCAATCACGAGCAGGAGTGGGCAGAGGGGAGGGTCGAGCGTTTAGAGATCTGCCACAAAGCCTGGGGTCCAGGAGCCCATCTTGAGATACTATTTCTTTCCTACGAAAGGCCACGAGGGAGGAGGGAGAGACGTGGGTCTCTCTCTTCTGCCTGGGCTCAGACATTCCTACACCGTTAGGCCCGAATAACTGGGGGAACAGGGCCACAAGAAGAGTCAGATGGCCCCCAGCCCGTCAGCCTAGGTCTCTGGAGGCCCCCTCCTGTCTTCCTCCGCCCCTGGCCTCCCCAGGACCCTTGGTGTCTTGGTGCAGTCCCGCTCTCCCCGCTACCCTGGCCCCTGGCCCTCCTCCAGCCTAGCCTCCTCCCTGCCCTGACCCTCTCCCTCCCCGCAGGCTCTTCAGCAGCCTCGGCGAGCTGAGTTCCATCTCGCAGCAGCCGTCGCCCCAGCCCCAGCAGCAGCGCAGCGGAGTGGGGCCCCCGGGGCCCGGGGCCTCATACACCGTCCGGCCCGGCAGCCGCTACCCCGTGGCCCGCCGGACGCCGAGCCCCGTGAAGCCGGCGTCGCTGGAGCGCGCCGAGGGGATAGGCACAGGTCCCGGAGGCGGCGTGGGGCGGCCCTTCGGCCTCACTCCACCAACCATCCTCAAGTCGTCCAGCCTCTCCATCCCCCACGAGCCCAAAGAGGTGC
The DNA here is from genome assembly GCA_028658325.1 of Potorous gilbertii. Taxonomy (NCBI): domain Eukaryota; kingdom Metazoa; phylum Chordata; class Mammalia; order Diprotodontia; family Potoroidae; genus Potorous; species Potorous gilbertii. The sequence continues at coordinate 242,484,324 of CM053770.1, read as the reverse complement.
GCTTCGTGGTGCGCAGCGTCAGCGCGCGGAGCCGCTCGCCATCTCCTTCGCCCACGCCGGCCCCCGGCCCTTCAGGGCCCGGGCCCGGTCCCGGGTCGGGCCTGGGCGCCTCCCCGGGCCCCACCCGCCCCTTCCAGCAGAAGCCTTTGCAGCTCTGGACCAAGTTCGACGTAGGCGACTGGCTGGACAGCATCCACTTGGGCGAGCATCGGGACCGCTTCGAGGACCACGAGATCGAGGGTGCGCATCTGCCCGCGCTCACCAAGGACGACTTCGTGGAGCTGGGCGTGACGCGCGTGGGCCACCGAATGAACATCGAACGCGCCCTCAAGGCTCTGGCCGACAGCTGACCGCGCGCCCCCGGCCCCGCCCACCCCGCCGGGCGCCCTGCCGGCAGGGCCCCCGCCCGCCCCGCGCCGTGGGCCTATCCCTCCGCGTGACGCGAGCTGGGTCCCGCCCCTGCGGGGGCTCGTGGGCCGGCCTCTCCGCGGACAGGCCCACCTTGTCCCCGCCGCGCCACTCCACCAGACGTCGGTCAGGCCCCGTCCCTCCCCTCTTTTCCCCGACCCACTCCCCCTGCCCGTCCTCTTCTTCTTCCCCTGCCCACCCCAATATCCTCCAAGCCCGCGTCGCGGCCCCGGGGCCGGAATGTTGCATGAATCGTCCTGTTTGCTGTTGCTCGGAGAGTCGCCCTGTACATTGCTTATCGCCCCCGTCCCCCTTCCCTGCCCACCCTACCCCAGCACGTGGTCCTGAAGGGCGGGGCAGGGCGGCCCGGCATGCGGGGGCCGGGCGGGGCTGAGCAGGGCCCCCCTCCCCCCGGGTTTGCATATTTTTAATCTGCTCTATATTTGGAAGAAGTAAAGGAACAAGCGTCTCTGTCCCGCCCCCGTCCCCGGCACTGCCGGTCCCGGTTCGGCCCAGCGCAGCCCAGTTCGGCTCTACTCAGCTTAGCCGCGTCGGGCCGAGCAGGGTCCGCCGAAACCGGGCGCGCCAGGTCCGCTGCCGCCACGTCTTCCACCTCCCAGCGCCTTGCGGGGCCCGGCCTCACTGCCACCCGCCCCCGCGGCCCCGGCCCGGCCCGGCGCGGAGGAGGGGGGGCCGGGTCCGCTCCAGCTGGTCTGGGCTCCACCATCGTCCCCCCCGCCCCCCCGCTGAGCTGGTCCCGGCGCGCCGCCTCCCCAACCCCCCTTCAGGTGCTGCAGGAAAGGACGAGTGAGGCCTCGCGCCCTCCGATCCTGCTCCGCCCCCAGCACACTAGGGGCCGCGGCTGGCTTGGGAGACAATAGCCAATAAGGGGGGCAGCGAGGACCCCCCCCACCCTTCCCCGGCCCCATGTCGGGGTCCCCACTCCAAGTCCCGCCTCTCAGTCTCGTTTCACTGTCTCTGCCCCTGTCCCCCTCCCAGGGTCTCTCCTTGGGATTCAGCAGTCACCAGAGGAGGGGGTCTCCCCCGTCCCTCAGTGCAGCTGCTAGTGTCTCGGATCCCCAAGAGGCCCTCCCCACCCTCCCCCGATTCCACCCCTGCCTCGGTGAGACTGTCTGTGAAACCGCGAGGCTGTATGCAAGTGTGCCGTGGGGGGCTCGGCGTGCGTGGGCATGCGGTAGGCGATCAGGGTTGAGACTGGGCACTGTGCCCCTCAACGGTGGGCTAGACTTAGTGAGATTGTCCGGGAAACGTCGAGGCTGTGAAGGCATGTGTGCGTGCGTGTGCATGTGCGAGAATGTACCTGTGTGAGAGACCAGCAAGCTGTTTGGAACTGGGAGAGTGTGCCCGCTGAGCACACGGGCTAGGACAATGGGGGCTGCGCTGCTGACAGGCTGGGCCGGGACTGCCGAGTCTAGTGACTGCGTGAGTGTCAATGAGTGTGTGTGTGCGCACAGGCTTGGGCCCCCTTGCCAAGGACCTGTAGGGTTCCCCCAAAGCTCGAGGAGGAATCAGGGGACTGGGAGGAGAGATGGCTTTGTTTATTGGATTCATCTTCCTCTGTTGGGAGAGGCCCAGCCCGAGGAGCTCTTGCACCGTGGGAGGGGTCTACGCGTGACCCCTCCTCTCGGAGCAAGCCTCCCATCAGCTCCTAGCAGGGAGAGGAGGCGGCTCCGCTGGGCCCTAGGTCGGGGGTGGGGGGACCTCGGAGCCAGGCGCCCCTAGCCTTTTGCCTTGGCTCAGGGGAGGGTGCTGGCAATCTCTGGGGCTGTTTTCATCTTGAGATGCCCCTCCTCCCTCTTCTCCTCTCCTTCCCCTCCCCTCTCCCCCATGGCCCCTTTACTGTGACTTCTAATGCTCAGCAATGACCTTTGGGGTCTGTGGGGTGGGGGGCGCCCTCTTGGACCTGTTTTTAAATCTGGGGGTTGGGGTCTGGACTAAGCTCCGTCCATGTCACTCACAAGGTTCTGTTTGTATTTCTAACTTTTTTTTTTTAATAAAAGAAAATAGAAAATTTCACACCCAAGGGCCTGGCACGCAGGTCTGTGCTGAGGTTGTTCTGGGTGTATATACACACACATACACACACACAAACATACACACACATCGTTCTGCACTCCATTCACCTCACATTCCCTTCGCTCTCACCAGCTCTCCCCACACACTTCTGCCCTCCACTCATCCCCGACTCTCACCCCACCCCACAGCGATCCAGCCACAAACAGTTACAATCATAGAACCCAGCAGTAATACAACTCAATGCCACATTAAGGCACATAGCCTCCTGCCCACGGAGTCACAAAAGTCTTACAGAGTCTCACAGGGTCTCTCACCCAGTCGCACCCAGTCTCTGTCCCCTCCATCCAGTCTCACACACATGCATACACACCCATACATACACATACATACATGCACACATGCACACACACACACCTGTGGGTTTTTGGTTCCATTCCGTTTTGGGTTTTTAACTTGACAGGGTCAGTTCAGTTTCACCCCCGTCTTTTGTATGGAGTTCAGTGGGGAGATTTCTCCTCCCCTCTCCAGCCCCGGGGCCTCCTGACCCTGACGTTGTGATACACCCCACAGAGATCTATGTTTCTTATATTATTATTAATTATTATATTATTATTATGTAATAAATTTATAAGAAACGAATTGGTTTCAGTTGCTTTTGTAAAGGGAAACTGGGGGCCAGAATCAACTGTTTCCTTCTTTTGCCTCTGAGAGTGAAGCTGTTCACGGTTCAGTGGAACCCAATGCAGCATTTATGGAGAACCTGTTTTGAACCAGACACTGCTCTCCTACAAGGCAAGAGCATGCAGTCAAAAACGAGCATCTTTCATACTGTGGTAGATAGTTTGGCACACACACAGAGACACAGACACACACACAGATACAAACACTGAGCACACACTAAGCATATGAAAATTGAAAAAGAAAGGAGAAGGGAAAGCAGGCTAAAGAACACCTGCCAAGTTCGAGGACAACAGACAGAAAAGAGACAAGGTAGAAGAAGAGACAAGGTACTTCTGAGATACTTAGAAGGTCCAGGAGACAGAATGCTAGAAAGGAGTCAGCAATAAAACCTGTGACCCTCAGTGTCTATTCAGAAATGCACAAATAATAGACCATAGGCAAAGTTCGCTAGAGGTTCTGTTGCAAGGAGGCAGGTCAGATCTTAGAGGCATCCCAGAATTAGGGCATCCAAACCAAGATGAGGCCAGGACTCTGGTGGAAGGAGAGAACTCATTCGACAGGGACAGGAGAGATGTAACAGGTTACGACTACAGCATAAGAAATGATGAAAGGGGTGGATTTGAAGAAAGCTGGAAGAACCTGTATGAACTGATGATGTGCAAAACCAAGAGAACATTTCATTTGGCTACAGTGTTGTAAAGGAAAGTAACTGGGTAAGATGACAGAATTCTGGCCAGTTTCAGTTCCCAAGGACTAAAGATAAATCAAACTTTTCTGTCTCAGCAGAGAGGTCACAGACTGAGGTGCACATGTTCAGACATAGTCAACCAGCATTTATAAAGTGTTGAGCCCTGGGGATACACAGAAAGACAAAACAGAAGTGGGAGAGGAGTGGGAAGGACATCTCGGGTAGTTGCTAGTCCTCTCAATGAAAATCATTGAAAGATCATGAAAAGATTCAGGAGCTAGAGTGGGGAGCATCTGGCTGAAGATCAAAGGGAGGACAGACTATTTGTCACCTGAGTAGCTAAAGAATGTTAGGAGCTTAACTTGTCAATAACTAGATATATGTAAGATACAAAGTAGATAGCAGATAACCTCATATAAAGGGAGGAGATGGAGTGTTGCAGAAACAAGCCTAAGCAGGCCACTGTATTGTGACCCTATATGGGGTTCTGACCCACAGTTTAAGAAGTGCTCAAGAGGTCTCAAGTGGAAAAAGTTTAAGAAGCCCTGAGTGCTTGGAGAGGAGTCTAGATGAAGAACACTGGGAACCTATTTTGCTCATCTCTCTGTCCAGATACAGGGTCAGATATTCTCCATTTTCTCTTCATGCAAATATATCCCATCAGCAGGCAGGTTTGGTGGATGGTGTGAATCATCTTGGAACAAAAACCAAATCTGAAAGGCTCAGACCCCACCACCCTGGGCAGCTGGAGCATTGTGGTCTTTTAGGGAAAAGCTAGCCTAAACCAGGGGTGGGGGTGGGGATGGGACAACCATAGGTGGTATCAATCAGTCTTGGTACATCTCCCCCATGGTGAATAAGATCCCAAGACTCTTCAAGGTCAGTGTTGTCAAACTCGAATAGAAATGGGACCACTAAATCATAAACAAGCATCTCTGTGGGCTGCCTATTGACTTTGAAATGGACCGAATTAATAAGTCACAGGCAAAATTAATTGAGAATTTCGAGAGCGTCATTTATTAGCCAGGCTGGTGGCTGCCTCATGTAGAGAGACCCAGAGAAGACAGCCCCGAACTGAGGTGGGTGAGTGCATTTTAAGCATTTCGGCGCTACTCGGTACAGCCTTGCGGTTTCCACAACAAACAGGGTTCTGACAGAGTAAGAGGTGGGGGCTGGCTACTAGGCAAGAACCCCCAAAACAAAGGGTTGTCAGGGAGTTACTAGGCACAGGACCCCTAACAGAAAACAGGTTCCCGTAGAAGTAATCAATCAGGAAAGGGGGGGGAGCTCAGCAGAAGGTGGTTACCTGGTAATGGGGGGCTAACATGGGGGGGGGCACAGGTGGTTACCATGCAAATGGACTAAACAAGAAGTGACTGTTAACTATCTATCAAGATATTAAACCAAAGGGGAACAACATTTTGTCAGGCGCTTAACAACAGAAGGATACTGTTACTAGGCAAGCTGTTCTTCCCAGTACACTAACTGAGATCTCTCGGCCTAGGGTCCCAGGGAGAAATAACGTCCATTTTAACTTAGTTTTAAAATGTAATGTTACCTATGTTTTATTATATTTTATTTATTTTGTTAAATATTTCCCAACTATATTTTAATCAGGTTCTGGCTATACTGGGTCCCTGTATTGGATGCCTCTATTCTAGAGGATCTTTAACCATTTAAATGCTTTTGGGTATTTAGGCAGCTAGGTGGTGCTGCAGTGGATAGAGTGGAGGCCTGGAATGACTCTTTCTGAGTTGAAATCTGGCCTCAGATATTTATTAGCTATGTGACCCTGGGCTAGTCACTTTACCCTATTTGCCTCAGTTTCCTCATTTGCAAACTCCTTTAAGTTCCCTTTTGTGTATTTTCTTCCCTCATTAGACAGTGAGGCAGGGGCTGTCTTTACCTTTCTTTGTATCCCTAGACTAAGCTTAGCACAGTGCCTGACACATAGTAGGTGCTTAATAAATGATTATTGATGGAGAAGGACATGGCAAATCACTCCAGTATCTTTGCCAAGAAAACCCCAAATGGGGTCACGGAGAGTTGGAGGTAACTGAAAATGACTGAATAGCAACGAAGACATTCCTCCTGCCATAGGCAATACTACGGAGAGAAAGAAAAAGAAGAAAAGTACAGTTACCACTCATCCCAAGAGTCACCGAAAATGAAAAGAAGAAAAATGTGGAGGAGGAGAAATGTGCCAACCCAAGGTATGTCTTTTTCCGGAGAAGGCTCAGACCTCAGATCTTGCCCAGTTGGGTCCATGTGATGGGTAGTGCTGAGCATTCTCCGTTCTCCTTGGGCCTCCTGATGTAAGGTGGTGACAGTGAACCTAAGCAGGGCCACAACAAATACTCCTTCACCACATGTCACCTGTAGTAAAGTGGCTAAAGGGTCATATGTGTCTCTGGCACACACATTGTCCTGGGCTTTAAGCTGTTACTGAGGCTCTCTCTTTCTACCTCTGTGTAGTTTCTCCAGAGTCCCTGGAAGGGGCAAGGATCTTGAGACCTATGTCACTAAGCCAAGGAAGGGAGAAACAAGGGCTACAGAGGGTCAGTTGGTCTTATGTCCAGGAGCCACAAATTACATGTGACTGGAGTGTTCTGAAGGTTTACAGTTATGTACCTGATCTTGAATCCACCTTGGATGACTCCCACCATCTGCTGTCTTTGCCCTTACACAAAACTGGAGAAATCATGAAACTATACTGACTGAGTCCACTCCAAATTTATATTACATAGTACCAGTACTCCACTCTTGTAAGTTCCCTTTCGTGTATTTTCTTCCCTCATTAGATAGTGAGGCAGGGTCTTTCTTTACCTTTCTTTGTATCCCTAGACTAAGCTTAGCACAGTGCCTGACACATAGTAGGTGCTTAATAAATTATTATTGATTGACTGATTAAATTATAAATTTAAATAATTATTTGGAGGACTATAGGAAGGTAATATAAAAATTTGGGGATTATATCTGACAGAAAGATTGAACTTTTTCCACATCATAACTTGGAGATATGTCCCTAAATATCAAGAGGTTCTAAAATGAGGTATTAAAAACCATATAGAAAATAATAAGAAAAAAAAATTGAAACAGGAGAAGCTGAGTGTGACGACTTGGTGACAGAAGATAGGCAAGGCCATGGTAGGATACAGGAACTGATAGGATCTGAATCGTCAAGCTGACTGAAGCTATTTTGCTAGGAGGCATGATAATTGAAAGAGAGGCATTGATTTATTGAGAGCTGATTGGATGAAGAAAGGCCGTGTTAACTGAGAGAGAATTGGAACCAGAGGAGTTTTGAATATTCTAGAAGCTGACTGGAGAAAAGTAAGTAGGGTCCTCTGCTTATCTGAAGAGCTGTCTGGCCTTATTTCTCTTTATTGCTTTCAACAGCCCGAGAGAAGAGAAACTTCTCTCCAGGTGACTACATTACTGTTCCTTGCTCTCTATCATTTAAGAGAAGGCAAAGGAGAAGGAATAACTTTGCACCTGTTTTGAGTTATGCTAATATATTTTGCCAAAAGAGTGTAACACTTTCTCAGCACCCTCCTAAGGGTGACTGTGTGTTAAATGTGACTTTTAACTGTGTTTCAGTGCCCTGAGAGTAGACATGAAATCATTTTGTCCAAAAAATAATGCTTGGTGAAGACTGTTCTATAAAGAGACCGAGGGCATCTGCCATCCAGGCACATACCTTTCCCTATTCATGTGACTTTCTGCTCAGTTCCATAAATGTGTGCCCACCATCTACTCTGGATACTGTGTGCACTAGTAAGAGAGTGTGATTAAGTTTATGGATGTACAATTATATTTTTTATTCCTGCTTTTGCCTTCTATTGAATAAATATTAAGAATATTCTTGATTTCGCCTTGTTAAGTAAATTTATGGTGTCTCTCTGGGAAAGGGAGGGGGAGGAATGAAGGGGGAAATTTAGTCATTGTGAAAACAAAAGATAACAATAAAATTGATTTTAAAAAAAAAAGTCGGCAGTGTCATTGTAACTTACTTTGTGTAAATAGGGAGCATGCTGTTGGAAACGCAGGTGTTTTAGTGATGAAGGATGGAATTGATTTGTTTCCCTTGCCATAGTTACCCCTGAGTACCCCGAAGGTATACTCAGCCCCTACACTCCTTCTTCCTTCCCTCCCCCACTTTTTTAGAGCTGCCAGTAAAGGCACCTTGGAGGTATGTGGACTCCATGGTAGATGGCATGCTTGGGATACATGGACATCTGTCCTGAGACAATGTAAGTTCCTTTTGTGCTGAGGCATTTTATTTCTGTCTTTGTCTCCTCAACACCTTGAACAGTGCCTGGCATAAGATGCCCTCGCTAGGTGCTTATTGATTGATTATAAGGCATGATGTATTGTGGTAGAGACAACTAGAGACTTGAGTCAGAATACTTGGGTTTGAGTTGTAGCATTCATCCTAAGTAAGTCAATTCATCTCTAGGTTTTGAGTAGGTAATGAGTTCTCTGTCGTTGGAGGTTTTCGAGAAAATACTCCATAAAAGCATGTAGAAGAGGCTGAAGAGACAGCATCAAATATAAGTGGGTGTTAGACCAGATGGTTTTAGAGGGTTGCTGCCCCCCAATTCATGAGTTTCTCTGCTCCTCAGTTTCTTCATCTAGTTGTAGCAGCTGTGGCTACAATTTTCAGGTTTGGTCCTCAAGACCAGAGACCAGGGCTGTAAAAGTGAGTGCAGCCTGAACTGAAGGGAAGGAGGGACGACAGGGACCATCTCTGTATTTGCCTTTGTTCCATGTTCCCCACATTCCTTCTTCTATGCTCTCCTACATGTGTGCCCCACTTGGATGCATCTGTCTGCTCCCACCACTATGCTCTCTTTCAAACATAATTCCAGAGGAGGAGATTTTAGTTTCCTATTTAAAATATAACTGGAAAATCTTTAACAAAATAAATATACAGTACAAGATACTTATAATTTGTCATTTTCTAGTCAATATGTGACTTCAGGGATCTGATTCTATTTGAATTGGATACCACTGATCTAGACAATACCTATTCTATAGTACTAGTACACACACACACCAGGTACTCTGTGCTCCTCATCCAATTAGACAGAACATGACCACACCCCCCCTCCACCACCGCCGTGATGTTCATCTTTAAAAGCCAGTCAAAGAAAACAATCAGTTAAATGCAAAGGCATTTAATGGAATACCGTAGTAACAGAAGTAGCGACAAAACATTTCCCCCATAAACCCGGTATGCACTTTTCCATAAATAAATATATCATCAATGGAAAAAATGTGCACACGTAGGGAAGCTTGTGCAAGGAACATCTGGGGCCAGGGCACAAACATAGAAGTCATGCTTGTGACACAGAAGGAGCATTAATGCTTTCTAATGCTCCCTTTGGGCTGCCCTGATCAGGCCTGCTCCGTGCTGGTTTCTTGGTCTCCCAGAGAGCTCATCAGATGAATGTAACCTTGCCAGGCACTGGTTGATTGGATGCAAAATCTGTGCCTGCAGCTCACCATCTTCCTGTTTAAGCTGAAATCCTAGGCTAATCCTTCCTCAAGGGATAGTCAGGCATTTGGATATTCTTGTAGCTCAAAACCTATGTACTTTCCCCCCCAATAACTTTCAGGGGAAAAAAGCAGAAAAATTTGCTGGGGACCAGCAAAAACCTCCAATTGAGTTTCCCTGTTTTGTTCCCTCAGTCTGGGCTATGCAATCTTTTCCATTTTCCATGTCGATGTGGGAAAAGGCATAGAAATAAGACTGATTTCTTGAAGCAAAGTTTTCAGCTGTTCATCACAAGGGCTTTGAGGCACACTTTGACATAAAACAATGCATGAGGATATCCCACCATACTGATCCTATCTCTGACTTATGGCAGCTGTGGTGAGAAAAGTGCTTTGTAAGTCTGAAGGGTAATGGTTATGGGAGTCACAATAGTTATCTATATCCCCTTTTAGCTGCAGGTTTTCCTTTCCCAGTGTTTCTCCAAACACTTCCCATCCCCCCACATTCTCTCACCATCACAAGGAGCTCTGGGCTGGGATTGGCTTGGTGTTGGGCACTGTGATGTCATGCTGGCTTCCAGCTCAAGCTGGAGGATGAGGAGGACAGGGGTGCTATGTCAGGCACTGCTGCTCTCCCTTGTAGGGAATTTGGAGGCTCTTGATGAGAGGCTGTGTGAGTAAGTGAATGGGGGACATGTGTGAGAAGTCACATGTTCATGTGATTGAGGGTAGAGGACAAGTTTGGGGGCACATATGAATGAATGTAGAGGATGTTTAGGGACACAGGTAGGTGTGTTAGGGCTATCCCAAAGAGAAATGGGCTGCATCTAAAGGGCAAAGACTCCCTTTGACCTGAGGTCTTCCAGAAGAGGCTGGTTGGCTACGTATGTGGGTTTCTTAGACTAGATAGCCTCTACAGTCCCTTCCCTCCTCTAGGATTGTGTGTGTAAGAAATCACATGTTTGGGGGGATACATACACAATTGGGGTACACTTGTAGGAGAGCACATGAGAAGGCATGTGGGGTCACATGAGCTTGGGAGCAAGACAGAGAGGTAAGCCTGGTCATCTCTCCTTCTCTCCAGTGCCTCAGGTCTAGGGAGAAGTGAATGGGGTAAACTTCCCATTTGGTCCTGTCTAGGGGCGAGGGAAAGTTGAAGACAGTTTTTAACTCCTCCCCTCCCTTCCTCTTCCTCATCATCCCCCTGTCTTATGAGCCCTGACTCTTGTTCTTCCTCCAGTGGCCCCTGTGGATTACGGCCATGGGCCAAAATGAAGGGTGCAAAGAGTCGAATCTTGGGAGGCAAGGACACGCATCCTGGGACCTGGCCCTGGATGGTCAGCATGCAACTGATTACTAATAGTGGCCAAAGGTTGCATGCTTGTGGTGGCTCTCTATTGACCCCGACCTGGGTGCTCACAGCTGCACACTGTTTCAAAGGCACCAGGTGAGAGAATGGGGAAGGGTTGGGAGGCAGTCTCACTCTCTCCAGAGTCATTCTTCAATCTCTCCCTCTCTCCTTCTTTCCCTCCCTTCCCTGCCTCCCTCCTTTTTTTCCTTTTTCCCTTTCCTTTTCTCTTCCTTTCCTTTCTCTCCCCTTCTCTCTTTTCAGGGGCCTAGCTCTAGAATATGTTGTCTCTGCTGATTTCTATAGCTGCAAATGACTCACTTTGGGCATCTTTCCAGAATCTACCTTGTAGTGTCTCTTCAAGGACTGTCTCTTGGGGGGGCGGTTAATAGTGTCTCTCTCTGGAGAGGGACTCTCTGGGGTTTTCTCTCTCTTTCTCTCTGAAGCTCTCAAGGTCTTCTTTCTAGGGATTTGTTTTCTGAGAATCTCTGTTTCTAACTTCCCAGGCCTCAGAATTTCTTGATATGTCTCTCTCCCTGGAAGGTTTTTCCCCCCTCTAAGTCTTCAGGGCTGACTGGCTGGCTGGCTCTCTCTCTCTCTCTCTCTCTCTCTCTCTCTCTCTCTCCTCCCCCAACTCTCTTGGGCCTTCAGGAAATTCACCTGGAGATTCCTCCAGAAGGGATATGCCCTCAGTGAATGGGGGTGGGGAGAGAGGTAAGGGGCCAATGGGGGCCTTCATTTCACTGGCTGTCTCCTTAGGGATCTGAGTCACTGGCGTCTGGTGGTTGGTGCATGGGAGGTACAATGGACAGCAGCAGCCACCCTCAGCCCCCTCGTACAGGAGCGGAAGGCAGTCCGTATTCTGCTACATGAGCAGTACAACTCTTGGACTGAGAACAATGACATTGCGCTGGTAGAGATGAATGAACCTGTTCACTGTGGCTACCTCGTTCAGATTGCCTGTCTGCCCCGGCCTTCAGATGATTCAGTCAAGGACTCAGAACCCTGTATCATTGCTGGCTGGGGATACAAAGCGGAGAATGGTAAGTCAGAGATGGAATTTTGGGAGGATCATGTGGGCAGGTGCTGGAAGTCACTGGGAATATGAGCTTGCAAGGATTATGGGGTTATAGTAGCTCTAGGGAATAACTTTTAGGGGCTACAGGAATCATTCAGGGTCATGGAGGGATGGCATATCATATAAGATTCTGGTCATCATGGGGTATCACTGGAGGGGGATCATGGGTAATAGGAGAGCTCATACCTCATAGAGATGGAGGGAATCATGAGGAGGGGTCACAAAGGGGTCATGGGAACACATATTACCATGCCATGACCTCCACTTGTGCAATCTTTGAATTTTCTAGTTCTGGGTCAACTGCCCTGGTAAATATATGGTTTCAGGAATAAGTAAGTCATCCACCCCTCTTCTATTTACTCCTTGCCAAGGCACCATTTTTCAATAGAGACACTGTCCTGAGATATTCCTTAACCAACTAATTCTTTGGACTTTCCCTTAAGATAAACATCACCAGTCTGAGCTCTTCTAAGTATTTACTCCTAGGTCAAAGGGTGTGTATTAAAGATGATCCCAGTGCCTGTCTCATAATCTTCTTTTCTCCCCAATGTCAAGCCCTTGGCCATTTATACTGATGCTCCTCAAAAACCCTCACCTTTCAGTTCCTTAATATCCTTACCTTCCACGCCTATACCTTGTTTTCACGTCTGCAACATTTACACATAGGAGGTTGCACTCTTGATTGCCAACATCAGAAGTGTTCTGCTCCTATGATCGAGATCTCTGAAGTTGGAACTTTGGGGCCATGCAGTTAACAAGCCAAAAGACTAGACATTTTCTGTTATCTCCTTGACCATCTTAACCATCTCAAAAACAATGTATATGCCAAAGATAAAGTAACTCCAGTTATTTCCATGATTGAGGACACCTAGAATCCAAAAGAAGGTTAGAAAATCCCCATGTATTGATGCCAGCCTGATCTCACTCAGGATCCCTCTCCCACCTCCTAATAAGCTACAAGCAGTGAGCCTGCACTATACAACCTCAGGATCTACAGCCTTGCAACAAAACCTAACCCCATAGTGTAGTCTCCTTCCCTCTTGTCAGTGCTATGGAGATCTCAGCCTCAGGCTGCCACTCTGGGGCAAAAGCTTTCTGGGGTTACAGAGTTGGCACTGTGATGGAATATGGTCTAAGCTACAAAAGATTTCTGCAGGAGAGCCAGCAACAGAAGGGAAGGGGAAGGATGAATAACAGGACTGGAAACGTATCTCAGCAACCCACTCTATTCTACCCCTCCTCTCAGAGCCTAGGTGATTCAAATGGGCAGAAATTAATCCTATAGTACTAGTGCAGGAGCTTTCTGAACTGCTGGTGCCAAGGTAGATAACTGAGGAAGCAAAGAAATGGGATAGAACACGGAATCGTGTGTGTGTGTGTGTGTGTGTGTGTGAGAGGGAGAGAGAGAGAGAGAGAGAGAGAGAGAGAGAGAGAGAGAGAGAGAGAGAACGCGAAAGCTAGCTGACTAGCTAGTGACTAGCTCTGTTCTCCCCAAAAGTCACTTGTGGCAGAGACCTAGCCTGGTGAGCCATGAACTTCCCAGTGTGGGAGCATGAAATGCTTTGAAATCCAGGCCCCAAGAAAGCCTCAATTAGAGAGCAGGGAGTTAGAAAGTGAGCCATAGGGGAAAATAAGGGGGAAAAGCCTGAAATTACCAAAGATCTCAGGAAGAAGAAAACTCAAAGATCTTGAACATATTCAGATAAATCAACAAGGAAAATATTAACAACAGGAAGAATTTTGGCTTCCAAATTAATAAACAAGTTCAGGCATCTATGAATAAATATTGTCAAATGAAAATCATCTGACACCCAGGGACAGAGGGATCACAATAAGTGGTTTAAAAGAGAAGTGAGAATTATGAAAGCAGAATTTATGACCTGCACAGCAAAGATAATAAGCAGAGTAGAAAAAAGCGGAATCTGAAATGGCAAATCTTAGCCAAGAAACAAAAGAGAGAACAGTAGATTGGAAATGAAAATATACAGAAGCGAAGGACAATCTAGAAGAAGAGAACCAAAAAAAAAAAAAAAATGAAAAGAAAGTATGCTCACTTCATGCAAGCAAAACTTATTGATTACAAGGATTCTCTATAGAGAAACAACTTAAGGATCATAGGCCTCCAAGAAAAACATGATAGGGCAAAAACTTTTTTTTTCACTTCTTAACATTTGCGTTTAAAATTTTGAGTTCCAGATTTTATCCCTTCCTTCCTCCCTTCCCTCCCATCTCCCTGAGATGGTATACAATCAGATATTGGTTATATATGTGTAATTATGTAAAACATTTCCATATTAGTCATTTTGTACAAGAAGACTCAAATAGAAGAAAAAATTAAAGAAAGGTAAAAATAACATTCTCAAGTCTGTATTCAGTCAGTTCTTTCTCTGGAGGTGGATAATATGCTTCATCATTAGTCCTTTGGGATTGTCTTGGATCATTGTGTTACTGAGAATAGCTAAGTCATTCACAGTTCTTCATTGAACAATATTGCTATTACTGTGTATCATGTTCTCCTGGTTTTGTTCCCTTTACATTGCATCAGTTCATGTAAGTCTTTAAATCATTCTACTTCTCATTTCTTATAACACAATAATATTCCTTTACAATTATATACCACTGCTTGTTTAGCCATTTCCCAGCTGATGGGCATCCCTTTGATTTTCAATTCTTAGCCACCACAAAAGAGCTGCTATAATATTTTGAGGACAAAAACTATTGACACAATTATATAGGAAAACAATAGAAGAAAACTGTGTGGAACTTCTGGACATAAAAAAATGAAGTACCAATTAAAAGAATTTACAGATTGCCACCAGAAAAAAAAAAAGACCAACAACCACATAGTGGTTAAATTTAACCATTTAATTCAGAAACAACAAATTCTTCAAGCAATCAGGAGAAAGACATTCAAATACAAAGGAAAGGGAATTTAATTAATTCAAAATTCTTCTGCATCCCTCAGAAAACACAGGAAGGAATGGAATAATGTATTTTGAAGAGCAATGGAGTTCAAGATGCAGTTCAGGATGACTTACTTAAAAATATTAGCTTAACCATAAATAAAGAAAGGTGGCATTCAATAACAGATAATTGAAATAGTCTTAGAAAAAACCCCAGAACTGAAGAACTTAATTTCTTCTTGAATATCCCAGACAATAGAAATGCTAAAGGGGTGAATGAATGAATGTAGCAGCCAAGAACAACCACAGCAGAGGGTCAGCAGAGAGACCAGTAAAAGATTCCTTTTTAAATGTACACAAGGAGACTGAGGCAAAGTTCAAAAGTTAGGTGAAGGAAGCAGTGAAGAGTCTGGGTTATCATGGACAGAGCTTTGCAATACCCTGTCTATGGATGAATCAATATTTTTGTGGAGGTACATTATAGAACTTCAATTCACTTAAATTCATTAAACACGTATTAAGTGCTTACTACATGCCAGATACTATAATAAGTATTGGGGAAACAACTAAGGAAAAGAAAGGAAGTCCCTTACCCTCAAGTAGCTTACAATCCAATAGGGAAGACAACATATATAAATAATGGAAATTGGGGGTGTCACACCAGGGGATACTCAGTGTGGGAACATCATGTTCTCTGGAGTTCAAACCAGATATAGATGTGGATGGATAGTGGAGAGTGAGATGGAAAGTCCGGATTCTCCCCTCAGTAAAGGAAAGCTTTGAGAATGTAAATGAAAGGGAAGAGGGGAACGGGGGTGGGGGTGGGGAGGGCAATGTGTGAACTTCATGAGTCAGATTGAGAGTTAACAATGAGGTGGACCCTGTAGTCTCAGAAACAGAAGAATATGCAAGGAAGTAGGTGAGGAGGAGGTGGGAAGAACTAAAAAAGTGCAGAGGTAGGAGGGAGGCCTTGCTTTTGTAAAGGGAAGGAATTCCACTAATGAATGCTTCTGTGGGTAGAGATATCCAATGGAGAGAGATGGAGATCTTGTGCAGCATATGGTTTAGAGGACCGGGTATGTGTCCTACCTTGGGGTGGGGAGAGTTGGAACTCTTAGGGGGCAACTAGTGCATGAAAAAATGAGAAAGTTAATATTGAGGCAAATAGAGTAACTAGGTAGATGTGTGTAGGTGAGTAGTGTGCCACATAATCAGGAATGTGTATATGGATGTGGGGAGATTCCTATCACTGGGCTTTTCTGTTGCTTGCAGGAAGTGAATTTATTCTGGGAATGATGCATAATAAAAAAGAAGAATCCACAGAGTGAGCTTTGCAAGACAGCAGCAGAAACTGCCTAGTGGGAAGAGTCTAGGATATATACCTTGGAAGTTTTGATTCCATGAGGAATACTGAAAATAGATAGCTGTAAAGGTTATAAATTGGAGAAGGAGTGTCTAGAGTAGATAGAAAGAAAAGGATGGAGAGAGTGAGAGGGGAGTGAGAGAAACCCTTTCTGAGAAGGAGCACAAAAAATGAAGTTTTGACAATTGATGAACAAGACAAGTGGAAGGGGAAGAGAGAAATGGAGGATCTATTTGACTGAGAAAGAAAAAAAGGGAGAAGAGTGAAATGATCAGATAAAACAAGGAAAGAAAAAGGATCTAATAATCAAAAGTCCAAGGGGAAAGGGGTAGTGAATGGGAGGAGGGAATTGGAGGCAAGGGGAAGCAAGACATTGAGAACAGGACCACCTTAAAAAAGTACAAGCCAAAGTAATTAAAGCAAACATGGTACTGTTTTTTACAACAGAAGAGGGAAAAATCGTAATTTGAAAAAAAAAAACCTCTAATGTTAGAGACAAATGGAGAAAAATATAAACATAATCCTCACAACTTTAAATGGGAATGGATTAAATGATCCAATAAAATGAAAAAGAGTGACAGATTGGATAAGAAAACAAAACCTTACAATCTGTTGCTTATAAGAATCACATCTGAAAAACTAAGACATAGCCAAAATAAAATTGAGGAGATGGAAAATTTTTTTTTACTGTGCATCAAATGAATCCATAAAAGCAGGAGTTGCAGTTATGTTATCTGACAAAGCAAAGACAAACATCTAAAACACATAAAGGGATAAAAAAGAAGCTACGTTATGCTGAAAGGAACTACAGATAGCACACTAATATCAGTAATAAGCTTTAATGCTCTAACTGCCTTAATGTATAAATTCATAAAGAAAACACTAATTGAGCTACAAAAAGACATAAACTGTAACACTACAATGACAGAAGACTTCAATATTCCTCTCTCCATTTTGAATAACTGTAACAGAAAAGCAAAAGGGAAAATATGGAACTGAACAAATTGCTAGACAAAGTAGAGTTTCTCTAGTTTATGATATTATCTAAATATGGCAACAAAATAAAATGCACATTTTTCTGCACCATATGAACTTTTACAAAAATTGACTGTGTATGAGGGCACAGAGGTAGTGCAAACAAATTAAAAAAGACAAATAGTGCAACATATCCTTTAGAAATTACAATGTCATAAAAATAGTCATTTGTTCAGGGCCCCAAAACCCCAAATAGAGATTTATCAATATGAGTGAGTTAAAGAACAAATAATAAAAATAATTAATGATTTTGTGAAGGAAAATGATAGTGATAAAACAACATGCCAAAATTTCTGGAATGTGGCTAAAGCAGTACCGCAACGAAAAAATATTATCCATACAAACATACACTTACAAAATAGAAAAAGAGAGGATTAGAGAACTGAATATACATTTGAAAATAAGAAACTCAACAAATAAGCACACTTAAATTAATCACAAAGGAAAAGATTTTAAAATTAGAGAAGAAATGGAGAAATTGAAAATAAAAATTATAGAAATAGCAAAACTAAAAGCTAGTTCTTTGAAAAGACTAATAAAATAGATAAACCTTTAGTTAATTGGATTAAAGAAGAAGGGCATAAAATCAAATCAATAAAAGAGCAAATGAGTAAGATGAATGAAATGAGAGCAATAAAATGAGAATGAAATAAGATGAATGAAAAATGAGAAATAAAAGGATAATTAGATCATATTACACACATAAAAAAATAGAAGAATAAATTAAAAAATATAAAATACTCCAACTCTCAGAGGGCCAGATAAGTGTTACTGGCCCTCTGATAGTGGGAGTATAACCATTTATCTAAAACCACAAGCAAACATCATGTTCAATGGGGATACACTAGAAGCTTTCTCAGTAAATACAAGATGTGACTGAAAGATGTAGAACAGACTATTATGTGGTGTCTATCTCTTCTTGATCGAAAAAAAGAGTTCATAGCAGAACTAGATATGTCCCTAAAGATTCTCATTAAGTATGATGTAGTGAATGTATATCTTAAAATCATAAAACATTCTGGCATATTTCACCCTAGAGATACATTTTGTCAATGACAATGACACATGGTCAATGACACATTTTGTCAATCACAACGTATATGTGTATATATTCATACATACACACAAACATAAACATACCTATACACACATAAGTCCCTCACTCAGGAAAACACGCCAGCATTACTGAGGATGTCCAATGCAGACCCCAAATAGAACAGTGATTCTCTAAAGATGAGGTTTATCCAAATGCTGCTATTTATAGGATTGTGATATCCCAGGTTTAAGGAGGGGATAGTATCTGTTCAAACCATATCTCACAAGATTTCACCAATGCTTAGAAAGTTCCCATATATGGCGAGGTCTGTGTGTGGCAAGGCCATCCCTCTATCTGTACCATGGGAATACCACTGTGTGGCTCAAAGCGGGTCAGAATAGATATCTCTAGCCTCTTCTCCCACCACCCTTCTCTAAAGGAGATGTTTATTCCTATCAGAATGGGAAACAGGAGGTTGGGGCTAGAGGTAGCCCACTATGCTTTTTTCAGAGAAAGCGGGGTAGCAGGCTTTTTGCTCTATATGTGCTCCTTTAAATACTGTTTGTCTGGGGGATATGATTGGATTCCTTCTAAATTCAGATCACTCTGTTATTTTATGAGTCAGAGGACCCACAGGTCTATATCCAAGGCTTGACCCCTTTCCTTTGTTGGAAGTTCCACAATGAACATCGATAGAGAATAGAAAAAAAAAAACAAACAAACCCAAAACAAAAAAAAAAACCCACCCAAAAAAACCCAACAACCCAAAAAACCAAACCATTTATCCAAATGGCAAAACAGAAATCACAGAAGGTACACATGGGAAAATACATATCAGACAACACAGAGTGGTGGAGCTCTCCCATTGGGAATGAGATAATAACTCAGATCAACCAAGAGAAAAATCCTAGTTCTCTCTCAAGGGGAAAATCCCTGTAGTCTTTAGAATAGCAAACTGGGGATGGGGACATGAGGGACACTGCCTGCTGCTCCTCTCATATTTTCCTAGACTTTTCTTTCTTCAGTAACTGGAAGTGGGCTTGACCTTTCACATCTTCCCTCTTGAAGCTGGAAGCCAGATGTGCTTAAAGTGACTCAAGACTTGAAGAGTCCCAAAGAAGACTGAATGAGAACTGAAGTTCTTTCACTTGAGTAAACTCCATCCTACCTCTCAAGCTGGACAGGGCATTCATCTCTACCGAGAAGGAGAAAATCTAGACTAATGGAACTGCTTACACATAGATGTGTGTGTGTGTGTGTGTGTGTGTGTGTGTGTGTGTGTGTATGTGTGTGTGTTATCAACCAGAGAATACATAAGTTCAAAGCAAAAGACATTCTAACAACAGGATAACAAAACACATAGCCAGAAAGATTTCCCTCCATATACATGGTGTTACATTCTATTTCTGGGTGCCATATCCGCTGCTTGTTGGGGGCGTGGGAAGAACCCTTGAAAGGTATGTGTGTGATTTGAAAAGTATGGTAAAGTGAAAGGAACGGTACACCAGAAACATGTGTCTCTAGACCACCTTTCATGCCTTCAGGGCTGTAGAGAGCAGCCAATGCTTTGGTTTCTTCACTGATACTGGTTCCTCTGTAGCTCTGTCTTTCTGTCACGGTGTTTTCCTTTGCTCAGTCTCCTGCTTTCCCTCCTGACAGGAATGAACATCTCCTTTAGTGAAGGGTGGGAGGGGAAAGAGGCTAGAGAGATCTATTCTGTCCCCCTTTGAGTCACACAGTGATGTATCCATGCTCCTGATAGAGGGATGGCCTTGTCGCACACAGACCTTGCTGGTTGTGTGGGCTTTCTAAATGATACATGTGCTGCTGCTGCTGCTGCTGCTGTTGCTACTGGGCAGGCTTACTTGGTTTCTGCTGAGCTGCTCTCTGCTCCCACCCATTGGTCTTCAGCAGTTATTTTTCAGCGATTATCAGCTACTTTCCTTATCCACCTGCTGGACTGAGGCTGCTAGGCAGCCTTTTCCTGAGGGGAGAAAGTTAAGGTCTTTAAATCATTAAGGCTCTGCAACTACACACAACCTGGTTGCCCAAAAAAGCCAGGAAAAGCCCTCAGGCTAAGATTAAATATTTATGCAACTTATTTCTTCTTGCTGGATTGAAGCTCCCAGGTCCCAGTCTTTTATTTGATTTAGGATTAGAAAATTTCTCTCACATTCTGTCAAAATTTGGCATTGCTGAATTTCATTCTTTCTGCATCCTGTATCTGGAGGACTTCATTTAACATTGGAAAGAATCTCTGTGGGATTTGGGTGATGGAATTTTTTAAACTTCAATGATAGCCTGATTACCAAGGAAATCAACCAAGGTCTAGGTGGACCTAGTGGGGTCCTGACTCAGTAGCTTCTGACCCAGTTCCCATATACTACATTCCTACCTTTGTTAAGCCTTCTCAGTAGCAGCAAAATGACTGGCTTCTTTAGACATATTACCCAATTATCAATTCATCAAGAAGGATTTATTAAGTGCCAAATGTTTGCCAGACATTGTTCAGTACAGGAGATATCAAGACTTAGAGTCCACACTTTTATTTTTAAATGAGCTTTAATTTTATCAGTGACATAAGTAGAGCTTCTTCTACCAGGATATAACTTCAGCTGGATGGATAACCTGTAGAGTTATTTCACCAAGAGATGTATCTTGGACAGGTCAGTCATACAAACAATGAAGTAAGTCCGGATACCATAGGAGTAGATTGGTCCGCATCCTGGGAAATTGTTCAGTACTTTCTTTTGATTCCAAATATATGTTTTTGTTGATACCTTTTATTTTGACACAACTTCTCCTGATAGCTCTTCCATTACCACTCCCAGGGAACCATCATATAAAAAAATGAGGAAGATGAGGGGAAAAATGAACAAAACCAATTAATACATAAAAACATGAAAATGAGGCAATGTTTCACATTCATGAATTTCTCACCCTTCTTCCTCTCCCCCTCCCCTCCCCACTAATTTTAGTGCCTTTTCATATCTTTTCTTTGAAACCAAGATTGTTCATTGTAATTCGTTATCAACTCTTTTGTAATTGTACTTATTGTATATGTTATTTCCTGGCTCTGTTTACTTCATTGTGCATCAGTTCATGTAAATTTTTCCATATTTAAGAGGTGTGTTTGTGTAGTGTGTTTTGCTCATGTAGGTTATGTGTACCCACATGGGCCATTCTAGATGTGGCTTGCAGGGAAGCAAGACTGGACATCTCCAAAATCTCTTTTCCCCCACTCTTCTCCAAGGGAAGGGAGACTTTGATTTTGGCTGGTGAAGCAGGAGTTTGGGACCAGAAGCTGTCCATGCTGTTTTCAAAGAGAGGCTGTATGGGCTAGAATTCTGTCTTCTCTCTCAAATGTTTTTAGCCTAGGAGAAATTGTTTGTAGGTCCAAGCTATGTTCCGGAACACTGTCCCTTAATGGGGACAAAATGCCCCCAAAGTTTCTGTCTTAATTACTCTTCCACCAAAAATCAGCTCCATAATGAAACACACAAAGCAAATAACAAATAAACCCATTTATCCAAGTCATAGCAAAATCGGAATTAGAGAAAGTATACATAGGAGAATATTTACCAGACAGTACAGAGTGAATGAGCTCTCCCAGTGGGAGTGAGATGACTCAGCTCAACAAAGAAAAAGAGTTTCAGATCTCACCCAAGGGGAAATTCCCTGAAGTCCCTGGTGTAGTGAGCTGCAGATAGGGACAATGACAAAAGTTTTCTCCTGCATATTAGCTGCTTCCTGGAGACCTTTCTCTCCAGAATCCAGAATAGTATGTTCTTTTTCTCAAGGTAGGAAGCCAAAAAGACCAGGGCATTTTTACATTGCACATGTTCCTCTGTATCTTTCATATTAGCCGACTCATAAACAACACTAATATTTCATAATATTCATGTATCAGTTTATTTAGCTATTCCTTGTTCAACAGGGGAATTTGGTTTCCAATTATTTTATTTCCAGTTCTTTGCTACTATGACACAAGTGCTGATGTATATGGGGGCTTTCTTTTTTTCAATGACCTCCTTGGGATATAAATTTAGCAATGTAGTCTAACATCAAGAGCATAGACCATAGGAAAAGATAACAAGCATTTATTAAGCACTTACTATTTGCCAGGTACTGAGATAAGCACTTTTACAAATATTACCTCATTAACTTTTAATCATCTTATTTGCATAATTCCCAATTGCTTTCCAAATTTGTTGGAGTAATTCACAGCTCTAACAGGAATGTATTCGGGACTTTCAAAGATACCAGACTGTCACAAAGGACCGCACTGAACCCCATATTTTTCTGCTGATGTACCATACCTGCGAAGTCTCTAATTCAAGTTGTAGGTGACACCATGTAGCTATCAGAAGGCTACAGCAGCAACTGTCTCTTGGACAGCTGCAGCTGGATATCCTTCAGGTAGCTCAAACTTAACAGGTTCCAGATGAATTGTCTTTTCCTTCAAACCTACCACTTTGCCAAGCTGACCTATTACTGATAAGGCTCCTCTGTCCTCTAGGTTACCCAGGCTGCAGCCTCAATGTCATCCTCCCCTCCTCACTCCTCCCATAACTCCAATCTCTTGGAGAATCTTCTTGTTTTCTCTTTCACATTAGCTATCATGTACATTCCCTTTTCTTCACTTAGACAGCTACCATCCTTGGACCCTCATTGCTTTTTACATGGTTGCACTCCATCTATCCTTCACTCAGATGCTGAAGTGACTTTCCTAAGATTTCTCCTCTAGTTCCAGTGGTTCCCTATTTCTCCTCCTCCTCCTTCTCCTCCTTCTTCTTCTTTTCTTCTTCTTCTTTTTCTTCTTCTTCTTCTTCTTCTTCTTCTTCTTCTTCTTCTTCTTCTTCTTCTTCTTCTTCTTCTTCTTCTTCTTCTTCTTCTTTTTCCTGCTTCTCTTCCTCCTCCTCCTCCTTTCCCTTTCCCTCCCCCCCCAGGTCACACAGCTAGTGTCAAGTGTCTGAGGCCAGATTTGAACTCAGGTCCTCCTGACTCCAGGGCCAGTACTATGTCCACTGCATCACCTAGCTGTCCCTACTTCTAAGACAAAATAAGAATTCCCAGAGTGATGAAAGGTTAGGGGAGAGTCCAAGAGGCTGGTCAAGGACCATGGAATTAGAGTAGATTTGGGGATCAAAGGAAGTCATAGATTTTGAAGTGGGGTGGAAATCTTTGGGGACCACTCTGACCAGAGCTCTCTGGCTATAGCTTCACAGCCCGCAGATGTTCTACAGGAAGCAGAGGTGAAGCTCATTAGTTTGGAAATATGCAATGGGACCGAGTGGTACCAGGGATCCATTCACTCGAGCAACCTGTGTGCTGGCTACCCAGAGGGCAAAATTGACACTTGCCAGGTAACCTTCCTCCCCGGCCCCCTCAGATGCTTACATGACACTTTGATCCCAGCTTCCAGTTAACCAAGACCCTTCTGCTGAATTCTAATACTAATTTTACCCAAGGAGCCTCTTTAGTTATTCCTATAGCTCTCGGGAGAGTTGTGGGAAAGTGGTTCTGTACACTCCTTCTCTCATGAGGACCCTCTTCTCCATAAGCTCACACACACCTGGACATCTTTCCCCAGACCCAGGAGGTGAGGTCTGCTGAGTCCTTTATTCCATGCTCAGTACCTTGCCTTACCATGTAGACCACTTCTTCAATGCC
This sequence comes from Potorous gilbertii, assembly GCA_028658325.1. Lineage (NCBI taxonomy): Eukaryota > Metazoa > Chordata > Mammalia > Diprotodontia > Potoroidae > Potorous > Potorous gilbertii. Next base: position 242,460,575 of record CM053770.1, on the reverse strand, counting down.
TTGGGTTCTCTCCAATTCCAATTAGTACTCAGTATCTTGTCCACGTGTGTGTGTGTGTGTGTGTGTGTATTCATGGATCAATGCTCTGATGTCCTGAGGGAGCAGTGACTGTGTGTCCTAAGAGCATTGTGAATTCATTTTCTTAGAGGACAGTGACTTTGTGAGCTGAGAGGACCATGTGCATGCCAGGCAGGGAGCAGGAGCCATGGGCCCTTGTAGCACGGTCTGTGACAATGTTTTCCTTTTGTGCAGGGGGACAGTGGTGGGCCACTGATGTGCAAAGACAAAAGCAGTAACACTTTTGTGGTGGCTGGCATCACCAGCTGGGGCACAGGTTGTGGCCGGGTGAAACGGCCAGGAGTCTACACGTCCACGGAGAGCTTTCTAGAGTGGATCGCATCCAAGATCGGCGCTGATGCTCTTTTTGATGACATGCCTTCGCGGGTCAAGAAACCTGCCTTCATGCCTCGTAGAGGGAGTCCAGGGAGAGGGGTAGCTCCAAAAGCTAGAGTTTCTTTCATTCAAGCAAAATGGGGCATTCCCAAAGGTAAATGGGGCCCCTTCCTCCCTTGACCTTTCTCCATCTGTCATTCACCCCTAAAGGGGAGGGCTGTGACCCTATCACAGATTGGAGCTTCTAACCTGACCTTTCATTCAGGCACATTTCTAGCAGGAGGCTTATGCATTCTCAGGGTCACTTTCCCTCCTGGTCTTTCAGCTTCCAACCCCATTGGCTCTATTTCTTTAGCTGATGTAGGAAGAGACAGTTCTCTGTCCAGTTTGTTTTGTCATTTTCCCTTAATGGATGGCTACCATTTGACATAATCTTGCCTTATAAATGGATATCCTTTCCTCTAATCACATCAGATCATGGGAAAGAAAGGGGTCAGTTGTCTGGCTATGGCTTGCCAAAGTCCCACGGCCCTCCAAACCAGAACCCTTCATCCCACTTCTATGTTTTAGTCCTTTGACAAATTTCCCCTATGGGATTTCTATGCTCATGTTGACATGTCAACTGTACCTTTAAGGCCAATATATTTCTCAGGTATGAGCTGACTGAAGGAATATTCTATCACATTCACTGCTATTCAAATCAAGCTGTTTATTGGGCAACGTATATATGCAGGAATACAGAAAGATTTTACCACACAGTTGCCTCCAGAGAGACCCAGATTCCACAAGTCTGGAATAGGTAGGGCCACAGATTTATCAACAGAGCTTTTTACCAACTGAGAGATACATAGACTCTATGTGAGGCCAGTGTCTCTTAGCTGAAGGTGAGTATGGAACTGGACTTTTACAATAACAACCTTTATGAATGAGTTCAAATGAATCATTTTAGTGTATAACATCAAGAAATGCCCCACAGGAGACAAGAATTGTAGCATTAATGAATACTGAGGCTTGACAAATCATCATGAGGGGGGTTGGGGAGCACTTATTTATAGGTTGAATAAACTCAGAAGCAGGGTTAAGAGTAAAGTGCAAAACAGTTTAAAATTATGATACAACCCTAGGGATAAATCTAAAGTTGACAAAATGTATAGGATTATGGAGCCCCACTTTGCTCAGGCTCAATTCACTCATTGTTAGACTTTGAGAGAACAAGATGCTTTTACAAGCAATCAAGAAGAAAGATTTGCCAAATACACTAATGTGATTAGCAGATCCCCCCCACCCCAAAACATGAGAAATGATACAAGAAGCTAGAATGTGATCTACTAAAGCTTAGGAGATATAGGACATTATTCTCTAATCCTTTTCCCAGCAAAGTTAAACATTGTTTTCAAAGAAAAATAATGCAGTCAGTGTAAAGCATAAATGAACTGAGAAATCTATGCCAATAAAAATCAATCCTAAAGCAGTTTTTGACACACAAAGCTAAGAAGGGAGCAAGAGATGTTTTACAGCTATGATTAACTCGTTTTCTCAAGGCAATTACCACAGGAGGATTAAAAAATTCAGTGTTTTGATTAACAATTGAATAATTCAGATGGGCTGCTGAGAGAAAGAGCGAGAGGAGAAGAGAGGTCTCAAATGAAGCCCAGATGTCTCCTACTTGATAAAGTTAATTTTGGGTGATATAGCAAGAATGAGAGCAAACAATCTCGGGGCAAATGGGAGAAAGGTAATTTCAGAGCCTCTATGTTATCTCGTGGTGAAGAAGAAAGGAGTAACGGTGTTAGTTAATGAAAAGGTAAAGTCATTTTTTCAAACCTGTTAATGTTGTAAAATATAGGCACCATGTCTACTCTTTTGCATGTGTGTATGTTAGGTTTAGAAATGGGTTTCATAATTTAGAAGAAAAGTATTCCAGAGATTATCAAGTACAACTCCTTCATTTTAAAGATGAAACTGAGGTATACCAATGGAAAGTGACTGGGTTAGAGTCTCATGAAGGGAGTAATTGCACAATGGGGACTGAAATTCAAGTTCTGTGACTCCAACTTTAATGCTTTTTAGTATCCATTTAAAACTATGTCATGTTGCCACCTCCATATTTGTGAATATAAAGAAATGAATAGAGTATTTCTTTTTGGACAAAATGAATAATTTGACAAAACATAGAATAATTCAATTTGTTATTATCTTGAATATATATGGTTTGAATTAATTTATTAAAAGAAAAAGGCTTCTCAAAGGGATGAAAACAATTGCCTAGAGGAAACATACCTAAGCAAAGATACTGAGAAGTTTGAGAGGATATATTATATATCAGATTTAATAGCAACCTTGGTGTCAGACAAAATTGAATTTAAATTAGAATTAATTAAATTAGAAATTAGAATTTAAATGAGAATTAATTAGATTAGAAAGCATTAAGAGAGAAAAAATAAAAGTCCCCACCCAAGTGAGAGAATAACACTTAAAAGGCAGCCTGTCATGATGCAAAGAGCACTGGACTTGGAGTCAGAGGTTTTGGTTTGGATCCTGGCTCTGGAACTTGTTATCTCTAGGACTTTGGATAAATTCTTGGCATCTCTTGGTCTTAGTGTTCTTATCTGTGGTGTGAAGGGAGTGGACCAAATGTTCTCCAAGTTACTTTTCAGGTCTAAGTCTTATGGTAAATATTAAAAATCTGTGCACCTAGAAAAAATTGTTAAAAATAATTAGGAATTTGTTATTAATAAATTTTAAAATATAACTAATAGAATATGAGAAATTAGATGAAAAAGTTGTAGAATCCAGAGATCTGAGGGAATTGAATTTGATAATATGTGGAGAGCAGAATGAGAAAAGGAATGTTTAAAAAATTCCCACCAAACATTCACAAAAATTGATTGTATTCTGGGGCACTAAGAAATCACAAATTTAAAAAGGGAGAAATGTTAACACTACATTTTCAGATAAGAATGCAATGAAATAAAAATAGTACTCAGAAAATAAATAAAAACATAGGGTCTACATAGAGACAATAAGTGACTTTTAAAAAATAATGCTGGGATTAAAGATGAAATGAAGCAATGAAATTTATATACACTAGCAATATAAATGCAATTCATCAACATTTACAAACGTCACTACAGTAATACTCAGAGATAAATTTATGTCCCAGAATTCTTATATTAAGAAGAAAGAAAAATTATGAAAGAAATGATAAAATGAATAAATTCATATGCTAGAAGAAAAGACCAGACAAATCATCATAGGATATGGAAGGACGTACTGAAATAGAAAGTAAAGGAATGATTAAATTAATGAAGAGAACCAGAAGCTTTTAAAAAAGACCAATGAAAATGATCAACCTCTAACAAACTTAATCAAAGGAGAGAGCAAAATCCAATGATAAAAATGCTAAAGGGGAAGTCACAAAGATTAAATGACAAAGATAATTTTATGCTAATATGCACCAACAAATGAAAATATTAAAAAGATAAGTTTTAAAATATGTTATCTAATTTGAAAAAAAAGAAATAGCCAAAATAGACCAATCATGGAATTAACAATCTAATAGGGTATTAAGCAGAAGTTTTGTATGAGGACCATGAATTCTCCCAAACATTCAAAAAAATAATTCTTATGCAAATTTTTCTAAAAAAAGGAAAAGAGAACAGCACTCTACTTAATTTGTTCTGGGAGGCTAATACAGTTTGATCCCCAAACCTGGTGTAGATAAAGCAGAAAAAGAACAAGAGTCCACTATCACTGATCTATGACTTTAGTGGAAGAATGAACTCCCTAGCATAGGTATCCCAAGGTGGATCGGCATCAGTTTGGTACATTTTAGTGTTGGAGAGTTGCCATTATTAATGTCTACTTGTATAAAAATACACATATAAAGTATATGTATAAAATAAAACTGGCAAATGCAATAGAGTAATGTGCATAGACAGTTATTATGTAGAAGTAGGATTTATACCAAAAATCCAAGAATGAATAAAAGGATTGCTCATTATTAGGAAAATATTTAGTTTGTTTAATGAATCTTCAGGGATCCATAATTTTACAGGAAAATATTCCCTTCACTGAGGGGGAGATAAAACTTTTCTACTACTCATGGATTTTTGTTAATGGAATTCATTACCCTGTGGCAAGCCCAATAATGAGTGCCTCTGCAATTAGTGAACTGGTCATCAGAAGATGGGTTTTATGTCAGACCTGTGCCCAAGGCCCTTCTAGCTTCCAGGCCTGCTGGTACCAAGATGGCCCCTATACCATGAGCAGGCATCAGAATGTATCATCCCTTGTGAAACCACTCCCCTCAACTCACTTGAATTCAGAGAGTATCTAGCTACCACTAGTTTCAGGGTTCCAGGTAGTAAGGTTGAAGGAATGGGTTTCTACTACCATTAATCATGAACCCGTTATTGGTGTGCTTCCCTCTGATGATCAGTCAATGGCCCTAGTCAACTTAAGTCATTTACTAAGATGATAAGATTAGTTACAAAAACATCCCCCCTTTAAAGATTAAGTCACACTCACAAATAACACATAGGGTCAATGCAGTGAGTATGCACAAAGTACAAAAGTCATGAGGCACATTTATAGATAACTCATAACTCCTGCTCTCTGAGTCTTCATGAGTTCTAAGCTATAATTTTCATTGAGTCTGAAGTCAGTGCCTCTGTAGAGTGCATAGATGGTATTTCTCTCCTCTATGAGGAGTCAATTCCTGAAGCTGCCTTTTTTGGGGGTGAGGTTAGGAGTTGACAGGATGACCCATGATTGACAAGAGATATCCAGAGTGACCGGTGAATATGCATTGTCTTCCCTAAACATCAAAGAACTTTGTGCCAAGAGGGTCATACATTCTTGCCTCCTTCCTGATTGCTGTATGGGAAAGATGCTCAAGTAGCTTATTTACTCACAGAGTCAAAGGAATAATATCCCCTCTAGCCTGGCTCCTAGGGTCACTTACATATAATGTTCAGTTTTGGTAGATTTAGCTTGCACCTTGTTGGGGTACCATGCTACATCAGCATCAGAAAGTCTAGGCTATGGATCCAAGGGGCTAGGTTATAGGATGGCATTGATCATGTCACTGCTATATGATTTGTTTTTATATCAATAAATGGTTTGGTAAGCCATATCAACTTTGACTCTATAAGGCATGAAAAGAAAAACTTTAAAAAATCATATGATTATGGCAAGAGATACTGATATAAGATATATTAAAAAGCAGCTTCTGGCTTCTGGAAGGGCTGCAAGCTCTTAAAGCACATTTACAGTATTTTTAGCACCTTCTTGAGGCTTGTAAATTCAGTTTGGATTTCTGGATACCACCTATTGGGTGACATGACAAGAATTGGAAGGGGACATTATATATAATATATGGGGGAACAGAGAGAGAGAGAGAGAGAGAGAGAGAGAGAGAGAGAGAGAGAGAGAGCCAGAGCCATGATTATTTTCCCCAGTCTTAGATTCCACATGAGGTGCCAACCTTGGGCAGGCACACTGTACCCTAAGACAAGGAAGAGGTGAAAGAAACTCACTCATCCTCACACAGGAGTAAGGATGATATGTTGAGAGAAACGAACAAACATCAGTGTCACAGCTTCCTGGGGAGGGAGGCCCTTGTGTGTGCTACTTAAATGCAGTCATGAAGCAGTTGAAGACAGTAGATGTTGTGTTGACTAGCCCCGAGGAGTACAGCGTGGCGGAAGCTCACTATGAGTGCTCTCCAGCGGAGGAAAGGCATTCAGGGGAGTACCGCTGCGTCCTGGGAGGAAGAGTTCTTCTTGGTCCTGCTAAGAGGTCCCAAGGACCATCCTCAAAACAATCAGAGGGGAGTTGAAATAGCATGTTGGGAGACTCCCCAGAGACCTCTGGGAGGAGAGTTCTTCAGGTCAGCGCTGACTCTGAAAGGCATGTGCACATCGGAATGGTCTTGTTATGTGTTGTTCTGTCTTAAATATCTCGTAATGATTCCTGCCCCATGTGTGAGCAGAGTAGGTGCAGTATGGACCTCAAGACATACATTTCCCTCACATTATATTAACACATTAATTTTCCCCACATTAAGTAACAAACCCAAGTAACATGTGATTCCATCATTGAGACTGACATTTGGTAAACTGAAGAGGCCTTTGATAAAATATACTCATTTATGTTAAGAACAAGAAAAATGGGAATAAAAGGATTTTTCTTTAACATATTAAGAAAAATATTTAAAATTATGGATTAATCTTAATGTAATGTAATGGGGAATTATTACAGAACTTCCCACTAAGAACAGAACTTACACATGCTTTGTCTCTCCCCCCATGACAATGAAGCATAACTAGCTTCCAGCATTAAGATAAAAAGAAATAATAAGCAAAGGGTTAAGAAAGGGGTTAAGGCATCATGTTTTCTAGACAATATGACACTGTCTAAACTTAGAAAATCTCTAAGACTCCACAAAAAAATCAAATAATAAAGAACTCAGAGTGGTGGTTCTTGCCCTGGAAACTGTGAGTTTGATTTTTATATATGTTGATAATTGTGTTTTAATATCTTTTGTTTCCTTTGTAACCCTTCATATTGTTTATGCATTTAAATACATAATTCTGAGAAGGGGCCTCTAGGCATCACCTGATGGACTACCCAAAAGCTTGTGACACAAAGGAACCACTGCCTTGGAATAAAAACTCAGGGTGTAGAGCATCTATCGCCCAGGCGGCCAGATGGTTGCCTCATCTCGAAGCAAATTTCACTGTGGCGGGAGGTGACTCTTGAATTTTTGAAGGGGAGGCCAACAGAGCATTAAGTTCTGGTTCTCCTTTTTGAGAGAGCCGTAATTCTAGCTAGTGTTGCTGTGAAGAGACCTCAAATATGGTTCCGGGGAAAGCCTCCTTTTGTTTCTGAGAAACAATCTACACAAATAAGTACAGAGACTCATCACCAGTAGACTGGCCAATGGGTGGTAGATTGGTGGTAGATCCTCCCTCTCCAAAGCAGCCCATGACATGAAAACTACAAACTGGCTCCCAGCCCTATGTAGACCCCCTTTGCTTCTAGTAGAGTAGGAGGATTTGAGAAGTGCTGACCATCACATCCGACAATTAGACCATCTGTTGAGAGCTGTAAGATGAGATCTTTGATCCATGAACAAGTAATAAATAGCTTTAGTGAGAAAGTTGGGCATTATGTCATAGGACCAGCAACTGAGAGCTGGTAGGGACCCCAGAAGTCATTCATTCTAACACTTGTTTAAAAGAGGAACCTGAGGCCCAGAATCAGTTACTTGTCCAGGCTATGAAGTGCAGGAGGCAGAAGTTTAACCCAGTTCTTTGAGATCCCAAGTCTGGCACTCTATCCACTACTATAAGGTAAACCCATAAAAATCTTTGGCATTTCTACAAACTGCCAACAAAAATGAGAAGAAATTGACAGAAAAATATCATGTATAGTAACAAAAATATGTCAAATACTTGGGTATTAACTTATCGAGGCACACACAAACTTTAAGACACCACAGAATTGGAAAAGCTAGGGGACACCACAGTGCAGAGTCCTGGCCTTTGAGTCAGGAAAACCTGAATTCAAATCTGTCCTCAGATATTTAACTAGATTTGTTACTTGGTCTCTCTGTCTTAATTGTCTCATCTGTAAAATGGATTTAATAATAGCACCTACTTTCCAGAGTGTTCATGAGAATCAGATGAGATGATTATTGTAAAGTGTTTAATACCAGTGCCTGGCATGTAGTAGGCGCTAGTAAATAGTTATTATTAGACTTGGGACAATACAGGAAAGATAATGGTAAAAAATTGATTTATGTATTTAATAAGGAGCTATATATTAAATAATATATTATTAACGCTATAGATTATAATATATTTATATGCTAATTACATATTTAATAAGAGCTACAGATGTTTAATAAGGATTTTCTATGCCATGTTATTAACATACTACTTTCATATATGTAAATAATAATTTACATGTTTAATAATTACTGACATTTATATACTGTTCCAACATTTGCCCGGTGCTTCTTGAACATTTGCTTGTTTGAACCTTAACCTGTACCCTGTAAAGTAAGAATGATTATTGTCCCCACTGTGGAGATGAGAAGATTAAGGCCCAATTCTACAGGACAGGTCACAGTTTTTAAGTGACTGAGTCAGAATTTGAGCCAGCTTGGGAAAAGTTTCTGATTGCCATAGAAGTTTGTCTATTACTTCAGAGGTGACGGTTCAGTCGGGGCATCAATAAACGTCTATTGAGCACCTACTATGTGCCAAGTGCTGTGGATAAAAATACAAATAACAAGACTCCCCACCCTTAATGAGATCAAATGAAGGGGGGCACGATGCCCAAAAGGAAGCCGAAAGGGGATTGGGGAGAAGGTTCCCAGCTTGGGGGTGGGATGCGAAAGTCCAAAAACAGCATAGATGGTGGGAAGAAAGGAGGTGACTGCCCTCCTTAACTGGAGATTTTGGAGCTTCCGACCCTGCCCTCCTGTCAGAGGGTATTGAAGAGATATGAGTACTGAAACTGATCTTTCTAACTCATGCGATTTCCCAGTGATGTGATGCCCGGGGTATGATGGAGAGGTCTGAAAGCAGTGCAGATGGTGTGAAGTGATGAACACTAGTGTTTGGGAGACATTGGTCAGTCCTGTGCACTAAGAATATAATTCTGGCAGGATAGAGAGAGTAGTTTGGAGGTGGAAGACACTGTGGTCAGGGTATGCAATTAGGAGGTGATCATTTACAAGAGGACAAGAGGGAGGATGGGTTCCGAACTAGAGGTCAAGGGATAGATTCAAGAGGTAGTAAGGAAATAGAATTGACAAGATTTGTCAACTGATTTCATTTTGAAAGGTTGGCATATAGGAAGTCATGTAAGGCAGTGGAGATTGTTGGACTTGGAATCAGGATGACTGTGTGATCCTGAGCAAGTCACTTAACCTATCTCAGTCTCAGTCTCTTCATCCAAAAAATGGGAACAACCCTAGCATTTGTGTTACAGAGTTGTTTGAGGATCAAGTGAAATAAGATGTAAAATGCTTAAAGTGTTGTATAAATACTGGCTGTTTTTTGAGGGTGGGGCAGGGAGAGAAGAGTAGGAGATGACAACGAACTTGTGAATTTGGGTGATTGGAAGGATGGTGGTGCCTTGAACTGAAAGAGGTTAGTTAGGAAGAAAGGAGGATTTGGACTAGGGTGGAGTGTGGGAGGGGGAAAGACAATGAGTCCTGTTTTGGTCTTGTGGGGTATAGAGAGTTGGAAATGTCACGCAATTCATGATGTGCAGGAGAAAACCAAGGGCTGGAAATCTGGATGGCTCTGGAGAGAACTGTCCACACAGCTTCTACTTGCCAAAGCTCTCCTCAGCTGAACTTCTGGGGCATTTAGTATGTCCACCCTCCCCATGGGCTGCCTTCACCGAGCACTAATCACACTCCTGATCCTGTCAATACTCCTAGTCTGTAGTCCACTTCCCCACCTCGGAGATCAAGGATTCCTCTCATTCACCTTCATATTCCTAGAGTACAGGACAAGGTTTGCAATATAGGAGACATGGGTGAATGAACGTTGATAACATCCCCTTGGTTCTTTTGCTTGAGCTTCATTCTCAAGCCAGTCTCATCCTTAGTCAACTTCTAATCCCAGCCTATTTCCCCATGTTTTATGGTGTGGTGTAGTGGAGACATTGCTGGCTAGATGTGGAGGCAGAAGACCTGGGTTGCAATTTTAGCTTAGGTATGATCCTAGGAAAGTCAGTAAATTCCAGGTCTGCCTCCTCAGCCTGTGAATTCCCTGTCACTGACAGTCTTCAAGGAAAGACGGGGTGGGCATTATTTAAAGACATTGTTGAGGGGATATATAATTTGGGTTGGGACTGGACAAGCTGGGCTTACTGGTTTCTACCATATATTTATATGATTCTTTGAGCCTTATTTTCTTCATCTGTAAAACGAAATCATAAACTTGTACTGCTTACTTCACACAGTTCTTTTATTTATTGTTTTGAGACAAGTGTTTTGTAACTCTGAAAGCACTGTGACTGAGAACTGTGGTCATTACCTGCACCTCTATCTAGAAGTCTATAGACTTCTCCCATTTTGCTCCCAGCTTCCCCTCCCCCAATATCTCCCTTGGGAATCTCTTTTGTCATCACAAAAGTTCTGGGCCACGATTGGCTGGGTGGCAGTCATTGTATGATGTCATTCTGACCTTCATTTCAGGTTGGAGGATGAGAGGGACAGGGATGCTGTGCCAGGCACTGATACTATCCCTTGTGGGCACTATAGGTGCCACTTTGGAGGGTTCATGTGAGTAAGTGAAGGGAGACACACATGTAGGGGAACATGTATGTATGTGTGAGTATGGGGGGCACACAGGAAAGTGTGTGGAGACAAGTTTGAATGAATGTGGAGAATGTGTGTTTGGGGACATAAGTAGGTATGTTAGGTGCTGTCATGAAAAGGAATGGACTGCCTTGGGAGGTCAAAGGATTTCCCTTCAGTGGAGGTCCCCCAGCAGATAGATGCTTGTTGGTCAAGCACATGTATGGGCTTCTTACTCAGGTATAGGTTAGAGAAGATGCCTCTGTGGCTTCTTGCCTCCTTTTGGGATTGTGTGTGTGTGTGAGAGAGAGAGAGAGAGAGAGAGAGAGAGCATGTTGGGAGGCACATATAAGACAGCACATGAGAGGGAACATAGAGGACACACGAACTTGATGGTAGACAGGAAAAGTGTCTTATAACTCATTATTTTTCCTTCCCTTTAAGGGGCTCAGCCTTCAGGGCTGGGGGGAAGAGGGAGATTGAGTCTTGGAGACATTTTACTCCCTTTCTGCCCATAATCTGTCTGGTCTGCAACCCTCTGACTCATGATGACTCATTTTCCATCCCAGCCAGCCCTGTGGATCTCAGCAAGACTTAAAAAAAAAGGTTGGAGTATCCCGAAAGATAGGAAACAATCATACTCAGCCTGGGACCTGGCCTTGGATGGTCAGTATACAGATTATCAGTCAGTCTGGAAAGAGGTACCATGTCTGTGGCGGGTCTTTATTGACCCCTAGCTGGGTTCTCACGGCTGCTAACTGCTTCAAGGACAAAATGTAAGAGGCCTAAAGAAAGGGTTGGATGGAAGCTCACTCCAGGGTGTCTCTCCAGGGTCTCTCTCTAGAGTATCTCTCCAAGGATCTCTTATCTCTTACCTTACCATCTCTAGCCTCTGTCTATACCTCCTGGTATTTCTTTCTAGCTATTTCTCTCTGCCAATCTCTCTTTCCAGGATCTCTTATGGTCTCTTTCAAGGAACTTTTACTCCAGGGGTCTGTGGAGGTTTTCTTTAGAGATCTCTCACTTTAGGTATTTCTATGGGGTCTGTCTTTGTGATCTGTCTATATCTGACTCTCTTTAAGGATTTGCTCAATGGATCTCTTTCCAGATATGTCTTTAGGAGCCTTTCCTTGGGGGTGGGCTAAAAGTCCTTTGAGGGGTTCTCCCCAAGGATGTCTCCAGGAAGGCTGGGCCTTTACTGAGGGAGATGGCTAGGTGGAAGCTCTGGCCCTCCCTGGCTGTCTCTATAGTGACCTGCACATGTGGCGGCTGCTGGTTGGTGCCTGGGGGATTCAGTGGGCTGTGTCAGGTCCCATGGACCCCCGTGTGCAGGAGCGGAAACCTGTCCGGATCCTGATACATGAGCAATTCAACATTCAGCTCAACACCAATGACATTGCACTGGTGCAGCTGGACATCCCTGCCCACTGTGGCAATGTGGTGCAGACAGCTTGTCTCCCCTACTCCAATGAGTCCCCTATCCGGGCACCGGAGTCCTGTATTGTTACAGGCTGGGGGTTCAGACGCGGTAAAGGTAAGTCTAGGAGAAGGCTTTTGGAACATTGTAGGGATCATAAGGTGATCCAGGGGTCATTTGGGGCTGGGGAGGGTTATAGTATAGAGGAGATTTCAGGGTTAGAAGAATCAAAATCCATCCCCCCTTGAAGAAAAAGATCCCTGCTATAGTTCCCACAAGTGAATGGACCAGTAGTGTGCACCGGTGGATACTGTGGTCAGTTTCTTGGTCCCAAACAGTCTAAAAAGCTGGGTGGTTTCAGTCAAATGCTCATACTCAACTTCAAAAAGAGCAGCCAACAGGAGAGGGTGTGCAGCTATTAGCATAGTAACAAGATGTTAAATAGTAACAACTATGGCAACAATGGTACTACTGGTCAGTTTCTTTGGAATTTTGTGGATTACCCAGTCAGATCTCATGTGTCATTCTGCCTATACCTCTGGGTTCTCCCTTTCCTGGGGTTACCTGGTCAAACTTCCAAGCAGGCTTGTGTGATTCCAGGCTGCCCAGCCTGCTGCCTCAAGCCATGCTGGGTACCTTGGCCGACTCTTTCCTCAATCACATTGATGGTCAAGTGTTCTGTTAATTCACATGTCAGTCCCTAAAGAATAATCTGGATTTTCCTAGATCATTTTTACCTCTCCACCTTGGTTCTAATCAGGCGGTCAGGGGTAAGTGACATCAGGTCCTGTAAAGAAATCTGCCTATCTTTTCTCTTTCCTTTCTCCTCTAAAAAGCTAGCAAAACAGTATTCCCCTTACACATCAATCAGACCTCTATGAGCAAGGCAGCTGAGTAGTGCAGCATGGGGCCTGAAGTCAGAAAGATCTGAGTTCAAATGTGACCTTGGACAGGTTCCAGGTGTGGAACCCTGGCAGATCTCTTGGCTTGCCTCAGGGGATGATAACAGTACTCACCTCTCAAGGTTGGTGTGTGGTTTAAATGAGAGAATATTTGTAAAGCACTTGGTACAGTGACTGGCACATAGTACACATAATAAGTGTGCTATTCAAAGCCAGCTGTTTTTATTTAAAATTTGACCAGCACTTCACTTGGCTTTGGGGTTGTAAAGACAAAAGTATGAGTCCTTGACCTCAAGGAACTTATATTTTAAAGGGAAAAATAACACACTCACAACAAGTATGTAGAGACTCTTTACCAAATGGATACAAGGAAGTTTTGGGAAAAGGTGCACTAGCAATTGGGGGATGGGGTCAAGGAAAAACTCTGAAGAATTAACATGAATTAACTTGTTAACAGTTAACTTGAGCCAAGAAGGGAAACTGAGGCATACAGAGCCTTGCCATGGGCACATTGCCATGAAATTTCTCTAGGAGAGTACATCCAACAGGTGTACTTCTGACCTAAATAAGAAAGAGCCCCAAGTTTCAGGGTGGTGACAGCACTGCTCTATAAGCAGCAACCAATAGGCTGTTGATTTTGCTTATGAAACTGTGATCTCAGGACCATGGCAGATGGTGTCCACTACCTCTGTTGCTATGGAAATGAACAAATTTAGAAGCTGTGTGAACCATCTTGTATATGTAGGTATATTCAGAGGAAGTTAGAGGATGTAAGATAAGTCCAGATGTAAAGAGGGCAGTGAAATGTGCAAATGGGCACTGCCTATATTCATTGAGTGGATAAATTGAGAAAACATTTTTGTCACATTTGACACATTTAGTGTTGTCTACTTGGAAATAAACCCCTGAAATCTGGCATCACACCTTATTTTTTGTTAACCTCCTTGGGCTTTGCTGAACTGGGTTTGGATCCTATTTCTGATCCAGGGGCTCTTCTCATCAACAGGTTTTTAGATTCCTGTGGCCCCATTACCAAGGGTAGGCTTTTCACACAATGATCCTGGCTGGTACCTGAGCTAGCATTTCGCAGCTATAACTTTTCTTTATTTCCACCATCCTTCCCAACTGGGAAGATTTAAATCTTTTCCAAACTCTTCATCTCTTTCCTCTTTTTTCTTTAGGTGTCTATAATACATTTTGATGATAATATCACTGTTGTTTCTGCCTCTTTAGTTCTTCAGTCAATTATTCTCCATGTTTCTCTGTTCTGATTCCTAAATTTCATCACATTATGAGTACACACATTCTTCAAACTTTTTGTAAAATGCTCTTTTTTTTCAATTAACAAGCATTTATTTTCTGTCCATCCTTTTGGGGGGAAAAGGAAAACAAAACTTTTCTAAGAAATATACAGTCAAGCAAAACCAAATTCCCACATTTATCAGGTCCAGAAATATTTGTCTTATTCCATCTCTATCTCATTGTGTCCATCAAGGTGTGTGATATTTATCATCATGTGTCCTTTGGAATTTATTACATTGATCAGAGTTTTTAAGTCTTTCAAAGTTCTTTGTCTTTACATTAATGTTATTATTGATAGATTTCCCTGCCTCTCTCCCCCCATCCCCTGCTGCTTCTGTTCACTTCACTGTCTCTCAGTTCATACAAATCTTCCCATAAACTCACAAATTATGGTGCCTCAGTTTCATCCATAAAATGAAGGAATTGGACTCAGTAGCCTCTAAGTTCCCTCTTGGATCAAATCTAAATTACACTTTTAGGTTTAAAACTCTATGTTTTCAAGACTAGGCAAATACATTATCAACTCTGTTTTTTTTTAAAATTCAATTTTAAAAGTTTTGTTTTCTTCTGCCAAAGCAAAAAGCTTTGACCAAAAAGCAAAGAAAATAAAAGCCTAGGAACAAATAAGCACATTCAGGTAAAATAAATTGCCACCTTGCTCATGTCCACTGTAGTGTATGTCCATCTTGAGTCCATGAGCAACTTTTGTTAGGTGCATTCCAATCTTGGTCTGTGGCCTGCCATTTTGCTATTTCTGATTATGGACCAGAAATCATTTCACCCCCCTCCAGAGTCCTCTATTCCTCACTCTCTTTCCTTCCTTATGGGAAAAGTTGTTCTTACATGATACCATTCCATTTCCCATCTCTGTGCCTTTGCCTAGACTGATGCCTAGAATGCATCCTGCTTCCTCACCTCCATAACTCTTAGAACCTTTGTTCCCTTAAAAGCTCAGCTTGATTGCCACCTTTAGTTTAAGGAAAGAGCCCAGGGGCTTATGGGTCTCACAGAGCATAGTCATAGAATTATGAGAGGTAATTGGGAATCACGGAGGGTCATAGCAGGTCATAGAGGTCACAGAAAATTTTATGGTTTGAGATGGGGTAGGGAATCTGAGGGGTTAGGCTTCTCAGTGATTGGTCTAACATAATCCTCTGACTATAGTTGAGTTAGCAGCATCAATTGTACAGGAAGCAAAGGTGACAGTCATTGATTTGGACAAATGCAACGAAACCGACTGGTACCATGGGGTGGTTCGTTCAAACAACCTGTGTATTCGCTCCTCAGACGAGAACATGGACACTTGCCAGGTAATAACTGCTCTCCTGGGGCCCCTCAAGTCTCGAGGTCCCTAGACTCTTAGGTTTGTGATGTGGCCTCTTTCAGTCTTCCCAGCTGAACCCATGCTCATCCTAGATCCTGTTCATTCCTACTAGTTCCCTCCAAGGTCCCAAGGTTCCATGTCTAGAGATCCCTTCTGTCCTTCCCCTATCCTGATCCTAACCTTCACTCTACCCCTGGATCCCTTCTTCAAACCACACAATGTGCTAGTTACACCACTGTTCAGGAAGAAGAGAGTTGGGAAGTTGAATATTCTGCCCCCCCCCCCCATAAGGGCTAACCAGCACACTCAGTAACTTCCTCTCCAGGCACATGCACCTGGAAACTTTGACTCAGATTCAGGAAGATCTCCCTGTTGGAGCTCTTTCCTCATGCTTAAAACCTTCCCTGAGTCCACACCATTTACCCTGAAGACCTTAGACTCTTTTGCCTCCAAATGAGGATCTTGCATGTGTGCTGAGCGGGGAGTGACCAGGTATCTGTAGACCTAGAGAGAGACTCCATGTCCCAAGGAGACAGTGGACATGTGTGCTGAGGCAATAGCTACCATGTATTCAAAGATATCAGCAGCTGTGTGTCTTGAGCTAGGGCTGTGTGTCTGAGAGGATGATTACATCCCTTACATCCCTTCTGTGCAGGGCGACAGAGGAGGACCCCTCATGTGCAAGGACAATGAGACTAAAATGTATGTAGTTCATGGAATTGCAAGCTGGGCTGTTGGCTGCGCTCGGACAAACCTGCCAGGTCTCTACACTTCCACCTGGCACTTTCTGAAATGGATTACTTCCAAGATTGATTCTGGTACAAATGTGATTAACCTGCCTTCAGCTGCAGAGACCTTGGCTTCAGCCTCACTCCCTTATCCAGAAATTTTGGGCAGAAGGGCAGCTCAAAAGCGTGAAGAGGACTTCTCCCACTCAAGTATTCCTGGAAAACTGTCAAGATAGGAAAAAATGGGGCTCCTTCTCCTCTTGACCTTGCTGCATCTGTTTTCCTCACCCTCCAAGCGGATGAAGAGCTGCTGGGAGGACATCGCTGAATCAGCAATCCTGGGGCCATTCTCTCTTCTGGTCTTTCTGGCTTTCAACTTCATTGGTTCCATTTCTTTAGCTGGGGAAGGAAGAAACAAACTCAGATCACTGAATAGTATTTTTTGTTTGCAATCAATGGTTGTGGTTTGGCCTGATTCTTTTTTAAAAAATTAATTTGTCTTCATTTTTCAACAATCACTTCCATAAGTCTTAAGTTTTCTCCCCCTCCCTCTCCCATCCCTCCCCGAGACAACATGCAATTTTATATGGGTTCTACACATACATTCTTATTGAATACATTTTCTTATTAATCATGTTGCATAGAAGAATTAAAACAAATGGGAGAAACCACGAGAAAAGCCAAACCAAAACAAAACATGAGAAAATAGTCTGCTTCACTCTGCTATCCAATTCCATAGTTCTTTCTCTGGGTGTGGATGGCATTTTGCCTTAAGAGTCCTTTGGGAATGTTTTAGGTCCTTGCATTGCTGTGAAGGGCTAGGTCTATCAGAAACAGTCCTCTCACACTGTGACTGTTACTGTGTATAATACTCTCCTGGTTCTGCTCATTTCACTCAGCATCAGTTCATATAAGTCTTTCCAGGCCTCTCTGGAGTCCTCCTCTTCATTATTTCTTATAGTACAATAGTATTCCATTTCATTCATATACCACAACTTGTTCAGCCATTCTCCAGTTGATAAGCATCCCCTCGATTTCCAACTCTTGGCCACCAAAAAGAGAGCTGCTATAAATATTTTTGTACACATGGAACATTTTCCCATTTTTATGATCTCTTTGGTATAGAGTCCTAGAAGTGATATTGCTGGGTCAAAGGGTATGCACATTTTTTTTTAGCCTTTTGGGCATCACTCCAAATTGCTCTCCAGAATGATTGGATCAGCTCACACCCCCATCAATAATGAATTTAGTGCCATATCTTCTCCAGTATTTATCGTCTTCCTCTTTTGTCATGTTAGCCAATCTGGTAAGTGTGATGTATTGTTTTGATTTGTATCTAATAATGATTTGGAGAATTTTTTCATATGACTATAGAGAGCTTTAATTTATTCCTCTGAAAACTGCCTGTTCATATCCTTTGACCATTTATCAATTGGGGAATGACTTGTATTCTTGTACATTTGACTCAATTCTTTATATATTTTAGAAATGAAGCCTTTATCACAGATACTAGGTGGAAAAATTGTTTCCCAGTTTTCTGCTCCCCTCCTAATCTTAGTTGCATTGGATTTATTTGTGCAAAAACTTTTCAATTTAGTATAATCAAAATTATCCATTTTGCACTTCATAATGTGCTCTATTTCTTGTGTGGTCATGAACTTCTCCATTCTCCATAAATCTGACAAATACAGTATTCCCTTGCTCCCCTAATTTGTTTATAGTATCAGTCTTTATACATAGTTCATGTACCCATTTGGACTTTATTCTTCTGTACAGTGTTGTCCTGATTCTTGCCCATCCATGGGGCCTTTTTTTGTTACATCAGATCATGGGAGGGGACTGAATCAGTTGTCTGTCAATGACTGGCTAAAATTCCATGGCCTCCCAAACCAGAACCTTTTCCTTACTGGGGAAATTTTTTTTTTTACTCTTTTATGACATTTCCTTTATGGATTCCTTAAGCTCAATCCTTTGCTGACTTATGCCAACTGTACCTTTAAAGCCCACATGTTTCTCAGATATCTGAATTGAATTAAATGACATACTACCATATTTGCTGCTAACCAACTAAATCATGTTATTCATTGGGCAAGAGGCATATTCTATACATAATGTGGGCTACTTTTATCTTGCAGTCCCCCTTGGATCCCAAGGATTCTCTTAATTTGGAATGTCATAACTTTCACCAACTGGGAAATATATAGGCTCCATTTGAGACTAATGGCCCTTAGTTAGTGGGAGCTGAGGGTTTGATGTGGGTGAGGTCTTTTTATACAATTATCTTCATTAGTCAGCACAAATCCATCAGCCAGTTCTAGCACCAATGAATGGCTTCATAGGGAACAAGAACTATAGTATAGGTAAAGATTATAGCCTAGCCAGTCATGATGAGGAATGAAGCATACTTTTACATATGGGTTGTGTAAACTTCGAAGCAATTCTGAGGATGTATATAGTTGGAACAAGGTACAAAATTCAAACAAATCATGAAATTATGGGGGATAATTGCAAATGGACAAAATTTGTTGGATGGTAACACAGATGAACTCCCAAATTAACTGGTCCAGACACAGAATTGTTTTTTTTTCAGAACACAGAATTGTTAAGCTTTGAGATTACAAGATATTTTTACAAAGAAAAAGGAAGACATCCCATTTTTAAAATACCAATATCAATAACCAAAAATGTTTCTAAAAAAATACGAGAACCTGGAATGGGATATACTAACAGTTCAGAAATGAGACATTGGTCCCTCCTCAATATTTTCAGAGGAATGGTTGAGTACATGTATCAAAGGTGAATGAGAAATGTGACTGAAGTCTGAGAGGGATGCATTCTTACATCTTTTTTTGTTTCATTATATCTTGTGATTTCATCTAGTGCAATGGAGAGATGCAATTTACTGGTCATGATTGTGGTGGGGAGGGCATCAATGAACCCTTATGTGAGATATACTTGAGAAATTTATAGCAATCAGAGGCATTTTTTGGCAAGCAAAGGCAAAGAACTGCATCATCAAGCTATGTACCTTGTATCAAATACTTGGAAGTATCAAGGACTTGGAATCAAATGCCTTGCAACTGAGATTAGTTACAAACTGATCACAGGAGCATCAGACAACCAAAAGGATAGTCTGGATTAACAACTGAGTGACATGAATAGGAAAGAAGAGAATGAGGGAGGGGAAAAAAGGTAAAAACAGAAGGATAGCAATTCCAGTGCTATTCTATCCCAAATGAGTGGAAAAGTCCAATATTGCAAAAACAGTTAACAGCATGAAATACAGAGACCATGTTTAGTGTTTTATGACAAAGCTGGAAAAGGATTTTAGGATTTAGAGTCATGAGTGATCCTGGAGATTATCTAATAAAGCGTTCAGTTTAAAGATGATGAAACTTAAGCTTGTAAAGGAAAAGTCACTTGTCTAATGTCTCACAATAAGGAACAGAGCCAGGATTGAAATCTATATCCTTTGATTTCAGATATGGTTCTCTTTAAACAGTTTTGGTTACTCCTTAGAATTTATGAAACAAGATTATATTAATTTCCAACAAGAATAACTTAATAAAGTCAAAGATATTTCAATTGAACAACTATTTCCTTGAAGGTAAATGGTTTGAAATCCCTTACAAACAGAAAAGTGTTACTAAGTGGAATAGAGAGAATCCCACAATATGTTGCCTATAGAAAATACAGTGCAGAAATATATAAACATAAATTTATAAATATATAAATTGGAAAGGGTGAGCTAAAATTTACTATGTAACAGGTGATTCCAAGTAACTGGGGATTGTGGTGATATCATGAGAGAAAATTGAATTCAAATTAGCATTAAGAGAGATCAAGATAATATGTTTAATGGTACTTGTTATAATGAGAATATCGTCGGAGAAGCAGCTTATTGCAGTAAAAAGATCACAGGACCTAGATCCAGTGGTTTAAGTTTGAATACTGGCACTGCACTTTACTGCCTCTGTAAGCTTGGGCAAATTACTTCGCATCTCTTGGCCTCAGCTTCCTTATTTATAAAATGAGGTCACTGGACTGTATGCTCTTTAAATTTTCTTTTAGGTTTGAGTGATTTGGTCATTATTAAATACTAAGTACCCAATTCTAGAACTAAATTTATAAGGTAAAAAATGATGTGTAAAAATAATCATATACAAGAGTCAATATCAGAGGGAAAATTTGGAACCACAATATCAATATATGAGAAATCACCTAAAAGAATTAAACCAGGAAGTTACAAGCTCAAATAGAGAGCTATGCAAACTGGGAGTTGATAAATATGTAGTAGGAAAAATATGGCCTCTTCATGGAAACCCACAGAACATTCACAATAATTTATCATATTCTAGGACTTAGTTATAAATAAATTCAAAAAGGCAGAAATTTAAACACTCGAATTACAAATCAAAAAGCAATAAAAATAGTGCTTAAAAAAGGAATGTCTTATAAAATATAGAACTTACTTAGAGATAAAGATGACTTTTTGAATAATGCTGATGTCAAAAGTAAAATAGAAACAATTATATCAAGGGAATGACAATATAAACATAACATATAAAACTGTAGAATGTTGCCAAAGTGATGGTGAGAAACAAATTTCCACCCCTAAATGATTTTATTAATAAGAAAAAAGGAGATGAGCTGTTTATAACGAAATAATTACAAAACAATACACCAAGAGCAAACATAAAACAAGTAATGGAGAATGAATGATTGAATTAATAAGGAAAAGTTTTCCACAAGACCAATAAAATTGACACATGATTAACTGATTTAATAAAAAAAAAAGGAATGGGAAAAATCAAATGACCAAAAGGAGATATGAGAAAAGGGAAGTCACAAGGAATGAAGAATAATGAGAGAATAGAGTACCTAGTGACATGCCAACTAATAAAACAATATAAAATAGAAGGATTTAAAAAAAATAAAACCTCACTTAAGAATCAGGTAATTGCCTAAATTAACCAATCACAGAAAAGTACATTAAGCAAGTCAGTAATAAGGGGCACCAGGATCAGATCCATTCACAAAAGAATTCTATTAAATATTCAAAGAACAACTAGAAATAAAGACAGTGTAATCACTTGTCTTAGGAGGCAAATATTGTAATGTTCCCTCTCCTTGAGTAGAGAAAGAACAGTAGGATATTACTAATGAGTAATCACTCAAAAATAGTCAATAAAATGCTAGTAAATACAACAGTATGTATAGACAGAAACGGTTAGTTATGAAACAGGAATTGTGCCAAGAATCCAAAGCTAACTCAAGAATTATCAAGAAAAAAATCAGTAGAGTTAGTATTTCAATATTTTCATGAAATTTCCCCTATTGACTGAAATGGTATAAAGATATTTTTTTTGTTGTTCAGTCATTTTTAGTCATGTCCAACTTTCCATGACTCCTTTTGGGTTTCTTTATTTTGCAAAGATATTGGAGTGGTTTTTTATTTCCCTCTTCAGCTCATTTTACAGATGAGGAAACTGAGGCAAACAGGATTGTGACTTCCCCAGGGTCATACAACTAGTGCATATCTGAGGACAGATTTGAACTCAAGTCTTCCTGACTTCAGGCCTGGTGCTCTATCCACTGTGCCTCCTAGCTGCCCCCTTGAGATGGTGTACCTTGTACTATCTGGGAGTTTCTGTGACCAAAAATTTCATTACACTGTGACCTCTTTCTCAGTAAATGTACTGTACTTGGAACTTTGCTAGCTTACTGAAACTCCTGAAGTCTGGGCTCCCTGCTTTGTCTTCCTGACCCCTATCTTTCCCTTTTCTAATCCATTTGCCACAAAGCTGTCAAAGATCTGAGCATGTTATTCTCCTACTCAGTAAATGTCAATGACTCCCTATGGTTTCTAGGATAAAATCTAAACCTTTCATAACCTCAGCCCCACTACTTTGAAAGTTATCATCCATCACTCTCCTTCTCACCTACTTACTATTCCTTAGACATTCATACACACCAACATTCCCTGCCCCATTTTTATGCCTGTACTGTTTACCTCACTTTCCCCTCCTAGAACCTCTAAATTTTAGCAAAGTTCAGTTCAAGTGCCACATTCTAGATGCAGCTTTGCCTTCCATTCTGTCGCCTTGTAGTGAAGGTCCAGTTGGAGCCCTCAAACTGTCCACCTGTTCCTCCTTGCCCTCCTTTCGTATTCAGTACTTCTTCTTTTGTACTCATAACATTCTCTTGATGACATCCTTAACTCTGGTCCTTCTTAATAACTCCTCATTTGTTCCATTTTGCAGCCTGCTCACATCTACCTACCATGCACCCTCTTCATTGTCTTCTAAGATTCATTTTTCCTTTGAAAATTGTTGTCTCCAAAGACCCTCCATCTGTCAGCTCTGGGCATTTTCAATGGCTGTTCTCCATGCCTGGAATGCTCTCTATCCTCATCTTCACCTCTTGGTTTCCTCTAAGTCCCAACTAAAACCCCACTTTCTACAGGAAGGCTTTCCCACTCTCCCTCAATTCAAGGGCCTTTCCTTTATTGATAATTTCTAATGTATCCTGTACACAGCTTGTTTGAATAACATTATTTTCATGTTGTCTCATTAGAGTGGCTTATGATCCTTGAGAGCAGGAACTGTTCTGTATCCCTAGTACTTAGCCTGGCACATAGTAGGCACTTAATACATGTTTATCAACTGACTTGTGTTCCATGTCTTCCAACAACACCAGTAGAAAACTCATATTAAAACTAGTCCTTTTATAATTTCTCAAATAAATGAGTCAAATTTATAAAAATAAGAGCCATTCCCCAATTGATAAATAGTTAAAAGATATGAACAGACAATTTTCAGAAGGTCAAAGCTATATGAATAGTCATAAAAATGCTCTAAATCTATTGATTGGTGAAATACAAATTAAAATTACTCTGAGGTACCACTTCACACCTATCATTTTGACTAATACGGCAGAAAAGGAAAATGACAAATGCTGGAGGAGATGTGGAAAAATAGGGACATTAATGTATTGCTGGTGCGTTTGTGAACTGGTCCAACCATTTTGGAGAACATTTTGGAACTATGCCCAAAAGGCTATAAAATTGTACCTATCCTTTGGCTCATCAATACCACTACTAGGTCTATATCCCAAAGATATCAAAGAAAAAGGAAAAGAATCTATATATACAAAACTATTTATAGCAGCTTTTTTGGGGGGTGGCAAAGAATTGGAAATTGAAGGGATGTCCATCAGATGGAGAATGGCTGAACAAGTTGTGGTATATGGTTATGATGGAATACTATTGTGCTATAAGAAATGATGAGCAGGATGGTGTCAGAAAAACCTGGGAAGACTTACATGAACCGATCAAAAGTGAAGTGAGCAGAACCAGGAGAATATTGTATACAGTAATAGCAATATTGTACTATGATAAGCTGTGAAAGACTTAGCTCCTCTGATCAAGACAATTATCTGAGGCAATTCTAAAGGACTCATTATGAAAAATGTTAACCACATCCAGAGAGAAAACTGATAGAATCTGAGTGCAGATTGATGTAGATTTTCCTTTTCTTTCTTTTTCTCTCTATTTCTTTCTTTCTCTTTTCATTCTCTTTCCTTCCTTCCTTCCTGTGGAAATATGATTTGCATATATTCATATGTATAATTGAGATCACATTTCTTGCCTTCTAAATGGGTGGGGAAAAGCCAGAAGAAGGAAGGAGTTTGGTACTCAAAATAAAAAAATGTTAACAATAAATAAGCAAATAACAAATTTGAAAACAAATTTTTATTTCTGGAAGAATTCTAGGGTCATTAAAGAAATGTTGAAATTTCTGGAAGATACTTGGGTAAATAAATGGTAAATAAGTATATAGAGACAGATACAAACATTCACACACACACATATATGTATACACATATATACACATAAACTTACATGCACACATATGCACACACACATACCAGTTTACACACATAGGAATAGATATAGCTAAACATGTGACAGAGAGATATAAATAAATCTCTTCACCATGTTGTCTACAATCCAACAATTCTTGTCAAATTCTTCCTTTGGTAATCTATTTTGGATTTTATTGAGGTCAATTAGTTTTCATTTTTCCTTATCTAGTCTGTTCCACTGAGTTCCTAGAGATGAGAGAGAAGGCTAATGTTTGCCTTACTCATCTTTGGAGTTTCAAGTTTGAAGGAAATGGCAGCAGGGCAGAGGTGGTAGAGGAGGTGAAGAGAATGCTCTTTCTCTTCCAAAGGGTTTGAAAGTGGTATGCTTCAGTTAGTTTGAGAATGCCCAGCTATGCTAGCTATGCCAGATAACCTAGCATGGAGGTGAATCTAGGAGGGGGATTATCTGAGTATGGCCAGACAAGCTTAGCGTGGTAAATGGGGATGTTGTCATGTTGGAGTGGGGACAAGGCTCTCTGGATTGCTTCCCTCTACCCCCTTGCCCTCCTTTCTTTATCTCATTGTTACAGTGAATCCAGCTGGGATTTGCCTAGGGTGTAGGCACTAAGGTGTGAATGAAGAATTGCAGAGAAATATCTCTTAAGGATGCTCCCCTAACTCTACAAACACGAAATCACTTCTTTTAGAATAAATAGGATAGGCCCCAAGAGATCAATTTTTAAAAATATCCAGTGGTTTTCTGTGGCTTATCACGTCTCATCTCTATATCTCTTCGTTTCAAAGGCTCTCTCTTCTTTTAGCAGTGAGGCATATATTTCCATCAATGCTTTAGTTTTGTCTAGTTTTTCAGCTGTAGCTTCTCTTTGTGGTATTTTCTGGAGGCAACACCGGGCTTCTCTTTTTATCCCATAGCATTTGACTCATAGATCAAAGTGTGGCTTTAAAGACTCCCTTCCAAGATCGCTCCCAGAAGATGCTAAAATTTCCTGAAAGGCCAAGGGAACTTTGAGTCTCTAAAAATCACCAGGAGATGAGGCATTGGAGGAGGGGGGATACACTCTCTCCCAATGAGGCTGCCAGTCTCTAGGATGACAGTTAATACAGCCTAGATTTCACAGGGCTGGCAAGGTTCTTCAGGGGCTCCTGATGCTAATGGCGTTAAACCCCAGAACATTGTGGTACCACTTTCCCTTTGACTCACAATTGCTCAAGACTAGAGCAAGACTCTTCACCTGGGGTCCATGAACTATTTTTTTCCTGATAACGTTACTTCAATATGAATGCTCTTTTTGGTAATCCTACGCATTTTATTCTATGTATTTAAGACAGTATTCCAAATAGGGGTCCATAGGCTTCCCCATGCGGCTGAAGGGGGCCCATAATGCAAAAATGGTTAAGAGAGTCTAAAGAGTTTGGCCTCTCTGTCCATTCAGGGAAGAAGTAGGAAATGAATTGCTGTTGGCCCTTGGACTCTGACAGGCACTTGGATGGGCAGTCTGTAGAGGTATCTTTAGTTTGAATAGAGGTTACCAATGAGCAGGGCCCAGAACTGAGCAGAGTGGATAACCCCGTTGTCCAGGAGTCCAAGGATCTCCCTGAAATAATGACCCCTTTCTTTAAATACTCACTTCTTCCTTTTGGGATTGGATGCCTATGAATCACACTGTGACACACTTTGAGGCTCTGAAAAATTGAAAACCAATATCCTTAAACAAACAATAGAGAATGCCAGTAGGTACAAGGAGGATGCATCATCTAACAAATTTTAGGGAAGAAAAGGAAAGTTTAGGAAATCACAGAAGAAATATGGAAGCTGGTCAAATGGTGATAAACAGGACACAGTCCATGGGCTACATGTTCAGAATATTGGTCAGGTCCCCTTGTGGTGAACTATGGGAAATGTGGCATAGGTGGAGAGCTGTAGCATCTGTAGAGTTTTCTGTCAATGACCTTCTGACTCCTGGTCCAGTGCTCTTGGCACCCAGGATGGTACGACTAGTAAAGAAGTTCCCAAGAATTCACTTATTGGGGGTGTTGCCAAGACTTGGAAGTTGGACTGAATGACTTCTGAAATCTCCTCATACTCTGAGATGCCATGTCACCTTCTGAATTCGGGCTAAATGACTTCCTCTCTCTGGGCTTTGGTTTCCTTATCTGTAAAATGAGTCACTAGACTTGTTGATCAAACTTTTAGCTCTAACACTTGGTAGGCCTGAAGGAGAGAACAAATAACTTCCTGGGGAACAGAGAGGAAGCCAGGCTGAACCCCAAGGGGAGACAGCTTCAGGCCCTGGCTGGGGAAGGCATGTTCTGCTCCTTGGTGTCCCCTTTAGGTTTTTAGCTTTTACTCATCCCCTTCCATCCTCTTTAGGCCCCTTACATGCGTTCTTAGTCTTTCCCTTCCTCTGGTCCCCAAGAATGGCACACTTTACCTCATTGATATTTAAAGGGAATTTACTGAGAAGCATTTTGAGAGCAATGGTGACCAAATTAAAAATATGAAAGTCCTCAGTCCTTCTGTGACAGTATCAGAATATAGGGGCAGAGGGTGCTAAGAATCGTTCCACCCTAGGATCATCCACTAATATTAATTAAACTGTTGGTACAATGGAAAAAGAGAGGAGAGATGAACTGGAAAAGGAAGGCATTCAGGGGTCATATAAGTGATGGAGAACAGCCCTTGTTTCTGTAGCACATCCAGTGACGTGAGGGAAGGAGAAGCATTTTAGTGTCCATCATCCAGGTGAGGGAGAAACAGCACACATACAAAATGAATCAAGGGGGAGGACACTGGCGACTGGATGTAGAAGATGGAATTTGATCCAAGTCTTAAAGGAAACCAAGCATTGTGACAGGCAGAGGGAGAAGAGAGTGAAGTCCAGATTTGGAGGGCAGCCGTTGCAGAGATGCACAGCAATAAGGAATGAATGATCCTATGGCCCCTTTGGCTGAATGAATGAGTGAGAAAGCATCCAGAAATGTTTACTATGTACCAAGCTCTGTGTCTAGTGCTGGGGATACCAATAGGAAAAGGGATTATCTGTGATCCCCTGAAATTCATACTTCAATCAGGGATAGAGTAGAAGGAAAGACTTGAAAGTCCTCAGAGGCAGCAGGGCATTCTAGACAGAAATGAGAACAGGTGATGGGGTAAGTAGTGGAGGTGGTTATTCCCATCTCATACAAGTTGGGTAAGCAGTTAAGCAGCTGGTGCAAGTCCTGAGTGCCCTGCGTAGGGAAGGGAAAGAGGGAAGGGCACTCCCATGGTCAGAACAAATGTAAATGTTTAACAACTGACTCATTGAGGGAGAAAATGTACCCATGACACACAACTGACGAGCTTGAGTAGAGAAGGCAAGGGGGAGGGATACTCCGTGGTTCTCCACCTTGGCTTGTGTTCAGCCTCAATTCAGTCAGTTACACTTCCCATGATCCTTTCCTGATCATACTCAGATGAGGGATAAAGGATACTTAGAGCCTGTGACCTAGAGATAAGTCATTTCCATGTGTTATTAAACTATTCCAGCCTCTGCCTCTGCCTCTTCCTAAGGTGTGGAATATTTTGCTGTTCATCTGAAGATCTTCTCCTTCCCATTTCAACATCTCCATCTTTTCAGACCCTGGAAGCTTTCTGCGCTCGCTGAGGTCTCTCCAGGACACCCTATTACACATAAAATAGGCTGATAAAACTCACTTCCAGACAAGAATGAAATGGATTGGATGAGTCAATGTATGGGATGGGTTGGCTGCAGATAAATTCCCATTCCCATGTGAGTTGCTGTGGTCATTAATATTCAGAAGAGCTAGACAGACTAAAGAGGAAACTCGTGGAATTGGAGTTAGGAGGCCTGACTTAGAGGACCCCCCACCAGGCTCTTTCCCTTCCTCACTTCATACTCTTACTGTTTCTACAACTTTTGACAAAGTGACTAACCTATTCAGGCTCCGGTTTCTTCTTCTATAAACTGGAGACAATCATGGCCAGTCTCCTGCCCCTAGGTCTCTGGCAGAGAATGATGTAGTGGAATTTCAATTGCTTTGAAGGTGGGAGCCATTGGCATCAATTTAATCAACATTTATTGAGCATCTAATATGATTAACACAACCTGTACTATAAGCTAGGGGAGACTGAGCCAAAGAAAATCAGACATAGTCCACAAGGATGGAGTATACAATCCAGCACTTGGTGCAATGTTCAATTTGTGGGAACAGCCCAAACCTTGAGGTAAGCATGATGGGAAGGAAGCTCTCTAAGCTGGAAAACTGGGTTTGGGGCCAAATATGAAAGAGTGAATGGAATGTGATATCATGGATACTGTCTTGGAATTTGTGACTGTAACCAGGGACTTATGACCTCAGACTGCCAGGCTTGTGTGACCTCAGCCAGGTACAAGCACCTGAGAGGGGAGGGAAGGCTAAGGAGCCTTTGCCAAAGGTGTGGTAATGAGTGGTATAAGTGACATAAGCCATCATCGACCAAATCCTTCATTATCATCTGTGTAGTGAGGAACAGAAAAATGCTGCCAGGAGTAACAGGCTCCCAGGGATTCCTTTCCTTTATCTTGGAAAGAATGAAGAATTTGGAATCAGAGAACATGGGTTCAGATTCTGGCAGCCTCCTGGCTGATTCATGAACAAGACCCTCCATAGCTTGGCTCCAAGAATTTTTCCTGGTTGTCCCATGCATGGAATACTCTCCCTTCTTATCTCTCTCTATGACTTCTGTCAAGACCCAGATAAAACCTCATCTCAGCTGGAAGTCTTTCCCAACCATTCTTTACTCCAGTGCCTTTCCTCTGTCCATCTATCCTTTCTCTAGCTTGTTTATACATATGTGTTTGTTTGTTGTCTGTCTTCTTCATTAGAATGTGAACTCCTGCACGGTAGTAACTACCATCTTTTTCCCTTCTTTTTACCCCCAGCATCTAACACAATGCCTGGCATACACTAGGCACTAATAGATACTTATTGACTGACACTACTTGAGTGAACTTGCTTCTGGAAGTAGTTTCCAAAGAGAAATTTCCAGATATAATATAAACAATGACTTCCTTTTTTACTCTGGTGTGGCTTCCTGAGAGTCTTTGAAGGAATAATTGTGCATTTGGTTGTGTAAACTCAAGTCTGTCTTGTCACTCACTTTTTGGGTCTTCCTCTTCCGTCATTAATATGATTGGCTGGGGTGTCCTTGGAGGTATTTGTCCTAGTTGTTGCTCCTAGTTTCTAAGGGCATTGGTCCTGTTCTAGAATTGCTCAAATCTCTTCCCAGAGCAGCAACTCAATCAAAGGGTCTCAGTCCCAGGCTTCATTTCTTACTTGTTTATTTATTTTTGCCTGTCATATGCTTTCATTTACATGAGGAAAACTTCAGTTAAATTTAATTTCCCTGGCAACACAGCCGTGGTTTGAAAAATGATGGAGAGAATGCCTCGTCCAACATGGTCTGGAGTTTGCCAAACCTCCAATGTTTCTAAAATAGTTCAATGTGTCTGATAATGAACACCATGGATGACTGGAATAGTCCAGCACGAATTCCAGCTGGGTCATCGTGTTTGTCAGAAAGGAGGCTAATTAGATGTGGGTGAGTTACTGAGGTTTCCATCAGGAATGGCCAATTAGGGGGTCTACCAAAACTCTTCCAGCAGCTATGGATAGGCCTCCAGCCAGATCTCATCCACAGCAAATTTTTGGAATGTTTGGGTTTGACATGATCAGAAGAGGTGGGTCAAATCACCAAGGTCAGATCAGGACGAGATAAATTTATAAGTGTCAGAGTGCCACGAAGTCAGATTTGGAAGGGGCCTCGGAGGATATCATCTGAATGACAATAAGTCTTCATGAGGCCTCTGCTTGAAGACCTCCTGAAGTTAGGAACCTGCATCTCCGGAGGCAACTCATTCTACTCCGGCACAGCTCCCTTTGTTAGGTAGCTTTTCCTTCAAGCAGAAATCCATCCCTAATAGAAGACAGTGAAGTGGTGTGGAGAATAGCGCATTGGGCCGCCAGTTAGGAAGACCTGAGTTTACATCCAGCCTCAGATCCTTACTAGCTCTGTGATCTGTTTGCCTCAGTTTCCCCATCTGTAAAATGAGGACAAGGATTATAATAACAGCACCTGCCTGTCAAGTTGTTGTGAGGTTCAAAGGACAGAGTGATTGCACCTGGTACACAGCAAGAGCTGCACAAGCACTAATCTCCACCCACTTGGGCAGAGCTGAACCAGGACAGGTTCATGGCATCCTCTCAAGTATGGAAAGATCATTTTCACATGCTCCCTGAGATTGCCCTTCTCTGGTTTTGGTAGGTGTGGGGTTGGGAGACGGCTCATCCAATTCTGGAAATGGTCCAGGGCTGATTCCATCCGCCTGACATCGGGCAGTGTTCACAACTGCCATGGAAAAGAACGTGGGTGACCATCCAGGGCTCTGCTGCTGCTGAAGGGGGCTCAGGAGAAACTGCACCACCACCACCACCACCACCATCACCACCGCCACTATTGGCTCTCACCTTTCACTGGCTGACCAAGTGTTCCAGGCTGGGATCATGGTTGTGGCATGTTATAGTCTTGGGATGAGTTGTATGTCTTTGGTATTTTCTGTCTGACCTTGGCCAGGTTTTCTACCTTGGCTGTCATTTGGTCATTTTCAAGTAATTTCCAACTCTTTATGACCCCATTGGGGGTTTTCTTGGCAAAGATGCTGGAGCAGTTCCCCGTTTCCTTCTCAAGCTTGTTTTACAGATGAGGGGACTAAGTCAACAGAGTGAAATGACTTGCTTAGTGTCATCCAGCTAGGAAGGGTCTGAGACTGGATTTTAACTCAGGAAGTTGAATCTCCTGACTTCAAGCCCAGCACCCAGCTGCCCCCATTTTCACCTTAGATCTTGACTATGATAGCAGAAGCTTAGCTCTGCCCCACCACACACCTTGAGGGCAGATATCCTTTAAGGGCTACAGGCAGTGGGTGGGTGGGGGGGTGGGTTTGGGAAACAGGAGCCAATCTCCAGAACAGACGACTGATGAGCCCCCAGGCATGGGGAGAGCTGAGCCAGCCTCTTTCTTCTTTAAAAAACAAAGCAAAGCAACTTTGTAGTAATACTTTTCCTTTTACATTCCTTCCATTTTACACAGTAACTCTCTCTCCCTTTTCCAGAGAACCAACACTCATAATGAAGAAAAAAAAGGAAAAACCAACTGAACCAGGCAAAATAACATACTCACCAAATCCTTGTGTGGTTTTCACACCCATCGAACCTGAAGAAGAGAAGAATCTCTTTATATTATGGTTACTGCATCTTTGCAGAGCTCAGTTTCAGTGACTCTGCATTAGTCTCAGTGATAGTATTTGTAAAGTATTTAGCACAGAGCCTGACACGCCGTAGGGGCATTATTATGCTTATTTTCCCCTCCCCACTTTGTAGTTCTCATTTTTTCCTTTCTCATCACTTCCTGGTTCCGTGACATTGGTTTGAATCAATTGGTGTAAGTCTTCCCAGGCTCTTGTGGGTTCGTCATGTCCACCCATCTTTAGAGCATCATCCTATCCATCAGGCGCATGAGCACACCTGACTCAGGCCTCCCCCAGCCCATCGGCTTTGTTTTCCATGTAGCACTCTGCCTTCATAGAGACTTGGAGGTGCTCAGCCCTGAGGTCGCCACACTTTCCACCCCCGAGATTCTGGGGTCTCAGTTCACGGACCAGAAGACTGGTCCCCACAGAAGGGAACTGATTTTCTTGGGGTCACACAGCAGAAGAGGGACCTGCCCCCAAGTTTCCTGATTCCCTGACTCGCGTTCTTTGTAGTATGCAAGGCTGTATCCCAATGTTTAAGGCTTTATAATTTTAAGGATCCCAAATTAAAATGTGAGTATCAGGGGAAAGAGGCCACATGTTATTGACAGATCCCTTAAACTCTAAAGGTCTCAGAAGAAAGGCCCTTTGGTCCAACCTGGACATAGTGAGTTCATGACCTCCCAAGTCAGTCCATTTCACTTTGGAACTGTTCAGTTAAGAAGCTTTTCTTGAACTCAATTCTAAATTCTAAAATTGTTTCCTCTCCCAATTCCTCCACCTCCTCCTCTGTAGCCGTCCCACCCTGAGGAAGTCTTTGTCCTTTCTAGCCTGGACAACTAATCAAGCTTCTTCACCTGTGGCTCCCTCCATCTCCTTGTAAGGAAACAGGCCCAGAGAAGGAAGTCATTATTTGCTTCAAGTCACACAGTGAGTTGTTGACTTAGCAGGGACCAGAATGCAGACTCCTGACATCTGTCCCAGGACCCTTTCTGTGGCATTTATAGAAGGTGGTGGAGGCAGGAGGGAGTGGGCACTTGGAGCACAGTGAATCTCTCTGGACGTTAACACCTTCAGTCTCCCTCCTGGGTCAGATGCAGGCAGTCAGAAGAGGTAACCTAGTACAAACACCTGATCGGCTGAATGCTTCCTGGTAAAGTCTGCTACCAGCCTCCCCATTGTCCATCCTTACTTTTATTCACTTTACTGCTTCTCCTGAGCCCTCTCCCCAGTTCCCAGAGTGAAAATAATTGGCCATAAGGGAAGGGGGAAAGAGTCAGCCAAGCTATTGCTGCCATCCCTGAGTTCAGAACCAACTTTATCCTTTCACACTTACTAAAAATGGGAGGAAACCAGGACCTTCTCCTGCTAATTGCAGGACTTGGTATCCCTTAAGGAGTCGCTACACAAGAAAAAACCAACTTTGATGCAGGAAACATCACAGCAGCTCCAAACAGCTGCAAGGGTGAGATTGTGCCACTTCCTTTACCTAGCTTCCTCTTCAAAGAAGGGAACCCCAGTGAGTTTAGAATAAGCTGCCAATGGAAGCATTTTTTTAAGCTGAACAGATTTCCTGCTGATCAGTGAATGTCTGAGGATCATTGGATCAGGGCATTAATGGGGAAGGGATAACAAATCTAGAATGAAAAGAGTAGATGAAAACTTGATGGGAACTTAGGATGGAGGATATTGATTTTTCAGAGCTTGGAGATGCCTTAAATTATAAAATGTCAGAGTTGGGAGGGTCCTCAGAAAAGGGGATGGCAGAGCTGGGAGAGATCTTAGAACAGGAAATGTCAGGCTGCGAGGGGCCTCAGGACAGGGAATGTTGGGGCTAGGAGAAGTCTTAGAACAGGGAAGGCCAGAGCTGAGGAGGGGGCTCACAACACAGAATAGCAGAGCATTATATGATCTTAGAACATCTTACTTTCTGCCCTGTTAGTACACCCTGACTTACAGACTTGTCCAAGATCACATAGTAAGTACCATCTAAGGCTTTGAACCTGACACTTTCAACTCTAAATTCAGTAATTTCCCCCTGGGTTAGGCTGCCTCATCACACTTGAAGCAGAGTAAACACCATCTATCTCGAGGACTGGGTATGCTGAAGGGATTTCATCTTGACCAGATACAGGATAAAGGAACAAGAAAGGAGAAATTTCTGGAAGTGGTAGTGTAAATGTAGACTAAGTCAAGAAAGAGTTAGATTATTAGAGTCTGTTTCTTGGGTCATAAAGATTTTGAATGGCTGGGACCACTGGAGTTTTGCTATGCCTAGCCCTATGCCAGGTTCATGTTGGGTTGGGCATGTAAGAAACTTTACATTTTGTTAAGGAGATCAATTTTGAACACATTCCACAGAGTTCCTAAAGAAACTAGCTCCTTGAGCCCCTAGTGATACTCTAGGTCCCTCAGTATCAACAGATAAAGGTGCTTTTTTCTTTCCTTTCCTAGTACCTGATGTTCATGTACAGAACTTGGAGCTAAGATGGTGGAAAGAGTCCAAGAATGAGTCTGGAGACGTGGGACTGGGTTTTATGTGTGATCTTGGGCATGTCACTGTCTTTCTCTAGGCTCTATTAACTTTCCACAAGTAAAATGAAGGAATTGGACGAGATGGTTTCCAAGGTTCCAGCTCAGAAAAGTTTCATTTCAGTTCTCAGTTCTGACATTCTTTGTTCTAAGACCCTTCCATCTTTAACGTTTCCTCCGCTCAGGTCCTTCCAAGGTCTCTGACTTTCTAGGTTCTAAACTCTAAGGTCCCTCCCAGTCCTGATGTTCTAAGAGATAAATAAGCTTCTTTCTGGATTCTATGATTTTCTGGGTTCTATGATTTTCTGATTTTTTTCTTACATGTTTTTATCCTGGATTCTCTCTATCGTTAGATGATTAATTGCTAATGAAACATTTTTTAACCAGAGACTCTCTGGTGAATTGCAAAGTCTCATAGCAACATTTGTTTCTTGGTCCCAGCAGGGAGTGTTGGTGAGTGCTTTGTCCCCTAGATGGCAGCAGTACTGCACGTATTCTGTACCTAATGGCCCCCTGGGTCACCATTGTCCTTGGGTAGGAGAGGTCCTCCAAGTTATAGGCTTGGGGTCACCAAGCAGAAGGACGATGTATAGATAGAGGTATCCCTCTATGGCTGTAGAGGGATCCTTGACAGGGGCAGCTACATACAGAATGAGGGAATAAAGCTTCAGAACATCGGCCATGGTGGCTAGGGGATAAATTTCAGAGGTGTCTTTTTCTCCATCTCTCTCTCTTCCCTCCCTCCTTCTGTTCTCCCTTTCTCCTCCAGGGCTTCCTGGCTTCCCTAATCTCTCCTGTCAGGGAGGAATTTAGGTTATAATATAAACCCCTAGACATGGAATCTAATGAAAGCATCCCAGAATGTCAGAGCTGGGATGGGGCTTAGAACACAGAACAGAGAATGCCAGAACTGTAGGAGAGCTTAGAACCTAAAGTATCATAGCTGGAAGAGAGCACAGAACAGAGGATCTCAGAGTTGAGAAAGACCTTAGAAGATATAATTGCAGAGTTGGAGAGAGGGGAGTCTTAGAACATAGAACATGGAATTAGCAAAGCTAGGAAGAACCTTAGAACATGGAGTAGTACAAGATCTCAGAATATAGAACATTTTGTCCTCTTCTCTTCCCTGTTACTGCCCCTTCTGATTTCCAGATTTGTCCAAGGTCATACACAGCAGACAATAAGCAGACAAATGGTTTTGAACCTGGGTCGTTTGGCTCTAATTCTAACACTTTCCTCATTGTAAAAAACTGCCCTATCATGGTGGAGGTCAGGTAAGTAGCACCTATGTTAGGGAGAGGGTAGAAAGGGGTTCCCTCTTGACTGGATGTGGGATACATGCATAAGAGACAGAGATGTTTTGTCAGAAACATGTTTCCTGCACTTCAGAGGCCTTAGATGGCTGGAGCCTCCTTTGGTTGTTACCTTACCAAGCTCTGGATCAGCTGCCTCCTGGTCTAGGCATGTAAGGAATTTCTAATTTTATTAAGAAGATCCAATTTGCAAGCTTTCTGAACTGGGCAGAAACTTAGAAGAGAAAAGATCAGAACTGAGAGAAGCCTTGGAGCTGCAAAGAAACTTAGAACATGGAATGTCAACGGTGGGGGAGAGCCTAATGGTTTATAGCTCCACTTGTAACTTATTTATTATTTACTCATTTATAACAAAAATTTAATAGCATAAATTTAGTAGAGGTCATTTATTTTGTACCCTCCATTTCATTTTACAAATAAGGAAACTGAGACCTAGAATAGGGAAGTGAGTTGCTCAAAGTAATGCAGTTCATGACATAGCTCAAACTAGAACTCTAACAGACCTTTCTGTGGACAGCTGGGTGGTTCAGTGGATAGATTGCTAGGCTTGGACTCAGGAAGAGTTGAGTTCAAAATCCGGCCTCAGACACTTACTGTCTGTATGACCCTAGGCAAGTCACTTAACTCTGTTTATCTCTGTTTGCTCATCTGTAAAATGGTCTGGAGAAGGAAATGGCAAACCATTGTGGTATTTCTGTCACTTAAACCCCAAATGGGGTCATGGAATGTTGGATAAGACTGAAAAATGACTCAACAACAGATCTATTTGACTTTGAATTCAGAACTCTTTCCCTTAAATTGCATCGGTTATTTTTGGATGGGGAAAAAGAGAGGAAAGGCAGTTTTCCCAGCATCCTCATAGAACACCTGACATGCCCATACCCAGCTACCCTGCTCTTCTCTAGGACAATGCCTTCATCTAGTTCTCCTCCCACAATGGTGGTAGGGGATGTTGTTGCTCCTTGTAGACACCAGGTGGTGCCATCTTCCTTGCCAATAGCTGCTGGGTGACCATTTGAAGGTTCTGGCTGGAGGAGAAAGCCTGAAGCCACTGAAATGTGTATTTGGGAGGGCTACCTTCATGAGACCTGATGAGCAGAGAAAGGTTGATTCCACACCGTTAGCAATGTGGCAAATGATGACAGTTGGTAAAGTGAGGTTGAACATCAGAGAGTGATAGAATCTCTCACCCTTAAGTGGGACTCAGGGACCATGCAGCCTAGCCTGTATGGCACCAGTAATCCCCTCAGCACTCCTGATAAGGTGCTCTGCTTGCATACTTCCTGGGAGGGGGTCTTATCACCAACTAAGATGGTGAACTCATCACATTCTGGGAGCAGCTTGTCTTGTTAGGAATGTTTTCCTGCTATCCTGCCTAAATTGTCCTCTTTGCAGGTTTGCCCCCACTGCTTTTTGCTCTGCCCTCTGGACACCCAAATCCTTCTTCAATGTGGCAGCCCCCCAACACTTGGATGTTGCCTCCTTGCCCAGATTAGGTTTGTAACTTCTATCTGGATCATTGTATTAGGGAGGGAGAGACAACCCTGGGTCTGAATCTGCTGAGCTTCAGTACCACAGGGAATTCAACTGAGGCTCCCAGCTGAGTGATCAAATAGAGAGACTGGCTTTACATGAGCTGCTGCCAGAGCAGGTATGGGGAACAAAACATCTAGTTGGCTTATTCTCAACAACAGGACCAGCAGAGCACACAGTCAGAGCCTCCCTGGCTCTTCAGTCTGATTGGGAGTCCCAGAAGAATGGCATTGTGGTGTCCTCCTATACTTCTGCTCCTTTAGAGCTGAAGGAGCCTGCATTGGGGAAAAGAAGCCTGGCCCAGAAACAGGGAGATTCCAGCTGTTCTTAACTTGGTTAATAATTCCTACCTAGTCTTCCATATAAGACTGTTGTCATAATTAATAGGAATCTAAGTGGAGCAACAGAGTCTTGGAGGGACTTGGAGTCAGGAAGACACGAGTTCAGATCCTGCCCCAGACACTTACTATCTGTGTGACTCTGGGCAAATTACTTTCACTAAGCTTCAGTTTCCTCCTGTATAAAATGGGGGTAATAAGACCCTCTCTCTTAGGTTTATTGTGAGGATCAAATGAGAGAACATATATAAAGAACTCTGCTAACCTTAAAGGACTATAGAAACGTTAGCTATGATTCATGTTGATTTAGTGCTTTACATTCTTTGCTCAATCATGTGTAGTGGTAGTATAAGCATTGCCATCCCTACTTTTACAGAGGAGAAAACTAAGGCTCAGAAAAGGGAAATGACTTGTCCAAGATCAATCCTCCAGGGAGCCCAGGACTGACTTCCTGCTTGTGATGTAGGCACTTTCATGAAGCTTTCTAGTCAGCTTCTAGGCTTATGGGAAGAAGATAATGGTTTCTAAATCATACCTCCACGGACCCTCTCCAGACTGTTAGCAAGGATGAGGATGCTGCCTTGTGAGGACAGATAACAGTAAGAGCTAACATTTATATAGCACTTAGCCAGGATGATCTCATTTAACCTTTACAATAGTCCCAGGAAGTAAATACTCTTACTGTTCTCTTTTTACAGATGAGGAAACAGAGGTTAAGTGAGATGTCCAGGGTCATAAGACTAGTAAATGTCTGATAAAGGTTGGAAGCTTTGAAGGGGCTAATTCTAATAAAGCTGTCCTAGGGTGCAATGGGCTGCCTTTCTTAGGAAGTGGTGAGGTTTTCACCGTTAGAGGTCTCCAAACAAAGGCTGGATGATCACCTGTCATGAACATGTTTTTAGAACCTTTTTTTTTGTTTCTCTCTGTATTTCTGAACTTAGCTGAGTGACTGGTATACAGTAAATGTTTAATAAATACTTGTGGACTGACTATCCAACTACAGGGTTCTCCTTACTGTGACCAACCAAACCAAGGAAGAGGAAGATTAGCCAGGCAATCATTCAGGGCTGATGTTAGCTACGGTATTGCCAAGTCTCAGAGCATGAAAGAACGTCAGAGGTGAACTACCCAGTCTCAGAAAAATGTCAACCGAGTCAAGCAGAAAATATCTATGAAATGCTCTCTATATGAAAGATCATATGCTGAGGGCTGGAGATACACAGACAAAAGTTAAACATTCCTTCCCTCAGAGAGCTCACATTACAATGGGAGAGACCCATGTAAATTCCTGGGAACATACATCAAGGGGATTCCACTTACTCTGGTTCCAGAAGTAGCTCAAATTCTACCTGTAACGGGAATCATCCAGAGTGTCCCCAGCTGCCCATGTCTCCCCCTCTGAAATCACCTCCCTTACATTATTCCTTACGTCTCACATGTATCTCATTATTTACATTAATTAGACAGTAAGTTCTTTGAAGGCAGGGGCTGTCGTAACTTTTTTTTTGAATCCCTAGCACTTGGTACATTAGCACTTCAGTAACTTTTTGTTGACTGGGCGGGCTAACTGACTGTGGCTTCAGGGGACAGTAATGACCTGAAGCTTCTGAGACAGATGCTGCCATTTTGTAAGGGGCTTCTTCTCAATAAAGTTGTCCTAGGCTGCGATGGATTACCTTTTTAGCGAGGTCCCTATCACTGAAGGTCTCTAAATAAAGGCTGGATGACCACTTGTCAGGGACACTGTTTTGGCGATTCTGGTTCTGACCAAAGTTGATCTTGAGTGCCTCCAGGTCCCTTCTAGCTGTAACTGTATGGATTTCACAGCCCCCGTCTCTCTGGGAGAAGGCTTCATGAGAGCTCAGTGATGCAGGAATGGTTGCCATGGGGAATCACAGTGACTGGGGAGTGCTGCTCAGTTGCTTAGGGCTGTTTGGAACAAACTTCCCAGGATAGATCCCTGCTCAGGTCAGCGTGGGAAAGAATGTCTGCTCACACTCATTGATGGTGACTGAACTGGGTAGGAGATGGAAAGTATGACCCTTCCTGTGGACAGTGTATGCCCACTCTCTCTCTCCTCTATTGTAGGCTTTGAAGCTAGGCTAAAGTAACCCTTCTATTATAGACTCTTTTCTGAGACAAAGGCATCAGTTACATTTTGAGTATCTCTCACAGCATCTCAAATAGTTGTAAACAGTTACATATCCTGACACATCTACTCCATAGCTCCTACTGTTGCCCTCTGACACAAACCAGAACAAATTTTCTCTGACATGCCAGTCATTAAAGATATTTGAAGATAACTGCCATGTTTCCCCTTAGTCTTCTCTAAGCTAAATATTCTCAGCTCCCTCAGCTGATCTTTACCTCTCCTCCACTCCCAGTGACTAATGTCCCTCAGACACTCATTCACTCTTAGTGACTTGCAGGCCTGAGTAGGGTTCCAGCAGAGAGTGATTGGGGTCTTACTCTTTTACTTTGGAGCAGTCCATCACTCTGTGCCCTACCTGTCTGGACAGTGTGGTTTGTTTCCAGCAACACTCATTCCTCCCCCACTCTTTTGAGTCTGTGCCAGTGGTTTCTGCTTCTCAAAACTTCCTGTCCTATTCAACTCACCTTCCTGAAGCTCTCTTCAACTTGAAGCAGTCGGTCAGTTTTTGTTGCTAGCTCCCCTTTGCTTTCCTTTTCAGTTCTGTAGTTCTTCTCAGTCTCCACCAGATGGTGCTTGTTACCTTCCCAGGGGACTAGCTCTCTAGCAATGCATGGAAATGAGGACTCCATTCACTTTTTAAAACTAAACTCTATTGTTCAAAATCCTTCTTTTACAATTGGTTCAGGAAACTCAAGCCTTATCTGAAAACTCTCCTAGGGAATAGGAATATTCTCCCATCAGAAACTGCAAAGGAGACTTTGTTTCCACCCCAATGCTAACTTGTAATTATCACTCTAGCTTCTAGATGATACATCTTCTGTTTACATTGACTCTTCCTTCTTAGGCTAAGGATTCAAGGGGAAACACCCTACGTTTCTCTCCAATCCTTCTTCTATCCCCATCTTTTCCTATGTAAATCAGGCTATGTTATTAAATTACCCAGGAATGCTTTAAAAATATTTTTAAAAGGGACAAGGGGTGGTCTTGGTTATTTCTGGTGAAAATATCCAAGAACATGGGAGAAACAGAGATTTGCAGTCCTCATCACATAAGGAAGAGACATCTTGACAGTGAGGGCTGGCCAACAATGGCAGAAGCTGCTCTGGAAAGTAATGAATTACTCATCACTAGAAATCTTCCACTGAGAGCTAAATGACACTTGAAAGGTACATTATAGGAAGGACCACCCCTGTCTGCCCCTCATCTGTCTTCTCCGACATCCAGAGAGCCTCTTGAGAGGAGGTAATGTGTCTGCTCCTTTTCTCTATGACTCTTCCTCCCCCAATCCGTGACTTGCCTTAATTAGGTGACGCTTTTGGAAAGTCTTTCATTCTTCATGGATCAGAAATTACGTACCCAAGGGACACACAGGAAGAAAGAACAGAACAGCGTGCCAGAAAGAGCTGAAATACTACTTTCCAATTTCTGGGTGTATTACCCTGGATCATCTATAGCTGAGCTTCAATTTCCCTATCTGGAAATGTCAATAACCCAAATAAAAAAAGAATGTTAAAAATGTATTAAAAATGGGTTATATGGAAGTGTTTGCATTATTTCAAGTGTATAATTCATATCACATTGCTTGTTTTCTCAATGGGTGGAGGAAGGTGGGAGGAGGGAGAGAATTCAGATCCCAAAATTTAAAAAGAGATTGTTAAAATTAATAAATAATGAATTTATTTTTAAAAAAGAAAATGATAATACTTATACTTGCACTATTTCCTTTGTGGACTTATGCAGAAAATGTAACTATAAAATATCATAGAAAAGTAACCATAAAAATTATGATAGATATCAACAACAAAAATAATAAAGCCACTCAGACATAGGTTGACAAAGAAACATTGACCAAATGGCTGAATCATGTGGATTGGTTTGTGGAAATGGATGTGATTTCAAACCAGATATTATTTCTAGGAACTACAGAAAGATTATCCTTAAGGAACCCAGACTTAGCAATTAGTGTACATAATGGAAGGGAATGATGGAGACTTGGCAACAGTGCTTTATTTAGGTTGTAAAAGTTTATTGAATATTCAACAAGATATCTTTCATGCACTTAAGAGATGCTAAATTCCCATTCTATGGATAAAGGCTCATATATCCAGGAGAACTCAACTAATCAATTATACTAGCCCTGGACCATTACTATATTAGCTCTTGCTGATAAAGATCCAGACACTGCATGACTCCTCAAGCAATATGTATTATACATGTTACCATCCCAAAGACTTCCCTCTAATGTTTAAGCTACATGGAATGAAGGGCTTTCCGACATTTCAGTTGTTCATCATGTGCTCAGGTGCATCAAGGATTCTTTTAGGGAGATGAAGTTGTTGGTTGCTTTGTTTGTTGTTTTTGTGAGGAAATAGGAGTTAAATGACTTGCCCAGGGTCACATATCTTTTAAATGTTAGAGAACAAATTTGAACTCAAGCCTCCTGACTCCAGGGTCAATGCTTTATCAAGATCCTAATGTTTTCAAACTGTTAGGACTTAAGAAATCATCTAGTTCAGTCCTCTCCTTTTACAGAGGAAAGTGAGGCTCAGAGAAGGAGAATGACTGATGCTTATAGGTGTGGAACTGCGGCCATGAGGACTCTCCCTTCATTTTACAGACGAAGAAGTAGAAACACAGAGAAGGAAAATGACTTGGCAAACATCACACAGTTAGCAAGTGGCACATCTGGAACTGGCCAAGGTTTTCAGACTTCCCTTTTGCTGTGTCACATGGACTTTGGAAAGAATGAAATGTTAGCTACTCCTTTTTTGGCTAGTTCTCTGAGGAGTTTGAAGTCCTGTTCCTGTGTCTCAGAGAAGAGAAGGGACCAGTGATTTAACCTCCCCAAGTTTAGGTAGCCGTTCCATTATCCAGATGAGGTTGGTGGCTCCTCCATCTCTAGGGTAATCCCTCATAGTTTCTGTCAGGGAATCATGATGTCACAGGACTGATGTGCCTCTGTGAATTACTCTTCATTGGTCTCAGGTCACTGAGTTGTGCTGAATCACAGAATCTCAATTAGAAGATCTCTCAGGAACCATCCAGTCTAACTCTACCTTTGTTTTTGTTCAGTCTTTTTAGTTGTGTCTGACTCTCCATGACCCTATTTGGGGTTTTCTTGACAAAGAATGGTTTGCCATTTCCTCCTCCAGAATTTTACTGATGAGGAAAGTGAGGCAAACAGAGTTAAATGACTTGCCCAGGGTCACAATTAGTAACTGTCTGAGACTGGATTTGAATTCAGAAAGTTAAGTCTTCCTGACTCCAGGGTTAGCATTCTATCCACTGTACCACCTAGTTGCCCCTGATTCTATCCTGATTTTCCCTTTAAAAATAAAGGCAAAGACCGAACAAAACTTCTTAAACTCTGCCTTCTCCAGGAAACCTGGAGATTTTAAGTTCCTTGAGGGCAAGGACTTCCTCCCTTCCTCCTTCCTTTCCTCTCTCCTTCCCTCCTTCCCTTCCTTGCTTCCTTCCTTCCTTCTTTCTTTCTTTCTTTTCTTCTCCCCAGTGCTTAGCACATGTGGTACCTGGCACGTAGTAGGGATATATTAAATGCTTATTGACTATGAAGATCCTAACTTTGGAGGACAGTGCACCAGTGTCTCCCCACTCTGAGGATGCTGGAGGACAGCAGACAAAGTAAGGCAGAGTCAGAACCTTTGGACTGGTGCTGTTGACTTGTTCTTTCTACTGTGGGTGTAAGGTTGACTGGGAAGGAGGAGGAGGTGAGGTCTCTTCAGAAAGAAGTGTGGCTCCAAAGCATATTGCTCCTGGATGGTGTTTATTCCCTTGTGGCTCTTTTCTCCTGTGTGGTATGTCCCTGGGTGAGACTTATGTCCTGGGTTGAGCTGGGAGTTGTTTTAGATCTTGGGTATAGAGAAAAGTGAGATTTGGGGCAATGAAGACCCTACATCCTATGTCAGGGACAGCTGGGTCCAAAATCAAAGGATGTGGGAAGGGACCTTAAAATTCCCCTAACACCATCCCCTCTGGCCAGGGCATCAGGAAATCTGCATTTGAGCCCTGGTTCTGCCATTTACTAGATGGATGATCTTGAGTAAATCACTTTGCCTTTGTGCCTCAGTTCCCTCCTATAAAATGGGGGTTCCTACCTTACAGGACTGTGGTGAGGACAGTTCTTTGAAAAATCTGAAAGCCTCAGAGAAATGGGAATTCTATTTTTGGTTCTATTTATGTAGGACCCTATGTCCTTGCTGGGAATGGGTTGGGGCTCACATAGATGGATAGGATGCGGTCCCTCAAAATAACTACAGTACACAACTGAGACAAATAAGTAAATAAACTAAATGCTGTGGGTTTATGAGGAAGCAAAGGTTATTTTCAGCTTAGAGGATCAAGGTAGGCTTCTTGAAAGAGGTGGCATTTGCTTTGGTCTTTAAGGACAGAGAGGATTAAGAAAGGTGGAAAAGGTCAAGTGGGGAAAAGGTCAAGTTTTCTAGTGATTAAACTTTCCTCATCTGCTACATAGAGACAATTTGGTATGGTGGCAAGAAGACAACCACTGTATAAAAGACAAGTCTACATTGCCAGCCCAGAGGTTCTGGCTCTCTCCAAATTTACCTGCTAGCCTCAGGCAGCCTTGGGATTGGAGAAATATTGGCACCCTCCTCTGAGCTACCACCAAGACATGCTGCCTTCCTGTTCCCACAGCTCAGCTGCCGGCCCTGTTGTGGTAATATTTACCAAGATTTCTAATGACACTGACATAGAGTTTTGCCTAATTATCTGCCTAAATGAAAGAAGCCAAGCCAGGAGTCAGAACGTTGAACAGGGTGCATTTGGGGTTGGAATGGTGCATGATGTGCATCTACAGGAATAATCAATCAGAACTACTCCCCTCACCATCTGGGAGGGCTTCTCGGGGAAACAGGGCTTAGACTCTTGAGGAACTTTTGTAGCTATGGTGCAGGGCAGGATTTAGAGGAAAAGACCTGGATTACATTCTCCTTTTGCTGCTCACTTCCTCAGAGTCCATACATTAGCCCCTCCCATCTGTAAGCCTAAATTTCTTCACTTGTAAGGGAGCAGGGGAGTGTATAATGTCGTAGATGATGTTGAACATCTGTTCCAGCTTTAAATGCTGGAACCCTGTGAAATGAGGATGAGAATATTTTCCCTGTATGCTGCCCAGAACTACAAAATGGGATACTGAGGAGGGGAGGAATGAGGTAGTTTTTCTGGTATGCAAATATACAGTCCTGCTTGAGATGAGAGATGCTGCTTTCAGTTCAATTAAATTCTGAACCTTCCTCCTTCTCAACTCGAGTTCCTCCCCTCCCTGGAAGGAAGAGGAGCACCAATTTCAATCATATAGCATCTTAC
This sequence comes from Potorous gilbertii, assembly GCA_028658325.1. Lineage (NCBI taxonomy): Eukaryota > Metazoa > Chordata > Mammalia > Diprotodontia > Potoroidae > Potorous > Potorous gilbertii. The sequence continues at coordinate 242,415,792 of CM053770.1, read as the reverse complement.
AAAACAATACAGCTGAGTATGTTCGAGTAGTCACAGAACCAAGGCGGAGTTGCAGTGAGACGCTTCTTGATGGCTTCCAATTACTGTCATCTGTCCAAAGCTCCTCTCTTCAATTGCTCACAATTGTCTCTCCCAGAGGCAGTTCATCAGCACATCAAATGGTTTTGGCAACCACGGTGGTTTTCTCCATATTCTCTTGAGGATTGTGGTGGGGATAAATCAGCCTTCAGCTCAGAGGTCAGGCTAGTGGCCCATCCCTTGTGACTCAAACTCAGCTTGAAGAGACCTAAATCCCAGCTGAGTCTTGGGAGATCTGCAAGTCTTGGCTGTCTCCTTCAGACAGCTTAGTGTCTGGAACAGCAGCTCAGCGCCTGACTCTAGAAAGAGAAGTGTTTCCTCATCCAACGCCCCCCAGGCAAGGATACAGGGGTGGAGAGGAAACTGTCTTGCTTTGTGAGATATTTGCCTCTTGGGAAAGACAAATTTGAAACTCTGGATTTTGAGAAGCTGAAATCCTTGGGGTGTAGAAGTAAAGACTGATTGCTAACATCATGAACTTGAAAAAAAAACCCGCAAACTTTCATTGCTTATTCAAAGAACTGGTTTAGGCTTGGTAGAAAACTGAATTTTCTAGCGATAGGAGCTGTCCAAGCAATGGGCTGCTCTAATGGCTGGTGAGTGCCTTATCACAAGAGGTGTGTGACTACAGAAATCATCTAATCTAAATTCCTCATTTAACAAATGAAGAAATTGAAACCCTGAGAAGCTAAGTCACTTTGCCTGAGTCATGCAGTAAGAAACAGGATTCAAACCCAGATCTTTGGACATTAAATCCAGTGTTTCTTCCACTGTACTGTATGTTCCGGTGGAATGTGGAGGGCTGTGTTTTGGGAAAATGTAGAGAAAATTCGACTCCAAGAATCTATGATTATGCGACATGGTACACAACATAGGGAATTTAAAATCATGGTACCTTGGCATCAGAGCATCCTAGCATCTTAGAATCATAGACTTTCAGAATCTTCAAGAAACTTCAGTGATCCTACAATCATATCCTTTGCCTGAATATTCAACCCCTTCTGTAATATTCGCATTAAGTAGTCACCTAGCACTTCCCAGCACTGGGGAACAGTGAGGCTAAGATTTTTTGATGTGATGATTTTTAAGATTTTGGAGCTCTAGGCTTCTAAAATCCTATGATTGTGTGATTCTTAGATTGCCTGCTTCTTCTCTACTGTTTGATATCAACTCATTCACATGAGAGACCATCACAGTCACAATGCCTGAGATAAAAATATTATTTTTATTTTTGCTGGGATAAAAATAAGTAGATGACAAAGGTCAAATGCTATAGGCACCACCTCCTAAATTCCTGGAGTATTTAGTTGAGTTGTGTTTTTGTGGCTTCCTGGGTCTCATATACCATGTGGAGAAAGGCAATTTTTTTCCAGGATGGAGTTAAGTTCACTCAGTGTAATGAAGTCACTGATACATCATCCAAAAGGTCTAGACCTCATGGTAGTGGAAAAGCTCTTTGACCCAGCCAAAGAGAGCTTTGCCATGTGGTCTTTGGAGAAAAACTCCAAACTTCATATTTTTCTAGGATATTTTCATGGAGTCAGAGATCTTTTGAGCATCCAGCCTTTTCATTTTGACTTGTTGGTAAAGCAAGATAAAATCTAGCTTTCCCCCTAGAATTGAGGATGGACTGCATCCAAATGAGTATAGGGTCAGTCACCTCATGTCTCCAGAATGCTGAGAAGCTCCAGTTTAGAATTGTTGATCCAATTCATCTAAATCCACATAAAATTTGTGGTTTTTGTTTAAAAGTAGATCTTTCCCTTTAGATGCTATACTTATAGATGACATTGTATTGTTTATCTCAAGCCCAGGAACACAGTAGGGCCTCCTAAATGAGACCAATGATCACTCAGGAGTTTGGTCTCACCATCTATACACACACACACACACACACAAACCCACACACACAAAAGTGAATGAAGAATCTCTTTATTTTAGACTGTGGGATGCAATTGGATAGACAACTTGTAGAACTCAACCATTAGCACACACATTTTGGTCATACATGGAAAATAGATAATGAGTTAAGTCCAGGATCAAGAAAGCAGGCTGGGCTATCTCTGTGAGACTGCAAAGTTCTTTTAAATACCCCACCCCCAAGCTTTTCAGTGAAACATAGGCCCATTTTTTAAGACCAACAGTCTTCCATGATTGTTGCACAGCTGCAAGTTATGGGATGCTCCAGTCTCTGAACAACTGAAAATAAAGAATATCCAAGGGGCAATAGAGTGATTCCTGGTGGACATGAACAGTCGAAGAATGGTGAAAAACAGGAAAGCAGGTAGCATAAATTAAGTCATCAAAAAATGTTAGGTGGAAAAAGATGAGTTGGTTCCATGAAGAGAAAGAATGATGACTGATGGATAGCCCTTGTCCCTCACTGTGTACAACTTTGCAATGTCATGAGAAATAAAGGAACTCTCCTTCTTCCCCTCCTCATATCATCTGTGGGAAATTTTGGGGAGAACAAGGACAAGAGTCACATAAGATGTGTAGACACGGATGGGTCCTAATCTATATCAGCAAGGGAAGCACTTATTTGGATGAGATTTCAGATCTAGTGGAGGATGGGAGTCCTAGCCCTTTCATGCCTCTGCAGAAGTCCACCTCTGATATCTCATGATGGTGGGAAGATGGTATTGGCATATTGAATGTGATGCTAGAGGAGTGCAAGGTCTGACAGGTTCAGTGATATGTGTGGTGTCCATGGACGTCATCCTCCACTTATCAGAACCGTGGCCAATGACCCTAGGATTCCAGATGGGCTTTTCCCTCATCTTTCTTGGGACCAGTTTTTTACACCACTTCCCAGCCATCTCTGTGCCATGTTGCCTTGCCATCCCCTTAGAAAGCTCTCTTTTTGGGTCATTTTTTCCTATTAGATTAAAATCTTAAGAGCAGGGACTGTATTATTCGCTTGTACATGTATCACCAGAATTTAGTATGGTGCCTGTCACATAACATACACTTATAAATTCTGTCTGTCTGCCTAACTAGGTTCAGAGGACTTCATTTGCCATCAGGATCAGCAGGGATGAGTTGGGTCACAGCAACTTGCAAATCATGATGGAGGAATTGAAAATAATTCTCTAAGGGTGTTTCCCTACCGTTCTGCAATTATGTCTACTGCAGGCCACAAAGGCTAGGTGCTCATTGATCTAATTGCTCATCTTTCAGACTAAGTCTCATTCTGTGCCAAAATGGGAAGGTCCCTCACCTGCATTAGGGTATTTCATTGATGAGTCATTAGGGTGTACTGGAGAGTTGGTCAGATCTGGAGTTAGTAGTGCATCTGAGTTTGGGCTCTGTTGATTGCTAGTCATGTGACCCTGAGCAAATTCCTTTCCCTTTCTAGGCCATGGATTTTTTCATTTGTAAAATGGAGATGGTAATCCTTACTCATTTCAAGGGCTATTTTTGCTCAAACTAGGCATGGATTAGATGACAGGCTTAAGTGGATCCAGAACTTGGAATTATTAATATATTGGTATCAAGTTGGCTGGAGGTCTCTAGTGGAAAGCCTCAGGGATCTAAGAGTCCTGTGCTGTTAAGCATTTTTAAAGAATGACTTGAATGAATGAACAGGTAGCATACTTAATGGATTTGCAGATGACATGAAAGTGTGTGGGATGGCTACCATGTTGGACAGAAGTAGGATATAAAGAGATCTCAACAGACTTGAACATTGGTTCAAATCTAATAAGATAAAATTTGACAGAGACAAGTATAAAATCTTATTCTTTGTTTTAATAAAAATCAATTTCACCAACATAAAAGAGTTATTCATTCATTAGTCCACATGAAAAAAGATCAGTGGGGATTAGTGGATTGTAAGCCAAATATGACTCAACAATGGCTGCAGAGAGAAAGGAAGATGCTCTTTGCTTTAACTGAGGCATAGGCTACCGGAGTAAGAAGCGCACTCTAGCTCTGCTGCACTCTGCATAGAGTAAAGAGTGCTCTGTACTCTGCTCAGACCACACTTGGAGAATTGTGGGCAGCTCCAGACAACCTATTTTGAGAAGGATGATGATAAACTGGAGAACATCTAGGAGAAGACAATCAGGATGGTGGAGGGCCTTGAACCCATGCCATATGAAGATCAGCTGAAAAAAATGGCTTGTGCTTAGGGGCAGGAGAGTTGCCTTTAAACAGCTGAAAAGCTGCCATCTGGATGAAGGATTACACTTGCTCTGTTTGGCACCAGAGGAACAATCAGTGGGAACGGCAAAGAGGGAAATAAATGTAGGCTCAGGGTGTCCATTTGAATTCCCAAAATGTTCAAGTTGTCCAAATGAGCTCTCAAAAAAGGCAGAGAGTTCTCACTCCTTGGACTCTTCAGAATGAGCTGTGCCAAAAGTGGAGTAAGCTCCCTCAAGACATAGATGTAGACTCGGGTACAAATTGGAGCAGACATTGGCTGAGACCTCTTCCAAATCTGATGATCTGGGACAGAGTACTAGATCACAGAGGCTCCAGGGGAAGAGATTATGAAGCTCTCCCTCTTCTCCCTGGGGAAGAAACCCAACTCCCTTCCATGATGTCCATGACAGGTCCTCTAGCCTCCTCTTGGATAGTCCTTTCAATTCCAAATCCTATAACCTATGATAATCTCCTGGTCTCTAAAGCCTCACAAAGTAGCTTCATTCCATTTGGGAGGCATTCTTTTTTCTTTTAAAAATAAACTTTAGTGATACCTTTCATTATTACAATTGCAGTCCTTCCCAGGTATTTTCTTCTCATGCCTCCTCTTTAGCAACAATATAAAATAGCAAAGCAAAACCACCCAACCTGGTGACCTTGTCTGACTGCATGACATGACATGTTGAATGGTTCTAATAAGCATCTGCCTCAGACATTAAACTGAAATCTAACTTGCAGAAATTCCTTGTTCTCTCTCCAGGATTAATCACAACAATGCCTAGAGTTTCCACTAGCTAAAGTTCATACATTATATAATTAGTGCAGAATAAGTATCGAAGGCAGAATTTGAACCCAGGTCTTCCTGAGGCCAAGCCCAGTGTTCTGTTCACTTTTCCACAACTGAGTTCTCTAGTATCAGAGAAGTAGAAAATAGCAGAGCTACAATTTGAATCTAGGACTTCTGGCTTTTTTTGGCTATAGATCCTTCTATGGCGTGGCCTGTAGTCTCCTTATCATCCTGATTGCCTTCCTCTGGTTGCTCTCCAGCTCATCAAAAGCCTTTCTAAAATGTGGTGTCAAGGACTGAACATAATTCTCCAGGTGTGGTCTCCTCAAGGCAGACCACAGTGGGATGTAGTTGCCCAAGGTGGTTGACTAAGATGAGAAATTTGTAAGATGGCTCAGACTCATTGATTGTCTTGATTTCGTAATAATGTGACTGGGTGTCCTGATTTCTTTCCTTGACTAAAGTCCTTACAGAAACCATCTATGCAAGATGCCCTCACTTTCTCATTTGTTTCTGAATTCTCTGCAATCTGGCTTCTGTCCTCCTTATGCAGGTGAAATTTCCCTCCCTGAGTTGACATGATTTACCAAACCTGATGACCATTTCTCAGTACTCATCCTTTCTGAACTCTCTTCAACCTCTGATCCTCCTGAGGACCCCTCCTCCTGGACTGTCCTTCCTCTCTATGTTCTGTCTTGATTCTCTTCCTTATCCATCTCCTTTGCTGGATCCAGGTCACACTCACTACCTGTAGATGTTCTCCTGGGTCCTCTTCTCTTCTCCCTTGATTTGCTTGGTGATCCCATCAGTTCCTATGGCTTCAATGATCATCTCTATGCAGGTGATTGATTTCCACATCTACACATCTACACTTAACCTCTCTCCTTTTCTCCAGTCTTGTCTCATTGTCTTTTGGACACCTAGATGTCCCATAGGCATTTCAAACTTCAGCATATTCCAAACAGGACTCAATTTTTCCTTCCAAACCTTCACCTTTTCCAAGCTTCCCTCTTAATGTCAAGCCACTCACCTAGGCTCTTTGCTTTGGTAACATATTCAGCTCCTTACCTGAGCTCAGTCCAGGTATGATGTGCTGGAGATATAGAGTAAAAAAATCACATGATTTAGACAGGCCAAAGGATGAAAGTGTTTTTCTTTTCTTTTGGCCACAGGAACATTCAAAGACCATCCTCTAAGTCCTAGAAGGACTGTGATAAGTATCAGCAGGGGGACACTGATGAAAATCCAGATGATGAATGAAATGACCCCTTTGAGTCTCAGTTTTCCCATTTGCAAAAGGAGGAGGGTGAACTAGGAAATCTCTATATTTTTTGTGAGAAAAGGAGTGCCATTAGAAAAAAATATTAATATCTGACCTTGGGCTGGTCCATGCTGCTTCTCTGATTGGCTAAGAGCTCTGTCCCGTCCTAATCATCATGATTAAGAAAATAGCCTTTCACAAATCATGGCCTTTCACATCCGTTATCTCATGGGAGTTTCACAAAGCCCTGCATGGTATGTAGAGGGAATATTACAGAATCTCAGAGGCAGGGGCCTTAGAGGCCTTAGACCTGAGCAGAATTGCCTCTGTAAAGTCCCTGATGAATCAACATCTGGCCTCCACTTGAAGTCCTCCGGTGTCAGGTAAATCGTTCTCCTCTGAAGGACCCCATTCAATGGAGAGATCATTAGCAAGTTTTTCCTTCTGTAGAAGTTAAGTTTTTCTGGGACTCTCACCCTTTGCTGCCTGTTCTGCCCTTGGGGGCCAAGCAGAGCACCACATTGCTAACTCAGGCTCTATTGGTCCTTTTCATCTTTGCTCAAACTCAGGGAATTTAGGCTGACCAATCAACCTTAAATGGGATTTATATCTAGTCTTGCCATGCTCTTCTTCCCAAGTTTTCTCTTCTGCTGAATTCTCTGCTTGGATCTTTGGGTGAAGAGTGTCATGATGTTTTACTCATTTCTTTCCATCCCCCAGTCACCCTTTTGATTTCTGCAATTTGCATAATGTGGCACTGGGCTGAATTTAAACCAGCAATTTGCATTTCGGAAGGACCAGGCTGAAAAAATGAACTCATTCTCTTCTGTGCTATGTCTAATCACCAGTGAGAGAAATGGTAAACACAACAATAGAGAAAACACCAACTGCTTCCTAATAGAAACCATTGACTCACAGAATATCAGAGCTAAGATCATGGAAATAAAATACAGAATTTCAGAGCCGAGGGCAACTTCAGAGCTGGGGGAAAGGATACAGGACCTGAGAACACAGATCATGGAATGTCAAAGATGGAAGATACCTTAGAATTTAGAATACGAAATGTCAGAGCGAAAAGAAAACTCTAGAACCTCAGAGATGGGAAGGACCTTCAGACTGGGAATGTCAAAGCTTGGAGGGCCCTTAGAACAGGCAATATTAAGGAGGGAATCTTAGAACAAAGGATGTCAGGACTGGGAGGGGCTTTAGAACAGGGGATGTCAGAGCTGGAAGGAGCCTTCATACATATAACTTCTTGACTGAATGTTCCCCCAACCCATCCAGGGTTAGTTTCACTTTCCTCCCTAATATATAATTCGCTTATTTTCCCATTGATTTTTGTCAATTCCAATCAAGTTCAATAGCTCTCGCATTAGGAGCCCATTTGCCAGACGTTAATTCCATTCCCCATGTTCCCATTAGAGCTGAGGGGGTCTCAGCACAGCCACTCTCTCGGTTCCATTACAGCTATTAAGAGCTTTGATCCCACTCTGGCAGATGGATTAGGCTGAGAGCCATCTACTGAGGCTTCTCTAAGGTCAGTGCCTTGCTTCAGGTCACATGGGGAGGAAGAAAGCTGAGGGCCATTAGCCATGAAACAGTGTTTGATCCAGGCTGAAAACATCAAGGGTGGCCTCAGATGCTTCGGAAGAGAGCATGTAGTGGTAGAAAAGAGAATTGGGCTGGAAATCAGCAGGCAGGGGCTCAGCCCCCCAGCTCTGCCACTAATTAGCCGAGCTCTAGGGAAACAGTGTAGTAGAAAGTAATAGACTGGACTTGGAGCCAACTAGACTTGGGTTCAGATCCTGCCTGATACACCAGCTGTGTGGCCTTGGGTAAATTACCTTTCTGGGCCTCAGTTTCTAAGTCTGTAAAATGAGGGTGGTGACGGATTACTTGTCCTCTAATGTCTCTTTCAATTCTACAATAAAAGTAGAACTAATGAGCTTGAGTCTATGGTTCCTGAGAAACCTTCCAACACAGCTTCTTCCCATCCCGCTGATCCATTGACCCCCAAACTGAAGCTAAGGAGGCATAGCTTGGAGCTCCATGGTCCACCCCGGCCTTTCCTGGGCTCTGTCAGGGGAATGGGTAAGTGTTGGGAGGATTCCTGGATTGAGATTCAGCAGATGTGAGTTCAAATCCCAGCTCTGTCCTTTACTGGATTTGTGATTGTAAGCACACTCCTTCCTCTCTCTGAGACTGTTTCCTCATCCTTTAAAATGGGAATAACGTGACTACCCACTTTATAGGCTCCTAGGCCTAAAGCTGGAAGAGGCCACATAGTCCAAGTTCTTCTTTTTACAGAAGAGGAAACTGAGGTGCAAGGAGGTGAAGGATTTGCTATTGGTCGCAGAGGTGATGACCATGGAGGAATTCGAATCTAAGTCTTCTGACTCCACTGAGGAAAGTGCTTCATGAATCTTAAAGCACTGAGTCAGTTGGGATTTCTAATAGCAACAGTAGTAACACAGGGCTTTGTGAGTTGTGAAGTGGTAGATCGTAGTAGTAACAACAAAACCATAGGAGTGATGACGACACTTGCCACAATGTTGGGGAGAGCAGACCTATGATTTCAATGATGATGTAAGTCTCCTCTACCAGTTTGAGTTGTCATGTTCTCTGGAACTCATAGCTTCAGAGAGCTGCCTGGGGACACACAGAAGTTACATGATCAAAGTCACGCATCCAAGATGGCAGGATTTGAACTCAGTTGCTCCTAACTCAGAGGCCAGTCCTCCTTCTGTCATGCTGGCCTGCATCTTGGGAGGCAATCTAGGGGAATATTAATAACTAGAGTCTATAGAGAGTCTGGTGGTTGGCAAAGCACTTTAGCCAACAAGCCAACAGGCATTTATTAATCACCCACTAAGTGCCAGGCGGTGACTTTGAAATAACATGGAATATTATTGGGATTGTTGCTTCTCTCAATTTTTTGCCAACAAAGATGAGATTCCGATCTCTTCCTTCCCAGGCTCACCAGTCTCATTCCCCACTTGCAGATTCCCATTCCTGCCTTTGCCTATCCTTCTCTCAGCCTCCCCATCTCTAGCTATAGTCCATAGGGGATGAAACCTGCTTTCCCCTGTGTCCTGGGAACTAGCCACTTTCCAAAGCTCAGATCCTCCCAGAGAATCTGCATGGGGGGTTTAAATAGGTCATTTGTCTTCACAAGGACTGCTTTGGAAACAGTGTAATTGGACACTTACCTCCCAAGTGTAACACCAGCACTAGCTTTACATGGCTCAGGAGACCACTTTAGATTTGGGGGTGGTTTGATTTGTCTTGGTTCAGTCATATTTTCCTAGAGAAGAAGCAAGTCTCCAACTGGTCACAATAAACAAATTATTGGGCCATGCCATTATTGGGAGGGGGCTGAGGCTTAGGAGAAACCACGAGAAATGTCTGTCATCACTATTCCCATGAAAAGGCATGACCTTTCTTTATTTCTGATAGCCAAGGCATGGCAGCTAAGGGCAGGGGAGCAGTGAAGCCATTTGTGTTGACTGGAATTTATATTCAGAGGATCTCAGAGAAGGGAGGGAACCTCTGAGGGTATTTGCTTCAATACCTTTATGAAGCATGAACCTATAGTATGGTATTCTAACATTTGGTCCATCCAACCATTTTGGGGGGCTCTCCCAGATGAGAAGCTCACTGCTTGCAAAGAAAATCCAACATCCTTTTAGACCACTTTACTTTTTGTGAGTTTTTCCTTACATTGAGCCACAATCTTCCCTTCAGGAAGTTTGCTAAGCAGTTAAAATGGAATATGTCTATTAAAAAGCAATTTCTCCCCTACTCTGGGTTAATGCAAAGGATCAACAGCCTTTTGAGGGAGATATTACAAATATTATTAATCCCATTTTTTTTTAACAGATAAGGGAAATTGAGATGCAGTAGGATGAAGGGGCAACTAAGGTCACATAGTTTTTAAGTGTGAAAACTACAACCAATATTTTAGAGTTATATTGCCCTAGGACTCTCTCCACTCTTTACACTACTTCTAGATTCACCCTCTGGGATCAAGCAGAGTAAGACTAATCCCTCTTCTTCTCAAGGTTAATACTTTCCCAGAGCTGCAGGGGAGGAACCGAAGAGGAGGAAATGAGAGAACCTGACCCAGTGACAGTCAGTCATGAAGCATTTGCCTTGCAAACTCATTTTAACCACCCTGACTGAGGATGGAGAGCCAAAAATAGTTAACAGAATCATAGAATTTAAGAGTTGAAAGGGACCTTAGCATTCACCTAATCTAACCCATACCCTCTAAAAGAATCCCCTCACACCATATAAATGGTCCTATAAAACTCTGCTCAAAGACCTCCAATGACATCTGAAGGCCACCCAATCAACTCTGGGGTAGCTCTAATCGTTAGGTTCCCCCCTGACAGAAGCCTAGTTTTGCCTCTTTACAACTTCCTGATTCTGTTCTCTGGGTTGAAAAAAAAAGAAGTAAAATTCTTCTTCAATAGGACAGCCCTTTGAATCCTTAAGTCCAGCTGTCATATTCTCCACAAATCTCTTCTCCGGACTTAAGTTCCCCAGTTCTTTCAATAGGCAGGGGCTTGAAGCTTTTCAGCACCTTGGTCAGTGACAACATTCTCTTGTCATCAACTTTCACCTGCACTCCCAGTTATAGAGATGTATGTTTGGCTTCCAAAGTAGTTATTACTTTGGCTACCATCCTATATCTGAAGATAGAACTCTCTGGTCACAAAACATGCCAATTCAATCCTCTTTTTTTGATTCTTCCCACCTCCATTCTTGTTCCATAGCCCCTTGAGAGGAGAAATCATCACAATTTTACCCATGAACCTGAACCCCAGGGATAGGAGTAAACTGCCTAGACCCACACCATCAGCGAATGCTACAGCTCCAAATCTCTAGTCCTGTGAAATTGTTTTACCCCTCTGGGTCTCAGAAAGTTGAATTTTGGCCCACTGGAGGCTATTGCTTTTGTCTTTCGCCTCCTTCCAACCCTGGATCATTTTGCTGAAGAATTTTTGAGGCAGCTACATTTGAGCTGCTGATCTGGAACCACTATAGGGGCACATTCCCACGATTGTTTCATGTCTGTCCTGCTCTGGAGAAATGGAGAAGGTATTTCTAGTTTGTGACTAGATTTCCAGGACTGAATTCATGTTACTAACACCGCTGCAGGTTATGGTCTTATAAAAAGACATGAGAGTCACCCAAGCTACCCTAGGGCCAGCAGGTTTGGGTGCTTTATTGCACAGGATCTACTTCAGAACAGGTATCTTGGGACCTTCTGGAAACCATGAAGGAAGATTTTGATCCATCTGCCCCCAGCCTAACTATTACTGGATCTAGAAGGTTCTCTGGGACAGCTGCAGTATTTGGATAGGACTCTGGCCCTAGGAGGCAGCCTAACGATATTGGGGATGAGAGGTCCTTGGATCCTGGGTAACATCATCAACATTGCTCCCTTCAGGATCACCATGGTAACCTGACTTCTTTCTCCCAACTTTCATGTTGGGGGAAAAAACAATAGCCCATCATAGCCTTGGAAGAGGTGTTTCTGGTGAGTGCCATGGATTCTTGATCTTGGGTTGGCAAAAGAGGTATCATGGGGTTGAGACTGTGGATTCAAATCAAACCAGTCTGTGACATGAATAGAGACACTAACCAGTAAGCCGCAGGGCTTGGTTGAGCAGTAGGGAGCAGCAAACTTTCACTGAGAGCCCCTTAATTAGAGACAAGGTATACTAGAACTAGACTGGGGTAGGGGACCTGTGGCCTCAAGGCCACATGTGGCCCTCTAGGTTCTCAGAGTGTAGATGTTTGACTGAATCCAGATTTCATAGAACAAATCCTTTAATAGAAGGATTTATTCAGTAAAACCTGGACTCAGTAAAAAGGCTGCCCCAAGGACATAGAAGGCTACACGTGGCCTCGAGGCTGCAAGTTCTCCACCCCTGATAGACTCTCCTCTGTCCAATCATGTCCTGTTTGGATACCAGGTATTAGTTCCAGGGGCCATGTTTTAGGGAAGAATCACAAACTAACAAGCTCTCCACATTGGAAGGGACCTTAGAGACAAGTCATTTCATGGTATGTGAAACCTTACTGGGCCAAGTATTTTTCTACGACATCCATGACTGGTGCACAGCTCTAGAGTGATGGAGATGCCCTCCCCCCACTGCCTGAGAAGGTGGCTCTTCCCACCCCTCCCTCACCATTCCACTTTGGGATAGCTTCATATGAGGAAGCTCTTCCTGAGCTTGAGCCAAAATTGGTCCCTGAAACTCCTCCTTGTCTCCCCCCCACCCGCCATTGCTCTTGGGCAGCACCAGGCTAAGTTTTTTCTCACACACAAAGTTCCTGAGATCTTCAAAGGCAGCTGCCATGTCCTCTACATCTCTTTTCTTCTCCAGGTTAAGCATGCCCAGTTCCCTTGACAATTCCTCATAGGGAATGAATTTGAGACCTTTCACTGTCCTCTTCTGATCACTTCACCACCTTTCACCTTTGTTGTTGTTATTTGGCTGTTATTGACTCTCTGTGATCCCATTCTAGACTTTCTCAGCAGTGATACTTGAGTGATTTGTCATCTTCTCTGGTTCATTTTACAGTTTAGGAAACTGAGGCAAATAGGGTTAAGTAGCTTGTCCAGGGTCACATAGCTAAATGTCTGAGGCCAGATTTGAACTCAGGAAGAGGAGTCTTCCTGACTTTAGGTCCAGCACTCTAACCACGACACCTATCCTTCATTTTACAGAAGCAGAAATTGAAACCCATAACCATGAAATAACTTGTCCAGGGGCACAGAGAAGCAGGGTTTAGTGGAACAAACATTTATTAAGCACTTGTTATGTGCCACCACGGTTATTTACAAATTTTATTTATTTACAAATATTATCTCATTTGATAATGAGATTTGATGATTTTGATAATTTGATAATTATCTCATCCAATAATTTTCACAAAAATCTTGTAAAGTTTTTTTTTTGTTTTACAATTTACATTTTATAGTTGAGGAAATTAAGGCAGTCACAGGTTAAGTGTTTTTTGAGGATCACACAGTTAATCAGTGTCTGAGTTTTCTTGATCAGAGTCTCAAGTTTTCTTGACTCCAGACCATATGATTTATCTGGCCTTGAAAGGGCTAGAGAAGAGCTGAAGTTCAGACTCAGACTCAAATGTTGTCTGTCCCTGAGTGAAGCCCTTTCTCTGAGGTGCCTTGGTATCCTGTCAGGTTCATTCCAGCTCTGAGCTTCTCTGAACAGGCAGCAGAAGTTTGCTGTCACGTCCTTTTGGAGGCTTGCTTTGGGGGACATTGTTGTGTTCTTGGATCTTTTCTTGTCCAGAGGTGTGTATTAATGGAAATCTATCTTTGTTGTTGCTATGTACCTGGCAGCACAGGATGATTTTCTCTTCTTTGAACACCCTCCACCTTTCTTCACCCTCATGCTTTTCCTTTTGATTCCTATGCCTTGAATTCTCTTCTGGCCTTCTAACAATAAACATCCTCCAGGTTACAACTCAAATTATCTTCTCCTTTGGGGAGATTTCTAGGTGGAAATGACTTCCATTCTTTGAATTCCCAAAGCATTTTGCTTCTATCTTTTCTATGTATGTATTTGTAATCCTAAAGTCAGATGTACTCCCCACCCAGATCTCTTGGTGACCTCTCAGTCATATAATTGACTAGCTTCCACCACCAAGACAGAGCTTGGAAACATCAGTATATTGCTTTTCTTTAGAAGTATTCATATTTACAAGACTCAAAACACAATGCAGTCTTGTGTTCAATTTAATGGAGATCAGAAAGTAAATTTGAGGCCATAGGGCAGAGGTCCTCAACTGGGGGTTTTTGAACCTGTTTTTTAAAATATTTTACTAACTATATATCAATATAATAGCTTTCCTTTGTAATCTTATGCATTTTATTTCATGCATTTAAAAATATTATTCTGCTAATAGACATGACCAGGCTATTAAAATGTCTGTGATACAGAGAGTTAAACACTGCTCTAGAGAATGCAAAAGCTCCTTCTCCCAGTGTGATTCTGTCCCATCTCCTCCTCAGCGTACCAAGAGGTCATCATATTCTCTGTGCTCTAGTACTGCTCTTGGGTAAGGCTCTAGAAAGGAAGGAGGTCAAGACTTGCTCCTTTATATTTCTTGTAGCTTCCCTAGATTCCCACAAGGGGATAACTTCTTTTTACAGGCTCAGCCCACTGTCCTCAAATTTTTGCAGCTCAGGAGCCATCACTACTGTATTTCCAATCTTTCCAGGTCTGCCCTTTCCCCAGGATTCCATATTTCTGTCACTCTCCAGTAGGTGGCGTTCATCGCCTTCCACAGGGCACCTGCTGCTTATCTCTCAGTGTTACATATTGCTTATGTCATCATCTTTCCCTGACATTTTCCTACCTTCCTGCAGTGCTAATATTCTGTCCTCCTCCCTACTCCTCTTTCTGCTTCTTCCTCTAAGAGCTTGTGAGCACTGCTTCTGGAAAAGGTGTATGAAAAGGTGTGTTAACCCCTGCTTGGTTGTTTCCCTTACCTCTTTGTTATTTCTTGCACGTGATAATCCTCTTCCCATATCCTACCATTTCCACTGCCTAGCTCCTATGCCTAGAATGTTACCCCTCCTTATTTCTACCTCCTCTTTGCCCTGGTTTCCACTTTCTTCCAAAAGCCTTTTGTAGTCATCTTCAGTCTAAGTGCTTTCCCTCTGAGACTGTTCCCCACTTATCCTATCCACATCTTGTTTGAACATAGTGGTTTGCATGGTGTCTCCCCCATTAGACTGTGAGCTTCAGAAGAACAGGGCCTGTTTGGCCTTTCTTTGTATCTTCAGAACTCAACACAATGCCTGGCACACAAAAAGTGCTTAGTACATGCCAGTTGACTTGACTTTATCATCTTTGTGACATTCCAGACCATAACTGCCTTCTCCTCTATGTAGTAAGCTCCCTGGAGGCAGGGACTGTCTGCTTCACTTTTACTTTTGCATCTCTACTCTTAGCACAGTGCTACACACATACTAAATGGTTTTCACCTACCCCTCCCTCCCTTAAACTCTGTCTGTCCATCAGTTCATCTATTCATCCATCCATCCATTCCAGAATATGAACTATATGGAAAGACCACATAAATCCCCATGGTGTGTTTGCCCTTTTAAAACCTTCTCTTGTGCACCCAAGTACCCTAGTCCCACCCTGGCAGCATACACAGTGTATCCCAGGTGTTTGAAGCCGCATTTGCTTAGACCATCAGAATGGATGTCTGTTAGACTCTAGCTTCTGGCAGATTTTCTTCCTTATTCTCCAGAGGCAGGGCGAAGCTCCTTTTCCTCAGGGCAGCATTTCCCACTGAATCTTGAGATTTAGAGGGGCACTCTCATCCTTTCCATTTGTCACTCCACCTCCTGGCACAGCTGGATGAGGCCAAACAAATAATCCCTGAGGCGTCTTTGAGAATGCTCTCCAAACAGGAGGGGACAGGTCATCTCAGGCTTCTGCCCTGAAGGAGAAGATTCCTGGTCTCATTACACAGTAATCCTCAGAAATCTCAAAGAACTTTAAATGTAAGGTATTTTTATTATTCGCTATGTCTAGTTTTGTGTGGTAGAAAGAGACTTGGGTCTTTTAACATAGTCAAAAAGTATTGAGCTCCAGTACCAAGACTGCCACTAAGCTGCTATGTGGCCTTGGGCAGGTCACTGGTCCTCTCAGTGGTTCAGCTTCGTTACCTATAACACAGAAGGAAATAATCCTTCTTTGCTCATCTGGTTGTTGAGGGAATCAAATGCAATATCAATTATAATCTCTCACGTTTTGACAGCGTTGAAGCTTTTTCCCCAAGAGTCAGTGCAGAGAGAGCTGTGGACTCAGAGTTACGAGATCAGAATTTGAATTTCCACTTTGTTACTTACTGTGTGACTCTGAGAAAGTCACTTAACCTCTATGGTGTTTGTTTTCTCATCTGTAAAATAAGGATACCCTCTCTTTGTTCTCCTGTGTTTACCTATCCTTGTCCGATTGTCTATTAGTCAGGCAACCTCTCTGGTGCCTAAGTCTCCTCATTTGTGAAATGAGGACACTACTCATGGTACTCCCTACCTTCTTTGGTTGCTGTGAGTAAAGTGCTTTGGAAAAGGGAGCTGTTGAATCCTTTGGGTTCTTCTAATGGTTCTACAAAGGAGGCATGTCAGGGATTAGATACCTATAGGTGAGGAGACCTGGGGAGGGGAGAAGGCTTACTAGAGATTACTTAGGAAGCTAGTAGTGGGTCCAAGAGGAGAATCCAAATCCTTTCCTGAGGTCTGAAGTCCCATTCTGCCTGGCTATGGGAGATTACCTCATGAGAAGGGATGTTGAGCACGTGAGAGAGGTGAGATCACAACTTCTGTGCTCCTCTTATACGGCCCAACTCTGGGTAGGAGCTGGGGTGGGGGGCGGGTGTGTTGTGGCATGTGTAGGGGCCAGAGGGGCTGAGTGCACAGAAGAGGTTTCCCTTTCCCTCCCTCCAGGCATCCTGGGCTGCCTCTTGTCTGGGAATAATCGTGACATCTCTCTGACTTTCAAATTTTTCATCTCTGTCAGCATCATCCCCTCCCCTTCCCCACTCCCCCGCACACCACTCTCAGTGCCTGCCTCCGTTACCTAGGTATTTAATTATAAGATTTTTCTGATTTCCCCAATTTGCGTAATCGTGTCTCCCAGACCGCTTCTCACGTTCTCAGCTCAGCACCAATAGGATGTGTTTAGCTTCCTCCCTCCCTTCCTTCCTCCTTCCCTCCCTCCCTCCTCCTTCTCTTCCTCCCTTTCTCCCTCCCTCCTTCCCTCTCTCCCTCCCTCTGTCTCTATCTCTCTCCTCCCCCCTCTTCTCCCCCTCTCCTCTTTGATTTCTCATTTCTCTGTATTCTCTTCTCTCCTCCCTCTGTCTTTTTCTCTCAGATACATATTGTCATTCCATGTTTCTTTCTAAATCTCTCTCTGTTCATCTTTCTCCCTGTCTCTCTTCTCTCTTATACACACTCTGTCACTTGCTCTGTTTCTCTTTCATGTATGCATATGTATATGCATATATTATGTATGGATGTTTATATATATCCCCCCCCCCTTTGTCCATTCGCTCATTTCTTTGTCTCTGTTTCTGCCTGCCTGTGTTCCTACCTAGCTGTCTGTCTCTGTTTCTCTGAGTCCTTCTGTCTTTTTGTTGCCTCCACCTCCCTGGGACCCCACCATGAAATTAAACCTGCAGCTCTTTTGTGCTGCCTGAATCCTCCTCTTCCTGGCAGGAAGCCCAGATCATGGCCAATTCTCTTCCTCCTCCCCACCTTGTCTCCCCTCTCCATCCCTTACTATACATTCATTCCTTCCTCCCTCCCACAACTGGATCTTATCAGGTATGGCTTCCACCTTCTGGACCCACTCCTTCCTGCATACCAGGGCACCAACCTGAATGCCAGGTAGCAACCACAGCTGGTCACCCCTAACTCAACACAATCTGACTCCTGTCCTTCTAGGCAGAATACACCACCATGGTGTAGGACTTTAGGGGGAATGATAGTAGGTTTCCTTCAGAGAGACCTGAGGTCATGTCCAGAATTCTGGAGGTGACAGTCCTGCTGTCCTCTTCCCTGGCTAGACCGGGAAGGACCAGAGTCTACTTTTGGATAGTTAGAGAGTGGATCCAGAGGAGGGGCTTTGGAGGGTGAGGGGACTGGAGGTCGGGCAAGATGAAGGTTCGATTGGTTGAAGGAACTGTTATATTCTAGCATGGCTGGGGGTGGGATGTGTGACATGGTGGATAGCTGATGGGTTATCAGTGAAAAAGATAACTCTGTCCTGTTTAGTGCTTGGAGCAAGACTGGGAGAAATTGGAAGAAGTCAATGTTTGCCAATATTAAGAGTAACTTAATAATGGAGCAGCTAGCCTTTGTTAAGGTGGTGAGCTCCCCGTTCCTGGCAGTGTTCTAGCAGAGTCTAAGGAAAGGACACTAGAAGGATTTCTGAACTGAGTGGCAAATTGGGCTGACTGTCCTCCTAAGTTTTCCTCCATTATTAAAATTTGACTATTCTAACATGCATTCTAACATCTTAATTCTAGACCATTTTACATTTCTATAATAGATTCTCATCTTGGTTGATTTGGAGGAAATGGTTTGCCTTGGATAAAGTAGGAAAATCATAGGTCCTTGATGGTATGTAATAAATGTCTACTCAATTGAATTACAGAATCAAATTTGGTAAGGAATCCAGTTTCAGTCAACACTTATCTTTTATTGACACTTTTAGGAATCATAAAATGTTGGGGTTGAAAGGCACCTCAGAGGCTACCTAATCTAACCCCTACCAGAAGCATGCATCCATCCCCTCTGCGATATCCCTGACAAGTTATCCAGCTTCTGCTTGAATATGTGACAGGGAATTCACTCCCTATTGGGGGTGGGGGGGATGAGGAGAGGGAGGTTAACTTGCTTTATGGTTGGACAACTCCTGTTGTTAGCAAGTTCTTCCTTATAATAAGATGAAATCTGCCTGTGTATAAATCCTCTCCTTTGGACCTAATTTTGCCCTCTGGGGCAAGTCAGAATGAATCTAATTAAGTCTTAATTGTAATTAAGGCATAGGGTCCTACTTAAAGAAGTGATTATTTTGCACAAGAGAAATGTAAAAGAAGCAGCGATCTATGAATTTGTTAATTGGTCTTTCCTGCTGGGGCCATTAACCAGGCCTCTTTCTTTAGTCATGACAGACACAGGATTTCCCCAAACCAGAACCATCAAATTAGTGCTGGGGGTGATACCACAGACAAATTCTACCCCAGGCTAGTTGTTTGGTGAATCCCACCAAGCCACCAGAAGCAAAGACCAGATGCTGCTGAAGTAACTTCTGGGAAACTTGGCAGTGACAGCCTCAGCTTCTGCCAGAATCAAGGACAATTCAGATTCATCTCCCCCACCCTCACTAGAGTGATGTAGTAAGAGCACATTTGAATTTGTAGTCAGAAAACTAGGATTCTGGTCTAGACACTGCCACTAATTCACTGTGTGACCTTAAGCAAATAAATTTCATCTTTCTGTACCTCAGATTTTCCATCTGTTAGATATCAGACCTGATTTTCTCCACAGGCACTTGCAGCTTTGATATTCTCTTCTGTGGTAGTTCTCTATAAAGTAGTGAGTTTCTCATCACTGGAGATATAGAGGTGGATCTATGATCTATGGCTTGTCTTTGCTCAGAGGGGCTACGTTCTTACATTCAGTTCCTACATTCTTTTTTTCTAAGTTCTCCCCCAGTTCAGATATTCCTTGTTTTAAAGTCTCTCGAAGCTCTGTCATTCTCTCTTCTAAAGTCATCTCCAGCTCTGTCATTGACTTTTATGAGTTCTGTCTGCTTTGGCATTCTGTCCAAAGCTTCACCCCAATTCTGATACTCCCTGTTTCTGAGATCTCTTTAGCTTGGAAGCTTTTTGTTTTATACAATCCCTTCTAGTTTTGATATCTGTGTCTATGGATGGAAGAAGTCACAAAATAAATTATTGAAAGAGCTGAGCTTAGGACCTGGGGATTCCTAACTCCTAGGTCAGTGTTCTTCCTTTTCTTAGTATCCTTCAGGCATAATTCAGGAGACTTTGAAAAAAAAAAAAACCAAAACACCTAGTTCAGGTTTCTCCTTCTGTTTTGGAGATTTCCCCCTTTCCCCTTCTCTTCAATCTTGTTCACTCAGAACCTTCCACATTTGAGGTCAAGTTCCAGGCTACTGCTGGTCTGGCCTTCATAGGCCACTCTCATTCTCATGCTGTGTTAGGCATGACTCAGTCCACCCCAGGGATGGGGTGTTAACCTGCACCAGCCACCTTCCCTCATCCAATATGAGGATTGCCATGGAAACCATGGAGGTTTCTCTTAGCAACTGGGAAAAGAGAATGGATGCAGAGAGATGCCTGTGGTAGTAGGAGCTGAGCCATGCCAAGGAGTGAGGCTCCCTCAACCTGGAGGCAGGGAACTGGGTCTGTGATTTTATAAATGCTGAGTGCACAAGTCAGATGAGACTTAGAGATGGGGCTTAATGGGGACAGATGAAAGTATACTGAAGAGAGGAAGCCAGGCTCTCTGTCAGGAAGACCTGGGTTCAAGGGTTTTCTTTTACTGGCTGGGTAACCTTTGGCAAGTCACTTAACTTCAGAGTGTGCCAGGCAACTCTCTAAGGCTAGGAGTTACAGAAAAATTACTGGTCTGCGCTGATAGAGAGAGCCTCCATCGGGAACTTCCGTGAATCAATGAATACGCAAATCTGGCCCAAAAGAAAAAGAAAGAGTGTTGAACTAAGTCAACTGCCAAGGGCCTGCATTCTTGTTCCAGCTCTGCCACTAATTAACTGTGTGACCCCGGGCATGTCACTTCCCTCTCTGAGACTCAGTTTCCTCCTCTGTAAAATGGGCTTACCAATGGCGGTTCAGTGGTTTAAAAAACCTACTTCTTATACTTACTACTATTGGGGCCTTGGACAAGTCACTAGGCCTCAGAGTGCCCATCTGTAAATTAAGGGGGTTGACTATGATGACCTCTAAGATCTCCTCTAGTTTTAGAGTCAGGAGCCTTTGATTCTGTAATCCCCACTACACTTTCATCAAGGGGTCAAATGAAAGAATTGATGGGAAGGGTTGTTTTTCATGAGTCCTTTTGCCAAGAGGCAGCAGAGATTGTGTAGAGATAATTACATGGGGAGTTAAGAGCCCTGGACCCTAATCCTGGATCTACCATTAACTTCCAATATGACTTCATTCATTTATTCAAACCATGTTGGACATCTGGTCATCAAAAGCAGAAGAAAAGAACCTTGGAGGGCACCTGGGATGAGGAATGGATGAGTGACAGGCCAAATGAAGGAAGAGAGAATGAATTTGCATCTGGAGAGGAGTAGATTGGGTGGGTGGGGGACAGACAGAAACAAAGCAGCTCACTTCATGAATAAAAAATGGGTTTCTAGGCCAATGCAGGAATAGGCTTGTTCTGCTTGGCCCCTAGAGGGCAGAACCCTTCATCCATTTACCCTGCACATCTCCCCAACTGTCCTGCCACTGATGCCTCTATCCCTACCTGGTACAGTAGCACTCTTTGGACTGGACATCCAAAGACCGTGCATGCCTCCTCCCTCTCTGGCAGAGGCAGTCTACACAGCTCTGGGGCTGAGTTCTCCTGCAGGGTGAATGTGTAAGCTCACCCACCTCATTTTCTCTAGCCAGCCCCAGATTGTGCATCCCATTCCACCTAGCCATCCACCTGCCTAGGCACCTTGCCATCCATCCAGCCGCTGCTCTCCAGAATCCCCCTGATCATTCCACGAACTTTTCCTCTCTAGCTCCAGGAACAGTGGGAGCAATAATGGATTTGGCATGACCATGATTTTTATTTTTGTTTTCCTTTTATATCCTAGGTGTCTAGCGCAGCAACTGCCACACAGGAAATGATTAATAAATGCTTAGCAACTGGCCTAGTGATTCTGGAAAGGATGCTCGGTTCAACTGCCTGGTGGCGATATTTACCATCCTGAGACTTCTCAGACCAAAGAGCCTCTTCCAGACATTGCTCTCTCCTGAGTTCTCTCTTCTCCATTAGAACGCAAGCAGGGACTATGCTTGGTACAGAATCAGTGCTTAACAAAAGCGTGTTGATTGACTATTTGATCACAGAAAGGGCATGCTAATAGATTGTCCCACGACTTAGGATTCCCTAACCCTGTGACTGCCATTATATTATACTTGTTCTCTCCTTCTCTAGAGTGTAAGTACTTGAGAGCAGGGACTTTTCTTCCTCTTTGAATCCCCAGTACTTATCACAGTGCCTGGGATGTTGCTATTCTCAGCTCTATCTGACTCTTTGTGACCCTATGAACCATGGTATGCCAAGCCTTTCTGTCAAATTGTCATTCAACTTGGAGTGAAGGGGGAGAGCATGGTGTTGGGCCTTAGCTCAGTGGAAGGAATGATGTTCTGACTCTCAGAGCTGACTCCCATACCCACATCAAGCTTTAAGGACTACACAGAAATGGGCAGCCTTTGCCCCTGAGGGTGAAGGTTGCCCTCCTTGGTGGTATCAGAGTAGAGACTGGGTGATACTAGTCAGGGTTTCTGGAGGGGGAATTCATGTTTAAATACAGGTTGGACCAGAGACCTCCAAGGCCGCTGCTGTCTCTGAGCTTCTCAGATGGAGGACTCCTTTCTGTCTCTAATCCCTGCATCTGTGACTGTAAAAATTGGCAGAGGGATGTCTGATAACATCTCATAAAATCCACTCTCTGTCCTGGGCTCCAGGAGAATGGAAGCTCTCTGAAGTCAAGGACTCTCTTTATCATGTCTCAGTATCTCCAACTCTGAGTACAGAGCCTGACACAACATAGGCACAGGATAGATGCTTCTAGGATCTATTTGGTTACACGCTGAGACCATGAAACAGGCCCAAGTTGTGCAGGCTGCTTGCTATTTTGGATGACCTGGGGAGCCCCCATTGGACCTTCCTTCTCACCCTGCCTCCTACCCTGCCAGGCCTGTATGTACAGCTAGCCCAGCTGAACTGACAGTTCAGTGTGGGCTGCTTGGAGCAATTCTGAGGAATTTCCTCACACTTAACTTCCTAATTAGCCTGCCATGACTGCAGTCTTTGCCTGCAATTAGTCAAATGTTAACCCTCCAGTGTAGAGCATTTGCCTTAAATTAATGCCCTGTAAAACTGGAGAAATGCTCCCCACTTCCATTGTGGTTTTCTGTACGCTGAGTGGGTGGGAGACTGAGTGGAAAAGGGGCACCTTGGACAGTAGCCTCAGTTCATCAAAGCCTGTCATGGTCACTAGCTGTGTGATGATTCCAAATTCATTGGCAACTCTGAACCTTTGTTTCCTCATCTGCAAAAGGGGGATAATAGCAACCCCACAGAATTGTTGAGTGGATTAATTGAGTTAAATTATTCCAAGTACTCTGAACGTCTTAATGCACTACATAAACACCATTTTTTGTTGTTATTAAGATCAGGTACTTCATTCTCCATGAAGTCTTCCTAAAGCTTCTATTCACTTAGAAGAGAGAACATCAGAGTCAGGAGAGTGCTTGAAACAGATTATATCAGAGTTGGGAAGAACTTTGGACATAGAATGTCAGAGTTAGAGGGAACCTTGGAACATAGAAGGTCAAAACTGGAAGGGACCTTAGAACATAAACTTTCAGGGCTGAACTGAACCTTAGAACAGAGAATCAAGGGGTAGAAGGATCTGGGAACCAAGAATACAGGATGGAAGAGCCTGAAGCATAGTTTTCCTCTGCTCAGACTTAGCCATTCCCAAAGCCAAAATGACCACCAGTTTATGTGGTGGTAAGAACTCTGTATTTGGAATCACAGGGCCTTGATTCCATACTGGTTATGCCACATGAGTGACTTTGGAAAAGTAATTTCTCTTGGTCTTGGTTTCTTCATCTATGAAATGGGTTGAGGAGAAGGGACGTCAGGCTCGGTGACCTCCACAACCTGCTCCGTTGCCAGGGGTGTACCTTCCCTCTTTAGCTTTGGTTCCCTTCAGGTGCCTCAAGGAAGGGCAGCACTGGTCTTCTTCCCATGTTTTGGTCAACTCTTGGAACCCAGCTCCTTGTAGGACCCACACCAAAGAACTCGAAGCCAAAGGACACGAATGTCAATAATTGTGGCTCTGTCACTCACAAATTTAAGATAACACCACAAATTTAAAGCTGGAAGGTATCTAGTCCAACCCAGAGAAGAAAACTGGGGTCCAGTGGAGAAAAGGACTTGCCCAAGGTCACTATTAGTGGCAAAAGCAGGTTCTGAACCCAAATACTCTGACACCACTCCCACAGTGCCATGTTGGTGGTTTTGACAAGCAGTAACTGACAATTTTCATTGTTATTCTCAAAGCTCCTTCTCATCCTCTCCCCCCCACCTCAAGTGTCAAGGGTGGAATTTGAACCCAGTTTGTCTAGTGTGGCAGGGCTCCCCATCCTGCTCCATCCAAAGGGGCAAAAAACACCAGGTAGGATCATAGTTGAACCACTGAGGACACAATACAATCTACTACCAGCAATGTGTTTAGGGAAGTCACAATCCATCTGTGGGCCTCAACTTTCCCACCTATAAAATGGGGGAAAATAATGTCTTCATTAACCTCCTCACAGGATCATTATAAAGAAATTGCTTTGCCAAGTCTCTGACCATTTCCAAACCATGCCCCCTTGTACATGGGTCATCTTCTTCATTCCTCTTTCTGTGGGACCTTGGTTTTGTCTTTGAGTCTCTGGCCTCAGTTGGATGAGCTATCACCTTATTTTTTTCCAGACCCAATCTTCTACTTCTCTTTCCAGACATTTCTGGGGGTGGAGAGTGGGGGGTTTGAATGTGCTCCACACTCCTGTACTCAGTAATTATTTTATAGAAGCACTTTTACATGAATGACCTCATTGGATGCTCATAACAATCTTGTGAGACAGGTAGGGTAAGATAAGGATCCCTATTTTTATTCTTGAGGAAATAGACTCAGAGAGATGAAAGTGACTTGTCCAAAGTGATACGCAAGGTAGTGAGAAGTGTCTCCAATCCAATTTGTCTGGCCTCTGGCCAGTGTTCTTCCCAGAATTCCAGGTTGCCTTCTGATCATGGGTCCACCCTTCTGAGGGATAGCACAGCAGGCTACTTGTCAGGACGGATAGCATTTGACCAAAGAAACAATACAGAATCACTCCACATCCATAAAGAAAACCTGGACCCCAAGCACTTAAAAGCAATGGTGCATTTTAATGAAAGCAAACGTGTGCCAGGCAGAACAAAGGACATCATTAACTCTGCTGAACATCCTCCCCAGAGGGTGGAAACACAGCAGGAGAGATAGAAATAGCAGGAGGTGGAGAGAGCAGGGCTGGGGGTGGGAGGGGAGGGCCTGCCCCCTCCTTTCAGAGAGTGCTCTTTCTCTCTCACTCTTCAGGGGCTGGATGAGTGTTTGAGAGAAAGGGATGCTGAGGTTGTAGTTGGAAAAAGACCTGGTCAGAGAGCTAGGAGACTGGGATTCTACCTCTGATCCTGCCACTAAGTTACTGGGTGACTCTGGGCAAGTCACACCCTCAGTTTTCCGATCTGTAAAATTGGGAGGAAGGGACTGGCCTCAGTGATTCCCAAGACTCTGACATTTTGTGTTCTAAGCTTCCTTGTCAACTCTGCCATTTTGTAGTCTAATGCCCCTCCTGGCTCTGATATTCTCTATTCTATGATTAAGCAGCCAATCTAATAACAAGCATTTATTAAGCCCCTACTGTGTGCCTGGCACTGGGATGGGCACTGCAGATAAAAGGACCAAGGTAAAGCTGTAATTGCCCTGGAGGAGTTTACATTCCTATCAGTGAAAACAAGCAAGAGTTGTGCTTAGTAGAGAGTAGGCACTTAATAAATGCTTGTTTGTTGTTACAAATAAAGATAAACATATCTAGGAGGGAGGGCGGGGATGTGTTTCCTGGTCCATGTGTAGGGGAGCTAGACTATTTTCTCTCCTCCCTCACTCCACCCCACTTCTATCAAAGACAGGAGAAGGCACACCAATATAGGATGGATCAATGAGGCAATTTTTAGGGGTTCAAGGAGGGTAGTAGTTGCCAAGGGACATTAGGAGACACATCAGAGGAAACTTTTGAAGGAAGCTGAGGGGAGGGGGGGAGGAGAGAGAACATCTAGGTTGGAGCAGGCCAATGTGTGCAAAGGCATAGAGATGAGAGAATGTTGGGTGTGAGGAATAACCAGGAGGCCAGTTTGACTGAATCATCGAGTATGCAAAAGGAAGACCAGAGGCCTACGGTGCAGAAGCGCCAGGATTGGGGCCTGGACTACCCATATCCACTCCAGAATCGCTTCACTTGTACAGGGGGACAGGGAGGGAATGTGTCTGAGGGGAAGCAGAGAGCACATGTGGGGGGAGAGAGGGAGTTCTAAGAGCACTTAGGAAACTTGGTCCTGAGCCTGGCCCTCAGGGTTTTTTGGCATGCCTCCCAGAGGGACATTTGCACCTCTATGGAAATTTCTTTTCAGGAGGGAAAAAGTGAGAGGTATTGGTCTGCCAGAGCCTGCCCCCTTAGCCAGAATCTTTTCTGTCTGCCAAAGTTCAGGCCTGGAAAATTATCTGCCTCCAGAGCCCTCCTCGATCTGCCTTGAGAAAGACAGGACATCTTAGCCCTCACATCTGTAGCCTGTGTTAGTGCTTAAGGAACTTCTACAGCCAGAGCTGAAGGAAGCAGCTCTGGGGTTATTTTCCTCAATTTACCTGACACTCAGAAGGGAAGGGACTTGCTCAGACTGATATTTTAGGTGGCAAAGCCAGGAAGTCATTTTTGAGGACGGTGACCCAGGTTCTCTATCTGATTCTCTCATCATTACCTCGCTGAGTGACATCTGGCAAGTCATTTTCTTTCTCAGGGCCTCAGTTTCCTCATCTGTAAAATGTTGAGGTTGCTTCTGAGATGATGTCAGAATCCTTCCCAGCCTGAACTTTCTACAATGATCCTTCTGTGATTGTTTCTGAGGCTACTTGTGGGATGAGGGAATGCAGGACACTTAGCTCCATGTTCCAGCACTGTGCTAATGACCAAGGATACAAAGAAAGGTGAAAACATAGGCTCTGCCCTCAAGGAGCTCCCATTCGAATGGGAGCCATAAATTACAGATAGCTGTGCATGTACAAGATAGTCTGGTATTACCTTCATAGGAAAGGTCCTCATGGGGGTGGGGCAGTGTTCAGGGGGAAGCAGGGACCAGGAAAGACCATTGTAGAAGATGGAATTGGAGCTGAGTCTGGAAGGAAGCCAGAAAAGCTAGAAGATGGAGAAGAGGAAGAGCCAAGTGAAAAGGGATGAGATGGGGGCCAGTGTTGGGACAGCAAGGAGCCCTGTATCATAGACAGAAGGGAAATGTAGGAAGGCTGGAAATTTGAGGAAGGAGCAGGCTGCAAATCTCTTTAAAAAACAGAGAATTGGAAAATTCTGACCCAGACCATAATAGGAATCCTCTGGAGTTAATTGAGTAGGAGTGGTGATGACATGATGAGATCTATGCCGTTGGTACAGGGAACTCTGGTGAGGACACTCCCAACTAAATGCTAAAGCAATACAGACAAACAAGAATTCTGATGCTTCTAGCTTTAGAGTTGTCTGAGACAGAGATATCAAATGACTTGCCCAAGATCACACAGACAAGATGGGTCAGAGGGGTGACCTTTACCCGGGTCTTCCTGGCTCCATCTCCTGCCTCTCTGGTGGTGGAAGTGGGGGCAGGGTCTTCTTAGGAAAGTATTCTATATACCCAAAACACTGGAGACATCTCACTTATGTCAATCTGAGCTCAAGTCAAATATATCCATAAATTTCCTTCAAAGACAAGGATTATTTATAATCCTCAGAGGGAGGCAGTGGATGGAGGTAGGGTGGGAAACACCGAGTCTCTATGCTCCTATAGTAGGAGATCATAACAATCTCAAGTATGTAGCCTCAGCTGCTTGAGGAATGACCATCATCACAGACTTGCCTGCCTAGAGGACTTAATCCCCTCTCCTGAGCACATGCAAGAACAGCTAGAATACATGTGATTATGGGGGGGGGGGGTAGAAACATAGACACAATACACAGATCCCCAGGCTCTTTCCCCTGGGTAAGTGAGTGCTGGAAGAGACACACAGAACCAAGCCCATGGCAAGATAATCTCAAACAATTCAGCCATAATTTTTTTGAACCCTGGATTCTCACCCGGGATAAACCATTCTCCATGAATGGCCACATCAACCCAAAGATCCTAGAACAATGATCACTCTCATACCTACCAGCAGCAGGCACTGCTTCCTGAAGTCTTTTTGCTTCATGATGCCTATAATGCCTGCAAGAGTCTTGCCACACATCCCAGCACTAGCTGGTTCTTCTGGGTTTCAAAGCCATGCTGCTAACCCCATCTAATGCCTATCCACTCTCTTGTTACCACTGACCATGGTTCTGAAAAGCCTACGTGGGTCAGACAAAAATATGGTTTACTCTGGAGCGAATTTATTGTTGTTCAGCTGTTTCAGTCATGCTAGACTCTTTGTGACCACATTTGGGGTTTTCTTGGTAAAGATGCAGGAGTGGTTTGCCATTTCCTTCTCCAGCTCATTTTATAAATGAGGAAACTGAGGCAAACAGGATGAAGTGACTTGCCCTGGGTCACATGACTAGTAAGTGTCTGAGACTAGATTTGAACTCAGGTCCTTTTGAATCCAGGCTCAGTGTGCTCTATCTCCCTAACTGAACCACCTAGCTGCCTCTCTGGAGTGAAAGGTTGAGGTAAATCCTGACAAAAATTGACTCGGGACTAATTCTATAAAATGAGAATGCCCCCAACGGGCTCTTTCTTTGTTCTCAGAACAGTTGTTGCTTAGTAGAAAAGGTGGTACCATCTTAGGGATTGCCAGCTATTGGAAGTCTTGATTGATTGGCTGGTGAAGGGAAAATGGAACATATGAGTGAAGAATGTAGTAAGAGGAAGATAATAGAGTAGAAGGAAAGCTTGTCCCCAGTTGTGTCTGGAGTACCCTCCTTTCTCTCAGCTACCTCTCAAACTTTAGCTGAAACTGCCTTCCACTGGAAGCTCCTGGTCCTCCACAGCTGCTCATGTCTCCCCACTCCAATTACCTTGCATTTCTTTTGTATACATATACATATGCACACAAAATTACTGTGAACAACTATGATATTGTTTTCCCGGTAGAATGTGAGCTTCTTGGAGACAGCAGCTGCTTTCCATTTGCCTTGATGTCCCCAACATTTAGCATAATTTATGGCACATAGTAGGAACTTAGTAAGTGCTTGCTGATTAATTTTGAAAGGGAATTCTGCTTGGGCATCTGCTTCTGTCTTGGTTGATGCTGTTTCAGCAGATTGGTCAGCAAAGTTCAACACACTCATCATGGTTATGGCCAGGGCAGGATTAAGCAATAAAGCGTGGCCCTACTTCCTGAGTCTGGTCATAAATCTCAGATTTCAATGTTTTCTTCAGGCCGCTACCAAAATAAACTTCCTAAAGCACAAGTGTGGCCATGTTGCTTCTCTGCCCAAGAAGCTGCTATGGGCTTCTATTGCCATTAGGGTAAAATACCACCCTCCCCCTCAGCCTGCACTTAAAGCCCTTCATAGTGTGGCTGGTATTTTCAGCTTATGTCTGGTTGTTTCCCTTCATATCTTCTTCATTCTTGTCAAACTGGCCAAGTCCCTATCCTCTGACTTGGCGTCAACTCTTGCTTCCATGTCTTTGTATGGCCTATCTTCCATTTCTGGGATGCACTCACTTCTCATCTCTTCCCCTTCCAAGAGTCATGGCATATTCTCCATATTCAGGAAGCCATCTTTGATTCCCCTACTTGTTAGTCTTTTGTCTCTCCTCCAATGATCATTTATCTTCTGTATACATGCTTCATTTTACCAGAATGTAAGGGACTTTCACTTTTGTTTTGGTATTATTGTGCCTAGAACAAAGTAGGGGCTTAATAAGTGCTTGTTGAATTGGATCAGTGACTGGAGGGTTGAGTCAGGCTGGCTGGAGAACATGGGTCCCAAAGCCAAGTACACACAAAGGACTTTGCTCAACGGCTTCCCCATTTCTCCCTGGACCTTGGGTTGTTAACATTTTACAAAGTGATTTGGGTCAAACCTCAACTCCTATCATCAAGTTAATTTTCTTATTCTGTGATCTCCTGTGAGTGACTTCACCTCTTTGACATAATTCAGGGGAGCCAAGGGTAAAGAAAGCAATAACAGAGATGGGTTGTTAGTTTTCTGTAGGGTAAATTATCCTCCAATTTTATGATTGCCTTGGAGAAGTCTCTTAAATGTTTTCTGATAGAATTGGCTCACTTGGGTTCCAGGAGAGAGTTTTATCTGGAACCAATTTCTAATTTCTCTGTCTTAGGATAAAAGGTCTATGGGTTGGAAGGATCTCAGAAATGATGTCATTCAACCTTTTCTTCCATTCAGGAATCCCTTGAACATAACCCATAACAGGTAGCTGCCCAGTCTCTACTTGAACATTTCCACCACCTCTTGAGACAATACTTTCTACTTTTGGTAAATTTGAGGGGTTATGAAGATCTTCCTTACATTCAGAAGATAACTGCTTCTCCATAACTCCCCATTTGTTCTACTTCACACCACTGTCAAGCAAAACAAATTATCAATTAATTCCATAAACAGTTATTAAGTTCCTTGGAGGTGCTAAGTATTAAACTGGGATTGGGGAAAGAGAAAAAAATAAAATAGTCATTGCCCTCAGGAAAGTATATGTAAAGTAGTTTCTGGGATGGGGGAAGGGACTAGCAAATGAGGAGATTAGGACAACTTTCTAACCCTTTCAAATTGAATACTCCTTTCCCAGTGCCCTTCAGATGTTTGAACACAGCTATAAAGCCATCCTCCACCATTTCTTCTCCTAGTTACATTCCCTGGTCCTTCTGTCAATTCTCATATGACATGCATCTTCCTTGGGATGAGCTTCCTTTGGATGAATTTGTCAATGTCCTAGTGACAACACACCCCAAGAACTGAGAGTATTACTGTAGGTGGGGTCTGAACAGGGCAAGAAGATGATAGGATGATCACCTCCTTCACTGTAAACAATGTACATTAGACTGGGGCTGCTAAAACTGAAACATTCATGATATTAAATGGGGTTGGCATCAGTAGGATTTTGGACATGTATCAGTGCCTCTCCTGCTGTTTAAATAGTCCCCTGAAAGGACAAGAATCTGTTTGGGATCAGAATGATGGGGAAAGAATAGAAACACTTTAAAGGGCCAATTAAAAAATGAGCATTTGCTTCATGAAGCCTCTTATGCAAGAGTATCCGTACCAATAGAGTATACATTGTCCAAATCATGACTTGTAACGATTCCTATAACCCCCACCCAGCATGATGGCAATTCCTCCTTGGTACGTGAAGGGAGATGATAAGGGAGGCATTGTTCATCCTTGAAAAAGCATAGACCAGAGCCGTGGTCTGGGATTTGGGTGAATTCATGGCAATTGCCTTGCAAATCAAATGGATTTGTAGATTAATGTACTGCCATATTAATTATGTCTGACTTTGTACCTGGGGTGGATGTGATTTTCCTAAACAACAAAGAATAAGAAGGAAGGTCTCAAGTGGACAATTTCTCTTCTGGTGAAAGAAATGCAAGTGAACCAGTATTCATGGTATGATGGTCACATGCATGAAACATGGACTAAATCGTAGAATGTCAAACGAGGGGGGAATCTTGGAAGAGAATGCCAGAGCTAGGAGGGTACTTAGAACGTGGTATATCAGAGCTGGAAGGAAGCTTAGAGATGAGATAATCTCCATCAGTTTCCTCATCTCTAAAATGAGAATTGTAGACTCAGTGATCTCTATGGTCCTTTCAGCTCACGTCAGTGACTCTATTATCTTATAAGAGAGGCAGTGTGATCTAGTCAGAGATTTTGCCTCTGAATGAATGAGAACTGAGATCCAATTGTGCCTTTTAGCCATCCTTGCTGAGTGACCACAGCCCAGTCTTAGCTCCCTGGGCAACTTTCCGAAGCTAGAAACTCCTCTACAGAGGAGTTGTTGATCTCTGTTGATGGAGGGTGGAGGGTATTTCTGTACTGGGAATTCCACACACCAATAAAATCCCAAGTCCAGACTCCCTTCCCTCAAGCATAGTATAAAGGAAGCAACTATTGCCCAAAGAAAGGGTGACTAGTAAAAGCATACATTATTATGTGTGAGCATAACCTGGGTTTGAATCAATACTCTACTAATTCTTACCCTTTTGACCTCGGGCAAGTCATTTCTCTGTGCTTTGGTTTCCTCTTTTGTAAAATGACTGGATTTTACCAGATGCCCCCTAGTTACTTCTGGATCTAAATCTAGAATTCTATGTCTTGTCCTGCATCACGTGTATACATACATACATACATACATATATATACTCAATATCTACCATTTATAAAGGACTTCAAGGTTTAGGAAGCACTTTATATTCCTTTTCTCTCAATTGAATTACACAACTATGTAAGGTAGATGCTAATATTATTATAATTTTACAAGAAGAAAAGTGAGATCGAGGGTCCTTTCAGTTCTACATCATATAATGTTGTCTGTAAAGAATTCGAAGCTGAGTGTTGTCCCAAGATGAAGGGAGGGAAAATTGGGCGCAGGTCATAAGAAGGCTGTGGTACACCAGAAGTATGAAAAAGTGTCATCTAGGAGAGACATGACAAGAAAAAGGGAAGCCATTACAGAGTTAGAGCAACGGGTTAGAGATGGGTCAAGAATGAAAGGAGAGGGCCCTTCCAGTCCTAGAACCAGTGACCCTCAGGTGTTCAGCACTAGAGTTCAGGAAACATTTCCAAAGATATTTAACGCATCTCCACAACAGCTCTGAGAGGCACCTAACAGGTAGCACCTTCCAGATAGCCACTCCCATCTTCAAGTCTCTCCTTTGTTACTCTTCTTTTCATCCTCCTCCCAACTCTGGCCCTGATCCCTTTTTCTGACAATTTCATTGTTAGAAATCTTCCCCGACAGTGTTATCAAAGCCAGAGCTGTTTGTCAAAGACTCTCATAGACAGTTCACAGGTAATTCCCCCCAAGTCCAACAAAACCAGAACCCCAGCAAAAACAAAAACTGGAAACCATTGAAATGCTTGATGATGAGGGAATAGGAAATAAATTGTGGTGCATGAATGCATGAGCTTGTAAGGCAATTAGGATGGGCAAGCATCAGAGACACAAGAAAGTCTGAAAAGATGCAAAGTATATATAAAAAAAAGCCGAATCAGAAGGATGGGATACACACTAATGTAATCACCCAAGCAAAATAGAAGAAGGATAAATTGCCAAATTGTCCTAATGGAGATTCATAGGTAGAGGTGGGGGAAATACAAAATGGTCGTACTGCTCTATGCATGAAAATGAATTAATCTTAAATGTATATGTAGAGCTTATATCAGATTGCTTGCCCTCTTGGGGATGGGGGAAGGGAGGGAGGGGTAGAAAATTTATAATTGAAAGTCTTATGGAAGTCAATGTTAAAAACTAAAAAGAAAAAAAGAAGAAAAGAAAATGATTTAATCTCAATGTAAATAGTTATTAAGAAGCATATTTGTGTTGATGCTTAATAACAAGTTTCTAATAAAATATTTAGTTTTTATAATGAGAAAAACAATGAACCTTTTGTATTCCCTATTGCCTCTAGGATACAACAGAAATCTTTCAGTGTGGCATTTTTAAGGCCTGTCATTCTACCTTTACAGAGTTAATAAATAATTCATATGTTCTGTATTCTATCCAAACTGGACTATTGGCTATTGTCTTAACCCACTACTCCATCTCCCACTTCTGTGGCTTTATCTAGGTTGTGTCTCATGCCTGGAATACATCCTCCCATGATTTCCATTTCCTAGAATCCATAGCTGCCTTTATTCTTCAGTTGACGTCCTATTTCTTATGGGAAGCTTTTCCTGATTCCCTTACTTGAGAAAGTTCCCTCTTCATCAACTCATCTCATATATATTTAACTGTTTACACATTAGATTCCTCAAGCAGAATGGAAGCTCCCTGAGGACTGGGACTTTTCTTTTTTTTGTCTTTGCATACCTAACATCTTGCAATGAATTGCCTTTCACTTATTAGTTGCACACTAACGTTTATTGGATTAGATCAGAAGGATGTAACAGAGAGAAGGAAAGAAAGGAGGGACAACTGAATATTGGGAGCTAAGTAAGAGAAATGAGACTCTTCTCACAGAGGCTAGTGTTGAATTGTCTGTTAAGGACATGGTTTCTTTATGAAAAAATGATTGATATCAAATGACTAATATAGAAATGTTTTACATGATTGCACATGTATAAACTATCTCTGATTGTTTACCATCTCAAGGAGGAGTGATGGGAGGGAGGGACAGAATGGTGAACTCAAAACTTTGAAAAAATGCTAAAAATTTTTAACATGTAATTAGGGGAAAGTAAAATGCGAATTAAAATTATTGAGAAATTTTGTTGTTATATCACCTTTCTTTTTAAACATATTCCTCCCCAGCATACTCAGAGAGCTGTCCTTGATAACTAATAATTTTAAAAAGAGACAAAAGTCAGCAAAACTGGGTCTGATAGTAGGTTCTACACCCATAGCCTCCCACCTCTCCTAAGAAGAGAGGAAGGTACCTTGGTAAGTAGTTTCTTGTACTGTAATGAATGATATGTATCCATGAGTGGTATTCATAAAGAGGTCATTCATTAATGGTCAAAAGAAACAGGAGACAAATAGTAGTGGCTGGTGGTTCTCTCCTGAGAGGTGCTGAGCTATCCAAAAGTGGACTAAATCTCCTTGTGAGATAGCGGGTACTTTTTCAGTAGAATTCCTTAATTGTAAGAACAAGGGGTAGGGAAGTGTTAGGAGGGATTGCTATTCGAATAAGGACAGGAATTGATGCCCTTAGAGGTTCCTTTGTCTCCGAGGCTCTGTGAGAACAAAGGACACAGAACTTTGAAGCTGGAAGGGATCATCCAGCCCCATCTCATCATTCAACAGATGAGGAAACAGCATGAAGAAGGTGAATTGTTTTTTCATAAAGTGACCTAGTGGCCAAACTTGGACTTGAGAGTGTTTTGGGACTCCCAAAAGAAGCCTAGGCATCTTTCTACTGTTCTAAGTTGTATCCACCATAGTACCTGTCAGAGAGCTGGTTCCTTCCCAAGAAATTGTCTTATATTTGCTTTGCATGTTATATATACATGCTGCTTCCCTTGATAGAATAAGCTCCTTGTAGTGACTATTTCTTTGTTGTTTAGTCCTGTCTTCAGTACTTAGGACAGTGCCTGGCCCATAGTAAGTCCTTAATAAATATTTGTTGACTATGGCTAATGCTATCAATATGTCAGTCAGTAGTAGGTTTCAGTAAGTAATTAGTAGTAAATAGTAGACTGAAGTCTTTTAAAAAATAAATTTATTTTGGTTTACTTCATTCAATTCCACAAGATTTTGAGTTTTAAAATTTCTCCCCCATTCCATTCCCCCCTCCCCAAGATGGCATGTAATTTGATGTAGGCTCTACATATACATTCATATTAAACATATTTTCACATTAGTTATGTTGTAAAGAAAAATTATAACCAATGGAATGAACCACGAGAAAGAAGAAACAAAACAAAAACGAGAAAACAAATAATATGCTTCGATCTGCATTCAGACTCTGTAATACTTGCTCTGAATGTGGATAGCATTTTCCATCATGAGTCCGGTCTTAGAAGCTTACATTGCTGAGAAGAGCCAAGTCTATCAAAGTTAGTCATTGCACCATGTGACTGTAACAGTGTACAATGTTTTCCTGGTTTTGCTTGCCTCATTCAACATCAGTTCACATAAGTCTTTCCAGGTTTTTCTGAAGTCCTCCTGCTCATCATTTTTTTATAGCAGAATAGTATTCCATTACTTTCATATATTACCATTCCCCGTTCAGCCATTCTCCAATTGATGATCATCCACTCAATTTCCAATTCTTTGCCACCACAAAAGAACTGCTCTAAATATTTTTGTCCATGAGTCCTTTTCCCATTTGTATGATCTCTTTGGGATATAACCCTAGAAGTAGTGCTGTTGAGTCAAAGGTATGCACAATTCTATAGCCCTTTGGTAGAGTTGTAAACTGATCCAACCATTTTGGAGAGTAATTTGGATCAGTTCACAACTCCATTAACAATGCATTAGTGTTCCAATTTTCCCACACCTTCTCCAGCATTTATAGTTTCCCCTTTTTGTTATGTTAACCAATCTGACAAGTGAGATGTGGTACTTAAGAGTTGTTCTGATTTTCATTTCTCTAATCAATAGTGAGATATATTTAATTTATTCCTCTAAAAACTGTCTGTTCACATTCTTTGTAGACTGAAATCTTACTATAACAATTTACTAAAACTGTCCATCAGATTCAGAATTAAATCTACTTTGAGTTCAAAACTGCAGGAAATGTTTCAACCTTTGTCTTGACTTTTCCGTTTCCTGCCTTATCACATTTTATTGATTCCTGGAAAAATCTAGCAGAGTTCTTTCCTTCCTGGCTCCCAAAGCCAGTGATCTTGCAAGCTTCTCTCAGCCGAGGTTAAAGATTAAAGTGCTAAGGTTGAAAGAACCATGGGATGTCTGAATTGGAAGGTATCATGGGGTCCCTCTGCTCCCATCTGCCACCCAATGCAGAAATCTCCCCCAAGGTACCTCAAGGCACCCTTCAAGTCAGAGCTTGAAGATGTCCCTCCTCCTCCCAGGGTCTCAGAAGACACCTGCCCCATCCCATACCTGGACAGGAATGCCTTCTACCATATTTCCAACTATGATGACCCAATCTCTATCTGAAGACCTCCAGTGGCAGCCCATTTCATTTTTGCATAGTCTCATTGTTGAGAAGTTTTTCATTTATATGGCGGTGAAACCTACCTTTCTGTGATTTCTATGCCTCTGGAATTATACAGAATGGTACAGAACTCTCACATTTTGACAGAGCAAGTGTTGCAGAATACTTTATATCTGACAATTCCATAACGCAAGGAGTAGACATACTATTCTCTGTGTGGGTGTGTGTCTCCCAGTGAGCAAGCCCCTCTGACATAGATCAGAAAGTGTTTTGCAACTTATAACTTCAGGGGGTTGGCTGAAGGTGAGAGACAAAGGAACCTATCCATGGTCTCATGTAGCCAGGATGTTCCAGAGATGGCAGTTGGACCTAATTATTCCTGACTCCAAGATTAAATCTGTATCTACTATATGACATTGTCTCTCATCTTTTATAGATAAGGAACCTAATAAGAGAGAGGATATGACTCCCCCATCTTCATCCCTAGGAACACACAGCTAGTAAATATTTGAGATAAAATTCAAGCCCAGGTTTCTTCTGCCTTCAGGACCAGGACTGGAACCACTGCCCCCAGCTGCATCTTAAGACTTCCCCTCCCCCTTTCTCTCACTCCCCATCCCCCCTGCAATGGAAAGAGCTAAAATCACATTTTAACAGCAGGATGCTTTGGGGTCTAATTACCATGACTCAAATTAATATTTATTATGCAATTATTCATCTTTGTAATTGCTAGTACCCAGAATAAAGAACAAAGACTTTAATTAGAGCACTTTGAATATTATTAAAAGAGAATGTCAGAATACTATCTGGAGGCAGCTTCTCTGTCAAACTCCCCTTGGTCTCTTTACTTGGTGTTTCCAGGCTCTCCCAAGAAGGCTTTGTTTCCCCACCTGTCTCATTGTTCTGACATGGTCCTGAAACATTTTATGTGCATCCGACTCAGACACTCAGGGGCACCTGGAGAGAAGAGGCAATCCCTGCCCCATCCCACCCCCAAACCAGGGAAAGGAAGGAGGGGTTGAGTGGAAGCAGAAGAGCTGGATCAGAAGCAAACCTGCACCTTCTCCAGTCTTCAATTGCCTCATCTGTAAAGTGAAAGGACTGGACTAGGTGGCTGCCAACTCCCCTTCCAACTTTACATCCAATGAACCCTACAAATCCGAGGTTCAGTAACTTAACAAGTGGACCTCAGTTCCCCCCGCTGCACCATGGGATGATCATTCCAACTGCACCTCCCTTATAGGCTATGGAGCCCTTGGGATACGGAAGCATTTCGTAGAAGCCATTATTATTTTTGTGAGCTATGATCTTTCTTGTCATCTTACATTGCATGGAGTACAGATAGAAATTGTTGCAGGGCGTGGTAGTATCATAGTATTGTTCTTTTATGACAATAATTAGTGGTAACGACTAATGATTCCAAAAAGATAGGGAGTAAGTCCATGATTTTGTGGGCATTGAGGCCTTCCGGGTACCGAAGTGCTCTTCCTCAGGGCAGGCAGCCCCTTCACTGCAATTTCAAGTCTTAAGAGAGTTGCCCAGAACACAGAGAAGAGAAACGACTCGCCCAGGGCCACACACCTTGTAGGTGTCATTGGTAGGTGTCAAGGTCTCCTTGATTCTCCATTTTACCACTCTGCTTCTTGATAATAACTGTCGGCTTTCTTTGAAGGCTTTCAGGTTTGCAAAGTGACTTATAGATATCATTTCATTTGATCCTCACAATAACTTGTAGGTGCTCTAATTATTTTCGTTTTCCTGAGACCCAGAGAGTTTAAATGACTCAGGGTCACACAGCTTGTAAGTACAAGTTTGGTGGTTTGTTCCTCAGATATATAAAATGATTGCCTCTTTTTTGGTAACAGAATAAAAAGGATTGTGATGTGAGCTTTCTTGTACGGATTCAGTACAAGTATCTTTGGGATAATTCCAGTAACAGGCAGAGTGATGGGGGATCCTGTCTGCCCCTCAGTCTGTTCATGCATGATTGTGACAGATTCTCCTAAGTCTCCAAGACGTGAAAACTTTTCCTCCTATGGGGCTTGGAGATGATGAGAATCCGGCGTGGTGACATCCATTAAAATGTTGCTGTTCAAATGCTCTGCATCAAAGTCCATCCAGGTAGTTGTCTCCTCTGTTACTGCTCAAGTCCCAGGTAAGTTTGTTGACTTTTCAAAGATATTTAGGCATCTATATCTATAATGTCCATCCATGAAAGACCATGACCTTTTGATGACTAGTGACTAGTCATCAAAACAAGTATTTGTGTAGCATCCACTCTGTGGCAGGCAATGTACTAAGTGTTGGGGACACAAGGAAAGTCCAAAACATAGTCCCTGGTCATGATTATCTGGCTATGAACTGACATCAAAACCTTCTCTGTTTCTTGATTGGCTTAACCATTTGTTCAATTTTTTTGCCAACATGTTACTGACTTAGACCATGTCACCCACAGAAGATATTTTTATTTCACTGCTAATTCTTGACCATTTCATAGACTACAACAAGAGGCCGACTATCTTCAGTTATACTCAACCTATCTATCACATGAGACTGTCATTAAACTCCACTGGTACTCTGCTTGCCCCGAAAGATTTTCTGTAGGTTTTTATCTTTTTCTCATGTGCTTTGGAAAGCCTATCAATCTTCCTTTTGGGGAAGAAGGGCTAATTTTTGTATAACTGCCTTAGGACCTTGGATTTCATTAATATTTTACAGCATTCTATTAGGATATTTTTCAAATTTGTTATGGTCCATTTTATAGTTCCACAAATGTATGTTAAGATGGGAATGGTGTAGGTGTTGACTGCTTTAAATGTGTTATGCCCATTTATTACTTTGAATGTACTTAGATTATATATACCACCTATTATGTATTATATATATTATTATGATTTTGCACTGTCCAACCTGTATTGGCTTTCTTGAATTCTGGGAACTGTCACCCAGCAGGAAGGGATGAAAAGTGCAAGCAGAATAGGTATTTTTTTTCCTCCAGCTTTTTCCTCCACTTACCTTCATCTCTGCAAAGATAAACAAAAAACTATGGCAAGAGGGATTTTGTTCAGCTGGAGTGACAGGTGGGAGGAGGCCCCAAGATCTGAGGTGCTTTATTCTCATTTGTCCTCTCTATTTGTGAACAGTGAAGGATGAGGTCTTCTTTGATGATGAAATGATTTTTGATAATAGAAAGGGATTTTTGGAGATGCTCTCTGATGTTCCTCATGCCCCGTGGGAACATGGACAAAGGTCAAGCTCAGCTGAATCACAGGCACAAATAGCACTGGCTCGTGATTTAACCTGGGGAAATAATGATAAGTCTACACGGGCTAGGGTACCAAGCCACTCCCTATTCTGAACCCAAGCACACAGACTAGACTGGGTTCAGTTCTGGGGATGTTGGCCTATAACAAAGAAAAATGGCTTCCTTTGCCCACATTCTTGCTCCTTATCCTTTCACTCCAGTGTCCTGGGGACAATTTCACTCACAGCTTATATTATAACTCATGTCTAGGGTTTCTTCAAAATGGAGGGCGAAAAAGGTACTTAGTCAATCTACAAAATTAATTATGGGGCAGGTAATTTATTTCTACACACAAAAGAATTGCTAAACATAAATGACAGTGAGAATTTTACAGAATGACTTAAATAATTTAATGATTTGGTAACCTAACTTCTAAGTACAGTTATAATCTATTAGGAGGTTGATACTTAAACTTAATTGGAACATAAAGTAGTTTGTAGGGCTACTAATTGGGCATTTTACATTTTACCTTGTTTCTGTGCTGTCCAAACAACTCCCAGTATTTATTTGCTACTAATATCAGTCTCAGGTCAATTTTCTCCTAGAGCACTGACTCACCCCTTGAAGACTTTTAGCTCCAAAATAGTGGAAACTCTAGACCTTTTAAATTTACCAGGGTCACCTCCAAGACTGGACATAGCCACCATAGGAAAGGTACTCATTGACTTCAGATCAGGAAAACAATAAATACAACCTAGACTTGCTCAGGTAGGAAAAGTACTTCAGATATTGTGTGCTCACAGTCACATGGAGTCTGGGGTAGGAGTTAGGGCAGGCTGCTCTTTTTCTACTTCCCAATTCAAGAAGCAGCTTGGAACAGTCAACATTATTTGCATCAGAAATACAAGAGAGAGGGTGAGGGACTGGTCCATCTACTGAGTCATCATTTCTTCTCGATCCATATATGACCAATGGGGAGATTACTTATCATCATTTAGCCCTGAGCCAGAATATGGGCTTCAAAGCTCCCTGATTCTAGTTGCCCAGAATCAGAAAGGGCAATGCTTCAAGAGCTGGTCCTATAAACCAATACAACCTTACCACAGTGGGAGTGCGGTGGTCATCTAACAAAGGACAAACTC
Source organism: Potorous gilbertii (assembly GCA_028658325.1). Classification (NCBI taxonomy): domain Eukaryota; kingdom Metazoa; phylum Chordata; class Mammalia; order Diprotodontia; family Potoroidae; genus Potorous; species Potorous gilbertii. The sequence goes on along the minus strand of CM053770.1, from coordinate 242,374,733 downwards.
ATTTCCTCTATCCTTTAAGGGTGGAATTTCTGTGGAAGTTCTCTGTGATGTAGCTTGGAGTTTGCTCTGGGATTGGGGGCATCATTGCTCACAATCATAGAGTGCCTCCACTGGGAGGGACTTGAGAACATTGAACTACTAGATAGAATAAAATAGAACTACAAAGATGATCTCATTTCTTACATTAATAAAGAAATTGAAGCTTAGAATGTGACTTGCCCCAAATCAATAGTAACGAGCAATTATTTTTGGAGGGGGAACAAAGGGAACTGGTGTTGAGAGCTTTGTAAAATGTCTTTAAATTTATTTTTAAAGACAGATTTAGTTCAGGGTAACAGAGACAGAAACATCAGCACACCAGTCCACCATGGACAGAAACTAGCATGCAGAGGCTGCTTCTAGGAGGGGACAGCAGGGTGAGGCTCACTTGGGGTGCCACCTCTGAATTTGAGAAATGTCATAGGGTAGCTTTCTGTTTTAACTAGATGTTGCTGCCAGGTGTTAAGCTGTGTTTTTTCTATGCTGTTGAAAGAATATAGGGACTGTTGGCACCCTCTGAATTTCACTGCCCTGGGACAAGGCCCCAACTGCTCCATTCTACTTACAACTCTATCCAAGGTCAAACAGTGATTTAATGGTAGTACTTAGAATGAATGTCTCCTAGATCTCCTGTCTCACAGAAAAAAAAACTAGGAGAGTTTAGGGATGCAGAGAAAACAATAGGGAAGGATTTTTGCTTGGGTTCAATGACCTCGGAGATTCTTTTGTTTCCAGATATTGACTCTTTAATAGAGAGAAGCAATATTCTCCAGCCTCTTTACCATTCCTAGTTTCTGGGAAAGTTGGAGCTCTTATCTGTAGGGGGTGAGGGGGACAGAGAGAGAGAGAGAGAGAGAGAGAGAGAGAGAGAGAGAGAGGGGCAGGTAGCAGCCTGGCTAAGAAGAGTCAGCCTCTCTGGGAACTCCTTCTCCTGAAGATGAATCATTTAATCAATCAATCAACATTTATTAAGCACCCAGTGTTAGGCACTTGGCTAAGTATGAAGGATACAAAAAGAGGCAAAAGTCAGTTGGTGTCCTCGAGGAGCTTATACTCTAACAGAGGAGATAACATGCAAACACATATTTACAAAGCCAGAATTGGGACCTCAGTGTCCACCTCCAAATCCGGTTGGTCTTTCTTCTATAATGTATTGCAGGTTCATTAGCTGATGGTCCACACGCCAAGAGATAAAGTGACTTGCCTATTAAAGTCACACTTGCCTATTAGGAAAACAAAGGGGAATTCAATCCAAATATTTATTTATTGCTGCATATTTTCTTAAGCTGATGAGTTACATAATAAGGTAATTGGTATTCAGGCACTTAGCCTCCTCACCCTCCTCATCCCCACCCCAATTACTATCCCCTCTCTGGGTATTTTTCCATCCTGATACAGCAGTTCTATGTCTCTGGACTGTTGAGATATGGAGACCTGATCATTTCCATCTCATTAAAATGTTATTTGCAAGTCAATGCCCATGGAAATAATACACACTTCTGTCAGTTGGGTCCTGGCTTTTCTCTGGAATGAAACAGTGGACCCCAAGGTCAATGGCACCCCAAGCTGTACCTCAGGGTGTGACAAATGAGAAGGTGGAGAGCTAGGGGAGGAGCAGATGTTGGTTTAGGGGAATGATCAAGGCATTGACTGGAGTCCAGCATGGTAACATGTCATTGCTCTAACACCTTAAAGTTTACAGAGCTTCTTCCCCACACTGGCTTGGGAGATTGTAGTTTCACATATAATATTATCTCCATTTTAGAGATGAGAAAACTGAAGGTCCAACTGATTTGCCCACAGTCATCCAGTCAGTAAGTGATAGTCAGATTTCGAATTCTGGTCTCTTGACTCAAATCTCATGGCTTTGACTTCTTCCTCTCCCTGACTCTGTGCTTGATCCTGTTTGATTCTACAAGAATTTAATTAAGCACCTACTATATGCCAGGAGCTGTACTGGGTGCTGGTGACGCAGAGACAAAACCCTTGCTCTCAAGGGGTTTATATTCTCCTAGGTTTTATCCTGTGTCCATTTCATTCCTCCTCCACTCAGATGACTCCCAACTCTACCTCCAACCCCAGCCTCTCTTCTGAGTCCCGGGCTCAAATTTCTAGTTTCTTATAGCACGTCTCCAACTGGAAACACTACTGGCACTTTTGGCTATCTTGAGAGGTAGTTAAGTCCTCATCAAGCCAAAGCTCTACTGGGTTAGACTAGATGATAATAGTTCCTGGTTTTCTGTCACTTTAGGACTTCCAAAGCGCGTTTCTCACATTTGCGCTAGGTGGGGAGTGAGAATATTAGCAGTCTCAGGTAACAGGGGGAACACGCCAAGAGATAAAGTGACTTACCTATTAAAGTCACACTTGCCTATTAAGAGTTATGACTGGGAAACAAATCCAGAAGCCCTGGTATTTGTCCCATGATGCAGTCTGTTGCTAGATGACTGGCTTGCATGATCTCTGAATTTCTTTTCTTTTAAATTTCTTGAATTTGTAATTCAACAAATTTCACCCAACCCACCTTTATTAAGCGTCTTCTGTGGGCAAGGCATTGAGCTAGCCTCTGGGTGAGACAAAACTCTGATCAGACCTGGTCCCTGCTCTGGTGGAGTTCCCACTGTAGTGAAGAGACAGGTGAAATGAGATAGAAAGGTCAAATTAGGAAGGAGAAATTCACAATCATAAATTTTCAAAGTTCATAGGGACTTCCAAGATCATGGGGCTCAACCTGCACCTGACTAGAAATCCCTTATATTACATGCCTAACAAGTAGTTTTCCCTCTCCCTCCCCCTGTACCCTGGAGCCTCCCAGAATCCATCCAGGTTGCTTACTGCTCACAGAGTTTTGGAAAAGCTGAAACAATTTTCTCTAGTGAAATGGTCGACAAGTGAGTCTTGCCATTTTCCCTGCCACAGCATCCTAGAGGTTTCTCCTTTATTCTCTTCACACCCTTAGCACTCTCCTCTGACTTATTTATGTAACCCAAAGATCCCTGGGCCTTGCCATCCAACCCCAACGTACCCCTAGGACTTTTCATCTCTTCATAATAATAGCCAATATTTATGCTTTAAGGTTTGCAACTGAACTTTCTTTTATGTATTATCTCTCCTGATTAGAATGTGAACTGCTCAAAAATAGGGGCTGACTTGCTCTTTTTTAAATACCCAGAACATAGCACAATGGTTGACCTGTAGTAAGGATATAACAAATACTTTATCATTCATTCATTCATTCATTCACTCACTCATTCACTCACTAATTCATTCATTCATTCATGCACTCATTCATTCATTCATTCATTCATTTAGCCTCTTCTTCAAAGACCTCCAGTGTTGAATAACTCAGCACCTCCAAAGGCATTTCAAACCCAGACTGAGGTCCCCTTGAGCCAATGACATCAGTGGTTTGGTTTTCCTTCAGAGAAGGTCAAGTATCATTTCAGAGAGACAGTCCCCAACAAAGAGCCAGAGAAGCATTCATCCATGGTGAATGTGAGCATGAAAAGCCAGACCCCAGGTTGGTAATAAAGATACAATGACTGTCAGACCCCATTCTCTCCTCTCAATTCACTTCTGTCTTATAAATGTCAAGCTTTCTCTTCAATGACCCTTAAAAAGACATTTATCATCAGTACAGATGAGAGGAAAAGTGGTTTGGCTCAGAAATACAAGAGCTGGGGCTGGGACATTTAACACTGGCTTCATAATTCAGGAACCATCAGGAAGAAGTAAAACATTGTAAGGAAAGAACCCTGGATTTGGACTCAAAGATCTGGTTTGGAATCCTAGATTTGCTACTTACTGCCAGCGTGACTTTGGACAATTCTCTTTCCTTCTCAGAGTATCTATTTCTTCATCAATAAAGGGGCAAAGAGGACATGATGATTTCTAAGTTCCTTCATATATGACATACTATTTCCCATCTCCATATCTTTGCCCAGAAAACGTATCCTCCCAGGCTTGGTATACACTACCTCCCTCTTCACTTCGTTCCCTTTTAGAATCATTAATTTCCTCCAAAACTCAGTTGAAGTGTTGCCTCCTCTAGGAGGCAACTTCTCCAGCTGCTAATTCCTGTGCCCTGATTTCTCCTCCCATGGCCACACCCCCCCCAAATATCCTTGCATTGATTCCTTGCTGTGCCCAACTCCTGGGGTTTCTTCTGGGTAGGGTCTCAGTTTTAACTAAGGGCTTGCATTTTTCTCTGATTCTGAAAATAGGCACAAAATCATTGATTTAGTTCTTTACAGTACTAAAGACCAGATCACACCCGGATCAATGGAAGAAGCTGAGGCTGTATGAGTGGGAGAAGAGGTGCCTTAGAGGGGGCACTCTCTTCAGGGAGTGTCTTGTGGGACACTTGTGTCTAGCTGTCTTGTGGGAGAAGAGCTAGAATCATTCTATTTCACTTCAAAGGACATAACCAGGAGACGTGTGCATGTGTGCTCTCAAGTGGGGGGCTAGGGATGGGGGGAGGGAGGAGGCTCTTTTCAGTTCAACAGAATATTACTACCAGTCATCATTTATATATCACTCTAAGGTTAGTAAAATGCTTCATGAGTATTATCTCACTCCATCCTCACAGTAGCTATTATGGTCCCCATTCTACAGATGAGAAAACTGAGGCACAGTGGTGAAATGCCTTGCCAAGAGTGCCACAGCCAGTGACTGAGGCTAGATTTGAGCTTGGGTCTCCTGACTCCAGTTCCAGTTCTCTTTGCAATCTGGATCCTCCAAGCTGCTCATCTGGGTACAATGTTAGCTGTCCCATACAGAATGGGTGACTTCCAAGGACAATGGATGCCCTGTCCTAGAAGATACTGAAGCTTTTCTTGATCAGGGATACTTAAGGTCTGGGCAGGGGGACTAGAAGACTTTTGGGAGTTCTTCCAACTCTAAGATTCAATGTTCCTTTGATTTCATGTTTATTTGACTGATTCTGTGACTCTTTGATAGTTGTAATTCTAAGCCTCCAGGATTCTTTGGTTTTAAGGTTTCATGCTTCTGTGATTCTGCTCTTTGATGACTCTCTGATATTAAGATTTTGTAATTTTCCTCTAATTCTTGGAGATCATGATTCTCTGCTTCTGTGAGGCTGAGACTGATGGACACACATCCCTAGGATCCTGGGCCCCCCTCAGCAGTAGGTTGGATGTGGCAAGCACTGCAAGTTTTCAGGCAGCAGGTAGCCAGCATTGCAAGGGAAGGCTATGAAACATCCATGAATCATTAACAGCTTGACTTGAGCGAAAATCGCACCCCCTCCTCGGCCACCCGCTTTGGTTTCTCACATTTGGTTTTGCACTAAGACAGAGAACTCGCCTCATCCTTCCTTCCTTATGATCTCATTCTTTTGAAAAATGCTTCATGGATACTTACTTTTTCTATCGATCTCATTTCCCAATACCACCTCCTCCATCCATCTCGTCTTGTTCCAAAGACACAGAGTTAAATAAAGCAAAGTTAATGACTGGATTTTGTTGGACATGCTTGTTTCAGCACCTGTGGTCCAGCCCCTTCCTGAGTAAAAGGAAGGGACTCTACCTTATTCTCATTCGTATGGAGGCAAGATTGTACATTGCATTCCTTTGAGTTCCTATGTATTATCTAACTTTTTAGGGACAAGTTTCTGCAGGTGGAAGTCTTGAGGAATGGGTTTTTGAGGTCTCTTCCTGAGAAGTCTGATGCTCTTGTGATCAGAGTCAGAATACACCTTTGGCATTCAGTGAACACAGTCATGATAACTGTGAAAAATAAAAGTCACCTTCTCTGAGCAGAGAATACAAGTGCACCAGAATGCCTACTCACTTTGGTTCTGCACCATTTCACAAAGATTTACAAAGCAAGGACAATTCCATATTGGGTACAGGGATGGCACAGATAATTCAAAAACATATTATTAGAGGTATGGAGAAAATAGAATCATACAACTAGACTTTGGAGGGACCTTCTTGCCATAGGTCACCTAGCTTGACCCTCTTGCTTTTCAGATGAGGAAACTGAGGCACAGAGAGATGAACTGATGTGCTCTTGTTCTGTCATTGCTCACAAAGAGACTGTTGGATACTCAGAACTGTGCTGTAGATGGAGTCCATAGGACTGGGCTCTCTTATTACTGACTCCAGAAGCCTGACATTATTCCATGAATGGCACCAGGTCCCTGATTCATCCTGCACAGAATCCTTCTGGTTAGCTGCTCAGTCTGGGGTGGTGGGTCAGGATGGGTGGCTTCTCTGAGTTGTTGCAATCCTCACTCTTAACCCCTGGGGAAAACATAGCCTTTGGGGATGTTTGTTCAGAAAAACCCATACACAATTTACACTGCCCCCCCCCCAGCCACCACACTCTCCTGTACATTCTCTCTCTCTGTCTCTGTCTCTCTGTCTCTCTGTCTCTCTGTCTGTCTCTCTCTCTCTCTCTCTCTCTCTCTCTGTCAGTACAAACTAGCAGTACTGTTCCCTTTCATCCTCACAACCACGCCCCTTGAACAGTCTTCCCCCTTAGCACCCCCATACACAACCAATCCCCACCTCCCCAGCCAATAGCTTTGGCCAGACTCTGTTACAGTCAGCGGATGATTTTACTTCACTGATTACCAGCATCATAAGACCATCAGAACCACTGCTTTATAGCCTATTAAGTAATTAACCACTGCAGGTAGCTATGAGTTCTGTGGCTTGGCTTGGACTCATCCTTTAGACTAGGGGTTCAAGTGAAGATAGAAAAAAGGGGTCCTTATCTAGGGGTCCCTAGATTTACCCCTTCCCCCACATTTATTTCCATCTGCTCACATGCTGTTAATTTCTCTCTTTCTTTTTAAAAAAGAGCCTGACTTGGCTTTGCCCTATCACGTCAGTTTTGAATCAAAGACATCCTGCCCATTTAACAGCTGAAAGCTGTCTTTTCAACCTAATCAATGCAAGCCCACCTATTGTTTTGTCTGGAGCCAAATGGGGGAGGGAAAGTTATCTCACCCACTCCTAACCCCAATTCTAAATAGCTGGAAAATAATCAAGCTTTCCATGGATAGATTTTAGCAGAGGATGGGGGTGGATTTGTGAAGTTGAGTTGGAAAAACTATATTACTAAATGCTAACTGAAATTTAGCATTTCCTTCAATTATGAAGCTCTCAATGAGGATGATTGTGAGAAATAGTCTGCAGGTTTCATAAGACTATCATGTGATACACAAAATACTGAGAATCCTGTCTTGGTGTGTGACCCTGTTTGCTGGGAAAAGAAAATATGGGGGGGACAAGGAGGAACCCTGCATTTAGTGTCAGGGGATCTGATTTCTAATCCTAGCTAATTCTTTTTTTTCTGTTTGAATAGTATTTTATTTTTTCTCACAATTGCATGTCAAGAAAATTTTTAGCATTCACTTTTACAAGATTTTGAGTTCCAAATTTTTCTCCCTCTCTCCCCTTCTCTCTTCTGAAAATGGTAGGCAGTTTGATGTAGTTTATACATATGCTATCATGTGAAACATATTTTCATATTCATCAAAGTTGTAGAAGAAGAAACAGATCAAAAGAAAAAAAATGAGAAAGAATGAAGTAAGTGAAAAAAATACACTTCAATCTACATTCAGAGTCCATCAGCTCTTTCTCTGGATATGGATAGCATTTTCCTTCATGAGTCCTTTGTATTTGTCTTGGATCATTGTGTTGCAGGGGAAAGCTGAGTCATTCATAGTTGATCATCATATGATGTTGCTGATACTGTGTACAGTGTTTTCTTGGTTCTGTTTATTTCCCTTTACATCTGTTCATGTAAGTCTTTACAGGTCTTTCTGAAATCTGCCTGTTCATCTTTTCTTATTGCTCAATAGTATTTCATTACATTCATATATCACACCTTGTTCAGCTATTTCCTGGTGGATAGGCATCCCCTCAAGTTCCAGTATTTTGCCTCCATGAATAGAGATGCCATAAATATTTTTGCACATGTAGGTCTTTCCCTTTTTTAAATGATCTCTTTGGGATACAGACCTAATAGTAGTTTTGCTGGATCAAAGGGTGTGCACAATTTGGTTGCCCTTTGAGCATAGTTCCAAATTGTTCTCCAGAATGGTTGGATAGGTTCTTAATTCTACCAACAGTACTTTAGTGTCCCAATTTTCCCACATTCTCTCCAACATTTATCATTTTAATTTTTTGTCATATTAGCCAAAGTGATGGGTGTGAGGTAGTATTTCAGAGTTGTTTTATTTTTCATTTCTCTGATTAAAAGTGATTTAAAGCACTTCTTCATATGTCCATAGATATCTTTGTTTTGAAGAAAACTGAAAACTGCTTGTTTGTATCCTTTGAACATTTATCAATTGGGGAATGGCTTGTATTCTCATAAATCTGACTCAGTTCTCTATATATTTGGTAATATATATTCACACACATATATGCATACATATATATGTAAATACTTGATAAATAAGGACTTTATCAGAGACATTTGCTTTCTTCTTTCCTTCTAATCTTGGTTGTATTGGTTTTGTTTATACAAAAGTTTCAAACTAATGTGATCAGAATGATCAGTTCTGCATTTTATAGTGCTCTCTATCTCTTGTTTGGTCATGAATTCTTTCCCTTCACATAGATCTGACAGGTAGGCCATTCTTTGCTTTTCTGCTTTGATTACTTCATTGTCTCTCGTACTTTTTTGCAAGATGTAGTTTCCTTCCTTCTCTCTTTTAATTTAATTTAATTTAATTGTAAAAGCAATCAGGATTGATACCCCTGCTTTTTTTTCAGTTGAAGTGTGATAGGTTCTGCTCTGGTCCTTTACCTTTACTCTGTGTGTTTTCTGCTTAAGGTGTGTTTCTTGTAAGCAACACATTGTAGGATTCTGTTTTTCATCCACTTTGTTAACTACTTCCATTTTATGGGAGAATTCATCCTATTCACACTCACAATTATGATCCTTACCTATGTACTGCCCTCTATCCTATTCTTTCTCCTATTTGTCCTCTCTCCTTTCACTCTTTCCCACCTTACCAGTGTTTTGCTTCTACCTACCACTTCTCCTGATGTGCCCTCTCTTGGTCAGTCATTCCCCTCCCTCTCCCTGCCCGCACCACTTTTCTTATACTCCTCCTCTCTTACTTCCTTGTCCAGTAAGATAGATTTCTATATTCAACTGATAGCATACATTATTCATTTTTGAGCCAATATTGATGAGAATAGGGTTCAAGCAATACCCATTGCCACTGCCCCCATCTTTCCCTCCACTGTAATGTCTTTCTTTCCTCTTCATGTAAGATAATTTACTCCCTTCTCACTCTCCCTTATTTCTGCCCCCATTGTACTCCTATTTCTCATATCTTAATTTTTTTTGTCATATCCTCAAATTCACCTTATATTCCTTTGTCTATATATATTCCTTCTATCTGTACTGTTAGTGATACAATTTTTAAGAGTTACAAGTATCATCTCTGTTGGATCCCTTATGTTTTTTTCTTCCCTTTACCCTCCCTTTTTTTTACCTGTTCATGCTACTCTTGGGTCTTGACATTAGAGCTAAAATTTTTGGTTTAGTCTGGTTTTCTCTTCATGAAGATTTGAAATCCTTCCATTTTATTGAATAACTATTTCCCCTTTGAGGTATTATGTTTAATTTTGACAGGTAAGTGAACCTTGGTTGTAGTCCTAGCTCCTTTGCCCTCTGAATATCATGTTCCATGACCTCCAATTCTCTAATGTTGCAGCTGTCAAGTTCTGGGTGATCCTAATTATGACTCATTTATATTTAAATTGTTTTTTTCTGGCCACTTGTAGGAATTTTTTTCTTAACCTGATAGTTCTAAAATTTGGCTCTAAAGCTCCTTGGGGTGTTTACTTTTGGATCTCTTTCCTGAGGTAATCAGTGAATTCTTTCAATGCCTACTTTGCCCTCTGGTTCCAGGACATCAGAGCACTTTTCCTTGATAATTTTTTGAAGATGCTTTCTCGGTTCTTCTTTTGATTATAGCTTCCAGGTAGTCCAGTTATTCTGATACTGTCTCTCTTGGATTTATTTTCCATATCAGTTACTTTTCCTATGAGGTATTTTACATTTTCTTCCATTTTTTTCATTCTTTTGATTTTTTTTGATGGATTTATGATGTCTCATAGAGTCATTAGCTTCCATTTGCCCAATTCTAACTTTTAAAGTGTTATTTTCTTCAATTAGTTTTTGTACTTTCTTTTCCATTTGGCCAATGGTACTCTTTAAGGAATTGTTTTCTTCAGGGGATTTTTGTATCTCCTTTTTCATTTGGCCAATTCTACTTTTTAAGCCTTTCCTGATCTATTGATTCTTTTTTTCATAACTCTCTCAAATCACTCCTCTGTCTTTCTCCAATTTTTTTTCTACTTCTCTGACATGATTTTTAGGCTCCTTTTTGAGCTCTTCCATGAGTTCTTTCTGGGCCTGAGACTACTTCCCATTTTGCTTTGGAGTTTTACCCATAGCTAGTTTGACTTTGTTGTCCTCTTTTGAGCTTATATCTTGGTCTTCCCTGTCACCACAATAACTTTCTATGGTCAGATTAATTTTTGGAGGTTTTTTTGCTCATTTTTTTTTGCCCTTTCCCTTCCTTTTAAATTTGATCTCTTCTCCCAGGGTGGAAGGGCTCTATCTCAGGCTTCTTGTGCCAGTGGCTGCATGTTGTTTACCTTGAACAGTGCTGATGTTGCTCTGAGGCCCACAGGGGATCCTCCAGTCTACTGCTGTGTTGAGGAGGTAGGGTAGGGGTGACTGGCACTGATGAAAGCTGGAGGGGTCTGGTAGCTTACCTGGTGCTGAGGTGGGGTCCTTGTGGTGGTGTCTTGTGTGTGCTGAGGGTTTTTCTGCATTCCTCCAGGGCTACACTGAAGTATGTGGTGGTTCTTGAAGCTGGAGCCTGCTGGTTTCCTTGGCTGTGCTAAGGCGTATTGGGGTCCTGGTATTGACATTTGCCTGCTCCACCATCCTGGGGCTCAGGATCTCACACTGGTTTGTTGAGATGGAGCTTGCTGCTGGCTTGCTGGGATGCTTCCTGTTCTGGAATGTGCTCCCCCTTTACCTAAGTGAAGAGGACCTTTCTTGCTGATCTTCCAAGTCTCCTGGGCTAAAAGACCATGTTACCCCTTCTTTCCACTGGCTCCGATGTTTCAGGATTTGTTCTGGGGCACTATTTTATGTTTGTTTGGAAATGAATATGGGAGCACTACAGTGACTTACTGCTTACTCTGCCATGTTGACTATCGGAAGTCTTTTAATCCTAGCTCATTCTAAACCAATTACTGGTTGTGTTGTCTTGTGCAAGTCATTTTAACTCTGGGTTTTGGCATTTCTATAAAAAAGATGAAGACATTTATTTTTAAAAATCAGGAAAATCTTTCTTATACTTGGAGCTGTCCCAAGTAGAATGGTTCCCTTCTGGAGGTGGTAGCTTCCACCTCCTTAGAGGTTTTATTAAAGGCTGGATGACCACTTTTCACTTACTTGGTAGATAGAGTGCGGACTCCTTTTGTGTTAGAGGTGATGGCCTCTGAAGTCCCTTCTAACTCACAAGTTCTAGGATTCAGGCCTGGATGGTGCCTGAGGACCTTCCAGTTCTGGGAAGTTATGTTTCTATGAGACTGAAGTTATTTGTCCAAGATTAAATGGGGGGAGGGGTGGGGGTTCATGTTAGAGTTTTGACTAGGATCTTTGTCTCTGACCTCCCAGTCCAGGACTACTTCAATTTCCCCAAACTGCTTCTCTTTAGCTCTTTTATAAAACATTCTTTTTTTTTTTATTTTGTTTCCATTTTTGGGAGCAGAAGATGGATTATACACGACCTCGCTTTAGAGACGATTCAGGACCTCTCTGACTGTGTGTCATGCTAAATGTGCTTCCCCGATGATTCTCAGCCTGCTCCTGCTTCCCCTCCCCATTCCCCCTGCTGTGTTCCTGCGTCATCCTCTCCCCTCCCCTCCCCCACATCTATTTATGAGAGGCACCAGCTTCCCAGGAGGGCAGGACTAGCAGACTGGCCTCAGCCGCCAACATGCCCCTGCTGCAAGTTTAGGGGGAAGGGCTGGGGAGGAAACCCAGAACATTTTTTGTCCTAAGGTGTGCTTTTCCCCAACACTCTTGTCCTTTCATATGGTGGAGCCTTTTTGTGAAGAATGGAAAATCAACCCTTGCCTCTTTGTGACCTATTCCAGTATCACTCAATATTTTCCCAGAAAGCAATCTCTACTCTCCTCCTCATCAGCCACCCACTTATAGAAATGACTTTGGAAGATTTTCTGCATCAGTCAGTAGATTTCATAATGCCAGATCACAGGAGTCAGAAATGGAAGGACCTGGAGACTCAGTCAGGCTAGCCCCCTCACTGGACAAGAAGGAACCTCAGGTTATTTGGTCGTGAAGCTAGGACTCAAACACCTCTTGTTTCCTTTGGGCTTGATATATAATGAACATTTATTACTAATTAATTAGTTTATTTCTGCACTGATTAAATAGACTGTCAGGAAAACTTCTGGTCATAAATAACTCTGACTGCCAGGTAAAGAGGTCATCCATTGACACAAAGAAGGTAGAGAGCAACAGTGCTCCTGGCTCTTTGATCTCTTAGGAAGAAAAAAGAAGCTGGCCATGGTTGTAATACTCTCTGCTCTGTTGTTCTGTAGACAAAAGAGAGTGATGGATGTGCCAAAAGGATAACAGAAGGGGCAGCAGTGTTATGAAGCACCAGCCCTGGAGTCAGGAGGACCTAAGTTCAAATCTGGCCTCAGATATTTGACACTAGCTGAGTGACCTTGGGCAAGTCACTCAACCCCAATTGCCTTGTCTCCCTCCTCCAAAAAAGGATAGTAGAAGACCACTGCTCCTTCTCCCTCAAAAGAGGGGAGGGATAGACAGCAAAAGCTAGGATTCTCAGAAGATCTGTGTCCTTAATCCTCACCTGCTGTATTCATCTGTGTCTGGTTGAAGAGAGCCTGGTTTAGTTTAATAAGAGTTTTATTAAGTCAATTTTCAACTAACGAGGTCCTGCCACATTAACAACTAAAGGTTGTGATTCATACCAGGAGCCTTGGTCTTGCATGTCTTGTACCTGACTCCCTCTCTAATGACTATTTCACAGTGTTTTCCTTCTTGAACCCCATATTCCAGCCAAACTGGTCTACCAGCTTTCTTCCAGAATCTCTTCCCCCTGTCTATTCACACAAGCCATTCCACCTGCTTTGGACATATTCCTTTCCCATCTCCATTTGTCTGAATCTTGTCTTCCTTCCAGGCTCCACTCAGGCACAACCTCTTCTATGCTGCCTTTCCTGATTCTCTCCAGGTTATAATAACACCATACTTCTCATTTTTCCATATCCACACTGATTGTATACATATTAGATTCCCTTTAGTAGAATGTAAGACCCTTGAGGGCAGGAACTGTGTTGTTTTTGTGATTTTATTCTTAGCATCCAACACAGTGCTATAGCATGTAATAGGTAATTATTGAATGCTTGTATAATGAAATTGAAATATGACATCCTTGAGGAATATAGGACATGTTCATGGATGGTAGAAGTGGTCTGAATCCTACTGTATGTAGTACAGAGCCCCCATGTCTGGGGTGTACCAGGAAGGGGGCCAGTTGATACTGATGCTGTCAGATCAGATCCATTCTCACTCAGTCTATCTGGAATCCATCTGTACAAGTGTGTTAGCAGTTGGAATAACACAGGCCATTTATCTCTTGGACAACTTAGTAATGACTGCTGATGACTAAATCCCCCTCATTCTAAGGAAGTAAAAGGTGAGAGGGAGAGAGAGAGAGAGAGAGAGAGAGAGAGAGAGAGAGAGAGAGAGAGAGAGAGAGAGAGAGAGAGAGAGAAAGGAGAGAGGATGTTGCATTGCCTAATGATGTGTTCACATATCCCTGATGTCTTGGTTCATTGTACAATAGGGTTCAGGGACCCAGAACACCAGTATCATCTAAGTGGAATCTCCTTATGATTTAAGAAAGTCCCAGTAATGAACTATTTGATGTTTCTGTGATCTGGCCTGAGGGGTCCCTTTCCCCCCAAATCACCAACTGGTGGCAAAAACTCTGGCCTCTGAGTGGAAAAACTATAGTCTATAGAATCTATCTTTACATCCAAAATCTACAACTGGAAGGGAACTTGGGAGGGATTTAATTCAACAATTCTCTTTTCCAAATGCAAAAACCGAGTCCCAGACAGTGGATGTCCAGCCCAAAGTCCCCTAACTAGCTAGTGACTGGGCTAGGATACATGCCTACATTACTGTGTCCCACTGCCTTTCCCTGAGGCAGGACAGAGAAATCCAGGGGTGATTCTTCATCTTTGACTTCCTTTCATTAGTGAGCTCCTCCAGGCATTTTAAATAGGGCTTGATTTTCTAAAGAATATTACTGTGAATCAGAATGTACACTTATATAGGACTTGTGTGATCTCATTTCTTTGGTTAATTGGAGATTTAGAACTGGAAAAGATACTAGAAACTGTTTAGTACAGCCCCTTCATTTTATAGATGGGGAAACTGAGCTCCAGAGGGAGTAAATCATTTATTCAAAGTCACAATATAGTAAGTAGCAGAGGAGGTTTTGAATGTGGGACCTCTGCCTACAAAGCTCTTTCTACTCTGCCATGTGACTACTGGAGTCTAACACTGGAAAGTCATTTAGTCTTATTTTAAGCTTAGCAAAAATTCCCTGTAAAACACCCCCAAAGAATGACAATCCAGCCTCTTAAAGGTCTCCATTGATGGGGGACCTCATTACTTGCAGAGGTAGCTCATTCCACTTTGGGACATCTCTAATTGCCAATGAGCTTTTTCTTACTAATAGAATAAATCTGACTTTCTGTCTCCCATCCCCCCTCTCCTTGCCCCGCAGTGGTGCAATGGATAGAATCCTGCCTTTGATACCTACTAGCTGTGTGACCCTGGGCAAGTCACTTTACCTCCTTTGGCCTTAGTTTCTTCAGCTGTAAAATGGGGATACTAATAATACCTACCTCACAGGGTTGTTGTGAAGATCATATGAGAAAACACACATAAAGTGCTTTGTAAACTTTAAGGTAGCATAGAAGTATAATTATTATTAATGGTCACACAGAACTTTCTAGTTAACTGCCTTCAAATCCTTCATAACAGTGGCTGTTGCTGTAGTGTGGCCTTTTAGAGATCACAGAGCAATTTTCCTACATTACCTCAGTGAAGCATCACTGTCACTCTCTGAGGCAAGGGAATGTTTGAGTCTCACAAAGAGATTACCCCTATTTTGTGATATTCTAAGATGTGTCAGGGCCAGGTCTCAAACTCACATCTTTCTGCCCCTTTTCAGATACCTGAAGGGAATTTTCTCCAGGTCTGGCCTCCCCCATGCCTCCAACAGATGGGGTCTCACGGGGTCATAGAGGAAAGGGTTCTGTTGTTTTCTGTTTTACCTTTCCACCCAATAGCAGAGTAAAGGCCGTCTCATGCCAGGTGTAATTCACAAAGATATTTAACACCCCCCCCCCCAACTCTCTGTATTCCCTTTACAGATTTTCCATGCTATACCTACGAGCTTATTTTTAGTTCCAAAGCCTCTATGTTGTCGCAGTCTGGCAGCTGACATATCAAGGGCTGACACTCTAGTAACACTTGGAGAGAAAGCTCTGATCCCATCCCCCAGAGGTAGGAAACTGAGAAGGCTGTGCAGGTAGGAGGGAAAGGAGAACAAAGAGGAGTCCTCAGGACTAGGGACAGCTCCAGTCTTCAAGAAGGAGGTGAGGATGAGGGAGAGGTTCCAAAAAGATGGGGGGAGGGTCTGGGGCTGTTGTCACGGCAAGAGCCCTGGGCTGGGTGTCCTGCCATCTGGGCTAAAGACTCCAACACTTTGTACACTATGTGACTTCAGGTGAGTTGCTTCCTCCCTTTAGACCTGAACTTTTTATTGTTTTTTGTTTAACTGAGATCCTGGGAGCTGTGGTTAATCTCATAAAGCACAGAGTGGTTGCCCACGGTTACACAGCTAGTAAGTATCTGAGGTCAGATGTAAATTCAAGTCCTTCTGACTCCAGACCTGGAATTCTATCCATTGCTGACTCTTTTCATTTATATTTTCCATAGTTATTGGGTAAGTTTTGTGATTTTGCTTCATTCACTCTGCATTAGTTCATATATCTTCTATCACTTATCTGAATTCTTCATTTTCTTATGGTGAAATAATATAGGATGACCAGCACTTACTACCTGAGTGAACTCCTTGGGACTTGGACTCCTCATGTGCAAAATAGAGGTAGGGGGGAATTATGTGGTCTCCGAGACTCCTTCAGGCTCAAGATCACAGTTCTGTGACTAATTCCAGCCTCTTTCAAGTCCTGGACTTATCTTTATAAAATCTACTCATGATTGTGGGTTCAAAGGTGCCACTCTAGACAGGAATTTTTATAAAAGACTCCTTTTAGATTCCTCCTCAGAAAATTCCAGAGATCCTAACAGCATCGGGCCAACTTGAATCAGTCTATTGTCTGATTGCATGAGTTGTATGTGTATGGTTTCATTTCCCAGAGTCAGACCAAGACTGGGGCCCAAGGTGGTGGCATCAAGGCAGAAGCAAGTGTCTTCTTGCATTCTTTTGATGTGAGTGTGTGTTCTACATGGTGACTTGTACTGTGGCCCATAGTTGCTTAAGACAACTGTGCTTTGAAATCTTGCAATGGACTTTAGGATTGGGCTAGATGCAGTTGACACAATGTCATCCACAAACAGGAACATTTGCAATAACTGGCATTCACAGTGTGGTATCAAGTTTGTGGGAGGGAAACTTCCAGAAAGGTTATGTGCACTCATTACCTTGTCTGTCACTCACTTCTCATTCTGTCGAAATCTAGTTTTGGTTCCAGTCTCTGAGCTCATCA
This sequence comes from Potorous gilbertii, assembly GCA_028658325.1. Lineage (NCBI taxonomy): Eukaryota > Metazoa > Chordata > Mammalia > Diprotodontia > Potoroidae > Potorous > Potorous gilbertii. The sequence goes on along the minus strand of CM053770.1, from coordinate 242,357,817 downwards.
GCCTATGATCTTGATAGTTGGCAAATGGGTATTCCTAAAATATAGATTATCTCCAGTGACTTCCTATGGAGTCTAAGATAGAATGATCAGTCTTCAGCTGGGCCACGGCCAGTAGTCCTGACTTTTGTCTTGCCACTGGACTCTGGTGTCTCTGGAGGAGAGAGTGAGGCTGATGACTTTGCATAGCTCTGCCTCACTTAAATCCAATTCATGCTCAAAGCAAGACATTGACCTTGTGATGTCATTGGTCCTTTTTGAGGAGGACCACTGGAGGACCAACAACAGCTCAATTCTCATATTGGCATTTAAAACTCAGTCTTATTTCAAGTTAGACCCCTTGTTATGTTCTATATTCCAGTCAGGTTAATTTGCTTGGTGTTTGCTATTCACTGGCATTCCGTTTCCAGTCTTTGAGACTTTGTCACCTGGTTCTGTGTGTCTGGAATGCACCCCCTCCTCAATTCCATCTTGCTGACCTCCTAGCTTCCTTCCTCGATACCACTTACTACATGTACTTTCCTCTGTAAAATTATGTTATATTTTCTTATCTATGTACACACTGTATCATCCCAGTAGAATATAATCTTCTTAAGGGCAACATTTGTCTTGTTTTTGTCTTTGAATTCCTAGTACTCAGCAGGGTGCTTTGAACACTTAATAAATATTCATTGAATTGGAGAACCTGGTAAGGGAGGGACCAAGGGCATTTATACCAATTTTGCAAATGAGAAAGTTCAGGCTCAGAGACAGGAAGACTAAACCAGGATCATATAGCTAGTACATGGATGAGACAGCGTCTGAACCTATCATGAACAGAATCTAAATCAAGAACAGTATCTTGACTGAGTATGGCTCTAGATCACTGCCTCTCAGATGCCAGACCTCATTTCCTATGGGGAATTCCTCTTCCAAGTGAATCCCACTCAGAACATCCTCCATAAGAATTAGAGGCTCTTGGGAGAGGACTATCTTTGTATTTCATGCCTCCCTAGATGTTGATAATCAGGGGTTCAATGAATGAACCTCCCAAGTTGTCATGAGTTTCTAAAAACATAATGAATGTAAAGTGCTTTGAAACCGTAAAATACTCCATAACTGGGAGCTATCTCTGTTATTATGATCATAACTCACATTTGTAGAGCCCTGGAAGATTTATAATAGAATTCAGCTGAAGAAAAAAGGAAGGGGGAGGGTTTATCCAGAAAGGCAGTGGGATAAGGGAGGAGTACAAGGCTGGGAGCCCAGACCCCCAGAGTTGAGCTCCTTCTCTCATATCTACCAGGCATCTCCCCCACTATGGATCAAAGAGCAAACATTCATTGAGCATTTATTATGCTCCAGGTACTGCCTTCACTGCTGAGGATTCAGAGACTGAAAGGGAAACTGTTTCCTCAAAGATCTTCATTTTATTGGGGAAGGCAGTGTGTGCACATATAAATTTGTACAAAATAGATAATAAATACAAGGGAACTAGAAGGATAAATGGAAACAGAAAGAGAGAGGGTCAGTAACTGGGTGAGTTTGGGTGGTGGGGGAAGAGAATGAATGAACAGACTTTGAGGTGTCCTTTGTGGACCTGTATTTTAATAAGGGTTGGTATTCTCTCTCATGGCATATCCACATCTACATTTTAATGGGTAGTTTCACGATTTGCTCCAGTGGCAAAAAATTGTTTTCCAGGTCTTAAATGACTTGCCCAGGGACATGAAGCTTGTATATATCAGAGACTTGAATCCAGGTCTTCCTGATCCTTAAGGCTAACTCTCTATTAGTTCTTCAATGGTAATATCATGTTTCTTACACGAGGAATTCCTCTTCCATGTGGACCTTATGTAGGAATCCTGCAAGATAGAGTTTGACACAGTGAATATTCTGCCTATCTATCTATCTATCCATCCATCATCTCTCTTTCCCTTTTTCTCATCTCTATCTTATCTCTCTCTTTATCATCTATCTATCTATCCACCCTCCTATCTAGCATCTCTCTCATCTCTCTATCTCCTTATAAAGTTGAGCCCAGGGACATGAAGAGCTTGGAGACAAACCCTGAGTCTGACACATATGACTGTGACTGTGGGTTAATCCCTTCACCTCTCAGTGCTCTGGGAAGCTCTCTCAAAATCTAAGTTGCAAAGTAGTTTCCACTCTTCATTGTTGAAGGGAATTTCCTCACCTGGAGTTCCCTACAACAATGAAGTCACAGATCCAGACCCTATCCTCCCCAGACACCAGACGATGTATACAATGTATCCATTATGGCAAGAGGACAAAATGAGGCTGCTCTTGTCCTCAAGGAGTTTCCCAATGAGTCAATCACAGGATTAACATGAGCCCCAGAGCCAAGAGGACCTTGTCAACAATCCAAGGTCACATAGGTAGTAAGTATGAACGACAAGACTCATTCTCAGGACTGGCGGTTCCACATCTGATGCTCTCCCCATGACACAACACAGACTCCAAGGAGCCTTGCCGTTTAGGACAGAGAGGGATTTCTCTCCAGCTCCCATCCACCACCCGCTGCTGGCTGGAAGGTGATAAATGATATTGGAAATGACGCTAATTGAGTGGAAAATTCCTGGCCCCAGCTAATTGACCTGTGCAGTCCTCATCATACAAGCAGCCCTGAAGGCTGGGAGACTCTGCCAGACTTCCTCAGCGCTGCTGGGTCTTAGGCATTCAAGCATCTTGGGGCCTGGGCTTAGAGTCATCTCAGTAAGGAAGGACATAGGCTTCTGTAAGAGGCTGGTGGCTTTGTGTGGGTGGGGGCTTCCCCCCATTCTTAATCAGCAAAAGTCCCAAAAGTAGTGGTCATTTCCTGTTATGGTGGGCGAATGCCTTCCCTTCAGAGCCCCTAAGACTCTGACAGAAAAGGGAATAGGGTAGGCTCCTGGAACATCTGTATTCTCCTTCTGTCAGCTGCTTAGAGGACAAAAGATGCTGTTAAGGAGGTCGTATCATGTTTAATCAAAAGCTCAGCCAGAGTCATTGGTGATCTTGTTCCCTTTGCTCTAGGGCGGCTGGCCAGTAAGTCACCTTCATTGCAGTAGGAAGAACCAGAGGACCTAGGTTAAAATCCCACCCCAACCATTTTATACCCATGTGACCATGGATAAGTCACACCATCTCTAAGGGCCACTGATCCTCCAAGGTCCCTGTAAGCACTGAAGCTAGGATTCCAAGGTAATAACAATCCCTACACAGGGTTATTTGTAGTAGGGAGCTGTGAAATTTCAGACTCTCAAGACTTTTAGAAGAAGTTGCTTAAGGCATCTCCTCCTGTACTCAGGAAATGTGGTCACCAAACCTCAGAGTTGGGAGGGACCTTCTAGGCATCTTCATGCCTCCAATGACAAGAAAGTCATTAACTCCTGAGACAACTTCTTATACTTTGGAACAACTCAGTTTATTGGGAAGTCCCATCTTACACTGAGATAAACTCTTCCCCTTTTTGTCTTTCTCCCAAGGCTAGATTCCTTCTCTCTGAGATCACTTCCAACTTTCCTGGTAGACATCTTGTTGATTCAGAGTTGTTTGCATGTCTTACCCATCCCCTCATTACATTGGACGTTCTTAGAGGGCAGAAACAGTCTTTGGTGTTCCATTGAACTCCCATAACTTAGAACAGTGCCTGGCACATAGTAGGTGTTTAATAAATGCTTGATGCCTTCCTCTTAGTTCAGCCCCCTAGGACTAAGCAGAATAAATTGAATTCCTCTTCTTTGACATTTAGAAAATGTAAAACATCTTGTCAAATTCCATTTTGGAATGTTTATTCCCCTCCTGACTGGCTTCCCTTGTAGAGTTTAAATCCATAAAATTCTACCTGTGCTTTCTCTGAACTTTTTGAACAGAAAATACTCTCCCCAAATCTTGGGGGCACCTAAGAGTATGGCCTGCTTCTCTCTCTTTGGGCTTTAGGAAAGAATAGCTACTTCCTCACAAGTTTTCAGTATTGTTCACTGAAATTTGCTTCTTTTTGTTTGTCAGAATTGTATACAGAATAGCAGTTCAGATGACTATTCTTTGTAAAAAATAACATTGATACTCATTACAGTTATATAACACCTACTATGTGCTAAACAAAAAAATATTCTCTTATTTGATTCTCACAATCCTGGGAGGTAGGTACCATTGTCATGCCCATTTTACAGGTGAGGAAACTGAGACCAACAGGGTGAATGAGTTAGTTAGGGTCACTCAGCTAGTAAGTGTGTGAGGTCAGATTTGAACTCATATCTTCCTGTGCTGTGTGTATTGTGGCTCCTCCTAACTGTTACTATCATAAAAGTGTGTGTGTATGTGTGTGTGTGTGTGTTTTAGCCTAGTGTGAGCTGGCAGATATGTGGACAGTCAAAGCACAAAGCTCATCAACCATTTCCTCCTTTTGGATAGTTGGTCTGTAGTATAGTATCACTAGTTTGAGGCTCTTCACTGCTCCTCTGCTCTCTGGCTCACAGGAGCCCACCTTCTAGTCCTGGACTCTTTCATCTAAAGTGCTCCTTTTGAATGACAAGAATTATGACAAAATGTTCATTTCTTTATTATTTTAGGACTTCTTTGTAGGGACATATTTCTTAAAATAACCCCATGAGCAAGGATCAAATTTTACCCCTATTTTAAACATTATAAAACAGAAGTTCCAATAAAATCCAATCAGTTGCTGGGGTTTATCCAACCAATAAATGATTCTGTAGCAATGTTTGCTCTTAGGATTGTGAATTTAAACTGGAAGTGATCTTAGAGACCAGCTAGTTCAATCCTTCCATTTTACATATGAGGAAACTGAGGTGCACAGAAGATGTTCTCTAAAACAAGTCTCTCTCCATTTTACCTCAGTTATCCCAGATCACGTATCTACTGTCTTTAATAAACAAGGCTGTAGAGTGTATCTATACACATACAGCCTTCTCTTCTGCCGTTAAGTGCACTACGCCCTTCACACTCTGTAGTGCAGCCAAATGGGGTTTACTGTATCTGTGGTAAAGTGGGAAGAGCCCTGGCTCAGTCCTAGTTCAGCCAATTGTTGCCCAGGCAAGTTCCTTCCCACTTCAGAACCCTATTTCTCTCCCCGCCTTGGATCCCCATCTCTATCTCCCTCTTCCCCCTAGAAGCCATAGTTCCCTTACCTGTGAAATATGAATAACATCTACCTTCCTTCTCTCCTTGGGCGGCTGGTTGTCTGACTCCAATAGGATAAGATTTGTGAAAGACTTTGCTTATGACAAGCTGCTCTATTGGTAGCAGCCAATAATGCCATCAATAAGAAATGTGACCACTAATTTTTATTGTCATAAAGAAATATTATTGCTAATTATCTTCTAAGGATAATGTCCACAGACTTGGATACTTTAAAAGAGCTATCTATGTTTTCATCCTTATGGGTGACACAGATCCAGAGGAGCCAGAGACATAACCCCGTAGGACCCTGAATGATGGTCACCTTCGCTCATGCTGGTAGCTAAACCCCAATTAGAGGCTGTCAGATTTTCCTCTCTAGTAAATTCCATGTGCCAGCAGCAAGCCTGTGTCTCCCTAGCCATGTCTTTCCTGGGTCTGTCTTCAGAACCCAAAGGCCATTGCATATTCATGAGTCCCTGGACACATCAGTCTGGAAGGTCTGTTGGCTCTAATTAAATGGTAACATCCTCTGCTTTCCTGGCTAAGCCCTGACAAAGGCTGCTGTTCCATCGGTTTTTTCCCCCTTTGCCCTTTGGACACTGCCAAAAGAAACTTACCTTGGCCTTAACTGGGTTGCATGGAAGGGGCAGTCTTGGAAGGGGATATTTTCGAGTATATATTGCTATACGTAGGGCAGGGCTGTGAGGATGGTTATATGGGAATTTCCCCTCGCTGAAACACATAGCAACCTCCCATACCACCTCATCCTGGGCAATTCTTCGTGCATGGAATTCCACAGCATCTTGAGGGGATTCACCCAAAATGCTGGTCACTGTCCCTTAGCTCTTTAATATTTCATGGGTAATGATACAGGCTGTCAAGTTATTACTTTTTGCTTTCACTATGTCAATCATCCAATCCATCAACAAACATGAATAGAAATATGTTTTGCATGATTTCACATGTATAATTTCTTGCCTTCCCAGTATGTGGGGGAGGGACTGGAGGGAAGGAGCAAATTTGCAACTCAAAAAAACTTTTAAAAAAATTTAAAATAAGCAAATAATTAAAACTCCCAAACAAGCATTTCTTTAGTGTCTTCTATGTACCAAACATTATGTTAAATGCTGTGAACATAAAAATAAAGTGAGAAACAATCCCTTCCCTGGGGCTTATATTCTTTTGAGGTAGGCAACATATATACATATACATAGAAATGAATTGAATATGAAGTGAATACATATTAATATGAGGTGAAGGAGACCCATCCACAGGCAGGTGTGTTCTCACCATTGCTAGTGAAATGACATAGGGCACTTTAGCCCCCTCTCATAATCTTTCCACTGTCCTTCTTGGTTTTCAGCAGTTTGTATTCTTCTGAGATTGTAAAGTTCTGGAGTTCCATAACCAGCAGTACCCCTGGGAGAATAGTAGTATTATAAAGATGGGCTTTCTTGTCGGAGAGAGGTTTGGCATCATTGAAAGCAGAACTCAGTGATGGGGCCTGGGCCCCTCTCTTCCTCCTGTTAAAATCTGGGCATAGCCACAATCCATCTGCAGAACCTATCAGAGACAAGCATATGGTGCATGAAGTCCAGCTGCCAGCCATCATCTCGACCACAGGCATGCTTCCGTTTTGGTCCTATGTAATTTGCTAAACTGATTTCTTTTGAGTGATTGTGGATGGTTCTTCATTTTTTATTTAAAAAAAATGGCTTAGAGATACTGATTTGTGTTTTGTTTTGTTTTACTTTTTAACATCAGTCTCTTCCCGGTTAACCACCTTTTCCAAATCAAAGTAAAAAGGAATTAACCAAACAATGAGCTGACCATGTGGAGCATGTTCCATAGAACTCTTTGAAAGTTAATGGATTTTGGGAACCATCTGAGAATCGACTGGAAATTCAGTGTTGGTATTGTTTCCACTTATATTATTCTCTTGGTTGTGCCTACTTGTCTCTACATCAGTTTATACAACTCTTCTTAGGTTTCTCTGAACTTCTTATCTTCATCATTTCTTCTGTCACAATAGTGTTTCATTTTATATATATATATATATATATATATATATATATATATATATATATATATAAAACATGTTTTATATTATTCTCCAATTAATCAACATATATCTTCTGCTTATGGCTAGAGAATTAGTACAGAGAATATTGCTGTGAATACATTGTTGTCTATTGGAACTTTCTGTCTTTGACCTCATTGGGATACACACCCAGCACTGAGATCTCTGAATCCAAGGGTAGAGATAGATTAATGAGTTTTCTTACATAAGTACAAACTTTTCCGAAACTGTTGTATCAAGAGTATATACCTGTGACTCTCTTCTCAGAGTCCCTATAACACAGTCTATTTCTATCTTTTATCTTCTTGGCCAGTAGGCTGAGAGTGAAAACTTAGAATTGCTTTAGTTTACATTTATTTCATAATTAGTAATTTGGAGCACCTTTTTCTACATAGTGGCTGGTAGTTTTCATTTCTTCTGAGAATTCTTTGTTTATGTTCTGTGACTGAGAGGAAGCTAGCACAGCAGAAAGGTTGACTTTGGCCTCAAAAACCCTGGCTTCAACTTTCCATTCAAGCATTGACCTCTCTGAGTCTCAGTTTCCTCAATTTGTAAAATGAAAGGGTTGGACTAGAATCTAGCAACTAGATAATCTCTATAGTTTGTTCTTGATAAAAATCTATGATCTTGTCATCGTGGATTGATCATTTTTTTTTAAAAAGCCCATAAGTTTTTATTAAAGCAATTATCATGGACCATTACTCAGTGGGGAAATTGAAGAAGGCAAGAAAACCACCTGGAGGTTGAGATTCAGATTCAGCCTGGGCTCCCTAGAGCGTAAGTTCCAGCAGGGCAGTACTGTATCTTCTCTAAAGCTTATGTCTTCTCCAGCAGTGGAATACAGTACTCTGTACACAGTAGGTGCTTAATACATATTTGTTAAAGGAAAGAAAGGAAGAAAGGAGGGAGGGAGGAAGGAATGAAGAAAAAGGGAAGGAGGAAAGGAGAAAAGAAAAGCAGGAGGGATAGAGTAAGAAAGGAAAGAGGAAAAGAATCAAGGGAACCGGGAAGAAGGAGTAAAGATGGGTAGGCTGGTGAGAGGGGGAAGCCCCATTCTTTTTAATTCAGCTGCTGAGCTGAGAATTTCTTGCCTTTAATGAGTCAACCTTTAAGGAGAGTTTTTGAATTTTCAAATGGTCAGAATGATGGAAAACTCTTCCTCATCTTGACTCAGAATCTGCCTCTCTGTGATTTGTGATTCCTCTTATTTGTGATTTTCATCCAGTGTTCCTGGTTCTGACCTCAGGAAACAAGCAGAAGGAGTCATGCCCCTCTGTCATAGGTAGTTGAAGGCAGCAATTTTATCCCTTCTTAGTTTTCTCTTCTTCAGACAAAGTGATTCCAGTTTCTTTGATCCATCTTCATATGATAGGGGGTTCAGTCCCTTCACTACCTCAGTTTCCCTCCTCTTGGGTGCTCTTCAGCTTATGAATGTCTTGCCTAAAATGGGGCACTCATCATTGTATACAAAACTACAGATGTGACCTGACTGGGACTGGTCTCTTCCTCATTCTAGATATACCTTCCTTAATGAACATTTGTTTTAGAAGACTGTAATATAACATATCTGGTCTATACCTGACTTTGTGGTCTGCTAAGACCTCCAGATCTTTTTCTTATTAACTTCTGTCAAGTCCTATTTTTCCATGTTGCCCGCATAGAGTAGATTTTAAAAATAACTTCTAGGGCAGGGTCTCTCCAGTCAATTAAAGGGGGTCTTTCAAGCTGCTGTTCTTAGATTATAGTTATGTGGAGACTGTACTGCTCTATAGACTCTAAGCCTTGCCCTTGTAACAAGTGAGGGAGTGAAACTCTTCACAGTTCTTGCCCAAAGTGGCATCTTTGCTGCTGACATATAACCCAGGGTCAGGCATCCAGACTGCTTCGGAGGCTCCAGACAGGCACTCAACCCCCAGCAGATGCTCCTGGCACTGATGGAGTGGGTGCTTGTTCCTGGGGCCAGCCAGTGACTTTTCTGGGTAATTAAGGAAGCATTAACTTGGATGAGGTTCAACCACTGGAAAAAATTGCATCAAGTGAAGAATTCAGCCCCAGTGCTAATGCCACCAATAATTACATTCCCTACTCTGAGAAAAATGTCTCCCCTCCCCCTTTCCGGTGACATGTGCAAGATTGATGATGAGTGCCATGATTCTAAATTACTTATTTCAGGGGGCAAGAAGTAATTTTCTGTCTGGGAATAATTAACTTGAGTACCTTGGAAGGAGCAAGCAGAAAATGGGAAGAACAGGGGGCTAAAATGGGTTTTACTGGGAAGCCCATTTGAAATGACAATTTTTTAAAAAGGCCTTGAGTGGTGTTTGACAGAGGCTTCAAGGAAGATCTTCACTGAGGGAGGAAGTTGGGCAGCTTGAGCTCTGCAGGACAGCCTCGGATCTAATCAGGCGAGTTCTAGTTTGCTGCCAAATGGCCCTGATTGGGCCTGACAGTTTACACTAATTACTCTGGCTTTCAAGTGTCTCTTGCCAGAGAAGTTAGTCCAGGGATGGGGAGAGGAAAGGACAAGGTGGAAGATGGTTCAGCACTTCCAGGGTCCCTGGGCAGAAGAACAGGGCCAGGGCATGATGGAGGGAGCCTCCGAGGCTAGCTCATCTAGCCAGTACCTACTAGTCACCTCCCACTACTCCCTACTACCCTTAGCATCACTGATCAGGTAGCCTCTGGGGAGTGGCAGGGGCCATTTTTCAACAGCTGAAATTTTGAGGAATTTCTCCCTCCCTTCCATAGAGACAAAACCTGCTGCACCTTCTGCTCATGTTCTTTGTTCAGCTCTCTGAGGTCAAGCAGAACAAATGGGTCTAGTTGTTCCTCCCTAGGGTATCATATCTCTCACATTCCACCCCGACCTCCATGTCATTTTCTTCTCCATGTGTAACCTCTCTAGGTTTTTATTTTATTTTGTTTTCTTATTTCTAGGTCTTTGAATCAATCCTCATAGGGCTTAATTTCCAGTCCCCTCATTATTCTGGTCACCTTACTCAAAAATCAGACATGGGAAAATCTGGGTTTGAAAACTAGCCAGTGGATATACTTTGTCAAAGGAAGAACTCTAGGAATTGGGAAAAAAAGGCCCTCTTTGCCTCCAATATATTGCAAATTATGTTGGATTGCTAGTATGACCCTGCTAAAGTTACTTTACCCTGTTTACCTCAGTTTCCTCCTCTGTTAAATGATCTGGAGAAGGAAATGGCAAAGTATTCCAGTGTCTTTGCCAAGACAATCTCCAACGGGGTCACAAAGAGTTGGATTCAGCTGAAATGACTGAACAAGGCTTGAAGATTCAAAGACTCCCTGGTTCTTAGATGCTATGATTACAAAATAGTATCATTCATTCAGGTCCTTATGCTTGTTTCTGGGGAGATATAGACAAGAGAGAGACATTATTGACCACAAGGAGCTTGCATTTCTTGGAAGTGGGAAAGGATGCAACATGTTCACAAAGAAGTTAACATATAAGAAGTCTGCATATAAGACATAGGCAAAATTAGTACAAATTAGTGTAGGGTGGAGTCCCTAAGAATGGGGAGGTCAAGAAAGTTCTCTTAGAGGAGAAGGCCTTCAAGAAAGCCTTGGAAGAAACCAAGACATGGCAAGTAGACCAGTAGGCATAGAAAGTGGAAGGACTGAGTAGAACTTAGGTTCAAGGAATCTTGAACGGAGAGGGTAGAGTCAGATTTTGAAGAGCTTTTCATGCCACCAAGAGCAGTTTGTCTTTGACCACATTTGCAGAATGACCCCATTTTTCAATTGCAAATTCAAGTTTCCCAATCCAGTGCCAAGGCCATGTTCCTTCCCTATGTGCACCCTTACCAATCCTGGTCCAGTCTGTGCAGGGAATAGAGGCCACACCCACTCCCTCTATGAGCCCAGCTCATGTCCCTGAAAAAGGGGTCAAAGAGAGAAGGGCAGTGCTGGAGTGCAGCTTTCCTGACTCTTTCTCCATCACTGTGAACTATAGGAAGGAGGAATGAAAGTGGGTAGGATTCACAGAGCAAACCAAGGGTAGGGGAAAAGGTAGTTAATGCAATTTGTAGGAGAAGCTGTGTGGCCTAGTGGACAGAGGGTCAGTCTTAGAGTCAGCAGACCTGGGTTCAAGTTCTGTCTCCAAAACAGTGGGACCACGGACTATCAGTGAACCACTTAATCTACCAGCGTTTTAGTTTCTTCATGTGTGAAATGAGGGAACAAGATTTGATAGCTTCTAAAATCCCTTCTAGACAGAAATCTATAGTGCTGTGTAACAGATGAGTTGACCATTTGCTCTAATGGATGGAGTTTCCACACTGGGAATTCCCTACCCTAATAAAAATCCCAGGTCTATCTAGCCAAAAACAAGTCCAGTGGATATGACACAATATGGTGGATATAGGGATGGCCTTAGGATCTAAGTCTTCTCACATCCTTGTTTTGTGATTATGAGCAAGTTAGTTAACCTTTTGGGGGTCTCCCTAAATCTCTGAGATTCTAAATGACAGATGAGATCATCAGAATTGGGGGCAGGGAGCTTCCATACTGGGCTTTCCTCTATGAACATTCAATCATTGCAATAGCACAAACAACCCAAGATACCAAAGGGCTATAATTTATTGAGTCTTCTAGGACTGTCCTACTCTTTCCTGAATGCTGTTTCCCTATATTATCTAACCTTCATCCTAAAATCAGGAATGGAAAGTAATTTCTATCTTGGGCATCTCCTGGCTGAACTATCCCTAGAGTCAAAGGCATGATTATCTCATTGCCTTCCTTCCCATCTGAAGACTAAGACCTGACTTCAAAGGACCTCTCAGGCAGCGTTAGGGTCTCCTTCTGCCTCATGTTTATTTCATCTTCATAATGATATTCCCTCCCCTCTTTCTGACCTAGATTCATCAGTTTCTGGTGCCTTTGAAGCTGCTGGAGAGTTCCTGAAAGACTTCCCCTCATTGTTCCTAAAGTCTTGATTGTTTCTGACTCGCTGTTTTAGCAGATGGTTTAGAGAGAGGGGGAGAGATGGGAGGTGGCAAAGCCCCATTTAGTGGAACACTGTAGTCCCTGGTGAGAGGGGGAGCACAGCCTCCTAATTTATAATTCTAGTGCCTAGCCCAAAGACAATGGATGTAAATTCCAGAAGCTTTATTGGTTTGCCTTTAGGGAGGCTTTTCAAGAGCAGGGAGTTGCCCGTGTGAGCTGATTACATGGAAGACCACTCCTTTCCAATAGGGGATAGCTGGCAGAGTGGTTTAGACCTATGCTTTTGCCACTGTTGGCAATTCCCTTTGTGGAAAATCTCTATAGTTATTCTGTTTGGTTCCAAAGGTAGAATTGCTGCAAGGCAGATTATGGTTTGATTTAGGGAAACTTCTAACAACGAAATGAATGTGTACACATGCATGTGGAATGAACCGTTCGGCTTGAAGCTGAATCCTCTCACTGGAGGGAGGTCTTCAGCTGAGGTCAGTTGGACACATTGCATAGGAACCTCCTATGCAGGGTCAGAGGCCTCCTTGTGAACAAATTGGGAACATGGGGATTCTCTTTTCTCTAGTCCACTCTAATCCATAGGGACTAGATATTGAAGGAAGATATGTTCTAGACAAGAGCTGATAGAAAATAACAAGGTTTATGCAAGAGAGAGAAGGAGAGATGGACAGAGAGGGAGTGAGAGGGAGAGAGAGAGACAGAGACAGAGAGCTAGAGAGAAATGGAGAAAGACAGAGAGAAGGAGAGAGAGGAGGGAGAGGGGGAGAGAGGGAAAGAGAGAGAGAAGGAAGAGAGAAAGAGATGAGAGGAAGAGAGAGAGAGAGAGAGAGAGAGAGAGAGAGAGAGAGAGAGAGAGAGAAAGAGAGAGAGAGAGATGAATATAGAGAGATGGAGGGGGAACAGGAAGAGGGAGACACTTGGAGACACATCCAGGAGGAATAGATGTATGTCTTAAAACCACAGTGAAATATCTGTCCAGACAGATCACCTGTCGTGTTTGCTTCTATCTGATTGGGATGCTTTTCAAAAATGTTATTCTTGTTCTTACAGCTTACTCACCCTGTTTGGTAAGGAGAGAGCCTGACAAGCAGCTCTCCGTCTTCTGGACTTTACCTGAAGAATGAGCTTCTGGGAGACTCTGGGATGACCTCCTCTCTCCCTGAGAGCAGTCCTAGGCTCCCTGGCAGGTCATCCCTAGCAAACATTGATGATGACGATGATAATCAACATTCATGAAGCATTTTAAGGTTTGACAAGCATCTTATCTGTATGCTTTCAATTGATCCTCACAAATATAAGCCACTCTTAGGAGTGGATGCTATTAATATCCTTATTTTGTTATTGTTCAATTGTCAGTTGTGTCCAATTCTTTGTGACCTTACTTGGGGTTTTCTTGGCAGAGATACTGGAGTGGTTTGCCTTTTCTTCTCCAGCTCATTTTACAGATGAGGAAACTGAGATAAATGGGGTTAAGTGACTTACCCAGGGTCCCCCAGCTAGTAAGTGTCTGAGGCCAGATTTGAACTAGGGAAGATGTGCGTGTTCTAGTGCTAGCCACTGCGCCACCTCGCCATACCTAGTTTTTGAAGGCACCATCATCCTCTAAGTCATCCAGGTTCACAGACTCAGGGTCAACCCTGACTTTCTCTTTTCTCACACCACCCCTCCCCATCAGCTAATCAGTTGCTAAGTCTTTGATTCTGCCTTCCAAATGTGTCTAGTATCTGTCCCACTCTTCATTCACGTGACTACACCCCCGCGGTGTCAAGACTACTTTTCCTCTCTTTTGGTTCATTATTATAGCCTCCTAATTGGTCTCCCTGCTTCCAGCCTCTTCCCTCTCCAATTCACCATCCACCCTCCGCAACATAATCTCAAAGCAAATTCTGACTCAGTCCCTCCCTTGCTCAAGAAGCCTCAGTGATTCTCTAATGCCTTTGGGTAAAATACAAACTTCTCCGCATAGCGTTTAAAGCCTTTCTCGGTTTGAGTTTACACTCCAGATTTATTGCGCATGACTGCCCTTCACTAACAGAACATCCAAAGCAGCCTAATCACTGTTCCTTGAACTTGGAGCTACATCTCTCTCCCAGCTGTGTCTTTGTCCAGGCTGTGGCGTATTCAGGAATCCTTTTGTCTCTGTGTACTGGCTCCCCTCACAGTGCCTGGCACCCAGTAGACTCTGTCGGTACTTGTGGGTTTGAACTGGATTGAAGTCGTGACCTTCATGCCATTTTTCCCCATTTTGTCTGGGCGTTCCCTGAAAAATTCCTGTTCATGGTGTCGAGCAGTTAGGAGCGAAAATGCGGGAGCCTGTTGTACAGAGGTTGACAGCTTGCCTGGCAGTCTGGTGACGAGATGGATCAGCGTTGACTGTCTCCAAAGGCGTGGTCGAATGAGAGTAGAAAGAACCCAGGACCTAGAGTCAGGGGAGCAGGACTGAGGAAGACGCTTCCTAGCTGTGATCTTTTGGACAGGCTGCTCCATCTCTTGGAGTCTAGTTCACTCCTCTGTAAAACGGGGTCAGTAATCTCTGCCTTAAGGTTGTTCAAAGAATCATATGAGATGGTAGGGACAAGTGCAAGGCATCATCTTCATCATCATGATTAGCCCAGCCTTGTGCTTAGTGTGAAAATGGCGCAGAAAATAGGCTCCCTCCTATTCCTTAAGAAGCTCTTGAAATTGCTTTGTATTGCTCTGTCTGTAACTCCTATTTACTCATCTCTGTACACATTATATCCTCACAGCCCTGAGTAGGAGTGTCTGTAAGCTCTTCAAGGGCAGGTGCCATTCTTTTTATTTTTATTTTTGAGACAATAGGGTTAAGTGACTAGCCCAGGGTCACACAGTTAGTATGTGTCAAGTGTCTGAGGTCACATTTGAACTGAGATTTCCAGACTCCAGGGCTGGTACTCCAGGAGTCATTCTTTTTATTTTTTTCTACTCCCACTTCCTAGCACAATGCTTGGGGGCAGCTCAGTGTGTAGAACTCCTGGCATGGAGTCAGGAAGACTCTTCTTTCTGAGTTCAAATCTGACCTCAGACACTTAGCTGTGTGACCCTGGGCAAATCACTTCACCCTGGTTGCCTCGTTTCTTCATCTGTAAAATGAGCTGGACAAGGAAATGGTAAACCACTTCAATATCTTTGCAAAGAAAACCCAAATGGGGTTACAAAGAGTGACACACGACATGCTTGGCCCACTATGGGCGCTTAAAAAATGTTTGTTAAATAGAATGAATTCAGGGCAAACTTCCCACCAGTTAGAGTTGTTCCAGCATGGCTCAGAAGAGAGCAGATTTTATTTTATCACTAGAAGTTGATTTTAAAAACCCCAGCTATTGTTGAATTTTGGTTTCATATCACCTTCATGTGCCAAGGTATATCTCCCCTTTCCTGTGGATCTTCAAGTGGAGTGTGGATGACTGCTTGGTTATTTGGGTGTAGGCTGAGTTGGATGCAATCCCTTCTAGGTTCTGGGATTCAATGTGAGTTGGTGTTTCTATAAAACAGAAATATGGTTTGAGCTGAGCCTTGGAGTATGGATAAAGTTAGAGGGGCCACAGTGAAGGGATTGGAGGTGCGTCATGGGAGGCATCTGGTGCAGGTGAAAAACTCAAGGCATGAATGTACAAGATGAATGAGAGACACTGTGAGGGGACCTGCCTGGCAGTGAGGAAGCAGAGAGACAGAAGCTGAGATGAAGAGGGCTGATGGGATCAGGTGGTGTACCTGCATCCGCAGACAAACAACATCAGAGGCTTTCTGGCTAAGTCTTTCTCGTTTTTTCTCTCTCATTTCAGCAAAATCCTCTGACTGCTTTCTCTTGCTAGTTAATTTCTCTGGGGAGACAGTGTTGCTTCATTCCGTGAGTGCCTCAGGGCAGGTGATTCACCACTTTTGGCTCTACCTAGCCTTCCTTTTTCCTCTGCAGGATCTTCCATGGATCTTATATGTCAAAGGCCCCCAGTTCTGAGCTCCCTTCAGCCCCTCACCTCCCAGCCTCCCACTGTTGACAGTTATCAAGAGATAGCTCAAACTGGTGTGGGGGAAGGGCACTGGAGGGACAGTCAGAAAAGACCTGGGTTCAAACCTTAACCCTGACATTTAGTTTCTGGGCAATTCTGGGCAAATGGCTTAATGTTTCTGAGTCTTGGTTTCCACATCTATAAGGGAGGCTAAGAAGATCTGAAGCACTTTCCCTTCAGGGCTGCTACGAGGCTCACGAGAGGTAACAAAGCGTTTTTCAGACTTTGCAGCTCTGCACAAATGCCAATCATTGTTGCCAAACTCCAGAGAGAGCAGGGACCCCTTTGCACATTTCCCCACTCTCTGACAAGACTCCTGGTGGGCGTTTGAGCAGACAGTGGCCATTCTTCTGGTCATGCTAGGAAATGACTGGTGGACAAGTATAATGTGGCTGTGTCTCTGATGGTTGTATGGTAACGTCCTCTCCATCCATGTTGACCGAGCATCCCATCTACCTGAAGCATTTTATTGGGGACCGTTAGGACACACGGAGCAAGGAAGTTTATTAACTGCATCCTCCAGGAGCAATTACATCATGTAGAGTTTAGCCCACCCTCATTTGAGCCTTGAAGTTTAGGGAAGAAGGCAGTGCATGGAATAATTGTTTGGAGTCTGAGGATATGGGTTTGAATTTTATTTCTGCAACTGACTGGCTAGGTGACTTCAGCAGATGGCTGAACCTTCTGGGTCTCAGTCTTTTCATATGTAAAATGAGAGGATTTGTCTCATGATCAGAAGTACTAGTGACCTCTGAGCATTTATGTTGTGCATAATCACCCATTAGATCAGGAGTTATTAAGTCATGGTTCATAAACTTAGACAATTTGGGTCACTATATTTCAATATAATTGGTTTTCTTTGTAATTCTATGTATTTTATTTTATGCATTTGAAAAACATGGTTCTATTATCAGCCTTTATACCTACATCATGTATTCATTTGGACTTTATTCTTGCATATGGTGTCAGGCATGATCTATGTCCAGTTTCCACCACACTTATCCAGTTTTCCCAGCAGTTTTGGTCAAGCAGTGAGTTCTTTTCCCAGAAGGTGGGGTCAACAGTAGACTGCTATATTCATTGAGTACTGTGTCTTGAGTACCTAACCTATTCCACTGATCTACCCCTCTATTCCTTATCCAGTACCAAGTGGTTTGGATGATTGTTGCTTTATAATACAATTTGAGATCTGGTAGGGCTAGGCCACCTTCCCTAGCATTTCTTTTCATTAATTTCCTTGATATTCTAGACCTTTTGTTCTTCCAGATGAATTTTGATATTATTTTTTCTAGCTCTAGAAAATAATTACCGGTAGTTTGATTGGTATGGCATCGAATAAGCAAATTAATTTAGGTAGAATTGTCATTATTATTGTATAGCTTGGCCAACCCATGAGCAACTCATGTTTTTTCAGTTACTGAGATCTGACTTTATCTGTGTGAAAAGTGTTTTGTAATTGTGTTCATATAGTCCCTGGATTTGTTTTGGCAGGTAGACTCCCACAAATGCCATCCACATCCAGAGAAACAACTATGGAATCAAAATGCAGAATGAAGCAGACTATTTTTTCTTGTGTTACATTTTCTTTTAGTTTGTTTTTGCCCATGGTTTCTTCCATTCATTTTAATTCTTCTATGTAACATGCCTAATGTGAAAATGTGTGTAATAAGAAAGTATATGTAGAACCCATATTGCATGCCATTTTGGGGAGGGAGGAGGGAAAAAGGGGGAGAAAATTTAAGACTTATGGAAGTGATTGTTGAAAAATGAAAACAAATTAATTTAATAATAAAAAAAAGTAAAAAAAAAGACATGATTCTGAGAAGGGATCCTTTGGTTTCATGAGACTGACTGCCCAAGGGAGCCGTGACACAAATGTGATTATTAACTCCTGAAGCAGATGTCTATGGTTCATTCTGATTTGAAATCTAGGAATTGTGACTAGGTTGCCCACCCAGTCTCTTCCCACAAATAGACAACATTAGTAGTAGCACCTCAGAGACACTCCATATAGGCACACCAAATGTCCCTGGGATAAACGATAGGACTCACTTCATGGAGTCTGAATGCCATGGACAGACTTCCCAGGGAGCTTGGACAGTTACACAGAGTGTAACAAGAGTTCTGTAGGACCAGGGAATCACCAGTTTAGAGCTGATAATGATGCCAGAAGTCCTCTAATCACGTTGTAGAAAAGGGGCAGAGGGACAGAGACAGAAAATTTATGTGTGTGGCTAGGGAGATGATGGAGAGAAAGAATCCTGAAAATCAACTTAGAATCATTGAAAATGAGGCCTGCAGGAAACTTCAGTGGCCAACTAGTCTAGGGCCTAGAGTCAGACACCACTTTGAACTCTTATTTATTGTCCAGAGTCCTGGTCACAGAATCAAGTTTCTTACCCCTAACTGGCACTGGAGAGATGCTCTCACATGTTTGGTGTCAGTAGATCTACAGAGGCCATTCTCCTGATGACCAACACTGGTGAACTCTTGGCATTTTCTTTCTTTTCTGCTTACCCACTAACAAAGAAATTATCACCAGACAACCTCTCAAGCTTGCATTTCCAATGTCTCTGTAAAAGCATGGCAGCTTTTACTGAGTGGCAGCCCTCAGGTTGCTCAGGGAGTGAATTTATTCTCCATTTACCAATTGGCAGCTGTGTGCACTAATTAGCAAATTATCCTCATCTATAAAATGGGGGTAATGATAGCACCTTTCTCACAAGATTGAGGACCAAATGAGATAATATGTGTACAGTGCTTTGCAAGCCTTAAAATTCACTCCATAAATACTGGCCATTATTGTCACTATTATAGACAAAATTAGAATTCAGCTTAAATAACCATAGCTTTCTTTGAGATCTCAAAGACCTAAGAAGTTACCTTGTTTAACTCTTTTCCCAGATAGAAATACTCAATAATGGTCCAATGGGTTTGCGCTAAAAACCCTTTAAAGGTGTCTTAAGCTATAGATAGTAGTAGAATATTATGAGCAATATGTTAAATTAGCCTGGGGATTCATAACATTTGTAGATGTTGTTGAAAGGGGTTCAAGGAACAAAAGTTGGGAACCACCGATGTAGACTGATGCCTTCATTTTTTTCAGGAAGGGAGACTGAGAAGCTTATTAATGTGTTCAAAATCATAGCCTGTTAGTGATAGAACCTGCTTGACTTAAAATCCAGATACACTGCCTTTCAGGCCAATGTTTTTTTCTTTTTTCATATATAATTTATTTATTTTTCAGTTCCTAGCATTCACTTCCACAAGAATTTTAATTCCAAATTTTCTCCCCATCTCTTTCTCCCCACCCCCAGTCCAGGAAAGTATGTAATCCATCCACCCCTTCCTCCAGTCTGTTACTGGAGTTCTATTACCCATCCTGCTTCCATTCCCCCATCTCCTCTATTTTCCTATAGGGCAAAATAAATTTCTATACTTCATTGCCTGTATAGTTTAATTTCCACTTGCATACTAATACAATTTTTAGCATTCATTCTTAAAGCTTTGAGTTCTGTATTGTCTCCCTCTGTCCCCACCCACTCTCATTGGGAAAACAAGCAATTCAACATAGGTCATACATGTGTAACAATGCAAAGCACTTCCATAACATTTATGTTGTAAAAGACTAACCACATTTCCCTCTGTCCTATAATGCCCTTGATTTATGCCATTCTCTCCCTTGACCTGTCCTCCCACAATAGTGTTTGCTTCTGATTATCCCTTTCCCCAATTTGCTGTCCCTTCTGTTGTCTTCCCTCTCCTACTCCTTTTCCCCTTGTCTTCCTGCAGGGTAAAATAGATTTTCCTAACCAATTGAGTGTGTATTATTCCCTCCTTATGCCAAATCCCATGAGAATAAGGCTCAATTATTTCCTTTCATCTCCCCCCCCTCTTCTCCTCCCTTGTAAAAGCTCTTTCTTCCCTCTTTAATGTGAGATGATTTGCCACATTCTACCTCTCCCTTTCTCTCACTCCTAGTACATTTCATGCAATTTTGTTTTTTTAGGTATTTTCCTTTCATATTCAGCTCACTTTGTGCCCTCTATGTGTGTGTGTATGTATGGGTGTACACACCCATTTACATATACATACCTACATATATATAATATACACATACATACATACCCCCTTACGTATATAAGTATATGTGTGTGTGTATATGTATATACCCTTTAACTACCCTAAGACTGAAAATGGTCTCATGAGTTATAAATAATATCTTTCCATGTAGGAATGCAAGCAGTTCAACTTTAATGAATTCCTTAAGGCTTCTCTTTCCTGAATTCTCTGAATTTTCTATTCAGCTCTACTCTTTTCAATAAGAATGCTTGGAAGTCCTCTATTTCATTGAAATTCCATTTTCCCCCTGAAGTATTATACTCAGTTTTGCTGGGTAGGTGATTCTTGGTTTTACTCCTATCTCTTTTGACTTCTGAAATGTCATATTCCAAGCCCTTAGATCCCTTAGATCCTGTGTTATCCTGATTGTATTTCCACAATACTTGAGTTATTTCTTTCTGGCTGCTTGTAATATTTTGTCCTTGACCTGGGAACTCTGGAATTTGGCTACAATATTCCTACGAATTTTTCCTTCTGGGATCTCTTTCAGGAGGTGATCAGTGAATTCTTTCCATTTCTATTTTGCCCTCTGGTTCCAGAATATTAGAGCAGTTTTCCTTGATAGTTTCTTAAAAGACTATGTCTAGACTCTTTTTTTATTATGGTTTTCAGGTAGATCAATAATTTTAAAATTATCTCTCCTGGATCTATTTTTCAGGTCAGTTGTTTTTCCAAAGAGGTATTAAACATTGTTTTCTATTTTTTCATTCTTTTGGTTTTGTTTTATAATTTCTTGGTTTATCATAAAGTCATTAGCTTTTGTCTGCTCCATTTTAATTTTTAAAGAACAATTTTCTTTTTATTGTATTTATTTATTTTTAGATTTCAACATTCATTCTCACAAAATTTTGAGTTCCAATTTTTCTCCCCATCTCTCCCCTCCCCCCCAACCCATAATACCTTGCATTCTTATTACCCCTTCCCTCAACATACCCTCCCTTCTATCATACCCCACCCTTCCCTTGTCCCCATCTTCTCTCCTTTTTTTGTAGGGCAAGATAAATTTCTATACCCCTTTACCTGTGTTTCTTATTTCCAAGTTATATGCAATAATAATTCTCAACATTTGTTTCTAATACTTTGAATTCCAACTTCTCTCCCTCCCTCCCTACCCATTCTCACTGAGAAGGCAAGCAATTCAATACAGGCTATATATGTGTTGTTTTGCAAAAGGCTTCCATAATAATCATGTTGTGTAATACTAACTATATTGCCCTCCATTCTGCCCTGTCTCCCTCTTTTTTATTCTCTCATTTGACCTTGTACCTTCCCAAAAGTGTTTACTTTTAGTTATTCCCTTCTTCCATTTGCCTTCCCTTCTATCATCCCCCTCACCCCACTTGTCCCCTCCACCCCTACTTTCCTGTAAGGTAAGATAAATTTTCATACCAAATTTAGTGAGCATGTTATTCCCTCCTTAAGCCATATGAGAATAGAGTAAGCTTCACTTTTTCCCTCTCACTTTCTCCCTTTCCTCCTTCATTGAGCAAGATTTTTCTTATCTCTTTTATGAGTTATAGCCTGCCCCATTCTATTTCACCCTTTTTCCTCCCAATATTTTCCTCCCTCACCCCTTAATTTTTTTTATGGATATCATCTATTCTGATTCAACTCAACCTGTACTCTCTGTCTATATGTGTGTGTGTGTGTGTGTGTGTGTGTGTATGTGTGTGTATAATCCATCCACTTACCTAAATAATGAGAAAAGTCTCAAGAGTTACAAATATTATCTTTCCATGTAGGGATGTAAACAGTTCAGCTTTAGAAAATCTTTTTTGATTTCTCTTTCCTGCTTACCTTTTCATGCTTCTCTTGATTCTTGTGTTTGAAAGTCAAATTTTCTTTTCAGTTCTGTTCTTTTCATCATGAATGCTTGAAATTCCTCTCTATCGTTGAATGACCATTTATTCTCTTGAAGTATTATACTAAATTTTGCTGGGTAGGTGATTCTTGGTTTTAATCCCAGTTCCTTTGACTCTGGAATATTCTATTCCAAGTCCTTCGATCCCTTAATGTAGAAGCTGCCAGATCCAGTGTTATCCTGATTGTATTTCCCCAATACTCAAATTGTTTCTTTTTAGCTGCTTGCAACATTTTCTCCTTGACCTGAGAACTCTGAAATTTGGCAACAATATTCCTAGGAGTTTCTCTTTTCGGGTCTCAGGAGGTGATCAATGTATTCTTTCAGTATTTATTTTGCCTCTGGTTCTAGAATATCAGGGCTATTTTCCTTGATAATTTCATGGAAGATAATGTGTAGGCTCTTTTTTGATCATGGCTTTCAGGTAGTCTCATAATTTTTAAGTTGTCTCTCCTGGATCTATTTTCCAGGTCAGTTGTTTTTCCAATGAGATATTTCACATTATCTTTTTTTTTTTCAAACTTTTGGTTTTGTTTTCTAACTTCTTGGTTTATCTCATAGTCATTAACTTCCCTGAACTCAATTCTCTCTTTTAAAGAACTATTTTGTTCAGTGAGCTTTTGAACCTTATTTTCCATTTGGCTAATTCTGCTTTTTAAAGCCTCCTTCTCCTCATTGGCTTTTTGAACCTCTTTTTCCAACTGAGTTAGCCTCTTTTTAAAGGTGTTATTTTCCTCAGCATTTTTTTGGTTCTTCTTTAGCAGGATGCTGACACACTTTTCAAATTCTTCTATGGCCTGAGCCCATTTCATATTTATTTTGGAGGTACTGAGGCAGAAGCCTTGACTTCCTTTGACAGTATGCCTTGTTCTTCCTCATCTGAAAGGATGGAAGGAGACACCTGCTCATCAAGAAAGTAATCTTCTATGGTCTTATTTTTTTCCCTTTTTTTGGGATTTTCTCAGTCAGTTACTTGACTTGTGAATCCCTTGTCAAGAGGAGGGTCCTAGTGCTCCTCCTCTCCCCAGTAGATTCAGATCAGCTGCTTAACTCCCCCCAGGGACTTTGGGGGGGAGGCAGAGCTTCCATTGAGGGTTGAGGTTCAGATTAGCTGCTCAATTCCACCAGAGGCTTTAAGCTGAGCTGCCTGGACCATGGACCCAGGCTGCTTCCCTTGCTGCCTCTGTCTGGGGCCAGTGCTGGGAGAATCCTTTTCCCCTCTCTCCCAGCTGGGAAAGTCCTCCCACACTGACCATTGTAGTTTTCTTTGTCACTTGTGGCTTGAGGGATTTGGGACCCTCCCTGCTGAGAATTCTGCCCCAGAGGTCTGTTCAGGTCCTGTTCCTCCCAGTGCTGTGTGGCCAGGGTTGGGGTCCACTCTGCTCAATGTCCCATATGATAGATCTTTCCTGTGGACCTTCCAGGTTACCTTTGGCTGGAAACCTCTTTCACTCTGTTGTTATGTGACTTCTGCTGCTCTAGAATTTGTTGAGAGTAATTTTTTACAAGTATTTTGTGGGTTGTGGGGGAAGCGCTAGAGTATATGTGTCTTTCTACTCTGTCATCTTGGCTCCACCCCTAAAGAACTATTTTCTTCAGTAAGCTTTTGAAAGTCCTCTTCCATTTGGCCAATGCTACTTTTTAAAGCATTCTTCTCCTCATTGGATCATTTTGGATCTCTTTTGCCATTTGGGCTAGTCTATTTTTAAAGGTACTATTTTTCCTCAGCACTTTTTTTTGGGATCTCCTTTAGCAAGCTGTTGACTCACTTTTCATTATTTCCTTGCATTGCTTTCATTTATTTTCTCAATTTTTCCTCTACTGGTCTTACTTGATTTTCAAAATCCTTTTTGAGCTCTTCCATGGCTTGAGACCATTGCATATTTTTTTTGGAGGTTTTGGATGTAGAAGCCTTGACTTTTATGTCTTTCTCTGATGGTATGCTTTGTTCTTCCTCATCTAAAAGTATGGAAGAAAATACTTTTTCACCAAGAAAGCAACCTTCTACAGTCTTATTTTTGGGGGCATCTTCCCAGCCAGTTACTTGACTTTTGAGTCCTTCTTCAAGTGGAGGGCATACTCTAGGGACCTGCAAGTTCTCAGTTCCTCTAAGGTGGCACAATCAAGGGAGAGGAGTTTACTCCTCTCCTGGCCTGTGCTCTGGGAGCAACCACAAGCACTCTTTTTTGCCCCAGGATCTGCAAGTAGGATTTCCTCTCCACTGCCACCACTAGTTCCACCATGCCAGCACTCCTCCTCACCCCAGGACTGCCACTCAGAACTGAAACCCAGATCAGCTGCTCGATTCCCCCAGGATCTTTATGCCAAGGGCTCCAAAAGTGGATGCTGCCATGGGACTGGGGCTGGGACTGACCTCAATCCCCTCTTAGTCAAGTGAAAGAGCTTTCTTAGTGACCTTTGAAGCTGCCTTTGACATTTGTGGGTTGAGAAATCTGGAAACTGCAGTTGTTTGCTATGATTTCATATCCTGAATCCTGCTCCAGTCCTTTTGGTGCCCATCTGAGTGGCCAAGGCTGGGCTGGGCTACACTTTGAGTTCGGTTTGGTATACCTTTCCTGTGGGCCTTCCAGGCTATCTTGGGCTGGAAATCTCTTTCACTCTGTTGTTTTGTGACTTCTGTTGCTCTAGAACTTATTTAGAATCATTTTTTACAGGTATTTTATGGGCTATGTGAGGAGAACTAGAGCAAGTCTGTCTTTCTACTCTACCATCTTGATTCAT
Organism: Potorous gilbertii; assembly: GCA_028658325.1. Taxonomy (NCBI): domain Eukaryota; kingdom Metazoa; phylum Chordata; class Mammalia; order Diprotodontia; family Potoroidae; genus Potorous; species Potorous gilbertii. Next base: position 242,332,886 of record CM053770.1, on the reverse strand, counting down.
ACCCCTCCCCTCCACCAATGCTTTTTCTACTCCTCTCAATTCCTCCCACAATGAAATTCAATCAGGTTGTTCCTAACTGGGCCTGACTGTGTTAGACACTTTGATGTTCAAGACAGAATGTTGAGATGTGAGGCTTGCCCTCAAGGGGCATATAGGCTTTAGGACTATATAAAAAGAGTTGAATGAAACATTAAACTCAATAGATTTAGACTTTCCAAATTGCATGTCATGGACTATGAGCCCACTATGAGGTCACAAAGTCATCCCTGTTGACAAGATATGCCAGCAAAGGTTCCACAGAGCTGGATTTTGAAAGGTGGGTGGGATTTCAAATGGCAGAATCAGAGGATTTTGGAAGTGAAAGGAACCCCAGAGTCCAGCTAATGTGAACAATTAATTTTGCCTTTGAAAGGCTTAAGAAGATGGCAGAGTGAAAGGCCCACCTTGGTTCAAAAACTGCCTCTGATGGCCAACATTGAACAGTTTATTTCATGTCCTTGGGTCCTGGTTTCCTCCTCTGTAAAATGAGGGGATTGGGCCAAATGTCTCCTGGGGCCCCTTGCAGTTCTGCTTGGACTATGATCTGCTCTTGAACTACCATACAATATTGCTTCTCATGTTCATACAAGTAAAAACCTTCTTATATTAAGCATAAGTCTGTTTCCTCAGAAACTCTGCCTAAAAATCCTTAGTGGTCTCTAGTCCAGGGGTATAAATAGAAGCAGAGGCCTCTAATTTGTACATAAAGAACCCTGGGAAATGTCTATTATCTTAGTTTTAAGATGTCATGTTATCTATATTTTATTGTATTTTATTTATTTTGCTAAATATCTCCCAGTTATACTTTAATCTGGTTGGTTAATATTAAGGATTGTTGTGGCTGAATGTTTGACATTTCTGGTCTAGTCTAGTCTATCCAATAGATGATGAGACTGGATTACAGAGAAAGGATCATAGATCCCCATAGGTCCCCAGAAGGGGCTTCAGAAGTGATAGATTCCAATCTCTTCATTTTATAGATGAAGAAACAGGCCCAGACAGGTTGTGACTTGGGCAAGGTCACACAGGTAATAAATTAAAGCATCATGGGCCTAGAATTGGAAGGAATCATCCCAACCCTTTTATTTTACTGAAACTGGAGGAACTGAGGTACGGGTAGATGGAGTTACCTACCCAAGGGAGATTCACTTGGATAAGCTGAAAAGACAAAAGGGGCAGGGGTGGGGTCTAACAAAGAGAGAGCAATTGAAGTCTACATTGGATACCAGGAATCCAGTTAAATGATGTTCCTAAGAGACTTGGTATTTCTACATCTGCTGGGCAGGGGAGGGGAAAGGAGTCAATCCCCAAACCCTGGTTCTTGATGGCTCTCTCTCCTGAGACCTGTGTCACATCCAAGAAACACCGATTGCTTTTCAGTGGCTGAAGGATTGATCCATTGACTGCTGCCAGCAAGGAGCAGCTAATTGGCTACAGTTCTAAGTGTACCTGTAGGCTTCAATTATTCAGATCCTCCAAGGTGTGGTGGAGCTTTCTCAGCTTTCAGGATGACACTTGGGAGGTCCGTGAGTTCTGGTGATATTTTCTGAAGGGGGTTGATCTTGTAGGTCCATCCAGTAGTAGCTTCTTCACAAAATCAGAGAATCCTAGAGCTTCTGAACCAAAGGGAACTCAAAGGCCATCTGGCCACCCACTACTTGACCTGTCAAGTCATCCTCCATCCTCTGAATATCCAGCGAGGGGAACTCTCTGCCTCCTGGGACAACCGACTTCACTCTGGGACTCCTCAAAGGATTAGGAAATGTTTCCTTACCTCAATCCTAAACCTTCCTCCCTATAATTCCTCCCTCACCCCCTCCCTCCATCCCTCCCTCATGTTACATTTCCAAGGCATATATAACATCATGTTATATATTAATTTTAATGTGTTTAAAATGTATATTTTAATATTGGTAAATTTATCATTTACAAAGTAATTTCTATTCATTATCCTATACAAATGTCTCAACAAGCCTATAAGGTTGGTCACAGAAGGATTATCAGCCTCACTTTACATATGAGGAAACTGAGTCTTAGCAAGAGAGAGAAGCATCTTGTCCAGAGATAGAGACCTAGATGCTGGAGTACTAAATCTAGATCCAGGTTCTCTGACTCTTTTCATGTAGTTGCATTGAATAGCAAATCTGGGAGTGTGTGCAGCAGAAGTAGGTCTTGGCCTCAGAAAACCTGGACTTAGTCTCAGACAAGCCCCTTACTACCTGTGTGACCAGTGCAGGGCCATGAGCATGCAAGTTCTTCATAAATACTTAGGGAATTGGGTTGAACGAAATGGAACAGTGTGGAAGGAAATAAAAGATGTGAAGACTCTCCTTTTCTAATCCCATCTCACCACTGCCAAATATTCTTCCTATAGTTCATTCAACTCTGTCACTCTCCTGGCCCCCAAACATTCAATGGCCCCCTATTGTATCTAGGATAAAAGAGAAACAACCTTGGGTGGCATTCAAGGCCTTCCACAACTGGATTCCTATTGACTTTTCCAGTTATATTTCATGAGGGTATGCTTTCTGAGCTTATACTCTAGTCAAATTGAGCTGAATAATGACTCCATATTTCACCTCCACCTATATATACAATTTGTTCTCATTCCCATTGCTTAGAAGATACCTCCTCCTCTTCTCTCTTTCTCCTGGAATCCTATCCTTCCCTTAAAGGTTTAACTCTGCTTCAGGAAGCTTTCCAGTGGTTAGCAAATACTCTCTTCTTCAATTTTCCTTGTACCATACTTATCTGTGTATGTATTCCCCCAGTAGAATATAAGTCCTTTGAGGTCAGAGACTTGATGATTATGCTAATTAAGTTAGATCTGGAAAGGACCTTAGAGACCTTTGAATCCAATCCTTCCTTCTGCAGATGAAGAAACTGAGGCAGAAGAAACAGCTGAAGGGACTTATCTAGGATCACACAGCTACTAAGTATGTGAGTGAAGATTTGAACCTACACCTTCTGGCTTCCCATCTACCATTACCTAGATTCACTGTGTCTCCAAGAACCTTAATTTGTTTTTGTCTGAATGCCTGGAGACTAACATAGTAATGTGAGGAACGTATTGGATTGAATCCAATGAAAGCTGAGGGGAGAGGTTGAAATTAGTTATTAGGATGTCTCTGATGACATTTGAAAGACCATTGTCAATAGGGTGTAGTGATTGCACTCACAGATGTTGGTCCTTTGCCTGATGCACCTTCCTTGTCTGTTGAAATCCTTCAAGGTGTCACCTCTGCCATGAAGCCTTCCTGGATTTCCCCAGCTGAGAGTGCTTTCTCCTTCCCTACATTTTCTGGACAGTCTTGCCCAGATCTCTCCTTTGCTCCTCCTATTACACTCTCTTTTATAACTCCCTTATTTGTGGGCATGCTAAACAACCTCCACTCAACTATAATTAGCTCATGGAGTTACAAGATGGGGTCATTTTTCTCCTATTTTCCCAGAAACAAACATAGGAGCCAGAAGACAATAGATGTTGAATAGATGTTTGATGAAACAAAATGAATTGAACTGAGAAGATGGGAGGTTTTTCTACTCTCTCCATACCTAGTCTGGTTCACTAAAGGGACTCCCCTCCAGAGGCTTCGTTTCCTAAGGTTTCTTGGTACCTGGAGTCAAGATTAACACTGATCCTGTTAGACCTTTCATTTTGTGCCCAAGCCAGCCCTTCTCACTCATCACCATGGGAAAGCTCATAATGTCCTCTGGATACCCTGGTACTCCAAGAAGGAAATGGAGTGTTGCATGCTATAATTAATTTCCTATTGATTTTTACTGTTTGGAGGAAGCCAGGACATTATATAAGAAGGGCTTGAGGAACGCCAGGCATTGGGGATCATGAACTCCAGCTTGATGTGGCCACTTGGGCCTTAGAAGGAATCATCTCATTTTCAATGCAAAAGAGCAATCATGAAAGGTGTCCCCTACACTGAATGTCTCTGTTACTGTAATGGTAAATAGTACCTAAACTCTGAGTAAGGATTTAAAAGAAAGATGACCCAGATGGAGCATTTTGAATTTAATGCAATTCGGCTGTCAACTTGTGGAATATGATTGTGGTGTAAGAAATGACAAGCACAGTGTTCTCAGAAAAACATGGAAAGACTTTACATGAACTGATGCAAAGTGAAGTGAGTAGAACCAGGAGAACAGTGTATACAGTAACAGCAGTATTGTATGATGATCAACTGAGAATGACAGCCTTTTTCAGCAATACAACGATCCAAGACAATTCAGCAGGACTTATGATGAAAAGTACTCTCCATCTCCAGAAAAAGAACCGATGGAGTGTGAATGTATATCTAAGCAGCTTTTTTAAACTTTATTTTTCTTGGTTTTTTGGTCTGTTCTCTTTTACAATATGACTAATGTGAAAACGTTTCACATGACTGCACATGCATAACATATGAAATTGCTTGCTTTCTCAGTGATGGATAAAGGGAGAGAGGAAGAGAATTTGGAACTCAAAATTTTTAAAAATGAATGTTAAAAATTTTGGGAAAATAAAATATGAAATAATTTTAAAATACATGAAAATAATTTGATTCAATTCAACCATCTTTTATTAAATACTTTCTATGCACTAAGCACTGTGCAAAGTTTAGGGAATTCAGAGACAAAAAAATAAGTCTTGCCCTCAAAGAGCTTCCATTCCATTGGAGGAAAACAACATGTTCACAGATAAGTCCTCTGATATGTGTGACTTTTAATCAGTCAAGTTGGTGCAGTGGCAAGAAAGCTGCTTTTGGAGTTAAGAGACCTGGACTTGCATTCCAACTTGGCCAATTAATACCTATGACCTTGAACAAATTGTTTAATGTCTCCAAGGATCAGTTTTCTGATCTGTAAAATGAAGAGGTTAGCCTCTAAAGTTCCTTCCAACTCTAGATTCATGACTTGTCACTTAACCCCCTGGTCCTTTTCTTAGTTGAAAAAAGAGGGAGATTAGAATAGGTAGAAGATGGACTATAACACATAAATATTCAAATAATAACAGCTAGCATTTATAGAGCACATTGAAGCTGGCAAAGTGCTTTACATGGGGCATCTTAGTTGACCTTCCCAACTCTGGGAGATGGGGCTATTATTACTATTTTACTAGGCTAAGTGATTTACCAGTGTCACACAGCCAGTATCTGAGACATGATCCAAACTCAAGACTTCCTGCCCTCTGGTCCAATGCTTGGTCCATGATACTACAGAGCTAGTACAGAGGGAAGCAGTCCTAACTGGGAGAATTGGGAAAGGTGTCTTGGGTGAGAGCCAGGGACACTGATGAACCAGAAAGAGATGAGGAGGGGGTATATTTCAGGAGCAGAGGACAGCCCGTGCAAAGACATGGAGATTGGAGATGGAATGTCTCATACATGAAACTAAGTACAAGCTGGCCAGAGAATGTAGGAGTAGAAAGGACCTTGGAGGCTACCCAGCATTCACGATTGCTCATACTTTTCTATTTTTCCTCCGTATGGTGAGGCAAGTGCAATGGTTAACCTTAATTTACAGAAGAGAAAACTGAGGCTGAGACACTTGAGATGACTAGTCCAGGGTGACAGGGAGTATCTAGGTTAAAATCTGAACCCAGGTCTTGGTGCCTTCAAGATCCATGTTCTATTTCATTGTGTCGTGTTTTAACTTAAACATCTGATTTCCAGAAAAATGGTACAATGAAGAACTCTGGATTGATAGCCTGGAGCTCTGGGCTCTTGTCCCAACTTCATTCTCTCACTCTGGGACCTTGGACAAGTGACTTTACTACTCTGGGTTCAGATTTCTCATCTGTAAGGTGAGGAGTTTGGAAGAGATGACCTGTGATGCCCTTTTAGTTTTAACAGACTATTTCTCAAAGTCTCTCTAATCCTGTTCTGACATTCTCTGTTCTAAAGTTTCTTCCTATTATGCCATTGTATGTTCTAAGTCTCCCCTCAGCCCTGACACTATGTGTTCTGAGGCTCCTCCCAGCTCTGACATTCTATATTGTAAAATTCCTTGCAACCCTAATGATCTAGGAGTCTATGAATTTACCAGATGATCTCTCTAGGAGAGGAAGGAACCCTAAATAATGGGACATGAGAGAGATCAATTTTAATGTTGCACTGACTAGTGCCCTTCATTTTACAGACTGAGGAAACTGATGCATGTGGAGCTCAGGGACTGGCCTGAAGCCCTGTAGGATTCCTAACTAAGTCCCCTGATTCTTGATCCAGTACTCTTTCTACTGCATGTGTTCCTTAGCATCTGAGAGTGGCAAAACCTGTTCAGTTTGGGGACTGTTTTTAGCTTTCTTCCCGTATCTCCTGCCAGAGCCACACGATGTTTAATTTGATTTAGAAAAGGAAAAAAGAAAAAGGAATGCGTATTTTCTTTGTGGTTTTGTCCCTGACAGTTTTCCCCCATCTGAGTCTGAGGCAGCATTAGTGGTAATGGAGAGAAATTAGTATTATCAGGCTTTCGTTCACTGCAATCTCCCTGTGCTGTGGTCCCTGACACGTTAATTAAACTTGATAAATGCTCTTGTCTAAAGATAACTTTTGAACAATGGAACTCAGCAACCCACTTATTAAGAGGATATACAGTCGGCTAAATTGCAGTAGAGAGGCTTGGAGTGCCATGGGGCCCATGGGGTTGGGAGCTCAAGAGAGCTGGTGTCTAAGAATAATCAGGATGAGAGATGTAAAAAGTTGAAAGGACTCTACAGAACAGCTGGTCCACCCCTCCCATTTTACAGAGAGGGAAACTGAGGTCGCCCAAATTCTAGATCACAGGATCATAGTTTGAGATCACCAAAAGAACATCATTGAATTCAATTCCCTCATTTTGCAGAAGGATCTGAGACCCAGAGAGAAGAAAGTGACTTGCCTCGGGCCATAGAACTTGTGTTGTTGTTCAGGCATTTCAAACTCTATGGGACCGCATTTGGTGTTTTCTTGGCAAAGATGCCAGTGGTTTGCCATTTCCTTCTCCAGCTCATTTTACAAGTTAGGAAACTGAGGTAAACAGGGCAAAATGACTTGCCTAGGGTCACCCAACTAGTAAGTGTCTGAGGCCAGATTTCAACTCAGGAAGCTGAGGCACCACCTACTTGCCCTTAGTAAGCAGAAAACTGTGCTTCAAACCTTGACCCTCAGTCCCTAAATGAGAAGCATCTGTACAGCAATGTTCAGGTATGAGAATACTTTCCTTATGGCAGGGAGATAGCATGCATTGTCCCTGCGGCTCATGGTCACATCATTAGAAACTGTCTAAGCCCAGATGCAGTCTCACAAGGGAGTTGGCACCAAATGTGGTTTTAACTTAAAGGGGAGAGTATCGGCCTTCCACTCTTTCTAGAAATAAATCAATCAATGAAACAATATACATTTATTTATTAATATGTGTCAGGAGGGCAGCTAATTGATATGGTGGATAGAGGGCCAGGCCTAGAAATAAGAAGACTAATTTTCCTGAGTTCAAATCTGGCTTCAGACACTGGCTGCATGACCCTGGGCAAGTCATTTCAGTAGATTTGCCTCAGTTTCCTTGTCTGTAAAATGAGCTAGAGAAGGAAAGGGCAAACTACTTCAGTTTCTCTCCCAGGAAAACCCCAAATGAGGTCACAAAGAGTCAGACATGACTGAAATGAAACATGAAAAAAACAACAAAATTTGTCAGGGACTGTACTAGGGATAAAAAAAGAAAATAAAAGAAATGAATTGTGCCCTCAGGAAGTTTATATTTCATTGGGAAAAACAAACACAGTAAATATACTAAGTAAATATCACTCAATCTACAAGCATTTACTAAGCACCTGTTGCATGCCAGGCACTGTGCTGGGTTCTAGGGACTCAAATACAAAGAATGAAACAATTCTTCATCAAAAGGAGCTTACATTCTAAAGTGGGAGACAAAAAATATGTAGCACAAATGTAAAATGAATAAATACAAACAGTGAACAAAGTTAACAAAATACAAATAAAGCAGTTAAATAAAAGGTAGTTGAGGAGAAGGCAGGAACAGCTTGGGGGTGGGGATCAAGAAAAGCCTCATGGAAAACATGGTGCCTGAGCTGCATCTTAAAGAAGAGAGGAACTGGGAGGTAAAACTATCGAGGGAGTGCCTTTCAGGCTTGAGGCACAGGGGATGTCTTGGAGATGGGCTGCTGTAGCGTCATGTGTGAAGAACACAGGGAAAACTAGTTTGTTTGGAATGCAGAGTGCAGGATGAGAAGGCTGGAAAAGGAGGTTGGAACTGGATGTGAAAGGGCTTTAAAACAGAGGAATTCCTATTTTATCCTAGAGGTGATAGGGAGCCACTGGAGGTGGTTGAGTAGGAAGTCACATGGTCAAATCTGCAGTTAAGGGAAATTACTCTGGTAGCAGTGTGTAGGATGGTCTGGAATGGGGAAAGACTTGAGGTGTGTGTGTGTGTGTGTGTGTGTGTGTGTGTGTATGTGTGTGTGTATGAGTCATCTGCATAGATATGATAATGAAACCCATTTGAACTGATAAGGTGTGACATACTGCTGTGTGTGTGTGTGTGTCTGTGTGTGTGTATTCTGTGAGTATGAGTAATATGCCTAAAGATGATAATGAAACTCACTGGAGTTGATAAGGTGTGATATGCTGATGTATGTGTGTGTATGTGACAGAGAGACACAGAGAGAGAGAGACAGACAGAGAGATAGAGACAGAGAGACGGGCAGAGAGATAAGAGAAGGGACTAAGAAGCTTTAAGACAAAACCTTGGGTAGACTCACAGTTGGGGCATTATACGAATTATGATTCAGCAAAAGAGAATGAGAAGGAGCTGTCAGGAGATGAAACAAGAGTGTCATAAAAATTCAGGGAGGGGAGGAAGCATAGAGAGTGGTCAGCAGTGTTGAATGTAGCTATGGAGTTAAGAAGGATGAAGAGTGAGAAAAGACTATCAGGTTCGGCCATTCAAAGATTGTTGATAACTTTGGGTAGAAAAGTTTCAGTTGAATGATGAGTTTGGAAGTCATCCATCAGAGAGTTTAGAAGACCAACAGTGAGTGTGGACAGCATTCTCAGATTTGTTTAGGAATGAGAGGAGACACATAGGATGGTAACACAGGATGGGAAGCAATTACCAGATAATCTCAGGAGCAGTTGTGGAAATCAGGAAGGATTTCGTGTAGGAGTGGGAACTTGAGCTGAGCTTTGAATGAAGCCAGGGATTCTATGAAATGAAGGTGAGTAGGGAGAGTGTTCCAGTCATGGTGGACAACTATGTAAGGGCTTGGATGTGAAATGGAATATTGTGGATAAAGAACAAACAAATACCTTAGTCTAGCTGGAATAAAGAATATGTGAAGGGGACTGATCTATAAAAGACTTGGAAAGGTGGTCTGGAACCTGATTGTGAAAAGTTTTCAAAAAGAATTTAAATTTATCCTGGAGGCAAAAAAGAGTTTTTTGAGTAGGGCAATAACATGACCAAATGTGCTTCAGCAATATTACTTTGGTAAGACCAACAGCTCACATCATATAACAAGACAAGCTCAAAATTCATGCATGATTTAAACATAAAGGGTGATATCCTAAGGAAATTGGTGGAATATGGAAGAAATTACCTGTTAGTTCTATGGAGAAGACTAGAATTCATGATCAATAAAGAAACAGGTTCACCAGAGGCAAAAGGGATAATTTTGATTACATAAAATTAAAAAGCTTTTGCACAAACAAAACCAATGAGGATAAAATAAGAAGAAAAGCAGGAAATAAAAAAAATCTTTGCACCAAGTTTCTCTGATAAACATCTCATTTCTAAAATAAGTAGGTAACTGGGCTAAATTTATAAGAACTATTACCCAGTTGATAAATGGTCAAAGGATATGCACAAGCAATTTTCAGAGGAAGAAGTCAAAGCTATTGATAATCATATGAAAAATGCTTTAAATCCCAAATATTTATAGAAATGAAAATTAAAACAACTCAAGAAAGTGTGTGTACATGGGAGATAGTAAAGTGGGAGGGAGGAGAGAAAGAGATAGACAGACAAAGGGGCAGGGAAAGAGACAGGGAGACAGGGAGAGACAGAGAGATTGGCTGAGATAGAAAAGAAGGAAAACAACAAATATAGGAGGGAATGTGAGAAAACGGGAACACTAATGCACTGTGGATGGATCTTTGAACTATTCCAAACATTATGGAAAGAAATTTGGAACTCTGTCCAAAAAGCAATTAAAATGTACTTGCCTTTTGACCTAACAAAACCACTAATATGTATACACTCAAAAAAGACCAAAGAAAGATTAAAAGGGCTTATCTGTGCAAAAAATATTTATAGAAGCTCTTTTTGTGATGAGGAAAAATTGGAAACCAAAGGGATGACCATCAATTGGGGAATGGCTGAACAAGTTATGATAGATGAATGAACGCTATTGTGCTGTAAGAAATGATGAAGGGGATGGTTTCAGAAAAATCTGTGAAGATTTATCTGAACTTATGCAAAATGAAGTGAGCAAAATCAGGAGAACATTTACACAGTAAAAGCAAAGTTGCCAAGGCAATCAACTGTGAAGAAAGAACTTAGAAACTCTGATCAACACAGTGACCTGTAACAATTCCAAAGGACTCATGAGGAAAAAATACTATCCTCCTCCAGGAAGAGAACTGATGTACTCAGAGTGCAAACTGAGGCATGATTTTGTCCTTTTTCAGAACATGGCTAATGCAGAAATTTGTTTTGCATGATTTCATATTTGTAATGGATTTTCTCTCTCTTGGTTTCTCAGTAGGGTGGGGAAGCAGAGAATTTGGAAATGAAAATAAGATGAAATTGAATAAAATTCTTCACTTTGGCATGTTGTGGAGAATGGACTAAAGGAGGAAATATTGAAAGGGGGAAACTAATGAGAAAAATTTTCTTGGTCTTGATCCCCTCATCATAGTCTGAATCAGCTTGCCTACTCTGGAAGTTACAGGAATGTTTTGGTCAAAAATCTTCTCTGACTGATATTTGTATATTTCTAACCCCCAAGCCAGAACTTGCTCCATGGCACCCTACTGACAAGATGGTATTGACTCTGAGAAAACATTGAGGTCCTTGGTCATAAGATGCAAACACACTCACAATACCAGGAAGGGAAAGAAAGCTATCAGGTACCAGGGGATTTCAATTACCCTCCCTGCTATTGCTCTGAACAATGCACTCCAGTTAGCTGGGGGAGGGTGCCAGTTTCAGGATAACTAATACTCCTTCCTAGTCTTTGGTTTCTTCTGATTGGAGGGTATTACTCATTCGTAGCATCATCTGCTCATTCAACAAGTATTTATTCAATGCCTATTATGTGTCAATCTTATACTAGGTACTGAGGATAGAAAGAGAAAATGAAGCAGCTCTGCCTTAAGAGGCTTACAAGATTAAAAGTACTTAAATTAGTAGAATCTAACCCTCAAAATATCCCGTAGGACATGTATTGCAATTTCTAGTTAAATCATAAAGTTTACCTATATTAATCCTAGTTCATGGTCAGAGAACCTCATCTTGAAGGCCTCCAGTGATGATGAGCTCACAGGTTTGTTTCCTTTTTGCATCCCTGGGGACTAGCACAGTGCCTCATATAGAACTATTTAATAAATGAGGGCTGAATTGAATCAGTGATTCATTGGAATATCAGATTAAGATTACGTTGGTTTTCTTGGCTGCCCTGTAGCATAGTGGTTCACTAAAATGTGACTTTTTAATTTTTATTTTCACAAAGGCTGTTGTCTAGTTACACCTTTCCCAGCCTTTGCTGGTACATTATGTTCTACATTGTTCTCGGAGCATCTGCTCAGAAACCCCTGGAGATATAGGAAACTCAGACATGGTTCAGGACCACAGACAGTTCCTAGTTGCTGCCAAAATTCCAAGAGAGACAAAGTGACTCAAGAATAAAATAATAATGTACGTAATTAGCCTAGCCAGGGGAGGGCTCTCCTGCTTCAAGTCCCTTTATAACAGATTATTCTATACAACAAAGCAATTCTGATCTCTTGGCAAAAGACCCAGAGTTACAGGCATTTATTATTCTGATTACAGAGTATTAGGAACAAATGCTTCTGTCTTCTAACATTTCCTTTGCTTTTTGATCCCATAATCATCATTCCCTCTCAGAGAAGTGCCTAATCATGTATTATTTGTGAAAGGAAAGAGGATCTTCATAGCTGTGGACATCATGCTCTTACTTATGGTTCGTTGGCTCATAATCCTCCCTAACCACCCAACACAACCAGAAGATCCAGTAACTTGGTGGTGCGGGGAAAGGTTCACAATGTGCTGCTTGAAGTCTCTTTTTCTCTGACTGTGGATAAAAAACTTTTTTGTCACATTTGAAGTCACTGCAGAGAAGGTGGGCGTTCGCTCTGTTTTGTCTCCAGCTCCAATTCTAGCAAGCAAGAGATGTGATTTCTGGCACTGAGCTCATCATAACAGAATCTCACTTTAAGGACATCCTGGGGATTTTATTACAAAGTGAAAAGAGCACGGAAATCACAGCCAGAAGACCTCAGGTAGAGTCCAGTTGTGTTGCTTATCAGCCCTATGATCTTAGAGAAGATTAAAAGAAACCCAAAATATTCCTGCCTCTCAAATGGGGTGATGTGGGAATTAAACAAGATAAGGGACTTTGAGAAATCAAAATCACTCTATGCCAAGTAAGGATCTGTTGTGATTGCTGTTGTTATTAGATGGGACTGGGAATTTTAGTTAATGATCAAAGAACATGCTTTATAAGTCACCAGGAAAAAAATTAGAATGGGAAAGGAGCTGAAGGTATAAAGTGTTAGAACATAAGATTTCAGGGTTGAAAGGATCTGAAATGGGACAGGCTTTAAAATACAGAATGTCAGAAATAGTAGATACATTGAAATATGGAATATCAGATGCGGGCAGGATCTCAAACAGAAGATCAGAGCTTGGATGTAATTTAAATTCAGAATGTCAGAACTGGGAGGGATCTAAGAACATAAAATGTTAGACCTAGGGAGTGAAGGGGTAGAACTTAGAAAGAACTTAAATCAATCACTTCATTTTGAAGAGAAGTATTCTAAACTACCCATTACCACATGGGTAGTCAGTTAATGACAGATTCAGGAATATATTCCAGGTTTCCTGAGTTCCATTCCAAGCCTCCTTTATGATATCAGGTTCACATTTCTAGAGTAATTAAATAGTTGCTAGTTATATATTGGCATATATATATATATGTATATATATATATATATACACATATATATATATATATATATATATATATATATATGTGTATATATATATATATATGTACACACACACACACACACACACACACACACACACACACACATCTTTTTGGCAACCCTAGTACAATACTAAGAGAGAGGCAATCATGTCACCTTTGAAAACTAAAAATTACAACTGTTAAGCACAGGTCTATAACTGTTGCTCATCCCTTATTTCCAAAAAGGGCTAATGACATCATGGGTGATGTCTTGACTTTGAGTGAATTGGATTTAAGTGAAGCAGAGTTGCACAAAGTCATTAGCCTCACTCTCTCTTCCAGAGTCATTGAATTCCAATGGCAAGACAAAAGTCAGGATGACTAGTGATGGCCCAGGATGCAGTTGGATAACCTTGGCATCTTTGATGTCTAACCAAGCTCTAAGTGCTCCACAGTGCCTGCTTCAGCTTCCTTCATGGCTGCTGGGACAAACTGTTCTCTTCCACCCATTCTGCCGGGGGAAGTATTCACATGCTTGGGATAGATATACCCTTAATTCACCAATGAGTTTGAGCCCCATTGGTTACCCTCAATCAGGGTTAGCTAATCTGCCAGGGTAGTTTATTATGGCATGACCACTGTTCATTCTACAGTTCCTTGGAGCCACAGGTGAGAGCTGGGTGAAAGGTGGAAACCAAAGGAAAATTAGCAGCCCTGAAAAGGAATCAGTAGCCCTCTCACCAGAAGTTTTAGTCCTCCATAAACTTTGCATACACCCCAGGTCTATGACTACTCACAGACCAAGTTGACTTGAGTATGTGACTTGAAGGTCATTTTATGTTCTGTGGTTTTCTCTTGAATTTCTTCTAGGATGGTACCTTGGTTGTCCACAAACTTTCCCTCATTCCTGTTCATGACTGGTTCACTTCTTCTTCCAATTATACATGTCCTAGGTGACATCATTTGGGTCACTTCTTTCATACGAATCACCATCAGTAATGGGGTGCAGCCTACTTACATTTACCACTGGCCTCTCTTTTGTCCTTTCATGCCCATACACCACTTTGAGTCTTAGGAGATTGTGACATTACCTTATTTTTGTCCATATAACATTATGTAGTGTCAACATCATATTGATGTTGGAAAAAGTGTGTTTGGGTGACAAGGAGCATCTTAAGATCTTTGAAGGCAACTTGTATTTTCCAAAATGTGATCCAGCTCACTGTCTGCCTCTCATTCAGCTGTGGATCCACATCCCTGTCTATCTATAGTATATATGTGTGACATATATGTATGACACACATATATGTGTGACATATATGTATGACACACATGTGTGACATATATGTATGACACAAAATGTATGTGCCGAATGTACTGATGGGCTAACAAATGAAATGAGTTTCCTATCCAACTGCTTGTTACCATCACATCGAAAGGCATTCTTCATTTTTCCATGTGGACTGTCAAGCCAGTCTCTTTGGAGGGATCTTGGTTCTCATAGAAGAGAACCTGAAATAATCTGTAGATAGATAGGCAGACAGACAGACACAGAGGAGGTAAGAAGGATCTGAAATCAACATTGATTTGTGTACCTACCTGGATTTTCTAAAAGGCTCAAAAACACTTTGTTCACCACATTACCTTAAACTTCTCTACCCTGAAATCTTGTTAATTAATTTGTTCAGTAAATCTACTCTTTATATAGTTAAGGTCAACACCAGCCCTTTCCTGTTGAGAAGATATTGAAACCTGATTAGTTTTGACTATATTTGGATGTTCTGGGAGAAGTACTCACTAAGGTCTGGCATCCCTTGTTCTAAGTCTTTCTCAGCTCTGACATTCCCTGTTTTAAGGCCCCTCCCAGCTCTGACATTACCTTTTCTAAGTTCACGGTCACTTCTAGTTCTGACATTTCCTATTCTGAGCTCCTTCCCAGATCTGGCACCATATTTTATGTTCTTAGGGCTCTCTTAGCTCTGCCAGTCGCTATTCCAAAGGTCCTCTAAACTCTGACAGCCTATAATCTATGAGTTCACGTGTCTGTGCTCTGGAGTGATGACTGTTCTCAAATCTTATCCATTGTGAGGGCCTCCATATTCACATTCTAGGGCCCAGGCTGAATGCTGAGCAGCCTGGCAATGATTACTGTGACATTTGACATTCCAGGAGCATAAATCTCTTGTTGAATAAGGGCATCACATCCAGACAGCTAATGACTTTACATTTGGGAGATAAAAGCACATTTGGATTGTATTCTGAACACTTGGAGCATCAAGGAAAATATTGTCTTGGGGATTCTGAAAAACAAAAGTGATATTATTTGAAAGAGAAAGCAATAAAGTGACTTCCTAAAGTACTGAGAAGGACTTTTCTTCTTTCACTCTTTTCACTCCACATAGCAAAGTCATCGAGGTGATGGGCAGAAGGAAACTGTTTCTGCAACACAGTCTAGGTAGCCTTCTAACTCCATGATGTTCCAGCAGGACCATCCTCTACTTGCCTCTACTTGTTCCCCTCAATGGTGCCCCTTTCTCCCTTCTCTGTTTCATAGATTTCAAGCTAGAAGGGACCTATAGCATCTGGTTCAATACTCTCATTTCATAATTGAAAAAACTGAGGCTGGAGGGGGTCAGTGACTTGCAGAAGGTCATATGGTAATAGCAAAGCCAAGCTGGCATTACATTCAGATTCCAAATCCAGTGCCCCTCCACCCCATTGTACTATGAGGCCTTCTCATTCTTCAAGGTAGGTCTTAAACACAACCTCTTCCCTAGACTTCTACAGGGTCAACATTTATCAAGCACCAACATGGATCATTTCTTTTATGAATCTGTATACAAACCCATCAGACTAATCACCACCACACGTCACTAGATGCATAGTCCTGTCTATATTCAGTGATACAGAGGATGCTAAGACAAGTGTTTCCCCTCAAGGATCTGCCAGTCTGATAAAGCAGGCAGTGTTTGGGGCTAGGCTTTCAGCCTAGGGTTTGGCTATACTTAGTTAGTAATCCCAGGTGAGGTCAAGGTTATTCTGGGTGATGTGGAGGTAGGACCATGGGCCTCTCACATGGCCTTTCTTTTAGGAAGCCTTCCCTGCTATTTCCAGTCAGCAAAGACCTTCCTCCTCTGATGTCACACAATCTCTAATACACTTATGCTCTCACAACGTGTCATTTGGGTTGGTGTGTTCTCTCCCTTGTCTCTGGAGTCAGAAGATCTGAGTTCAGATCTTGATTTTGACTATTACCTTCTGTGTGATTTGGGCAAATCACTTCCTTTCTCTGGGTCTGTTTTTCCTTCTGTCAATTGAGGAGGTTGGACTAGGTGGCCTCTGAAGACGTCCTAGAACTGTCATTCTGTGATTCCCTCTGGGATTCTGGGATTCTTCTGGGAGACTAAAATGTTCATGAGAGCAGGGACTGTGTGTTATATGAAGACTGTAGCTCTCCGCACTACAGTGCTGGACTCTGAGGGCTTTCCATTTCCTGACTTGAGTAATTCTAGATAAGACTGGGGCCAGTGAGCACAAGGTACTGCTCAGGCTTCTTGGGCTGAACTCTTAGGAGCCTAATCACTTTGTAGCCCATCCAGGCTCAGTGAGATCAAATACAACCTTTTGTTTGTTCCTTCTGAAGGTGAATTTTTGTGGAAAAGTCCAAGTCGTTATCAGGACAGAAAGAGGTAAGGCCATGCTGAGGCCAGGAGACTGGAGTAATTGGAGCTCTCCAGAGTCCTGACACAGATCTGTGGCTATGACAAAGAGATGCATTCTCCATCAGTTTTAGACTAGTAGTTCATCAATATGCAGCAGTGAAGAACAGTGGAAAAAGCCCTGGACTTGCAGTTAAGAGACCTGGGTGAGAAGTCTGCTAAAATGCTGTGTGACCTTGGGGACATGCCCTCAGCTCTCTGAATCTCCCTTGCCTCATCAATAAAACACTTTGAAGGATCCATGGTCTCATTGATCTGGCTCCTGCCTCCACTAATGCAGGGGGCAACCCCTCTTTGCCTTCTTATCCTCATGATTCTTGTTTCTTGTTCCTTAAATCCTTGGAAAAGGGTCTACCTGGTGCTAAGGAAGTCTTCCTTTTTTGCATTTTCACAAGCATATTTTTGTGGATACCAGTGGAGCCCTTGGGCTGTCCCTCTGTTTTCCTGAATTTGAACTAATGACAGTCCCATCTCCCTGACAGTCTCATGTGCCCTTTGGGATCTGTGGTTGATGCCACTTTCTGCATGTAAGTTGTTGTTGGGTATTTGCCACAACCTGCTAACATCCACCTAAAAGTGGGGGTGACAATAGCAGCCTTATTTACTTCATACAGATTTTGTGAACACTTGAACCTTTAGATCAGGGCTTCTTAATCTGAGGTCTGGGAAATTTTAAAACAACTTCAATGACTATATTTCAATAGGGTTGATTTCCTATGAAGTCCTTTGTATTTTATTTTATGCATTTAAAAACATAATTCTAAAAAGGGCTCCATAGGCTTCTGCAGACCAATTGCCTCTTGGGTCCATGATACATAAGAGGTGAGGAATGCCTAAACTAGGTAAATGTAAGTTTTATCATTATGGTTTTGATAAAGGTCAAGTGGGCCTAATGGTCCATTGGACCTAGAACTGAATATGAGGCGAGCAGTCTGACTTACTGTTCAGTGTTTTTCTTCAGCCTTTCCATGGCTCCTGTCTTTTTAGCACCACCCTTCTCTCAATGGATACTTCCTGACCACAAATCCTAGGAAACCACAATCTCTGAAGAATCAAAATTCCAGGAGATCTCCATGGAGAGGCTCTAGTAGGTGTCAGGAAGTTGAAACTTATTACTAAGGATGACTGGTATACATTAAAGATGTTCTAAAGGACAAAGACCAGAAAGAAGGTGGGCAAGTCAGAGATAGTGAGAGAGAGACAGAGACAGAGACAGAGAGAGAGACAGAGAGAAATACAAGACAGAGAGAGAGACAGACACAGACAAAGACAGAGACAGAGAGAAACAGAGACAGACAGAGAGACAGAGAGAACATACGGATAGCCCAAACATAGAACTGCTAAACATAGAATGCTGACATGTCTATTAGATACTTTCAGGAGCCTAGGTGGGAGGTCATGGCCAGGAGGAGGCAAAGATGGGCTGCCTATTGTAGCTTGGGTTTTCTCCATTGGAAGGAGTACTCACATTGATGAGATCACAGTTCCACTGGCATATTGATGAAATAAGAAAGCATAGAAGAATGAATAACTCAGATGGTCCAGGTCTGAATCCATCTTATTAAGGGAGCCAGAGGAAATATTGGAAAGCAAACTGACTCTGCAGTCAAATGACGTGAGTACAAATCCTGTCTTATGCTTACAGCCTTAGCTACGTCACATCACTCCTATTGGTCTCAATATCTTCATCTGCAAAGTGAGAATATTGACCTGGAAGACCCCAAGATTCATTCCACCTTTAAATCTATGATCCTATCAGTCTGCCTGTGTGACTTAAGGTTAATCATATCACCTCCTTAGGCCTCAGTTTCCTCATCTGTAAAATACAAGGGGTGGGGTGGACTACATAGCCTGTGAACTCTAGAAAGATGGTGCAATGGATTCCCTTCTGCTCTTGTGGGGACATTGGCAGGGGTGCACATCCCCACACAGCCTCCTCTCATAAATCTCTGCACCTGAACCCACAGGCATCATTAGAGCCTTATCAGACAGAGCAGGCCACAGGGGCTTTGGCAGGAAATGACCTGAGTGACAAAGAGGGCTGGGGCTGTAGCCATGAGCTATGATGAGTCCCAGGGAGTGTGATTAAAATGGAAAGAGAAAAAACCTTTAGAGTGACTGGCTGCTCACAAAGAGGGGCTAGAGCTGCTATCTCAAGGGAGAGCCAAAGTCTGAGCAATCCAAAGCATTTCCCAACTTCACCTTCAAGACTAGAGGCACAGAAAATGAATGTCTGCTTCAGAGCAAATTGGAAGTCAATATTTGGAGGAATTTGCATTAAAATCATCTTTCCCAGAGGCAGTGTCCTGGGGCCCTCGGATTCACAAGCTACTCTAAAGGACCTGGACAACATAAATACTGAAAAGAGCACAAGTTTTGACACCTAGGTGGGGTGTGTCCATAGATAGGTTACTTCTTCTGTCTTGTCCTTTCTACAAAGAAGAGTCATATAATCATGTGTCTAAGCAGTGGAGAGGTTTTCAGGTGTCCATATGGTTAAACCCTCTCATTTTACAGATGAAAACATCGAGTCCCAGAAAGGTAAGTGACTTAAGATCATAAGACCCCAGGTCTAAAAGGGACCCCAGAGGCTACCTTCTATAATCAGGAAATCTAAGACTCAAAGAGGGGAAATGACTAAGGTCAGACAGGTGGTATGCAGTAGAGACTGAACCAACAAGAACTGACAATTGGCTGAATGTCTTGGGTAAGGGAGAGGGAGGAGTCAAGGATAATGCCAAGGAGATGAACCTGCAGGATTGGAAGGATGGTGATGCCTTTGACAGAAAGAGGAAATTTAGAAGAGGGGAAGGTTTGGAAGCTAGAGAAATAATGAGTTCGGTTTTAGACTTGTTGAGTCTGAGATGTTCCTGGGAAATTGTGTTTGAAACGTTCAATGGGCAATTGGGGATGTAGATCTCAAGCTTAGGGACTGATGAGGTTGAATGTGTTGGTCTGGGAGTTAACAGAATAGAAGTGATAATTAAATTCGTGGAAGCTGATAAGGTTTGAGAGAGGAGGGAAAGGGTAAAAAAGAGGAGAGAAAGTGAGAGGATGGGAGAGAAGAGAGGAAGGGAGAAAAGAAAGAAAAGGAGAGGAGAGGAAGGAAGAGGAGGGGAGGAGAGAGAAGGGGAAGAAAGGGAAGAGGAAAAGAGAAGGAAGGGGAGGAGAGGGACCTCACATTATCAAGCTGGAGGGTACTAGGAGGGTGAGGGCACTGGGGATCTGTTTATAGAAGGACAGAATGATGGAAGCAAAACTATCAGGAAAGGAGGATCCTTCTGAGATTCTCCCATGCTGGGATTCCCAGGATCCTCTTTCTTTCACTCTAAGAGATAAATAGATGATTAGATAACTTAGGCAGGTTAAATTAATCAGGTAGGTTGATACGAGAGCCCCTTGAGGGATTTCTGCTTTTTAATGGGGATGTTCAGTACTCAGTCACAGAGTCAGATGCAGTATCAGTAGGGACTGGAGAAGCCAGCTAGATCAATTTGCAGATGAGGAATTCACTTTGTAGATGAGGAAAGAGCTGCAGGTTGTGACCTCACAGGATTCTATCACTGGGGCCTGCTCCATTGGGGACATAGGCCAGATGGCCTGGGGAATATACTGGCTAAGACCCAAAGGTCAGCAGAAGCCCTTCCTGATTCCTGCTCTGCCAGCATCACAGTAGGTGAATCCCATCTCCCTAGCCTGTGCTGGGCTGGGCTGGGCTAATCTTTACCCACTAAAGGGCTAATGGGGATTCTGAATCCTAAAGGAGCCCCTTAGCTCTCTGTAGAGATGGCCCATCTTTCTGAAATTGTTCTCTAGCCATGCTGGGGAGAGGCTGCTCAGAGTCAGTAACCCCAGGGGAACCCAGAGTTCTCCTATATGGAGCATCTGCCTTGTGGCCTCCAGGTGGAGTCCCCAGCTAATCTGTAGGTAGGGCTAAAGCCTCTAGGGAACCAGGGGAAGGTTGTTTACAACCCTCTGTCAGCTTCATCCCCAAATCACCAGGGGCATCTGTGCTGTGGAGTTACACACTGGAAAAATAGGGTTGCTGAAATCTGGTGCCCTTACAATCACAACTACACAGGGAGCTGTTGCCTGCTTTACTTATAGTTAAAAGAGAGCCAGCCGGAGACAGAAGTCCCTTTAAGAGTAGATTAGATATGCCATATGGTAGAGAGACCATGTCTCTGGCTGGTGGGATGTGTTTGCCAATCAATCAAGCAATCATCAGCAATCATTAAGTTCTGACTCTGTGCATAGGAACAATGCTTGGTGTTAAGAGAAAGAACCTACAAAGAGGAGAGGAAGAATCAGAATATCATAGCTTCAGAGCTAAAAGGGTCCCCATATTACAGATGAGGAAACTGAGGCTCCAAGAGGTCTAAGTGACTTGGCTAAGTAGTCTAAGCAGTAAGTGGTAGAAATAAGATTTGAAGCCAAATCCGCC
>CM053770.1:242255203-242310992 GCA_028658325.1 Potorous gilbertii | reverse complement strand
CTCAAAGTTTCAGGAACAACTGTTGAGTATTGTTCTTGCTACTAGGAAATAAGAAATACAGGTAATGGGGAATAGAAAGTTATCTGGCCCTACAGGATAAAAGAGAAGATGGGGACAAGAGAAGGGAGGGATGATAGAAGAGAGGGCAGATTGGTGACAGGGAACATTAGAATGCTGGGTGTATTGGGGTGGGGAGAGTAGACAAATGGGGATAAAATTTGGAACCCAAAATTTTGTGAAAATGAATGTAAAAAGTTAAATAAATAAATTTATATTGAAAAAAAGATAAAGAAAGAAAATAAAAAAAAAAGAAAGATAAGACTTCTTGACTTACTGCCCAGCACTTTATGGATTATGGTATCATGCAGCTGCTCCTATAATGTGTTTTGCTCTCCCTCAAAACCCTCAGCTTTTCTGTAAGCAACATTTTTTCAAGCCATTTGACATAGGACAGGTTCTATTTAAGAAAGCAAAAACAAACAGAAAGAATTTAACCAGAGCCCATGGACAGTCAAAAATAATTCTCCCTGTGATGGGTTGCACTTTCTGGAGAGTCCTATGTAATTGTGGTTGACTTATAGTATTACCCTGATGTTGACGACGCCACTTTTGTTTAAGGCAATAATATGAGATCATTAGAAAGTCAACCCCCTCGCCTTCCTGCAATTGAACAGCTTGACTCACAGTACTAGGGCAGACCTGAATAGGTTCTGCCTGCTGCATGGTGGATCTGTACCTTGTTCCATACTTTGCATTGATACTCCCTTCTGGAGTTCCCTGCTGCACTGAGATGTCTTCTCTCTCCAGCATTCTCTGCTTGCAAGAAGTCTTTTGTTTCTGCAAGAAAAGAAGCCAGAATTTTACTGTAGCTCCCTTCGGAAAAAAAAACAAACCCAAAAAGCAAAAACCCAGAAAACCTTGGGTGTACTGTCAGTTGTTTCTGGAAGCACTGCTATCTGGGAGGGGTGCTCCTCATCACCTTTAGATTTGGGTAGATTTATTCTTCTCTCTGACCCTGGTTCATTTGCACCATCAAGCATCTCATTCCCATTGAGGCTCTGTTGATCTCTGGAACTGTTACCTTCCTGGGCTACTGCCCTGGCCTTTACCTTGTCTCTTTCCCCTGGAAAAGTATTTTAATTCTTAGTCGGAGTTCACTAGGGCCAGAGGCAGTGGATAGAGTGCTGGACCTGGAGTCAGGAAGACTCATCTTTGTGAGTTCAAATCTGGCCTCAGGCACTTAATTAGTTCTGTGACCCTTGACAAATCATTTCACCTTGTTTGCCTCAGTTTCCTCATCTGTCAAATGAGTTATAGAAGGAAGTGATAAACCACTGCAATATCTTTGCCAAGAAAATCCAAAATGGGGTCAGGAAGAGCCAGACATGACTGAACAGAAGCAACGATAATGTGAGGGTCAATGGACAGGGGGACTACTTGACATGTTTCCAGTTCTTTCTTTCAGTTTAGGTTCCCAGTCCAGCCTGTTTGGTTCCCAAAGGGTCCCCTTAGGTAGAGATGTTGACCTCTCAACCCAGTGGTCTAAACCAATATTAATTCCCTTTAATCACAGAATGAAGCAGATCACTTTCTTTTCTATTATATCCCATTCATTTTAATTCTTCTATGCAACATGACTAAGTTGAAAGTGTATTTAATAGGAATGTATATGTAGAACCTATGTGGAATTGTATGCTGTCTCAGGGAGAGGGGGGGAGGGGAAAATCTGATATATGGAAGTGATTGTAGAACACTGAAAACAAATAAAATAATTTAAAAAACCCAATGATTCCCAGCCTTACTACTAGCTCAGTAGGGTAAATGAATTCCATGTACTTCTTTCCCATATTATTATTTAAGCAATATGCTCCATCTCCACTCCCATGTGGTCAGTTTTGACCAATGAGTTCTTTTGAGGCTAAGAAAAGTAATTTCATTCCTTTCCATTTCCCATTCCAACTCTTGCCTACTCTTCCCTTACTCCTCAACCTAAGCTAAATGATGGAAATTACCCCAAGATTTAGAGAACTGGGAGGAGGTACTGGGAGGTGGGTGGAAAAAGGATTTCACTGGAGCCACAGGGACCTCATGTTTATTACCCAATTCCTCTGGCACCTTAATGATTTCAAAACTCTCCAGACCTTCCATCCCCCACAACAGTCCTGTGAAGAAGATGACAAAAGATGACGAAAGCAACTATTCCCCTAAGCTCTAAAACAAACTCCTTCAGATACCTCTAAAAAGAGAATCTGAACCAATTTTAGTGGCAGAATCCAATAGAAGACAGAGTGTAGCAGATTTCCAGTCTAGGACAGACTGGAAAGTGAATGGGAAGGATCTGTTGCATGGGGCTGGAGGAGCACATAGCTCACAGAGCACAGGCTGTACCAGTGCAGATCCCATCATAGCAAAGTTGAGCAGGAGTTCCTGGGCAGTCTGAGGCAGCAGCAGTGCAGAATCTCAAATATATAAGCCCAGGATGGGAGTCCTGTGGAACTGAATGAGAGAGAACCACAGAATCCCAGGTAACTGTGGCAGCTACTTCTGAGGCTACCAGCCTGCAGATTAAATGTCTGTAAGTCACCTACTTGAACTTCTGGGAGCCAAGATCATGGAGTGATTGGTAAATGCTCTGCCCTTCCCCTTGTTGTCTTTGAAAAACCCATAAAATATTTCCCCAGGAAAAATCCTTGAACAGTGGGATTAGTCAAAGGGGTAAACAGTCTTTCACCTCATGAAACTAGGAAAGTCTCAAAGCGGGGGGTCCTTCTTGCTGTGGCTGAAGGTGACCAGTGCAGGAATGGAGTTGTCCCAGATAGCCCCACTTCAGTGAATTGGGAGGAGATCCTGAGCCCCAGGGGGGTGGAGCCCCACAATCACCAACACCA
This sequence comes from Potorous gilbertii, assembly GCA_028658325.1. Lineage (NCBI taxonomy): Eukaryota > Metazoa > Chordata > Mammalia > Diprotodontia > Potoroidae > Potorous > Potorous gilbertii. Next base: position 242,308,104 of record CM053770.1, on the reverse strand, counting down.
GGACCCCAGGCCCTCAGCACAGCCAGAGGAATTAGGAAGACACTAGCACACTGGGTTTACCAACTGCTGAAGTTGCCTATTCTCTAGCTTAGAGGAGGAGACCTCCTGTGGCCAGATCACCTCTCTCCCATACTTAACCCAGCTAGATCTAGGGTAACTATGGGGGAACTCAAAAAGACTTCACCTGGCCTCTGCTTTGGCACACCAGCCAGCTCTGCACCAGGTAAGCCATAACATTCTAGCTTCTAGCTGAAAGAATCAGAGGCCACAATACAGAAAGCCTCAACTTCTAAGCACAAGAACTGTGGGACAGAGGTCCCTGTGCCCCAGAAGCAGAGATCCACTTTAAAAGCCAGGAAAAGGGCTATTATCAAGCAAGAAGCAAACCAGAAAAGATAAGACCCTAGAATCTTTCTATGGGGACAAGGACCAAAACACGAATACCAAAGAGGTCAGCATTGAGACTGTACTCCCATCTCCCACATCAGAAGGGAATATGAACTAGTCTCAAGCCCAAAGAATGCTCTTGGAAGAGGTCAAGAAGAATTTTAAAAGCCAAATTAGGAAAGTAGAAGAAAAACTGGCCAATGATTTTAAAAATATGAAAAAAAGAAATCATGAAAGAATTTAAAAGGAAAATTGGACTCATGGAAAATGAAGTACAAAAACTAACTGGAGAAAATAACTCTTTAAAGGAAAAACTGGACAGATGGAAAAGAAGATACAAAAGTTAACCGAAGAAAACAATTTGATAAAAATTAGAATTGGGCAAGCAGAAGCTAATGACTCTATGAGACATCAAGAACCAGTCAAACAGAATCTAAAGATAAAAAGAGAGAAGATATAAAATATCTCATTGGAAAAACAACTGGCCTGGAAAATAGATCCAGAAGAGAAATCCAAGAATTATTGCTCTACCAGAAAGTCATGATGGAAAGAAGAGGCTGGACAATATCTTCCAAGAAATCATCAAGGAAAACTGCCCAAAGGTCCTAGATCCAGAGAGTAAAATAGTCATGGAAATAATCCACCATTCACCCTCTGAAGGAGTTCCCAAACTGAAAGCACCAAGGAATATCATTGTCAAATTCCAGAACTATCAAGTGAAGGAGAAAATATTGCAGGCAGCCAGAAAGAAACAATTCAAATATTGAGAAGCTACAGTCAGAATCACACAGAACCTTGTGGCTTCTATATTAAAAGATCAAAAGGTTTGGAATAGGATATTCTGTAAGGCAAAGGAGCTGGGATTACAACCAAGGATCAACTACCCAGCAAAACTGACCATAATATTTTAGGCAAGGAGATGGACATTCAATGAAATAAGAGATTTCCTGATCTTCCTGATGAAAAGGCCAGAGCTCAATAGAAAATTCAATCTTCAAACACAAGTCTCAAGAGAAGCATAAAAAGATAAACAGGGAAGAAAGCTTGTTATTCAATATGGGCAAACTGTTTATATTCCTATAAGGAAAGATAATACTTGTTAATCTTGAGAATTGTATACTTATTATGCTACATATAAGGGATAAAAATAGATGGAGGGAGGGGGTATAAGTTATATGATGTGATGATAAAAATGTGACTTAAGGGTGTGAAAGGATTGTAACGGGAGATGTGAAAAGGAGGAGGCAGAAAAAGGTAAATTACATCAGAGGAAAAGGCACAAAAACATATTACAGTGGAGGGAAAGAGGGGAGAGAGATGAGCATTGTTTGAGATTTACTCTCATTTGATTTGGTTCAATTCAGGGAGGACAAAATCAGTTAAATATAGAAATCTAACTAGCTCTATAGGCAGTAGGAAGGGAAAGGGGAAAGAGAAGGGAAGGGAGACTAAAAGGGAGGGAAGAAGTAATAAGGGAAAGGAGGAGTAAAAGGGAGGGCAGCTGAAAGAAAGGAATGAAGACTGAGGTAGGCAGTGGTCAAAAATTAAAACTGTTTTGGAAGGGAAGGAAGGAGAGAACTAAAACATAAATTGGGGGAAAGAGGATGGAGGGAAAGACATAGATAGTAATCATAACTGTGAATATGAGTGGGATGAACTCTCCCATAAAACGGAGTCAGATAGTAGAATGGATTAAAAACCATAATTCAACAATATATTGTTTACAAGAAACACATTTGAAATTGGGGACATATACAGGATAAAGGTAAAAAGGTGGAGCAGAATATTTTGTGCTTTAGCTGATGTAAAAAAAGCAGGAGTAGCAATCCTAATCTCAGAGAAAGAAAAATCAAAAAATCAAATCAAAAGAGAAAAGGAAGGAAACTATATCCTGATAAAAGGCACCATAGACAATGAAGCAATATCATTACTAAACATGTATGCTTTGAGTGGTATAGCACCCAAATTCTTAGAGAAGTTAAGAGAGTTTACAGGAAGGAATAAACAGCAAAACTGTACTAGTGGGGGACCTCAACTTCCCCCTCTCTGAATTTGATAAATCTCACTTCAAAATGAACAAGAAAGAAGTTAAGGATATGAATAAAACTCTGGATAAGGTGGATATGATAGATCTCTTGAGAAAATTGAATGGGGATAGAAAGGAATGTACCTTTTTCTCAGCGGTACATATGCACATATACAAAAATTGACCGTGTACTAGGGAATAAAGATCTCACAATCCAGTGCAGAAAGGTGGAGATAGTCAATGAATCCTTCTCAGATCATAATGCATTAAAAATTATATGTAATAAAAGGCCATGGAAAGATAAACCAAAAATTAATTGGAAACTAAATAATATAATTCTAAGGAACGAATGGGTTAAACAATAAATCATAGAAACAATCAACAACTTCATTCAAAAGAATGACAATAATGAGACAATCTACACACACTTATGAGATCCTGCAAAAGCAGTTCTTGGGGGAAGTTTTATATCATTGAACGCCTACATGAATAAAATAACCAAAGAGGAGATCAATGAAACAGGCATGCCGCTGAAAAAGCTAGGAAAAGAACAAATTGAAAATCCCCAAGTAAATATCAAACTAGAAATACTCAAAACCAAAGAAGAGATTAATAAAATTGAAACTAAGAAAACTATTGAACTAATAAATAAAACTAAGAGTTGGTTTTATGAAAAAACCAATAAAATTGATAAAGTTTTGGTCAATTAAATTTAAAAAAAGAAAGAAGAAACCAAATTACCAGTATCAAAAATGAAAAGGATAAACTCACCTCCAAAGAAGAGGAAATTAAAACAATAATTAGAAATTACTTTGCCCAACTGTATGCCCATAAATTGGACAATCTAAATGAGATAGATGAATATTTTAAAAAATATAAATTGCCCAGATTAACAGAAGAGGAAGTTGAATACTTAAATAACCCCATCTCAGAAAAAAAATTGAACAAACCTTCAATGAACTCCCTAGGAAAAAATCTCCAGAGCCAGTTGGATTTGCAAGTAAATTCTATCAAACAATTAAAGAACAGTTAATTCTAATACTATATAGACTATTTGGGAAAATTGGTGAAGAAAGAGTCCTACCAAATTCTTTTTGTGATACAAATATGGTTCTGATACCTAAACCAGGAAAAGCCAAAACAGAGAAAGAAAATTATAGACCAATTTCTCTGATGAATATAGATACAAAAATTTTAAATAAGATATTAGCAAAAAGAATGCAGCAACTTATCACAAGAATAATACATTATGATCAGGTAGGATTTATACCAAGAATGCAGAGCTTGTTCCATATTAAGAAAATTATCAGCGTTATTCATCATATCATAACAAAACTAACAGAAATCATGATTATCTCAATAGATGCAGAAAAAGTCTTTGACAAAATACAACACCCATTCCTCTTGAAAACCCTGGAGAGTATAGAAATAAATGGAGCCTTCCATAAAATAATAAGCAGTATCTACATAAAACCATCAGCAAGCATTGTATGTAATGGGGATAAGTTGGATGCATTTCCAATAAGATCAGGGGTGAAACAAGAATGTCCATTATCACCACCGTTATTAAATATGGTATTAGAAACGCTAACTGCAGCAATGAGAAGAAAAAGAAATGAAAGGAATTAGAATAGGCAAAGAAGAAACTAAGTTATCACTTTTTGCAGGTGATGTGATGATATACTTAGAGAATTCCACAGAATCAAGTAAAAAACTACTCGAAATAATAAACAACTTTGGCAAATTTGCAGGTTGCAACATAAACCCACATAAATCATCTGCATTTGTATATATTACTAACAAAGCCCAAGAGCAAGAGATAGAGAAATTCTATTTAAAGCTACAGTAGACACTATGAAATATCTGGGAGTCTACCTGCCAAAACACACTCAGGGACAATAAGAACACATTACAAAACATTTTTCACACAGATAAAGTCAGATCTAGGTAAGTGGAAAAAAATCAATTGCTCATGGGTAGGCTGAGTCAATATAATAAACATGGCAATCCTACCTAAATTAAGTTACCTATTCTGGGCACTAATCAAACTACCAGATAATTATTTTCTAGAGCTAGAAAAAATAATGTTAAAATTCATCTGGAAGAGCAAAAGGTCCAGAGTATCAAGGGAACTAATGAAAAGAAATGTTGGGGATGGTGGACTAGGCCTACCAGATCTCAAATTGTATTATAAAGCATGAATCATCAAAACTACTTGGTACTGGCTAAGAAATAGAGGGAGTAGACCAGTGGAATAAGTTAGGTACTCAAAACACAGTAGTCAGTGAATCTACTGTTTGATAAACCCAAGGACTCCAGCTTCTGGTATAAGAACTCACTGTTTGACAAAAACACAGTGTTAACAGTATGGTGGAAACTGGGCATAGACCAACACCTGACACCATACACAAGAATAAAGTCCAAATGGATACATGATCTAGGTATAAAGACTGATACAATAAACAAATTAAGGGAGCAAGGAATAGTATATTTGTCAGATTTATGAAGAATGGAGAAATTTTTGACTAAACAAGAGATAGAGAACATTATGAAGTACAAAATCGATAATTTTGATTATATTAAATTGAAAAGTTTTTGCACAAACCCAATGCAATCAAGATTAGGAGGGAAGCAGAAAACTGCGAAAGAATTCTTGCAATTAGTGTCTGTGATAAAGGCCTCATTTCTAAAATATATAGAGAAGTGAGTCAAACATACAAGAGTACAAGTCATTCCCTAATTGATAAATGGTCAAAGGATAAATACAGTTTTCAAAGGAATAAATTAAAGTTATCTATAGTTGTATGAAAAAAATGCTCCAAATCACTACCGATTAGAGAGATACAAATCAAAACAACTCTGAGGTACCACATCATACCTATCAAATTGACTAACATGACAAAACAGGAAAATGATAAATGTTGGAGATGTGGGAGAGTTGGAACACTAATTCATTGTTGGTGGAGCTGTGAGCTGATCCAACAATTCTGGAGAGCAATTTGAAACTATGCCCAGGGGTAAAATTGTGTATACCCAGCAATATCACTTCTAGGATTATATCCCAAAGAGATCAGAAAAGTGGGAAAGGATCCCACATGAACTCTTGAGGCTTTCCCCATACAGAGAAATAGCTAGGGAATTGGATAGCAGAATGAAGCAGATCATTTTCTCTTGTGTTTTGTTTTGTTTCCATGGTTTCTCCCATTCATTTTAATTCTTCTATGCCACATGACAAAAGTGAAAATGTATTTCATAGGGATATATGTGTAGAACCAATATAAGATTGCACACCATCTTGGTGAGGGAGGGGAGAAGGGAGCAGGGAAGGTGGGGAAAGGAAGGGGAAAAATCTAAGATATATGGAAGTGATTATAGAAGACTGAAAACAAATAAACTAATTAGTTAAAAAAATAGTCCTGTGAACTACAGAGTTAGGGTAAAAATTATTATCTCTACTTTGCCAGTGAGGAAACTGAGACTCAGAATTGCGAGAATAATAGCCTAATAAAGCAATGGAACCAGGATTGAAGCACCAGTCTCCGGAAAGCTTGGTAAAAGAAAAATAGAACTAAGTCTGGGCTTGAGGAATGTGGGGCTAAACCTTATCTCTGTTAATTGTTAACTACTTCACCAAGGCAAGTCAACTTGACCTCTGTTGGACCCAGCTATAATCAGTAGATCACTATTTATCTATTAATTCATTCATCCAACATTTATTTATTTATTTATTTATCCAGCCATTCATTTACTGGTGTATTTATTTCTTTTCCCTAGTACTTTAATAACATCATTTGCATAGAGTTGATATGCTAATTATAATCCAGTTTGTCTATTCATTAAAGTGGGCTCATTAAGGGTTTCTACCTGGTAACAGCTTGGGTGCATAAATAAATGAACTTTCCAACCATCATTTATTTGCTAAGCACTTACCATGGGCTGGCCTCTGGGCACACAAAGACAAATATTGGTAGAGAACAGGGTTCATGAGCAATTAAGACTTTGGATTAAATGATGTCTGAGATTGCTCCCAGTTCTAACCTTTCATGAGTCTAGGTTCTGGGAAGGCAGTTTGGGCTTCATCGGAGTGTCCAGACACAAGAATTCAAATTCTGGGTTTTGCCATTGTCAGTCGTTTGTAATTTTTTTCCTTGCCGAATTCCTCCCAGTGCCCTTGAGGACATGACCTATCTTGTTTTCATCTTTATGTTTCTGGTATGGGACTCTAGATAGTTTCAGGATGTTTGGTTAATGACAGAAAGGATCTAAGGGTGCTTGGTCTGCTTAGCCCAAGGAGGGTTTGAGGATGAGCAGGGATTAATGGATGCCAGGGAACTTTGAGAAATTAGGAGCTGGAAGAATGTGAGAGGCTGTTAACTATTATCATTGTTGTGTTAATTGAGTGGAAGACCATCAGGAGCAGCCTTTCGGGAGTGTTTGTGTTCTGACAAAATGCTCATTGACAATGGAAGCTGGAAACTTGACACTGTGTCAATGGGGAGCTCTGAAGGCTGAATTAGCTCAGGAAGAGAGACTTGTAGTGACTGGCGGAGCACACTTTGAGCATAGGAAGTCTGAACAGAGAAGGGGCTTGGGACAGGAAATGTTAGCACTGGGAGCTGAATTGGGAGCTCAGCGGCAGTGCAATTAAGTCCAGAAGCCCTTGATCTCTGCTTTGTACTACCTATGTGACCATGGACAAGCCCTTTCCTTTGTCTGAGTAACAATTTAGCTACAAAGAGAAGGTTAAACTGAATGATCTCTAAGGTTCCTTTCAATTCTAGATCTGTGATGCCATGATAAGTTAGGTCAAGGCTCTAGATAAATATTTGGGAGATGTGATCATGGAAGAGATTACTGAAGTCAGTGAAGTGACAGAAATGGTCAGTGGAGAAAATAAAAGAAAGAAAAGAGCCAAGAGTCGAAGTTTGAGGAACATCCAAATTAGTGTAGAGAGCAGACTGCTTGTCAAGAAGACCTAGGTTCAAATCCTTCATTAGATACCAATAGCTATGTCTAGTCCAATTCTTACAGCCAAACGTTTATCCACTTGGACAATGAGGAAAGTGAAATTTTCAAATTGTGGTGCTGGTAAGGAATTTTGAGATTTCCTTGGACAACAAGGAGATCAAATCAGTCAATACTTAAAGAAATTAATTCAGGCTAGTCACTGTAAGGCCAAATGCTGAAACTGAAGCTTAATTACTTTGGCCACATAATGAGAAGACAGGATTGATTAGAAAAAACAACCTTGATGTTGGGAAAGATTGAAGGCAAAAGGAAAAGTAGATAGCAGAAAATGAGATAGTGTAATGGAGGCAATGGACATGAAGTTGGACAGACTTTGAGAGATGGTGGATAGAAAGCACTGGTGTTCTGTGGTCTACAGGGCATAACTGAATGACAGATATTTATGTGACTCAGGGCAAATCACTTCACTTGTTTCAGTTTCCTCAGTTTCCTCTGTTGTAAAGTGAGGGCTCTTTGAGATCCTTTTCACTCCTAGATCTAGGGCCCTTTGATCTATGAGATGATTGTCACTGAATTTTTCTCAGAGACAAAGAGAAGGCATATGAAAAGTTCTCTGTCAACCTTTAAGGGCTATTGCTATTGTCTACCCTCAAATGTTCTGGGGAGAAGAGTAGAATACTACAAAAGAGGCAGAGATGAAGCTGCTAGAGAGAAAAGGAGATAGGAGAGTAATTCTATCTCCAAAGAGGACAGAAACTACAAGAAGCAAGTAGGAAGGATTGGCCAATGGTCTTGAAAGCTACAGATGGATCAAGAGCAATGAAGACTGGAAAAAATAAGGTCACTGGGCACCTTCTTTGAGAGAGCAATTTCTTTAGATTTGGGGGAGCACAAGTCTGTAAGAAACTAGATCTTGAAACCATAGAGGCAGTGGGTACAATCTTCTCAAGGACTCAAACAGGGAAGGGGAGGAGAAAGAAGTTGTTCAATGAACCAGGGCAGAGAAGAGGGGAGAAGGAGACAAGAGGGAAGATGCCTGTTATGTCTTCATTTTGATCCAAGGATTTAGTGGTCAAGGTGACCTTTCTCAAAGGAAGAAAACAATGGTGTCTTCAGAGAAATCCTGACACCACCTTCTTGAGTGACTTTTCTTTAGTGTTTCCTAGTGCTCATCTTTGTCCATCTGGGATGAGTCCAACAGTCAGACAAGCCCCTTGGGACCATTGTCACAGTCTCAGTATGTGTTTCACAAGCTTTCCAGCCAGCAGTCTGTCAACACCTTCCAACTGAGATAATATTTAATTCTTTGATTCTGAGAGTGATACTATCATTTTCGAATAAATCTCTAACTAGTAAAATCTGTGAAGAATTCCCCTGAATGAGCAATGACAATAAATTACTGAATTTCAAAGCAAGATAAAGCTCAGCCTGCTGAATTGATCATTCCATAATTGGAGTAAGGCCCTGTGATAGTGACATGGGGACAGATGGACGTTTTTGTTCAGTCTGTGTGTTATTTATCCTAAAATCACATTTATGTGACTCAGATTTAGCTTTTGGGTATCCTTTATGAGAGTTGATGTTTGAGAAGGAATATTCCCAGAGAGATGTCTGACCACAGTTAAGGAGCAAAAAACCAGTGATTTCTGGAATATTTTTATTATAGATCATAGACTGTCAGAACTGGGAGGAGACTTAGAATAGGGAATGTCAGAGCTGAGAAGGGTCTAAGAACCGTGAAGGTCAAAGCTGGGAGGGGCCTTTGATCAGGAAATGTCAGAGCTACACAGGAGTACAAAGTAATAATTCTTAATTTCTCTATAACAGTACTTGGATGGGTTCCTCCCACCATCTGTGTTGGATAGGTAGTGTAAACATCATTTTCTTCACTTTATACACCACACCTGGACAATTCTTTGTATGCAAGCCACCAGTACTCAGGATGTTTTATATTCTTGCCATCTTGAGGCCCATTCTGTTCCTTGAAGAAGACATTTTTTCTCCATCCTCAGATCCTTCTTTCTTCCTTCTGCCTCCTTGGTTCCCTGGCTTCTGTCACATTGAAACTCAAATCCCCAATACTATCCCTCGGCTTCCAATGCCTTCCCACCTCGGAGTACCTTCCGTTTACCTCTTTTTTAAAATGGTGCCTCTCTATCTCTTTGAGGGCAGAAATTGTCTGTTAACATTCACTTTGGATGTTCCTAGAACATAGTAGGAACTTCATAAATTCTTATTCACTCTCAAGGGACTATGAGAGAGATGCAGATTAAGAAGGTGGATTCTGCAGGGGCATTTCACCTAAAGTCTTTCAGTTACAAATATTCATGTACCAATTACCTGTGCCTTGGAGAGATGCCTTATTTTGGGTTTGTTGTTTGTGCCTATGCTTTTACACTAATAGTATGCATATATTATGTGCAGTATGTTTATGGCAAGTGTCAAAGTTGGAATTCCAAGCAAGGTTCCCCAACTCCAGACCCAGTTCCCTCTCTGCTGATGAGGCCCTTTTAAGTGATTGCAGCTCACATCGATAGTGTTTTTCCTTCTTTGGTACTGGCTGCAGACCATGCCATGCAATCCACAAGCAGGAACATTTGGAGGAGCTCAGCACCAAGGCCACTTCCCTTCTTCGAAGTCTCCTTCCTCACCTGCACCCGTGGTCAGGGCACTGCATCCTGGGAGAATTGCAGAAGATCCAGGCCGCTTCTCTCCTGGGGAGAACCTTTCTCTCTCCTCTGTCAATCTTTTCCTTTTAGCTGTTCTGAGCCTCCGGCCAGTAGCAGTCTTGGCCAGAGCTCAGAAATGAAATGTCCAAGAAGCCTGGTGGAGCCAGGATAAGAATTATGGGGGGAGGGGCTGGAGAGGAGCAGCTTGCCTGCTGAGAGAGGAGAGGGTCAAGTGGAAATCTCTGGCTATTCTAAAAGCAAAATGCTCTTATTTTCCCATCTTCACACCTGCCTCAGAGCAGTAGGGGGGATTGATTTCTCACAGCACAAAGACTTTTTGGAATAAAAGGCAGAAGTAAATAGTCTATTTCTTTTTCTCGAAAGAAATGTATGTGGATGTCACTTTAGTCTGACTTTGGGCTCTGCTTGAGAAATGTAATCAGAAGCTTGGTGGATAGAGGCAGCCTGGGGTAGGGAAGGAGATCAATCAGTCCAACCCTCTCATTTTATAGCTTGGGAAACTGATGCCCATAGTGGGAAAGATACTTGCCCCAAATCTTCAAGTTAGTAAGGGAAGAACTGGGATTCAGATCCAAGTGTTTTGATTCCAAATTCAGCACTCTTAATATTGCCACAAGGCTAAATGTGTAGGAGATGATTTTTTTAGCCAGGTGGGTATGGAGATTTTGTCTGCAAAGAGTGATTATCTGAGCAGATGCATTTATTTCCACCTCTTATTGCTATAGGCTCATTTCCTCATTGATTTTTTTCTCTGGATTCAAAAGGTAATCTATGGGATGGATAGGCTCTGGGATCCTACTATCTACAAAAGTCCTCTTTCTAGCCTCCTCACTGTCCCCAATGTCACCCTGTGCTAGGGGAAGTCTCTCCCTCTTCCTCTCTGTGTCTTCAGACATACTCATAGATTATGTAAAAACATGGCCATCAACTTCAATAGTAATTTCAAATAGCATACTACAAACATAAACGAGAATAAGGTATTGAAGGGAATAATATGACATGGAGTGAAGCAGGGTTGGATCTCTTCCCATTCACTCCCCAACTCCTCCACTGAGCAGAGGAAGAATTGGGAAGAAACAAGTATAGGGGAAGAAAGAAAGCTATCTTAACCAGAACTCCAGGGATTGGCAGGAAACTAGACCTTTGGTTTTCTCTAAAGACCTGTGAATTCTTCTCTTTCTCTTAAACATTGTCTTGGGGACCCTGGGCTCTTTCCAATAGCTCCATTGTGCCAGGCCAGGCATCCCTAGGAATCCTAAAGGAGAAGTGCTGGATCCCTTGCCTGAGAAGATGATGATGATGATGTATGTATAGAATGGAAACTCACCATCATCGGTCTGTTGGTCCAGCCAGTTCATTATTCTTCAGTCTTGATGCCCAATTACAGTTACTCCTGTCTTCTTAGCATTTTGTTTACATTCCCAGTCTAATTGCTTGTCTTGGTTTTGTTTTCTGTTGCAGAGTTCCATTCATCTTCCCCTTTGCCCCTTTGGGAGTAGCTAGGAATTGGGCTTAGCCTTTTTTCCTTATTTCTGTCTTGGTCACATAGCTTCTCCCAGAAGGAAGCTCCTTCCAAGATAAAAATCCCCACAAACTTTGCAGGCACTCTAGGGGCATGTGTCCCTATTGATGTGTACGCATCTGCTCACCCCAAATATCCATGGCACTATCTCTTGTGGAAGAGTCATACTATTATGTCTGACATTTCTGTATTTTGAAGAAGAGACCAATTGGAATTAGAAAATATTCTAACCAAAGTCTGGACTCCGTGAGTTTTAGGAATCTTAATTTTGTTACCTGGGCTTGTTTTAATTTTATCTTTTAAGGCTCCAGAAACAGGAATTCAAGTGCCACAGGCTAGACCAGAATTCAGAATTTCCTGGCTCAGCTCTCATTTTTTCCCAGTGATTTCCCCCAAAGCAGGAGGAACAGCTAGCCTCCACATGGAAGTGTGAGTATGGAATGAATCTGGCTGAAAACGAGAATGAGCCTGCATGGGCTCCAGGAAGGAATTCATGGTGTTGGACAATAAGCATGTACAATTCTCTTTGGGGCTAGTGATGTGAGACCAGCTTTCTCCATAACAAGTCATTTGGGTGATGATATCCTCCTTTTGCCAGACAAACTGTAAGGGCAGCAAATTTTGATCTTTTAAGTCTAGAAAAAATACGTCACTTGGTGAATGAAAAGGTTTTCATGTATGGAGCTGAGAGACCTGGGTTGAAATCCTGAGTCTTCTGTAACATTTCCCCATTAGGAGGAGTTGGCAATTTTGTGATGTTCCTCCCTTTCTCTGCGCTTCAGTTTTCTCAGGTGTAAAGGAAGAATATTGCACTAAATGGTTTCTAAGGTCCCTCCCAGCTCTGACAGTTCATGTTCCGTGTCCATACTTTTTTTTCATAGAAAACTAGATTTGGAGTCAGAAGAAGACTTAGCAGTAATTCAGTCCCTCTAATTTTATAGAGAAGGAAGATGAAACTCAGAGAGAAGAAAATTGACCAAGGTCAAACAATTAGTGGTTCACAGAGCTTTTATCAGTCTACTTTCATCCTTCCTTTGACTATTCAATAGAGTTTTGACTCAATGTATTTGTATGAATGCTTAATTGAGTTCAGTTCCAATATGGTGATCCCATGAAAGGAAGTTTGACCAGTAAAGGCCATTGGTCTGTTGGACTTCAAGAGACTTGGAACCCTAGAGCTGGGAAGGAGAGTGGATGAGTCACATTAGCCCCTCCCAGACCCCAGGTTAGGACAAATTCCTAGGGGAGAAGAGGGGGAGAAAGGGTAAATGCCAGAGAGCCCTGCTGGAAAACCAGGAGGAAGTCACTTCTAGCATCCTGATCTCCTTGACAATGCCAACTCCATGCTACAGATACAGGAATGATTCTGAGATTATGACTGTCATAGGACCTGCAGCTGGGAGGTCCCCATTATTTTACAGAGAGCTCAATGGATTTGACTAAGGCCACATAACAATAGATAGTCCTGCAGAGACTCAAACCAGTTTTTCTGACTCCAAGTTCTCAACCCTACAATGTCTCTCTAGACAAGTACAAATTCCCTTTCTGTTATTTATTACCTGTATGACCCTGGGCAAGTCACTAACCCACTTCAGGCCTCAATTTTGGGGGTCTGAATTAGATTAGAGGTTCTTAATCCAGTTTAAAAAGTAATTTGGTAACTATGTCTTAACATGATTAAACTCCTTTGTAATCCTGCGTTATTTTATTTTATGCATTTAGACACATTTCCAGGATAGAGTCCATGGGATTCACCAGACTCCTGGGGTGGGGCTAAGGGGTTGGAAAATCACCTCACAAAAAAGATTAAACAGTCCTGGATCTCTCAGCTCTCATTCATTTCTAAACTCCATAGAGCTCCTAGGAAAGTGTGTAGGAGCAGGAGACACACTCTAGCTTCTCTAGTGATCTGGAGAAATTAACTTTGGCCCCTCCTTGCTGGTCTCCACTACAGAGAAATTCTTCCTGGAGATCCAGCTTAGTCAGAGACATCTGGAAATTTTCTCTTTGCTCTGGAGTTGACTCCAAGCACTTGGTGCAGAGGGAGAGCTGCCTGTCCTGCTGCTATGGTGTCTTGGATTGATTTTGTCTTGTTCCTCCCCTCTGGGCTAGAACCTTTGGCCTTCTCTATAAACATGTGAACCTTTTAGCTCTTAAATGTTGTCTTGGGAACCAGGGTTATTCCTTCAACTCCACTGTGGCCAGGCCAGGCAACTCTAGGATTCCTTAATGAAAGATGTTGAAAGACTAGGAACTTGAAATCAGAAGAGCTATGACGGTTAGACTGGGTTTCTAGGGCACTCTCCCTAGCCAGGTGGTTATCCTCACAGGACCTTTTCATGATGGGGTATTCCAGTGATGCCTGGGGTCTTCTCTCTTCTGATATATGCATTTGTAAAAGGCTCTCTGATATAAAACCCAATGGACTCTGACTGCCTGAGGTCACCTCTACCCCAATCCCAGGCTCATAATATCTCTGTCATCCTTGACTCCTCAACCCTCTCCATGTGTAATTTGTTGTTGAATCATGGAATTTCTGCCTCTGATACATCCCTTTCTCTGCAACAGCTTCCCTTCTGTTCATCACTTCTTGTCTGAATTATGGCAAAACCCTTCTGACTAGTGTCCCGCCCTCCAGGCTCTCTCCTCTCCAGCGCATCCTCCACTCAAACTATCGAGATAATTTTTTAAAATCCTTGGTCTGACCCCACCCCCAGGGGACCCTGCCCCTTCCCATAAGCACCAGTGACTCTTTATTTCCATTAGGATAAATATAAAGTTCTCTGTTTGACTTTGAAAGCTCCTGACCTGACCTTTTGTGTTCTCAAATCATATTCCTCCCCAGGCACTCTGTGATCAAGCAACACTGGCTGATTCATAGTTCCTAGCACAACACCCTCCTTTTCCCATCCCTAGCTGTCCCAACTCCTGGAATGTTGTCCCTTCTCACCTTCCCTTCCTGGCCTCCTACAAGACTCAGCTCAAATCCCACCTTCTTCAGGAGGCATTTTCCTGGCTCCCCAGCTGGGAATCCTGTCTGACATCACTATTTTCTATTCTGTGTAAATCACATATGAATCGAGTTAGCTACATGTAGTCTCCCCACTCAGTGCTGTGAGGAGCTATTCTCAGTCAATGCCTGGCAAGTCAAAGCAATAAGCATTGATGAAGCACCTGATATCTGTCAAGCATTGTACTAAGTTTTAGGAAAATGAAACAAGTGAGCATTTCTACAGTACCTCCTCTATACCAGGTCTGAGTTAAGTACTTGGTAATTATTGACTTATTTGACAACAACCCTGGAGGCTAGACGCTATTATTAGCCTTGCTTTACAATTGAGGAAACTGAGGCAGAGGTTATGGCTTACCCAAGATCACAAAGCTAGTAAATGTCTGAGGCAGGATTTGAACTAGGGTCTTCCTAACTCCAGTTCCAGTGTTTTATCCTCTAGGTTACCTAACTGTCTTCAAAGCACAGAATATGAAAGCTAGGAGGAACCTAGGATCATAGAACACTGAGTAGCAGAACTGGAAGGGGCAATGGGGAAGGGGAAGCCTTTGTAGGTAGCTCCCCCTGAGGAAAGGGGAGCTTGCCTTGATACTACCTTAATGAAGACTCTGGACTGAAGCTTCAGTATTTTACCCCAGTGTTCCACAGAGATGGCTTATAAATAATTCAAGCTGGAGCAGCTGTCTCTGCGGAGGAGGCGCCCGCTCTGTTGTTTAATGAGCAGCCAGGGATGAAAACAGACCTTTACATCTGCACTGAGAAGTGGGGAAATGGCTGCAAAGTTCAAGCCATCTTCCTGTCAGGAAAGAGCAGTGTTTGGACCAGACCAGGACGGTGAGTCCCAGCAGGGTCCAGGGAGACCAGGACTGCTCCTCTGACTGGGAGAAAGCTGGCAGTGCCTGCTGTGGGATTGCAAATGGGCAGCCAGGGAAAAAGAGGCACAAAATTTCAGCTCCTTCCCTGGTGTCTTCCACTTGCAGCCTTCATAGAACGTAGAAAGAAAGGCTCTTAGAACAAGAGATGGCAGAGCTGGGAGGTGCCTTAGACCTGGGAGGGCCTTAGAACAGGGAGGAGCCTTGGAATAGGAAATGTCAGAGCTGAGAGGGGCCTTAGAACAGAGAAGGTCAGACTTGTGAGAGGTCTTAAAACAGACAAGATCAGAATTGAGAGGGACCTTAGATGGCAGCTAGCTGACTCATTTTTCCGAGGAAGAGACTGACTCAGAAATGACCTTTCCAAGGTCACAGCCTATTAATTCAATTCAATTTAACGAAGTTTTCATTAAATGCCTTCATTGTGCCAGATACTATGCAAGTCACTAGATATTTGAAGGTGAGATATTCCCTGTCCTCAAGAAACTTATGCTCTGCTGAAATGATATATACAGACAAGTTAATACAAAATATTTATAAAGGAAATGCAAAATAATTTTTAGGTGGGAAGAAACTAGCTACTTGGGAAGGGGGACTAGAGAATCTTCTTTGTATACCAGGCAGCTCTTCAGCTGAGCTGTGAAGGGACCTAGAGATGTCAGGAGTTCCAAGGGAGGATGGGGTGCATTCCAGGCATGTTGAGGAGTGGGGTAGCTTGTGGAAAAGACTGAGTCCATAGGATAGCATGGTGCTATTTTATCAGAACAAAGGATATAGGAGGGGAATGAGCTGACAACAGGTTAGAAAAGTAGCTTGAGACTAGATTATAAAGGATCCTAAATTTCAAATAGATTTGTATTTCATCTTAGTGACAGGGAATTCCAGAAAATTCTTGAGTAGGGGAGAGGCATGCTCTGGTCCATTGTCAGCTGCCCTGAAGATGGGTCAGAGGAGCCACAGGAGCTTATGTTGGAAAGAGTATTTGGCAAAAATTTTGGTAAGACTTGATGGCTGCCTCATGGAGCTCAAAGTTCAGGTGAAAATCAGTTTAGAAATGGAACGGCTTCCCAGACTTGAGGCAGGCTTAGAGGGGCAAAAATATATTTGTGAGATCCCAGACCAAAAGGAAACTGAGAGGACATAGAACTCAACCCACTCCAGGTCTCTGACAAGAAGTTCTCCAACCATCTCAAATGCCTCTAATGACTGGGAACTCACTGGTCAGCAGAGGGGTCCATTGTCAGCCTCATATTGCATGCAATGAGCCCAGGATCTTTTCCTTTGTCTCCTCCCGCCACTTCAGTGAGGAGCTCTGAGGGGCCCAGAAAGCTTGCACTGAGGTGAGACATGCAGGCACCTTATGTCTTGCTCTAGGTGTGCCCTTGATTCATGGAGATGGCACTGGGCATATGACTTGGAGTCTTTTTTACAAGATAGCAGAGAGCTTGACTCCTACTATCTTCTCTAGGCCTTCCTGTGACCAAGAATAAACAGCCTAAAAATTGCCTGGCTGTGGTCAGTGAGCCCCAATACTGACTATTCCTCCTTGTCACCTCCATTTCCAGTCCCTTCATGCCCCCCATCTTTTTCCTCTAATGATCCTCAAATCATTAGTCAACTCTAGTTCAGAAGCTCTAATCACTTAACTGCATGACAGGAGACAGATGCAGGCAACTCTGGAGGAGCAAATTAGATTTTGCAAATACATGTATTTGCTGTGAGAACTGCGAAGGAATTTACAACCCAGAAAGGCAGAGTCTGGGAGAGCCCTTAGAATGGGGGATGTCAATCTGGGGAGATTAGACTATGTATTAGAACACAGAATACCAGAACTGGTGGAATCATAAATCAGGTATAGGAAAATACAATTATAGGTCTTGATCTGGAAAGGATTTCAGGGGCCATTTATTCAAATGCCTTCATTTAAAAAAAATAATCTTTATTTATTTTCTTAAATATTTCTCAATTACATGTAATCAAAATTTAATATTCATTTTTTAAAATTCCAAATTCTCTCCCTCCCACCCCTTCAGAAGGTAATAGGATATTAATTATACATGTCAAGTTATGCAAAACCTATTTCCATATTCATCCCCTTCATTTTACAGATGAGGAAACTGGAGTCCGGGGAAGTGAAATGACTTGTCCAAAGTCCCATGGGTAAGCACAGATACGGGAATCATACCCAAGTCCCTGGCTCCAATGCTTCCTGCTGGATCATTTAGACTCCTTCTCCTCCCGACTGTGGCAGGTGATGAGGAGACTTGTTTGGGAACACGGAGGTTCTGTAGAGCAGAGAGTAAGCCCCTGGGTCCTGCCTGCAGGCCTAGCACTCAGATGTGCTGGGACGCAGAAAGGAAGGTCTGCTGGTCCTGTTCCACCATTGGAGCCTCACCTGGCGAAGCTCATCCCCTGGCCCGAGTCCAGCTCGGGGAAAGTGAGTGTCATTCTTACATTGCAACTGCTTATTTCCTGGGGTTCCAGGACTACATACAAAGTTTGAAGTGAGCTCCCCCCAACCCCCGCTTATGGGTGGGATTCCCAAGGATGCTGAGCTCTCGAGACCCGCTGCAATCACTCCCGACCATGGCGCTAAGCTCCTGCTCCCGCCCCCTAGCTCACTGCCAGCTTTGCCCAGCCAGCCCGTACATCCTGATGTGCTACGTGATTCTCCTGGCAGCAGCCTTTGGTTTTGTACCAGGTTTACCTCTCCTAAACAGACTGAAAATCCCGACCAAGCCTCCCTGCTGTGCCATATACCCCAAAACCCAAAGGGAGAAAATCCTGGCTCAGGGGAGCTCCAACCATGACGGTGTGGTTTCCTCGGCACTCTTAATGCTACCTGACCACTGTTCCTCGAAGGAGGGACTCTAGCTCATGACAGGAAGTGCTGAATAGTGGATAGAAGACCTGGATTCGTGATTCCGTGCAACGGAATGAAGAAAGGAAACAAGCGATCATTGAGCACCTACGATGTGCTAAGTGATAAGCACTTTGAAATATTATCTCATCTGGCTCTCACTATAGTGGGCGCTATTGTTATCTCCATTTTACATCTGAGGAGACTGAGGGAAATGGAGGTTAAGTGACTTGCCGAGGGTCACTTAGCTAGCAAGTGTCTGAGACTGGATTTGAACTTGGGTCTTTCTTATTCCAGGACATGGTACTGCATAGATGACATCTTAGCAACATGATGGGATTGCTGAGTCAGCCTGAGAGTTGGTGTCCTAGGCAAGTCATTTTTGCCAGGGAAATGAACCCTGTACAATATAGAGATGGATTGAGGGAAACAGGGATATTTAGCCTGAAGCAGAGTTCCCACATCAATAAAAAGGGGGCAGTCACCCCTGTCCTTTCATCCCCACAAGGCTAACAAGATGGGATAAAGAGGGAGGAAGGGCTTTGTAACCACAAAGTGTGAGATGGCAGTGTGGACACATGGCTGGCATATTGTAGCCGCCTTCAGTCTACTCTGTTTGGGGTTGGGAGTCTCCTGACATGGCTGCCTCTGACCTTCCTCTGATAGGACCATATTCAAGGACAGTGTCCTGGTCAAGCATGGAGTTTAATCCCAATAGAATGGCCTCAGTCAGAAGAGAAAGCTCTTGTTCTCAGCCATGGAGGGCTGAGAGACAACATATCCAGCTAGTTCCAGACAATTCAGGAGTGGGGGAGGGGGAAGGGATGAGAACTCTATGCCAATTAGCCCCCAAAAGCTCTTATTGAGCCCCTTCAATGTGCCAGGCATCCTAGTGTACTATTCACTGGAGAAACAAAGGAAGGAAAACACCCTGTCCTTAGTTGGAAGTCCAGTGTTTGTGGAAGGGGGCGGGGAGTGGGAGACGTGCAGATAACTGTACAAACCAGACACACACAGGATAATTGGAGATGATCACCAGCAGGAAGACCCTGGTATGCAGGGGGGTCAGGAAGGGCTTCTTGTAGAAGGGGAAGCCCAGAGGTGGAGATAAAGAGAGGGAGCCTTCCAGGCATGGATGAGAAAACAGGTGAGTTGGGAAATGGAGCGTCTTGTGTGAGGAACAGCAAGGAGGCTCCTGTTACCAGGTCACTAAGTATATGAGCAGAGAGAGAGTGTAGGAAAATTGTAAAGGTGGGAGGGTGGGGAGGTTGTGAAGGCCTTTGAACACCAAAGGGAGGACTTTGTATTTACTCCTGGAGGCAATGGGGAGTCACTCGAGTTTATTGAGTAGAGGGGGTGATATGATCAGACTGTGCTTTAGTGACTGAATCGAGATGGACTGGAGTGGAGGGAGATTTGAGGCAGGCAGATATACCAGTGGGCTGTTGAAATAACCGAGGTCTACCCCAGAGGAATCAATCACAGAACAAAGGATATAAAGAAGGGAAATATTTGAGAAATGAGTTTAGGGTAATTAAGAAATATCAGCTAGAACTGGTCTTAAGTTCAGGGTGCCAAAGCTTATTGATGTCCCAGTGCCTCGAGAGGTTTAAGGTAGAAGAGAATAGGAAAATAGAAAGGAACCTCCAAGACTCCTGCACACAGAGAGATAGTCAAGACAAGGAAATGGGAAAGCTAGCTGTAACAAAGATTGGAGAAAAAGGAGGGGAATTGGCAAAGGTTCAGGGGTGAACTGTAGCCTTCACCCATCCCAAGAAGGAGATGATCAGGTAACATCTGTCCAGGGAGAGTCGGGCATCATATGAAGACCTCCAATCTCCACATCTCCCTTGCTCTTGCCCAAATCCAAGCAATGTCTTTGCTGGCTCTTGGCCATTCATGAATATTAATCACCCATCTGCCTTATTATGCCCAGAAAATATGGTTTCAGAGACAAGATCGGTATATTTGTCGCCTACCTAAAGGTCGCCTACCCCTGCTAAAATGTCTGTGATGGGAACCTCGGCAGATTCATTTCCGCCCCCTGTTATTGCTTATTGAATACATCATGTCCTGGCCACGACAGCAAGGGTTCCCTTTAGACTGTTAACTGTGTGTTGTCCTAACCCAGGCCCTGCTGGAGAAAAAAACAAAACAAAACCAAGACATGCCTTTTTACCTTGGAAGAGTGTTTCCTCCCTCTACTTAGGGGCTCTAGAACAGGAGAATAAATAACGGATCGCATTTATTTTACACTGGTCCGATCTGTGAGGAAGACAGGGCAATCATAACTTTGCCTCAGGGAAGTATGATTTAGAGGTCTCACAAATGTCACATGTGCCTCCATCCCTTTTCTCTTGAGTATGGTAGCAATTGGGAGCTCCTGCTGCTTAGCTGAATTTGTCTTAATGACAGCTTTATGCCATTTTCACATTACAAACTTGACTTGATGGAAGCATCTTGACTCCTTGTCTTGGATCCCATGATCTGCCTGCAGTGGGTTTGGAGCCAAATGGGGACAATACAAGCTCCACTACTTGAAGAGAATACTGAGGAAGGAATTTGAATGTTGTGAGGTTGAGCTGTTGGTCCCACAGGGAAGGCATCAAGGAAGGCTTTCTCAGGAAGAGGCATCAGAGTTGGAGTTTGGGTAGGGATTCAATAAGGGAAGAGAGGGAGGGAAGGAGGGCATTCCAGGCACAGGTTAAAGCAGGAAAAGTGGCATGGGGTTGGTTATCAATCAGTCACTCAAGAAACATTTATCAGGCACCTACTACATCCCAGGTACCAAGCTAGACACTTGTGCCAAGACAAAAGGGAATCAATGCATCATTTTTTCTTCCCAGAGCTTTCACCTGTTTCATTTCACCTATCCTCATTTATTTTGTCACTGGACCCTGCCATTCCCTCCCTGTGTCTAGCATAGTGTATTATTAGTGCAGACACTGAAAAGATGCTTACTTGCTCGATTCTGTTGGGGTCAGGCAGAAACAGTATTGTCATTGTAGATGATTTTAGATATCTGAAGCGGGATTCCCTACATCTCTCCTGCCCTGGTGATTCCAAACAATCATCTTGTGACATGGTTTCCATTGCCCTTACTTTTCTGTGGATGTGCACAAGTTTTCCAACGCCCCTGCTCAAGGTCCCTCCTAGAACTGAACACAGACAAGTCTGACCAGAGATACGCTGAGCTTAGCTTGGGAAATCCCATTTTAGGAAGCACATTAATAACCTGCAGAGAAGACAGAGGAGGGAGACAGCATCATGAATGTGCCTTAGGTCCATGACATAGAAGAATGGGTTGGAAAAAACTAGGGATGTTTACCCAGCAGAAGAAGGAGAAGGGGTGCGATTGTTGTCTCAGTATTTGAAGGACTGTTACATAGAACAGAGATTGAACATTGCTCTGTATGACCTCAGAAGAAAAAATCAGGATCAATGGTGGGGAGGGGATGAACTTCAAAAGGTGGATTTAGCTGGCAAAAAGCTGGCAAAAAAGCTTCCTAAAGATTGGAAGGGTCCCAAAGTGAACTTGATGACATCAGGAGGACTTCTTCAATACTGGAGGTCTTCCAGCAGAAGTTGGACTGCCACTTGTGTGTATATATTATAGAAGGACTGCCTTTCCTGTACTGGTTAGACCAAAGGCTCCTGAGACCTTTTTTTGATTCTCCAGTTCTGTTGTTCTGAAGTTGAAAAGAGGCAGATTTTTACTTGCTGTTGTGGACAATCAGCCCCATTCCAAAGTGGAACAGGTTGCTCTGCGGGCAGTGGGTTCTCTGCCCCTGGAACCCCCACAACCAAAGTCTAGACTACTGCTTGTTGTAGAAGGGAGCAGAGGGCATTCTGAGTCCTGAGGCTGCTTAGTTCTGGGGGCCTGGAAGTTCCTTCCAGCTCTGTGATGTTATCATCCTGTGACTTCCTCCCACCCACCTCCAGGGCAGAACTGGGAACACTTAAGAGTTGACTCTAGGATATAAGACCTTGAGCCTGGTGCCATTGACTTCCCTTCACTAATGTCCCTGGGCCCAGCTCCTATTAAGTGGTTACCAGGTTATCTATGCCAGGAATTATGTTTCCATCTGAACTGATGATTAGCTCTCTCAAGGCTGGGGGAGATTAGCTCCCGACATCTCGGGGCCATTTAGCAGCTATAATTTCCAGGCACTTCAGGCACTACAAACCTGCCGTGAGCACATCTTGACCTAGATGGAGCTTTTGCTGGCAGTAGGAAGGTCTGATTGGGGCTGTGATCAAGAAAGGCATTTGTATCTCTAATCAGCACAGGAACATGATTCAATGTGGTGGGGGAGGGGCATGACTCTCCAGGCTACCTGAAGCATTAGAAGTGGGAACAGACCATGGGCTTGAAGCCCCATGTGGCTTCCAATCAGACACATACTGTCCTCATGTGAGATGTCTGCAGTCAGAGATGGCAGCCCCTTTCCTGCAGCATCTTAAAGGGGAGGGAGAGAGAAGACAATATGAGCCAGGATTAGAAAGAATTAAAATGGATTCACAAATGACAGACTCAAGTTTTAAACAGAGACTTAGGAAATAATAATGATGATGAGAACAACCATAATCACCTTTACATTCCAGTTAGAAAGTCAGAAGGACATCTTTATTTCCACAATAGCACTTAGTGCCCAGGGGAGGTCTGAAGACGGTGGGAAAGGTCCGGGAGTTGGTTGGAGCAGACTATGAGCTAATCTGATTTCAGGCAGCACTTACAGAGTGAGCACACTTAGTATCCAAGGAAGGGAAGGCATGGCCCTGGTCATACCACAGCTAGATTTGGGGGGACTACATACTGGGAAAGTTATTGGTAGAACAGAGACTCTCCAGAGGAGGGTCACAAACTTGATGAAGGTCTCAAGTCTATGCCATATAAGGATAAAATGAATGAATTTGGGTTGTTAATTTATTTATATATTTGTTAATTTATTATACATTTTATTATATTTTATTATATTATTATATATTTTGTGATACGTTATAATATGTTATAATTTTTATATATTTTAATTATATATGTGTATGTCTTGAGATGTTTAGGGAAAGGAATAAGCATTTATATAGGGAGTAGGCAGGCTACTATATTCTAGGTACTGTGCTGGATGCCTTACAAAAATTGTCTCATTTAATCCTCACAACAACCTTGTCAGATAAATGCCGTTATTGTCTCCATTTTACAGTTGAGGAAGTTGAGTCAAATAGAGATTTAAGTGGTTTGACTAAGGTCACAAGGCTGGATTTGAACTCAGGTCTTTCTGATTCCTGGTCCAGCACTCTGTGCACTGTGGTGCCCCATAGAGGTATCAAACAACTCCACCTTGTACATGACAGTTGTCTGGAGACGATGTATCTAAATCGGGTGCACTTAATCCTGCCTTCTCCCCCTAATTCCTCTGGTTTTTTTTTTTTATCTCTAATCCCAACCCAGCTATAGAGAGTTGAGGTCAAGAAGAGGAGGGGTCAGTGCCTGCTTTTGAGGTTTGATGGATGCAGCACCATGGACAGATCACTTCAACCACCATGTTATTGACTGCACAGAGCTATGAGGAGAGAAAGAAATGATGTCTGTAAAGTGGTCTACTCAGGTAAAAGCCGAGAACATTAATGGTGATGAATCTGAGGGGTTGTGCCATGGAGAAGTGATTATTAGTATTGCTCTCCAGAGGCCAGAAAAAGAAGCAATAGTTTGAAACTACAGAGAGGCAGACTTGGACAGAATAAAGAGAAACTTTCTCCCAGTTAAAGGGCCCAAGAGAGGAGTGAATGTTTCATAAGGTAATGACTCCCTCAAGCCCTGGAGATCCATAAGGAGGGGCTAGATGACATTTGGAGGGATTTTTATGGAGAATATTCTTGTCTAGGTATGAATTAGTCTAAATTTTCCTTCTAATTTTGAGGTTCTATAATCTGAATCACTTTCTCTCTCTGGATCTCAATTTCCCCACCAGCAGAGTTGAGATAAATACAATTGTTACTGTCCTTCTTGAAAGGGAGGTGACCCATTGGGGATCTCCAAGGGTTCTCCAGCACACCCCAAGCTCTGATGGATCTGAGCAAGCTGGGGAAGGAGGGCTGAAGAGGTTCCCCATTGGAGCTCAGTGACAGGTTACAAAATGTTGTATTTTTGATGATGTATTCTTCAACTGGATTCCAGCTGATGAATGCTTTTCAAGCATAAAAATTCATGAAGACCATCTACTGAGGCATGAAGGGGCTGGAATCAGGAATTGGAGATAATATCTTGCCTGCCTACCCAATAGGATTGGTGTGAGGACCGAATGGAATAATAGATATAAGTACTTTCTAACCACTGAATATTCTATGCATAAGTTTTTATTGTTGTTATCCTTTATAAGAAACTCAAGTTGTCTGTAAGAACCCTCAGAATATATAAGGGATTGGTAGTTTTTTTGTCATAATGAGGAATCAATCTCCTTGACCCAGAGCTGGCTTTGGCTCACAAAATAAATGAGCTAGAAATGGACAGTTATTAATGTGTAATAGGCTGAAGAGTTCCATGAGGGCAAGCCTCTTTCCCCTCAATATCAGTCCCAAAGCCTGTGTTTCCACCATTAAATCATTAATACTTTGGGTCTTGAAAGATTTATGATTTCTTAAATCTGGTTTTAAAAATTTACAAACATTCCTGGGAATATTTTTAGCTTGTTTGAAGCAAATGCCTCATATAATTACCAATTATGGTGATAGGATGACAGTCCTGGGGATAACCTTAGAACATAGAATAGGAGAGAGTTAGGAAAGGCTTTGGAACATGGGGATCCCTGGACCATAGATTTAGGACTGGAAAAGATGACAGAGATAATCAAGTTCAATCTTCTCATCGGGGCTGGAGAAATTAAGTGACTTGATGAGTAAATTGCAGACACGAGATTCAGACCCAGGTTTTCTCTTCCAGTTCCAGTGCCCTTTTTCTGGTACCTTGCTGCCTAGAAATCCAGGAGTGGCACAGTCTTATTGTTTCCCCCATGGTTGATTTCCTACTCTGGAATCTTAGAATGTTGTTGCTGGGAGGACCTTGCAGCAAATGGAGTCCATCACCCTAGTTTTTGAGTAAGAAAAGAGTTAAAGTGACTTACCCATGGTTCTTTAGGAAGTTAGTGACAGAGTCAGGACAAACACAGTAGCTTCTAATTCTTAGACCTGTGTAATTTCTGTTAATCCAAGCCACCTCTTACTGAAGATTTTGCTAGTGTCCAAATAGTCCTGTAGCCTAGGACCTTGGAGAGCTCACTGGCAGCTTCCATCAACTACTTTTGAGCCAGAGGGCACGTCCAGGTCAAAGAAATGGAAATGGCTTCATTAGAGAAATCAAGATAATGATCCCAATCTGGTTTCAAGAACTTGAAGCATCCACTGGAAATTGGAATTTTTCTGAGGTAAAGATCCACTGGAAACCTGAGGAATTAGATTTGTTTTGCTTGGAGCCATTGGAAGAACCAGGAAATGGGCAGATCTAGGAAGATAGATCTAGCTCAAGGTAAAAAAGAAATTTTCCAAAAAATAGGCTGCCCTTGGAGGCTGTGGGCTTCCTTTTACTAGCTAGAGGTCCTCAAGGAAAGTGAGATGACCAAGAGTCGGTCAGCCCTCCTGTAGAGAGGAAACTTGGTGTGATCCATGTCCAACTCGATGCCCTTTGAGGTCTCAGCTGATTCTGAGATTCTCTGACTCTGTAGTTCTGGTTGAGGCATTAAGCCCTCCTAGGTCCCTGGGGTCATGGCTTAGCCTAATCTTGAGGTCTAGGAAACACACCCAAGATATGAGTGACTTTCCAAAACAGAAAAGTTTGGAAAGGAAAAAAAATCCCTCCATCCCCCTTCATTTTTGTCCATCTCTTTAGAGGAATTCAGAACATTTTACTTACTGGGTCCACAGCAGTTGAATGCTCTCTGCCTCCCAATGGTGCCTCATGGATCATTCTTCTCCTATTGACTCATTTCCATCTCCACAGTGGCTACTTTGAGCCTCTTCCAATGTATCTTTAATTGAATCGCCATTTCCTGATGTACTTCAAAGCTCAGCCCAAACTCTAAGGCCACCATGAGGCTTTTTCCTAGTTCCTCCTTTCCTACTGTTAGTGTCCTCCTCCCCTATGAAATCACCTTATTTTAAGTTTGTATATTCTTATTTCTGGGTGTCTTTTTTCTTTCTGATACAATGTAAACCCTTTTCAGGCAAGAACTGCTTCCTTTTGTTTTTGTAGCCCTATGCCTGATGTGTAGTTGGTGCTTAATAATTGTTTTCTGATTAATTGGTTAATAGTTTTAAGTGTCCTTGGCTGTCAAATGCTGGAGCTGACCTGTAAGATGCTTCAAGCTCAAAATCTGGGGTCTTATGGGGGCATGAACCTAGAATGAGGATGCCACCCTTTTCATTGATGAACTCCTGACCTGGCTTTATTTCTTGTGACTCTACTGAACCTTCTTTCCAAAAGCCTACTGACATCCTCTTGTTTCTCATATTCCTTGACCAGTCTATATGTCAGCACTCAGTTGGCCTGAACTGGAAACCCTCTGCTCTTTGGGCTCTCTGCCAACATCTGTGACCTCTATGTCTCACTCCTCCCATCTCCCCAATGTCATCATTTTCCACATTTGAGGCTTCATCCTGGGTCCCTTTCTCTTCTTTTTCAACACTCTCTCCCTTGGTAGTCCCAGGCCAGCCTTCATTAATTAATTAGTTAATTCATTCATTCATTCATTGTTCTCCCAGTTCTACTCTTCATTCTCTGGACTTTGATCCTGCCCCAATTGCCTTCTTGCCCTGGAACATCCTTCTTCCTTTCTAGTCTTTCACCCCATTGAAGATTCCTCCAACATCTGGCTCCCTTCTCCCATTGCTGGGAGAAGTACCTAGAACTTCCATTTTGTGGAAGGTCTCCAAGCCAATCTTCCTTCATGCCTCTTCTGCTTTTGATTCTGACTCTCTGAATTTTACTACCATATTCCAAATCAGATCCCTTACCCACTGCTAGCTTAGGTCAGAGACTGCCTTTGTTTTTGTTTATAATTGTATCCCTATCATGGTTCCTGGCATATAGGAATCAATTAATAAATTCTTGTTGACTGACCTTCCTCACTCACTCCCCATCTAGTTCTCCAGGTGTATATTTCCAGCTGTCTTCTCTGTCCCATAGCCCAGCTCCTCAAATGACAGAATCAGCACATCTAGAATGGATTTTATCATTGCCTCATTTAAACTGTGTTGCTCCTAATAACACCTGCAATGACATTTCCATTTGCCCTGACACACAGACTCAACCCTCTTTTTTCATTGTTCTTTCTTACTTAGACATTTCTTTCACAACCAGTCCTTTCTACTCCATGGCTCTGCCTCTCATCTTGTCCCACATGGTCTATTACAATAGCCTTCTAATTGGGTCTCCTTGCCTCCCCCTTCCACTCTACCCTGAACACAGCCTCCCAAGTGGTTTTTGTAATGCCCAGGTCTGCCATTTTACTCCTTTGATTAGAAGCCTTCACTGGCTCCTCAGTGACTATAGAATAGAGTTTAACCTGCTGATTCTGGCATTGAAGGACCTCTCCCTCATCTGGATTCAGTTGACCTATTGGACCTTATCTTGTACTCCCCATATTCAAATTTTAGTTGCAGTGATGACTGCTTTACTGACCCTTCCCCATCTCTGCTCCTTTGTTCATGTCATTCCTTATAGTTGGTGTAGACTCTGCCCTCTCTTACAACTTAGCCCAAGTACCACTTGGCTCCATTCTCCTGCCCTATTCAGAGAGCCAGATGACTCTGAGTGTATTCCTCTTCTGCCCTTTTCCAGTCTCAGTAGTGGTATTAAGTAGGTGGGAGAGTTACCCTTATTGGGAGGTCTAAGGTCCAGCCCTGGTCCAGTGTGAAGGACTTAGTGGTTTCCTCTAATTAGCTATGTGACCCATGTCAATTCATTTTCTCTCACTGGAAACCTTGGGTTCTTTCTTTGATGAATGATGGGGGTGGGCTAGATGACCAGTAAAGCCCCCCTAGCTCTGAAACCCCCTGTCCTAATGCCCCTTCCTAGTTCTGGCATTCTCTGTTCTAAGGTCCCTCCCAGTTCTGACTTTCCATGTTCTAAGACCCCCTCCCAGACTTGACATTCCCTGTTCTAAGGCCCCCCAACTCCAGCTCTGACATCCCTGTTCTGAGGCCCCTCCCAACTCTGATATTCCTGTTCTAAGGCCCCTCCCAGCTCTGACATGCCCTGTTCTAAGTCCCTCCTATCTCTGACCTTCTCTGTGACGAATCTTTCCCCAGTTTAAAGAATGAACAGAGAACTCACTTATGCCAGTCTTGCCCATTGTTCATGTCATGCAGTAAAGACTAGCCTTTCCATGCTCAAAGTCCCTCCCCTCACCTCTGCCCAGACCTGCAGGAGGCCAGACCGGGGCTCTGGTTTCTGGAGCCAGCAAGGGGTGCAACCCTGATTGGGTCTGTTTCTGTCTCAAACTCAGTGATACTTCTGGAGCCCATATGCTCTACAGTGAAAGGGCAGCATCTGGCCTCCAGATGACTTGTCTCTTTCAATAAGGGCTCCTGGGTAAATGTCATTGGCTTTCCTTTCCTTTTTCACTTCTCAGGCTGTTGTCACAATAGCTGTGGTCCTGAGCATCACCTTTTGCCAAACGTCAGTCTGCAGAGTTAATCCCAGATGGCTGTTCCAGGAAAGGGATGGCTTGGTGTAAGGAGAGAACTAAAGGAACATGTCTCTGAGCCCATGATGAGGCCTGTCATTGGGAGCAGAAGCAGACGAATCGGGCCTCAGGAGTCAGGGAGTCGTAGTCCTGGCTCCTCAACAGAAAATGCTTTGCTTCCGTTCCCAGGAGAGTGCAGTGCACTGTACTAAGGGAGGCTCTCAGTTAGATCAGCTCATCTAATCCCCCATTTCATGGGGGAGGAATCCGAGGACCAGAGATGAGATGGTATATCCCCAAGATCACAAAGGGAGTACATGGCAGAGCCTAAGACTCAATTGAACTCAGATCTTTGGGTTCCAAATCCAGTGTTTTTTCACTTTACTGCCTAGTCTTTGGTCAAGTCATTTTCCCCATGCTAGGCTTTGGTTTCCATATCTGTAAAAGGAGTAGGTTGGATTCATATGTAAGGTCCCTCTTGACTGATGGTCAATGTTCTAAGCTCCCTCCCATCTCTGGCATTCTCTGTTCTAAGCTTCCTCTCGATTTACATTCCATGTTCTAAGGCTCTAACCCACTCCAACACCCTCTATTCTAAGCTTTCTCTTAGCTCTGACATTCTATGGTCTTTAGGCTGTACATTTCCAGTTCCTTCAACTTATGCTTTTACAGTGTGGTTTCATGTCCTTCACTGCTTTCTTTTGGACATGCATCAATTCCCTTACAAAAATTAGGCATCCTAGGCAAAAGACTATGTCAGATGGGGCTTTTTACTCTCGCCATCATGCTTTCATGAATATAGTCTACACTTGGCTTAACTGTTTGGGGTACTACTTATTACTTACGCAAATGATGTTGTCTAGAGCCTTCAGATCTTTTTTTATGTGAAGCATTGTCATCCCCATCTCCCGTGACCTTTACTTTTGCTGTTGATTTTTTTTGGAAACCAAGTATAAGACTTTGAGTTTGTCCCTAGTCACTTTCTCCTTATTAAATCAGTGAGTTGTCCTAGTCCACTGAGTTCTCTTTGAATTCTAATTCTTTCATCTGGTTTGTTAGCCATCTGCCCAATCTTTATGTTCTCTGAGAATGCGGAGGTACAGACCACCTGTGTCTGTATCATTTGTCTGAATCGTTACTAAAACTATTGGAATGAACATGACCGAGGACGGATTTCAGTATGTGCTCTGCTGGATAGTTCCCTTTATGCCCAATCACCTATAAATTCCTAGAGGGCAGGCACCACTTTGGTTTTTGTCTTTATATCCTTAGTGCTTAGTACAGGGACATAGTAATTGTGCAATAAATGCCTGTTGAATTAATGAACCGATGGATGGATAGATGTATATATGTATGGATGGATAGATGGGTGGATGGATACATAAATAGATGGATGAATGTTATTGTCACTCCATTAAATGTAAATCATTTGCTCTGACCATTTGGTCCCTTACACATCTACCTAACTGTACTTATATCTAAGTTATATATGTCCAAGTTGCTTGCAAGGATAATAGGAGTAGTCTAAAATCCAGAAAGACGTATTCTGTAATCTAAGACTTTCCTTTGACCTGCCAGTCTGTTTACCTTGTCAAAAAAATCACTTAGTCTAGAATGACCTCTTATCATTGAATCTGTGATGGCTCCCAGTGACTACCATTTTGACTCACCAAAAACTTCTCCCCTCCTCACATTACTCTGACATCATTGTCTACTATCTAGGATCATCACCCTAGCCTTGGATGAAGAGGTGGATATTTTTGCCAAGGCCAATTCTTCCATGTGCTCCCTTGATACCATTCCTTCTCAGACTGTCACTATTATTTCTCCCTCCCTTTCTGTCTCTGTGTCTCTTCTTCTTCTTCTTCATCACCATCTTCTTCTTCCTCCCTGCCTCAGTTTCTTCCATGATTCCTACAAAAACACCTCACACTTGGATATCACAATACCTTTTCCATTGATCTTCTTGTCTCATGTCTCCTCACTTTAATTCATCTTCCACTCAGCTGCCAAGGTGATTTTCTAAAAATGTGAGTTTGACTATGTCACCCTTTTCTCAGTGAACTCCACTGGGTCTCTATTTCCTCCACAATCAAACAAGAAATCCTCTGGCTTTTAAAGCCCTTTACATTCTGCTCATTTCTTGAATTTCTAATTTGAGACTTTATTCTCATCTACACATTCTATTATCCAAGATGGTGGCCGACTTGTAGCTCCTCATACAGGACACTCCATCTTCTGTCTCTTAGTTTCCATTCCTTTCTTCAATATTAGTTCAAATCTAACATGCTACAGGAGGCCTTTCATGGTCCCCTTAGAGATGACTTCCCATCCACTTTGTAGGGTTTTTTATATATATGTAGTTATTTGCAAATTGCCTCCCCCATTAGAATATAGGTGGGGACTGGCTTTTGGGGGTAGCTAGGTGGTGCAGTGGTTAGAGTTCTGGGCTCAGAGTCAGGAAGACCTGAGTTCAAATCTGGCCTCAGACACTTGTGAGCTGTGTGACCCTGGGCAAGTCATTTAATCTCATCTGCCTCAGTTTCCTCATCTGTAAAATGATCTGTAAAAGGAAATAGCAAACCCTCCAACATCTCTCCCAGGAAAACCCAAATGTGGTCACAAAGAGTCAGACAACAACAAAGGACTGGTTTTGCCTTCTTTTGTATCCTTAAGACTTAGAATGATGCCTAGCACAACGTAAAGCTTAATAAATATGTTGAATGACTGTTCTAAATGCTCAGAAACATCTTCAATAATATGCTCTGGGATTTTTCTAGGCATCAAAGTCAAACTTACCAACCGACAGTCTGAAACCTCTACTCCCTCTTCTTTTTATGAAAATGGGCAGAACATGTGCCCTTCTCCACTTTTTAGGACCTCTCTTGTTTTTTATAATCTTTCAAAGATCATTGATTGGTAATCAGCTGTGAATTCTTTTAGGCTCTCAGGTATGGTTTCTCTGGACCTCTTGGTGACATGGGCAGCCAGAGGTTGTCTTATATATGTCTTCACTTCTCTTGGAAGCTGTGATCCAGAGTGGGAGAGTGACTTAGTCAAGTCACATAACAAACGATGATAGGATCAGGTGTCTTTATTCTTGACACAATTTCCTCATGTCTCCCATGGGAATCTTGGAGTCCAGAAAAGGGAAGGGACTTTTTCTGAGTTGTATATTACATGGAGAGAGGGACTGGATGATGACTGATCTGTGGATGATTTTAGAGAGGGTACTCATGGGGCAATGAACCCAGGCTTCCTTAAAACATGTCATAGACCTCTGACTCTGCTACAGACCGTGTGACTCAGAGAAGTCACTTAAAATCCCTCTGGGTCTCAGTTCTTGATCTGTAAAATGGGGGTGTTTGACAGGACAGTCTCCAAGATCTCCATCAGTTCTGAGTTCTATGATCAAGCAATCAACAAGCATTTATTAAGTCCTTCTGATGAATTTCCTATTTATTCATTCTCTCTTTCTCATTCTAAAAATGATTTCCCCTGGTAGGGAGCATGATGTAGAAGGAACTCAAATGGCAAGTAGAGATTTTGAACTTTGCTCATATGGCATGATTTCAACTCCCACAGAAAGGAGCCCTAGGAGGGAGGTGAACAAAAGAATAAATTTCATTAGATGGGGCTAAAACTGTGAATACAAATATTATTATTATTTATATTTGGCATAGTAGCAACTGGGACTCAGAATAGGAAGGGAGTTGCCTGAAACTGCTGAGATGTGGTGTCAGGACTTGAACCCAGGTCTTCCCCACTCCATATCCTAGGTAGCACAGTGGCAAGAACCTTGGATTTAGAGTCACAGGAGATGGGTGCAAGCCCTACTCTCTAGGAGACCCTGAATGAGTCAGCCTCTCTGGTCCTCAGTTTCCTTCTCTGTTAAAATAAAGGCATTTGGCTAGATGTCTTCTGAGGCCCCTACTATCTCTGAATCTATACCACATGATTCCTTTACTATTACTGCCTCCAAGTGATTTAAAAGTCACTTTGTGCAATGAAAAGTTGCAAACACTGACCCAAAGACTAACTCCTGTAAACCCAATTTCCTGACCTGTCGACACTTATTACAATAACATTTCTTTAACATATAGTCAAGATTTATGAGAGTACCTGCCTGGAAGATGCTTTCATCAAACAAGAGGTCAGTCAGTGACCCATAAAATGTAGTTTCCTCTTTCTAGGATGCCATCTCATCCATTCAAAGCAAAGCATTTGTAATGTGGGACTCCAGTTCCCTAAGACAAGCTGGGATTTGATGCTAATCAGACCTACACCGAGCCACTTACCCTGGTCAAATGTAGGTGGTTGCTCACATAGAAAATCATGTTGGAAATGTCTCTGTATCCTGGGTCTCATTCTTTCCTTCTTCTGTTATGTAGAGAACTGACCCATAGGGTAGTGGAAACAGCCCTAGTGCTGGAGCCAGAGGATCTGGTTTAAACCTCACCTCTCCTCCTGTCTTGTCCATGTATGACCATGGACAAGTCCCTTTGGTTCCCTCATGTGTAAAAATGAAGATCTTGGACTAGATGACTTCTGGGGTCCCTTTTGACTCTGGATCAGGGCTTCTTAATATTTTCCCACTCATGACTCCTTTTGGAATTTCAGCAGCATTTGTTGGGGTCATGTGGCCTGAGGGCAAAGTGTGTATACTGTGTGTTCAGAATCAAGGCTGCAGTGAAATTGCAGGGTGCAACACATGCAAACTCTGCTAGAAACACCTTGGATTCATTATATGTTAGATTTTTAATTCATGTTTGGTCATTGCACATTCAGAAACTTTTACTATTGCCCCCCATAGGGGATGGTGACCCACAGTTTAAAAAGCGCTGCAATGAACCTATGACAACTGACTATAACAAGCAAGGACATCTGGGCTGCAGTGCCTGCTCTATGAGCTGTATGGCCAGCATTTGATCTCTCCAGCCCATCATCTCAGTCCTCATCTGAGATAATCACACTTGAATGGCCAACTTCATGGAAAGACCATGAGAGAAGTACTTTGTAAACCTTAAATCATTGTGGAAATGGAAGCTTTTATTCCTCTCCCTTTCTCTCTCTCTCTCTCTCTCTCTCTCTCTCTCTCTCTCTCTCTCTCTCTCTCTCTCCCCCTCTCCCTCTCTATATCTTTGTCTATTTCTATCTCTATCTATCTAATCTATCTATATATGTATCTAGAAAGAGAGAGAGAGGAAAGAGGAGAGAAGGGAGGGTGAAGATATGTTTAGACATTCTATTTTATAAGGGGCAAAATGGAGTGTAGACGGAGGAAGGAGACAGAGATGAAAGGACTTGTGATCAGGCCATAAAATGATCAATCTAAGGACCCCAGGATTTAACCTGTAGAAGACAATGTTTATAAATGACATGTGCGCTGTCTTGAACTATTTAAGAGGTTGTCACTGTGGGAGGGGGATATGACTTGCTTTACTTTGTCCCAGAAGGCAGGATATCACAGGCAGATTTGGCTCAATCTAAGGAGAAGTTTCCTAAACATTGCTTTTGTTTAATTGTATTTGTTTGGTTTGGATGTGGTATTTCATCCTCTTCAGAGGACTTCCCAGGGTGGAAAATTCCTCCACCCAAGCAGATCAATAACTCCCATGTCCAAAAGTAAAATGGTTTCCTTGGAAGGAGGTGAGTTCCCTATCACCATCAATCTGTAAGAACAAGGACATTGTAAGGAGGATTTCTGCTCAAGGATGTGCTGGACAAGATGACCCAAATGGAATCTTCCCACCCTGAGATTCAGGGACACTGTTTAATGGCTTTATGAATCTACTCTTGATTTTATCACAACTCAAGACCCTCCTCAATCTTGCCTTTCAAACTTTATTTTGTTCTCGTCACATATTCAGCTTTCCTCTCAATTTGGACCCTAAGTCACAGCTCAATCACAATCTACCATCTTTGAGTTAATTCCTTTGGGTGAGCCCTTCTCCCTTCTGGTCTGGAATATATTCCCTCTTTATCTTCATATCTTCCTTCAAGTCCCAGCTAAAAAGAGACCTCTTGAAAGGGGAAATTAGAGAGACAAAAAGAAAAGTGGAAGAAAAGGAAAAAGAAGATGAGGAAAGGAAAGGGAAGGAGAAGATGAAGAAAAGGAAAGGAAAAGAAAGGAAAGGGAAGAAAAAAAGGAAAGGGAAGGAAAAAGAAAGAAAAGGGAAGGGAAGGAAAGGAAGAGGATATACAAGGAAGATAAAGCAAAATAAAATGAGAGGAAAGGAGAAAGAGAGAGAGAGAAGTACAAGTCTGGAATACAGAATTTAAGTGGCAATAAATAGAAGTTTTAGGGCATCATATAGTGATAAACAAATGATCACCTTCCTGATTCCATTTTTGCCTTCTTGATTTTAGTACATACTTCTCAGCTCAAATTTCTTTTCTGGCTAATGGGCATTCCTCTTGTATTAGCCCCATATCTGCAAATATTCTACTACCAACCAATTCTTGTATTTTACTTTACACTTGCTGTCCTCCCAATTCAACCTCCCCCTTCCTCCCCCCACCAGGTGATGATTTCCCGTCTCACTATCGGTTTGCATAATCATTGTCAATCATAAGCCACAGCTCAACAAGAACATAATGGAGGGGAGAAAGGAAACAACAAGAACATAATGGAGGGGAGAAAGGAAAGAAGGAAGGAAGGACAGAGGGAGGGAGGAAAGGAAAAGAAAGGAAGGAAGGAGAAAGAGGGGAAGAGAAAAGAGATGAGGAAAAAAGATGCAAGAAGGAAGAGGAGGAGGAAGAGAAAGAGCTATAAAGGAACAAAGAGAAAGAAAGGAAAATGGAGAATGATGCAAAGAAAAATCTCATCTTTTACTTCATGGCGGTGGGTGTAGGTTTTTTGTAAACACCAAAGTGAATGGTAACACCAGTCACCATGGCAACCAGCTCCCTGGTCAGTAAAAGACTTATGTTTCTGTTTCCCAAAAAAAATCACAAAAGCCCCTGTGGTGATTATGTCCTTCAGGCAGCAAGAACCCGAGAGATCATTATAGTCACCCCTTTGGATGCTAAAATGTGCCCCTCAATGAAAGGGTAAATCAGTGGTTGAGGGAGACATGGCATGGTTGGGGGAAGTGGGAACCTTACTGGAGAGATGTGAGAAAACAATAGATCTTAGTACAATTTCAATCAGCACGGATGCCACTAGTCAATCTGCAGCTGAGCCTGGTGACTCATGGGGTCTGAGTCCTCGTTACCAAATTAAACTCCAGTCCAGGCCATGTGGTGCCAAGAATAGCACATATCTGAGGGAGAAACATCAGGGGATTGATCCCCTCCACTCATGGGACCCATATGCTATTCACTAGAGGCCAATTCATTCCCTTTTCCCCCTCTCTCCTCCCCCAGGTACTGTTAGTGTGTTGTCATGCTTAGATTGAGGCACACTGACAGCACAAGCTAAGTACAACTGGTCATGACTAAGAAGATTGGCACTCCAGTGGCTTCACCATGAATCTTTTCCTGAAGAGACAGCTTGTTTAACTAATCTATTTCTTTTCACCAAAATTCTCTCCAAATTCTTGAATTTATCAGTGAGGACTTGCCCTCCTTTTCTTAGTGGACAGCTCCTCATTAGTTGATATGGCTGTAAAAAGTCATCTGCTAGAAGCCAACCCTGTGGCGATGAGTCTTTTGTCACTTAACTAGGCCATGCAGTTTGTCTCTCAACTTCTTGAATACTTCTCAGCTTGATATGACCTACTGGAACTTATCTTCCTCTGTCAGAGTCTTCCTCAGATCACATATTTAGAAGTTATTGAATACAACCTATTTATTTTACAGACAAGGAAACAGAGGCACAGAAAGGACAAGAGACTTAATGAGGGACACACAGCTAACAAATATCTGAGGTGGCATTTGAACCAAGGTGTTCTTGATCCTCCATCCAAGGTCACCTTCATGACATAAGGTGGCATTAGAGAAGGGTCACTTCAGCAGGATTTAATTCATCACAGAAATGTCAGAGGGAGTCATAAGATCATAGGTCCAGGGCTGTGAGGGACTGTGAGGGTCTTCTAGTCCAATCCACTCATTTTGCTACTGAGGAAACTGAGACCCAGAGAGCTAACATAACTCACTCAAAGTCATATAAGGAATTATATAACTTAGTCAGGGCATCACCCTAGATCCTCTGAATCATTGACCAGTCCTTAATTTATTGCACCACTCCATCAAGTACAGACTGTTCTGGACTGAACTGACTATCCTTTTGAATGAAATGGCTGAAATACTTAAGGAAACAGACTTCTCAGTGAGATCAAAGTCAGGGACTAGAAACTGAGGTCCTGGACTCTTATTAACTTTACTAGATATATGACCATGACCAGACCAAAATACTTCACTGCTCTGAACCCTTGTCTCCTCACCAGTAACTTGGTCATAAGGATTCTCCACTCAAACACCCTTCCAGGGCTTTTTACTTCCCGAAAAATGGAATTTTACAAATAGGGAGAAGGGGACAAGCATTCATTAAGCACCTACTGCATACTAGGCACTGAGCTAAGTATTTATAGATATTATCTGGAAAGGAGTTTGAGGTAACAGCTGCCCCCCCTTAAGCAGAGACTGTCCTTCCCTGAGCAGTCTATACCACCTTAGTGCATACCATCCTCTTCACCTAATTGGATATTTCAGTAGCCTCCTAGCATGGTTCCCTGTCCCCACAATCTCCACTCCACTGTATCCCTCACAGGCCACCAAACTAATTATCCTTACCCAGAAATATGGCCCTGTCAATTTCCTCATGGAGGGAGCAGATTCAAAGAATAGTCAATTTAAAACAATTCTATTCAAGAAATCTTTATTGAGCACTTGCTCTAGGGGCCCAAACAATTCATCACCTAGTGACCAAGCCTTTGATAATGAGCCTCTCACTACTTAATCAGGTTGACCCTTAACAAACAAACACAGTTTGTCATTGGCATTCTATTCCCAGCCTTTCTATCATGGTAAGACCCAGTAGAATTGGCACCACACTCGGAGAGCCTTCAGGATCCCACAGTCACCTCTGTAACCAAAAGAACCATAGATTTAGAGCTAGATAAGATCTTACAGACTGTTTATTGCAACCTCTTAATTTTACATATGAGGAGATTGAAGCCCAGAGTAAGGAAGTGATCTACCCAAGGTCACTTGGGCTTCAAGCCTAAGTCCTCTGCTTCCAAACTCACTACCCTTTCCTACCATGTTGCTACCATGATGAGGCATTAAGGAAGGTTGCCAGTGGGCATTCATCTCAGTCTAACAAGTAGCTGGTATTCCCACTGTCTTCTGTCTAAGTCAGATTG
Source organism: Potorous gilbertii (assembly GCA_028658325.1). Lineage (NCBI taxonomy): Eukaryota > Metazoa > Chordata > Mammalia > Diprotodontia > Potoroidae > Potorous > Potorous gilbertii. The sequence goes on along the minus strand of CM053770.1, from coordinate 242,269,785 downwards.
GATCTAAAGTAACGCATTCAGTTTGAAATTTTAGGAAAGACAGTGAGAAGCTAGTGAGTGTTAATGGAAAGAACAACTAAGATGCCCAAGGGCCTTGAAAGTCTAGGTTACATAGGGGTCAGTGAAAGGAACTCAGATGTTTGGCTTAGGGAAGAGAAGAATTGTGGGAAAGGCAGATTATATGAGAGTTGCCTTCAAGTGTTTGAATTTTGTTATATAGAAGAGAGATTAGACTTCTACTTTGCTTCAAAGGACAAAACCAGGGATGATGGGGAGAAGATGTAGAGAGGAAGATTTAGGCTCAGCGTAAATAAAAGTTCCCTAACCAGTAAAGATACTCTAAAATGGAATGGACTGCCTCAGAAGATGATATGGCGCAGTGGGTAGAATTCTGTACTTGGAGTCAGGAAGATCTGAGTCTAAATTCCATCCTAGATAATTACCAGCTTTGTGACTGTGCACATTCATTGTTTCCTTATTTGTAAGATGGAGGCAATAATGACACCCATCTCATGGAGCTGATCTACGTATACAAGTCAATAATATTTGTTGTGTGTCCTTCATTTTCAAAGAGGATCAATTACATCACAGGGTAATGTCTTGACTCATGTGTGAATTAGATTTAAGTGAGGCAGAGACAGCCTCACTCTCTCTTCCAGAATCCCGAAGTCCAGTGACAGGACAAAAGTCAGGATGGTTAGAGAAGACTAGTGATGGCTCTGGATACATTGTCTTCAATGTCTGACTAAACTCTGCTCCACAGCACCTGTTTAACTGCTTTTGCGGCCATCAAAACAAATTGTTCTTATCCACCCATTCCCTTTGAGGAAGTCTTCACATACCCTCAACCTGGTTTAGTCCATCTACTAAGTTGGTTTGCTGGGGTGTAGCTTCTTGGAGTCACAGGTGAGGGTTGAGTTCTAGGTGAATACCAAAGGTAGATGAGCAGCCCTAGAAGGGGCTTTACACCAGAGGTACTGATCCTCCTTGAACACCCATACACCCCAGATAATATTTGTAAAGCACCTTACCACACTTAAAGCAGTATATGAATATTAGCTATCATTATTAATGTGTTCTCTATCACCAGGGTCTTGGGATAGAGGTTGCATGCCTATTTGTCAGGAATTCTGAAGAGGGGATTCTCTGAGATTCTGAAATTTTGAGAAAAAAAGCATTTGATTGGACCCCTTGAGATTCCAAGGTCATGTATGTCTACATCATGATGGGTCCTTGGAGGGGAATTCGAGCTAACGCTGGGCTAACAAATGACTAATTCAGTAGGGAGACATCTGAAGGGTTGCATGATTGAAACCCCTGTTTGTTTTGGCCCAAGCTGACTGCTTGATTGGAAACTGATTGAGTGAATTAATTAACAGCTGAAATCTCAAAGCCCTAGGGTGAAGTTAGAATCATAGTGTTTGAGAGAAGGCAGAAATCTTGGAGATCTCTCCATTTCCAGAAAAGAAGCTTCTTATCCGCTCCTTCCTCCCTCAACTTGCTCCTTTCTGACTTCCTTGTACCTGTCCAGGCTGACATATTTAGACTCTGGCTTGGGGTTCTCTTGTACAATTTCACCTTTGTCATTTTTTACCTGTGTATCTTTGAGCAAGTCTCTCAGAGCTGTATACTTTTCTCTCACAATGAGAGAAAGAAAGCCAGGAGTTGATTTAAAATTAGAGAAAGGTTGTAGTCAAAATAATGTGGGAATGAATGACCCATATTTGAGACAAATCCGGAAGCTGTACCAACAAGGGAATTAAATATGGGCAGGTCTCCCATCCATGAACTGCTCTGTTCTTTAACAAGGAAAGGCAAATTTAGACCAAAAATAAGGATATTGTATATGATTGTCAGAAGGTTCTTTGTAGGCAGAAGGAAACAAGGAAGACGGGTAGCAGAACCATTGAGGCCCAGTCCAGAGAAAGAATGTCACCAGAACTGGACAGGAGCCAGTCAATGAATAAGCCTTCATTAAGTACCTGTGCCTAGGATACAAAGGAAGGGTCAAACTTAAAACAATGAACAATAATGCTGAAAAGGTTCTTGGAGTGGAGACCAACAGCTGGCAGAGTAGCTGCAAAGGAAGCATACTTTAATGGGCAAAGGGTAGTAGAAATAATTATATCCATACTGGTTTTAAATAGATACAAACATATATGTATACATATATGTGCATATATGCACATGCTTGTTCATACATATATCTTGTAGTATTTTATATTCTATGAACCGGTAAATTTTAGTGCAGTTTTGACACTTTGTACTTGCAAAGTCACTTTCCTTCTCTGGAACTCAGTTTCCTTATTTGTAAAACTAAGGACTCAAGGGAGATTTTCTCTAAGATTTCTCTCAGCTCTGACATTCCAATGAGTTCTATTAGGAACATCAAAAAAATCCCTAGGGGGCGAGAGACACAAAAACCAATAGATGGACAGACAGAGAGAATGTCATCATCTTGTCGGGACATTCTGAAATGTGGGGAGACTTAGAAGTCGACAAACTCTGTGATGCAGTGGAAAGAAGATTACATTTGGCATCATTGGACCTGGGTCTGCTTTTTACCACCTGTGTCCTTAGGTTAGCTGCTTTATGTCTCCTGCCCACAGTTTCCTCATCTGTAGCAATAATGGCCAGGCCTTCTATAGAATTTTCAGGTCCTTGGCATTGTTGTCTCTTTTCAGCCTCACAACAGGCCTTCAGAAATTTTCTTCCTATTTTACAGTTGATGAAATTGATGTTGAGAGAAGTTAAGTAATTTTCCAGAGATCACACAGTGACTGTTACTAAGGTAAGATTTGAACTCAGGTCTTCCTAGCTGGTGCCTAGCTGCCTCTAAAATAAATTTAGACACGAAGACTGGTAAGGTCTCTTTGAACTCTAGAATCCTATGATTCCCTCATCAGAAACCAACCAGACCCCAGTTCAAATCCTGTCTTTGCTAGTTACTGACTGGTTCTTGGGAAAAAGCTTTGACCACATCTATATTGCACATTCTTCAATGTCATAGGCTGCAGCATCTTCTTTTCACCAGACTCAATATCCCAAGTTCTTTCTTCCAAACTTTTCATGACTTGGCTTCCTGTCCCTCTCCCCTCATGGTCACTCTCCTGTGGTCACACTCCCGTTTGGCAGTTCCCCTTCTAAAACATGGGGTCTGGAACTGAATACCACTGTCCAGATGTGGTATGATCAGGGAAGAAGACAGCAGGATTCTTATCTGCTCATGGCAGCCCCACCAGATAGAGAGTGCAGAGCTATTTCTGCTTTTCAGAGAAGGAAGCTGTCCAGTATCTCAGCATGAAGGGACATCCAGGGAATGAGCATGGGCTCTCCTGGCAAACAAAGCAGCATGTCTTGGAAAGGGGTCCTAGCTCCATCTCTGTAAATCACTTAGCATCTCTGAACATTAATTTTCTTATGGGTATAATAAATTCTGTATTTCCCCCTTTTACATTTTTCCGGTAGGATGTCACTTCAGAAATGAGAGCTTCTTGGATCATTACTGAGTCACCCCTTCCACCTGCCTACAGGTGCCTCATTCCTTTGACAAAGTTCCCGGGGCAGGAATGAGTTTCCGAAGAGGCCCTCTGGTTGAGACAGATTGGAAAAGCATTGTTTCAACTACATACACCAAAAGTTGCTGTCCAACTGGAGAGCCCATCACCTCTTCCTCTTTGGGACATCTCCCAAGCCTAAATTTGCTCTTCTCCCTTCCTCCTTAATGGTGGTTCTCCTTTCTGGGGCCAAACAGAGCAGGTCTAATTTCATCTTCCATGGGACTTGAAGACAAATATTAAGTCTCTCCGGTCAACCTTATCAGATTTAAAGATAATACAGCTTGGAGAGAGAGCTGATATATTGGAGGACTGAATATTTGGAAAAGAACCCAAAGGTGTGAACATGGGGCCCAGACTAATAATATGGAAAATGACAGAGCAAGTGGAAGACACAGAGAGTTCTCTTATATAAGAGATCCTCAAATGCCATCTCGACAGAGCAGGAGAAATCCATTCTGGAGTCTTAAGAGCCAGGAGTGTGGACGTGGAAGTCATTGAGTCCTGCAACCATGGGTTCTTAACCTTTTGGGTGTTCTAGACCCCTTGGGCAGTCTGGTGAAACCTATGTATGGATTCCTTCTCAGAATCATATCCATTAATGCATAAAATAATAGGATTACAATGGAAACCAGTTATATTAAAATAAAGCTGTCTTCTGAGCCTCGGGTCGCGGCCGCGCCTGTGGTTGGTTCCCAGTCGGGTGCCGGCGCCTTGAAGGACGCAGTGAAGCCTCCAGCCCCCGGCCGCCCCCCGGACCGGGCTCTGGAGCTGTGGGGTCGGGCGGCCCGGGAGGCAGAGGCCGTGCGCGGGCCCTGACCTCCGCTCTTCTTGGGTCCCTGGAGACCCAGAGAAGCAGCAGGCAATGGCAGATGAGGCGCTTTTCCTGTTTCTCGGCAACGAGATGGTGACCGGCGTCTACAAGTCCGCGGATCAGGGGTAGGTGGAAAATGGAAGATGCATTACCAAGCTGGAGAACATGGGTTTTAGAGCAGGACAAGGATTGATAGAAAGGTTTACAAAGGACACTGCAAGGCTCAAGGATGAGTTAGATATCATGAAGTTCATTTGCAAAGATTTTTGGACCACTGTTTTCAAGAAACAAATTGATAATCCAAGGACAAATCATCAGGGCATCTATGTGCTCCAAGACAACAAATTTCGGCTCTTGGCTCAGATGTCAGCAGGAAAACAGTATTTAGATCATGCTTCTAAGTATTTAGCATTTACACGAGGCTTAATCAGAGGTGGCTTATCAAATTTGGGGATAAAAGTATTGTGACAGCTGAAGTGTCCACAATGCCAGCGTATTAGGAACTAGAAGCCAAGAGATGTCAAGAGATTTGCCCAAAATCACACAAGTTCATAAATGGCAGACCCAGGATTTGATTAAGAATTTATTGTTTAAATGTGTCTAGATTTAGTGACATTCAGTACAAAAGTCCAACCTAGAAAACAGTTTAGGGAATAATTCTTTCATTTTACAGAAGGATTTTTTTCCTGTGGGATTCCTTTATAAGATAAACTCCTTTTCCATTTAAGATGATTTATGAGCAATTAAAAAAAACCAAACATCTCTTCTAACAAATTTTTTGTCAGATTGCTACAAATGGGAGTAGAATTGAAAAGATATAATAATTGGTGTTCATTTCAAAATGTACTATTCAATAACTATTTCTTTTTTTGTAGGTAAATTTCAAGTGATGATACAGAAGATGTAGTATGTACTCAAATGCTTCTACAATGTAAAGAGATTAAATTATTCACATATAAAGGTTTTTGAGTAGTAACTTTTGACTTACTGGCATTCATAAGTTTCTACAGTACATTGATTTGTATAAGCTATTTGTCAATTTATTAGATAATGTAATAGGCACTCTCAAAGAAGATTTCCATAGTATAGATACACACACACACACACACACACACACACATTTATACGCCATCTGACGAAACAGGAGAATATCAAAAAAATTTTTACTGAGACATCACACTGTAGCTATATGTCACAGTATACCAAATTCAACTTCATTGCATTAAAAAATTTATTAAGTAAGCACAGCAACCAAGTAACATTTCTTTGTGTTTCTGCTGTACTTGTTCATGATAGTATTTATTTGGCATTTAAAAAAGAGTAAAACTAAAGCCTTATTGAATTGAAAAAGTTATCATTTGTATCAGAAAAAAAGATTCAATTGTGTTTTAAGAAAGATGGCGGTATATATTAAAATGAGTAATTTTCATATTTGCATGAAGAAGTTTTGTATTTTAATCTTGGTCATGGCACTACAAAAAGTAAGACTGAAAGAGGATTTCTGGGATCAGCAAGGGTGGAAAGAAAGGAGGTAAATCTTTGAAAGAAATAGGATGAAGGAAATTAAATTGATGGGTTGGATTAGATAAATGGTTAAAGGATTATCTCTAGAAATACATGAGACCAATCAGGATGACTTTTCACATGCAAAGGTTACTTGTCCAAGTCAATTTCACTACATTCAGGGAATGAATAATTGAGAATGTTCATTCTTCATACTAGGTAATAGGAATATTCAGTTCCAACAATTTTAAACGTTGCACATGTTAATCTCTTTTGTATTAAGTGCCCCCCATGGGTTTACCAGTGGTATACAATAAATATTGTTTGATTTCTTAGTGATGATACAAAAAAAAATAAAGCTGTAATTTTTTCCCCATCCAAGTTCATGCACCCCTTAACATATGCCCATAGACTCCTTTGGGGTAAACTGTGAAAACCAGGTTAAAAATTCCTGCATTGAGGACATACTAACTAGATTAGACTACCTTTATATTAGGAAAAGGGCAGCTAAATTGGTGGAGAAACTCAAAACCATCCTTCTCAAAGAAACAGAGAGGGGTAGAAGCCAAAAGTGAGAAGATAAGAAAGAGATCATGATCTATGTATATAACATGTAACAAGATATCCCTGTTCTGGGATCTCATGGACCAGGTCCATCATCAGGGTCTATCTCCCCTTTCTCTCTCCTCCAAATAGATCATCTCTCTGGCTCTCTATACTTCCATCCAGAGTTTACACTGGGAACATCTCTAAATAGAACTTGTACTGAGGTTTAAACAGATGTGAGTGATGTGCTTTCCAGCTTTCCCAGTAGGGAAACACACTTGGGGCTGCTCAGAGGCAAAACCCTTAGCTGTAGCACTCTTGGGATCTCTACTAATGAAAGGTGGAACATGGTAAAGGACAAGAAAAAACAGATAAGAAAAGGCATTCCCCTCAAAACTGTTGGCCCTTGTGAGTGAGAATGCCATCCTCTATACCACCATTACCCCAGTCACTGGCGTTCCCTGGGCTGGGAAATTCTTCTCTCAGATCTTTGATCTCTGATGTGTGCTCAGAAAACAGAAAAACAAAACCAAAATTTGTCTAGGAACTCTCTTCCCTAACCACGTGGACAAACATGTCTGCCCCTGAAGCCAAACAGTGATGAATAAACAACACCTCCTAGATTAGTTGAAGAAACTGGGAGTGTTTAGTCTAAGAAACTGGGAGTGTTTAGTCTAATGAAGAGAAGGCTTAGGGAAAATGTGCTAGTTGCCTTCAATTATTTGAAGGCCCTTCATGGGAAAGTGGGATTGAATGATGTTTGGTTGACTTCAGAAAATAAGACCAGGTACAATGGAAGGGCAGGAGTTACAGAATAGGAAACTTAAGCTTATGCCCAGAAAGAGTTCCTAACAATGGACTATCCAACCATGAAATTGACTGCTTTAGGGGGTAGTGAGCTGTCCATCACTGGACAGTTTCATATAGAATCTGAATTCTGGAGCATTGGACCAGCTGTCCCATGGGGTTCTACCTAGCTCTTGGATTCTAGGGTTTACCTGGCCAAAGAGGGGGATATGTAGCCATAGATAAGGATAGATTTTTGCTCTGGGAAAATGGCAGGTGTGGGGAACCCAAGGGTCTCACAGATAAGAAGACAGATGGCTCCACATTTTTGCTTGAGGTCAGTCTTATTTCCTTTTCTTTGTGGAAGATTTTCAGCAAGCTCAAAAACAGAGACTACAAAACTGGGCACAGATTTGAGCTGCCTGAGATTTGAAGTCACTAGGGATTGCTTTGTAAGGAAATGGCATTAACAAGGGAAGCTGGGGAAGATAATTCCTTTTTATTACAGCCTGTGTTCAGTAAACACCAGGGACTTTATGGGGGGAATTACACAAAACCCTACTCAGCAATTAAAACTTCAATTGGACAAATTCCCCATCCGTTTGTTCCAGCACATGGTCCAATGGAGCTGAGAGAGAGAGAGCTTGGGCTGTGGTGGATAACAGTAACAGCAGTATTAACAATCACTGTGGTAGCGACAGCTGACATGTCTATAGACACATTTTGGTGTAGAAAGAGAGCCAAGGATTCAGGGTTAGAGGATTTGGTTTTGATTCCTGACTGGACCAATTCTTCACTGCATTGCCCTTTCTGGTCTGTCAGATGAGAACGTTGGCCTCAGCGATCTCTGAGGTCCTTCCCAACGCTTAACCTCATAACAAATTAGAGTTGATAAGGTGCCTTAAAAACATGCACTCAATAGCTCTTCAAAAGTCACCCTGAGATGTATGTACTGCAAGGATTGTTATATTTCTCTTACAGAAAGAAAGTGAGGCTCACAGAAAAGATGTGAGCTTCTTGGAGTAGCAGTCACAAGCAATGGAGGAGCTAAGGTTCAAACTCATGACTTTTAATCCAGAGGTCTTTATTATACTAGTAGAAAATACTTTCCATATAGTCTCTCAAGAGTGGACAGTCATCATTCATTTGTTCATCCATCCATCCATTCATTCATTCCCCTTACCCCAGGAACCTCCTGTGTAGTGACTACTTAGACCTTGTAACCACACCATTAGGAGATAACTTAATAATATCTACATCCAGCAATAACGTAGGTAACACATCTGCCTTATGGATTTCACCTATTAGCAGTATTAGGGTAATATTAAAATCTCTCTTTCCTAGTCTAGGGAGTAATTGTTATAGGTAGGAGCCTGTGTTTTCTACTCTCGTTCCTTCAAGCTCCTACAAGTGTCTCAATAACATCCAGTGAGCTTGGTCTAACAATCTACACAGGCAAAACCAAATGGATGAAGACTAGTACAGTCATACTTAGACCCTTGAGATAGACAGAGATGATCCAAAATTGGGAAAGGAAAGAAGAGTGGGGTGGCTTACATTAGGGAAATTACACAGAACCGGACCTTTCAATAATTCCAAGTGGACACTTGCCATCAGACCTGATCTTTTTAACACCAACATCCTACTAGCTATCATGAAGCACCACATTCTCTGAAGGACAATTTGGAGGCATGTGGTAGGTGTACCCATTTCCCAGGCTAACTTTAGGGCAAGAAGGCTTATGAGAGATATTCTGCAGGAAATGCATGACAAGAAGAGGAGATGGAACCATAGTGGAGCAAGAGTCTTACACAAGAATATAGTAAGAGGCACTAATGAATTTTGTCCAATTTGATTGAAGCAACAAGATGGTGTAAGGCTATGGAAAGAACACTGACTGACTCACTAGGTGACTCTGGGCAGGTCAGTTGGTCTTCTAGAACCTCAGGTACCTCGTGTGTAAAATTGGCATGCTGATGATATTAACAACAATGGCAATAGAGTGTGGCAAGGTTTACAAAGCCCTTTACAAATAATTTATTTGATCCTCACAACAACCTGGGGAAGTAGGAGCTATTATTAACCTCATTTGCAGATGATGACACTGAGGCTGAGTGAAGATAAGTGACTTCCTCAGGGTAGCAGAGCTAGTCAGTGTATGGGGTAGGATTTAAACTCAGGTCTCCTTGATTTCAGGTCCAACACTTTTTTCACCTGTCTGAGGCACAAGGTAATTCTAAAGAAGTGAGAATTGGGATTGAAATCCCTTCCAGTTCTAACATTTTGTGTTGTGAAACCCCTCCCTGCTTTGACATTCTGGGAATCTTTTGGTTGATCTTCCAGTTTCCAGGCCGACATGGAAAATGCCAGGATCCCCTGACAAGGTGCAGGTGGATCAAGGCTTCCTTCAATCGCAGAGATGCCAAATACTAATGCATCTTTGTCTTTGATTCCCCTGCAGCCACTCTGGGGCAATATGGTATACCGGCTCACCATAGCAACCGTTTAAAGCAGGGGCACTACTTTCTATAGGTCACCTTGAAAATGCTCCAGGAATTATCTTCCATAAAGGAGTTAAGTGGATGTTAACTTCCAAAGGAAGACTCCTGACCCATATGGGCATGCTGAGCAGTGATGTTCCACCAGCTCTTTGGAAGAAATAAAATGCCAGAGGTGGTGGGCTGGCAACATCGAGAATGAGAGAGGCAGAATGCTTAATAGAGAGCCAAGGATCTGGGTTCAAATTGCTGTTCTATATTGGCCAATCACTCTCTTTGGAGTTTCAGTTTCTTCATCTGTAAAACATGAATGATTTTTGTACCATTTAAGTGCAAAAGGCTGATGTGAGATCTGACAGGCATTACACTACACCACACTGAATGCCCATATCACAGAACCAGGGTACCTTCCTCCCCACCACATTGTCCATTCTTCGTCCAGTTTTGATCTTTGTGTAATGGTGGGTTTCACTGCAAAGTGCTTGGTGTGGATTCTCCCTGAGTATTCTCACAATGGTCTTGGGAATTCATCGGGAAAAATTCCATCCTCCTTATTTACATGGTAAAAAGCTTGGCCTGAGGGACTACAATTGACTTACCCAAAGTCATATAGCTAGAAAGTTAGAGGACTCAGAACTAGAACCTAGGTTTTAGTCTCCAAACCCCATCCTCTTTTCGCCATGTTAGACTACTCTCCCAAAATGTTCCTTGTCATTAACAAGTACCAGCCAGATGCTTCCCAACAAATATGGGAGTGGGGAGAAGAGGAGGACTGTGAATAATTTCTGTGACTGATGATTTCCAGGGTATCATTAAAATTAGGCTTATCGCTGAGCAGGTAATGTATTAATGGAAAGATTAGCATAATATCGTGATTGTGCCCGAGTCAGAGCATGTTTGGAGTTTACCTTCTGGGTTGGCACCAATTCCCCAGGATGGTAACCCCTGAAGATAAGACCAGATGTATTTGGAGCAATAGAATTTGCATACTGACAACACCATCCTTTACAGAAATCCATGTGGGGAACAAGAAGACCCATGTCCTAATGGTCCGTGGAAATAATAGTAACTCATATTTCCCCAGCCCTGGAAGTTGGAAAAGTACTTCTTTCAAAACAAGCCTGTCAAGTGGTGGTGGACTGTTCTTATCCTCATTTTAGAGAAGAAACTGAACCTCAGAAAGAGGGAGCTATTTGTTGATGATCACAGAGCCAGTGGCAGCATTTAACCCCAGGCCAGCACATGGGAAACACAGAGGAATTAAAGTGATTCTACATGCCTTTGTGGTCCAAGGTGCTTCCTGACGCTGAAATGTTTGGTTCCCAGCTATGGTCTTTATTCTTTATTTTAAGGGTCCTTCAAAGCCCAGTTCTGACATTCCTTGTTCTCAGGCCCTCCCAGGTCTGACATCTTCTGTTCTAAGGTCCCTCTCAGCTCTGCCATCCTCTGCTCTAAGGCTCCTACCAGCTCTGACATCCCCTGTTCTAAGGCCCCTCCTGGTTCAAAGGGAGTTTCAATCCTTCTGTGTTCTCTACTCTGGGGTCACCTCCATCTCTGGTCCACCACAGACATATGAAACAGGAGAAGATTCGTTGTGTTTCAGGCCTTGTCAGAGTCCAGCCCTGGCATGGATTTCATTTATCAGGGTGGCACAAACAGATTGGTCCTGCATCCTAAAACAGTATTTGGGAGATAAAGGTAACTTTCTGGCAACTAATGAATCAGTGGGAGGCTTGTAGGTCTATGGAAGCCAATTTATGCCAGAGAGCTTTCAATTCCTCTTCCTTCGTCACGGCAATGAAGCCTGGTCAGCAGAGATAATGCTGTCTGCCACAGTGTGGCGGGGCTTCAGGTTTTCTTGGAAACTGTTCTAATCTCTCTATTGATGGCCCAGTCATTCACTGTCTGACCACATTGGACCCAGTGATCCTGGGAGGTCCTTTTCCAGTGTCCTGTTTTTCTGTCTGTGGCTGAGAATGGACACCTGAAACAGTCAATGGTAGACTGCCCAGAGGCAAGTTTTGAGCAGGAGGGATGACATCAGAGTACATGTACTTACGCTGGGAAGAGGCTGGCATTACTTGGTGAATGAGTGATTCTGCGTACATGTGTCAGAGCACAAGGTATAGGACCATTGGTGGAGATACTGGGGACTAGAACTGAACCTTCTGGTGAGTCTGTGAGGGCAGAGACCACAAATCCTTTTCCCCAAAGAGTCAGAGCATGTCCAACCTAGAAGGGACTGGAGAAGTCCAGCCCCATGCATCTCATTTTATAAATAGGGAAGATGAGACTGACAGAGGGTAAGGGACTTGGCCAAGATCACACCTTGGCAAGAATTCCAACCCAGGTCTCCTAACTATGTCTACTGATCTTTCCAGGAGCTCCTTTCATATCCTTCATCAATACAGATTGCAGCCTTTGTTCTTCCTCTGAGGCAAATCTAGGCCATGGTCAGGCAACTAGAATTATTACGTACCTCCTATGTGCCAGACATTGTGCTAAGTGCTGGGGATAAAAAGAAAAGCAAAAGACACTCTCTGCTCTTAAAGAGTTTACAGTCTAATGAGCCTGTACAACTAGGGACAGATGAGATAGAAATGAGATAATTGAGGCTGATTTTGAAAGAAAGGTACTAAGATTAAAGAAGTCTTGGCAAAGCTTCTTGTAGAAGGTGGAGCTTTAACTGAGCTCTGAAGGAAGAAGGTACAGAAGTCAGGAGGATGAATTCAATACTTCAAGGACCCCCAACTTAGTCCTTATGGAGGTTCCATCCTCCGCTGCAGATCCTGGGCAGATGACTGATTCCTAGGGTTAAAAACAATCGCCAACTAGTGGATGGCCTTCTGGCAGGGAGAATCCCGTGGCTGGTCCTGAAATACACAGACACATGGTCCACCTTCAAAGTCTTTCCAGCTTGGCAAGACTTACTGATGCTTATGCGCTACTTACCTAGAATTCAAAAGCCCAAGGTCACCTTCATGTTGTGGATGAGTAATAAGAAAATCACAACAATAGTATTGGGGGGCTTCATGGCCCAGTTATCGGAGCCCTGGCTCTGGAGTCAGCAGGTCTGTATTCAAATCTGATCTTTGATGTTTGAAGTCATTCACCTTCTTGGGTTTCAGCTACCTAACACATAAAATAAGAAGATTGCACCAGAACCCCTCATAGCTCCCTTCCAATCCTAAACCTAGGGTCCTATAATATAGACTTTATAATTTTAAAAATTCTTTAAGGTAAGAGAATTCTCTTTTCACAAGAGGCCATAGGAGAGGGAGTTAGGCAGAGTTTATTCTGCTTATTATTTTATTATGTTGGGAAGCGATGCAATAATCAAACAGGGGAGAATGAAGGCGTGGGCTAGGGCACTGGCAGCAGATGTTGAGAGAACAGGATGGTGGCAAGGATGCTTTCCAGTTGGTTGGAAAAACATGGCTTGAAATCAGAAAGCATCCAGAGAACAAGAACAATGCAGGGTGGCATCAGCTACTTCACTGCAAAGGGATAAATAGATCAATTGATCAATCAATCAACAAGCAATTATTAAGCACCTACTATTACCACAAAACTGGACTAGGCACTAGAGATACATATTTTTTTTTTAAATGAAGCAGTGCCTTTTAAATTTTAAATGCATTTTAAATGCAGAAGCTCCCTTGGGGAACTTCTAGCCTACGAATGAATGAATGAATCCCCCAAGACCTCCCCAACTCATGCAGAACACATAGAAAACACAGTAGAAGGACTGAATTACAAACCAAGTAAGCATTTATTAAGCAGTCACTGTATACTAGACACAAGGGAGCAAGGACAAGACAATGAAGAATTCCTGCTCTCAAGACAGCGACCAGGTTACTGTCCAACAGAAAAGTGACCAAAGGATATGAACACTTCTTTAAAAAAAATTTCAAACCATTAACAGCCATTTTAAAGAATGTTCCAAATTAAAAATAGGAGAAATAAACATCAAAGCCCTCCTGAGATTTCAACATCAAAGCCTAAGAATCAGCAAAGATGAGGAAAAATAAGGATAGTCAATGTTGGAGGGTTCGTGGGAAGATAGGCACACTAGTACATTGTTGGTAGAGTTGTGTATTGGTACAACCATTTTGGAAATCAATTAGGAATTTTGCAAATAGAGTGATTAAAATATCCATACCTTTTGTTCTAGAAATCATTCTACTAGGTTTACAGCTTAAGGATAAGAAGAAGTGTTCTACGTACACCAAAATACTTACTGGAGCCCAAAACAAAGTAGCTATCTATTAACTGTGGAATGGCTAAACAAATTGAGGGACATGAAAATAATGGAATATTGGCGAGCTATGAGAAATGATCCTGTGATGAATCCAGAGAAGCCTGGAAAGATCTGTATAAACTGATGTAGAGGAAATTCAGCAGAGTCAAAAAAACAATGTTACAGAGTGATGACTACAATGGAAATAGAAAGAATGATCCTTCCCCCCAGTCAAAAGTAAATGTAGGGGGAGGAGCCAAGATGGCAGAGTAGAAAGACTCACACATGCTAGCTCCAAACCCACAGTCCATAATTACCTGTAAAAAGAAATCCCAACAAATTCTGGAGCAGTGGAAGCCATGTAGCAACGGAATGAAGGAGATTTCCGTTCCAGGGAGCCCTGAAAAACCGAACCCAAAGGCCGTCGTACACCAGATGGGAGTGGAACCCAGCCCTGCCCTGGCCACATGGCATGAGAGGAACAGATCCGAGCAAGCTTCAGGGACGGAATCTCCAGCAGCAGTGAAGGTCCCTCCACCCACAAATGCACAGGTCAGTGAGAGAGATGTCTGGATGGGCTGAGAGGGGAGCGGGGTGTCTCCATAATTCAGGCCCCCTCGGGAGGCAGCAGAGGCAGC
>CM053770.1:242197466-242254703 GCA_028658325.1 Potorous gilbertii | reverse complement strand
AACCTATCTTACAATACAGGAAAGTGGGGGAGAAGGAGATAAGCAGGGTGGGAGGGATGATGGAAGAGAGGGCATTGGGAGGAGGGAGCAATTTGAAGTCAACACTCTTGGGGAGGGACAGGATCAAAAGAGAGAATAGAAACAATGGGGGGCAGGATAGGATGGAGGGAAATATAGTTAGTCTTACACAACACAACTATTATGGAAGTCATTTGCAAAACTACACAGATATGGCCTATATTGAATTGCCTGCCTTCCCAAAGGGAATGGGTGGGGAGGGAGGAGTGGGGAGAAGTTGGAACTCAAAGTTTTAGGAACAACTGTCGAGTACTGTTCTTGCTACTAGGAAATAAGAAATACAGGTAATGGGGAATAGAGAGCTATCTGGCCCTACAGGACAAAAGAGAAGATGGGGACAAGAGAAGGGAGGTATGATAGAAGAGAGGACAGATTGGTGATAGGGGAAATTAAAATGCTCGGTGTATTGGGATGGGGGGAGGGGACAAATGGGGAGACAATTTGGAACCCAAAATTTTGTGAAAATGAATGTAAAAAGTTAAATAAATAAATTTATATTTAAAAAAAAGTAAATGTAACAAATGATAAAGTTCAAGAAGAGATATGAGGCAATCCCCATCCTTCCCCTGCGACAGACATACACTCATTTACAGAAGTGGGATGTCCTCACATGTGGAACCTTGTACGTTTTCAGACTTTTTCCATGTGCTTGTTGATTCTTTCTGGTCTTTTCTTCTTGTCATTTGAATGTTTTATTTGTAATTTGGGATGGCTCTCTGGAAGAGGGACAGGAAGAATACCAGGAGAAATTCTGTTGATGTAAAAAAATAAATAAAAATGTATTTTAAAAGAGAAAAAATCATTTATTAAGCAGATGCCCCTGAACAGTTGATAGGCTGAAAGTCCAAAAGACTAGGGAAGTCTGCTGGGCTCTGTGGATGTTGACTCCAGTTCTTGGGAAACATTTCCCTTCTGCTGCCAGTTTGGCATTTAAAGAGATAATTCTCTCTGCATGCCTCCTGTGGCTCACGGTATCGTAATAAACACCTGGAAAATACAATTTCCAATTTGTTGCCAACGCTTCTGTTTACAGCCTTGAAAGCAATAGTTTAACTACCTGGAAGTCTCCTGATGGAAGGAGAATGTTAGAGACTTCATCAGAGGTTCAAGTTCTGGCAGGAAGGACCAGAGTTAGAAGTCAGCAGCCACAGCTGAATGAATCCTCGCTCCATCAGTGATGAGGAGGGGGACAGGGAGTCAGTGATGTCACATTATGTGGAAAAGGAACAAGGGGAGAACCCAACATGCCTTGAGTCAAGCAGATCAGGGATTCTTTGGAGAGCCGGAACATGATGAATTGACCTGAGATGTCATTGTGGGGTAAAGGGTCTGGAGACGTGTTGATGCCTCTCTCATCTCTGCACTTCATAGGCTCTGTGAAGTCATTTCACATCTCTGAGAAAGTTGAACTATATGAGAATCAAGGACCATCCCAGCTAAGATATTCCCTGTTTTGAATCCCTTCCACTTCTGATATCCTTGGTTCTAGACTCCTCTCAACTCTGATACTCCCTGTTCTAAGACCCCTCCCAGCCCTGACATTTCTTGTTCTATGACCCCCTCCCACCTCTCATATTCCCAGCTCTGACATTCTGGGCTCTAAAGTCTCTTTCAAATGATGAATGGTTTGTATGGAGTCATCAGAAATATAAAGTAGAATTATTCTTGGCTTGCCTGCCCCATCAGGACAACCTTGGTCTCCAAGCATTAACTCATACGATAACTGTCCTGAGAAATGCCACATTTTGAGCCAATGATCAGCCTACCACAATTCAAAGCCATTTCCATTTTCTTTCCCATATTTGTGGGAGAGATGTGTCCCAAATGTGTTTCTTGGCTGCCCCAAAAATGTCCATTTGAGGGACCCAGTGCCAGCAGCCTCCTGTACAGAATTCTTCATCTGGACCAAAGATGAGGATGGACCCAGGAGATGGCCTGGGAAGGCTGGGGAAAGAACCCTGGCTTCTTGGGACTGGGATCCATCACTCGAATCCTTGTCTTAGCATCTTGTGTGCAGAACAGTTAGCCATAAAAGTCTGATTACTCCTCTCAGCACCCCTGGGACCCCCAAGCACCTTTCAGGCCTCAGCTCAGTCCTGCTGGGAACTTCCCACTCCCCCCATCAGGATGTAAACTTTTTTTATGATTATTCTGCTCTTTCTTTGCACATTATTATTTTTGCATTTCTTTATTATTGCTTTATCGTTATCATCATTATGGCCTCCCTCCAAAGCTGTCCACAGGACCCACACCACAGGGCCATGCTGAAATGCAGGGACCCTTCTCCTCATAGTATGGGAAATTAGGATGAAGTACTTGCAGGATGCTAGAATATTATGAGGTAGGCTCTGAGGGAGAATCATGCTCTTGTGGGAGAGGGAGGAGGGAGGAAATATCAGACTTGGATCAATCAATCAATGAACCTTGGTGCAACAGGAGGGGCTGGTGGTCCCATGGGAAGCTCTTGCTTGCTTTCTAGTGAGCTTTGCCTCCATTCAAAGCTTCTCTTCATATTCTATATCCTACCAGTTCCTGAGTAAAACAAAAACAATTCTCCTCCCAGTTTGATTTTCTGTTTTTATTTTTTAATTAATTTATTTTTAGTTTTCAACATTCATTTCCACAAGATTTTGAGTTCCAAAATTTCTCCCCATCTCTCCCCTCCCTCTACTCCAAGACACCAGCATTCTGATTACCCTTTCTCCCAATCTATCTTCCCTTCCCTTAACTCCATCTTCTCTGTTTTCTTGTAGGTCAAGATAGATTTCTGTACCCCATTACCTGTATTTCTTATTTCCCAGCTGCACATAAATACAATTTTTAACATTTGTTTTTAAAACTTTTAGTTCCAACTTCTCTCCCTTCCTCCCTCCCCACTCATCCCCACTGAGAAGGCAAGCAATTCAATATAGGTTATACATGGGTAGCTATGCAAAAGACTTCCATAATAGTCATATTTTGAAAGACTAACTATTTTTCCCTCCATCCTATCCTGCCTCCCCCATTTATTTTATTCTCTCTTTTAACCTTGTCCCTCTCCAAAAGTGTTGACTTCTAATTATCTCCTCTTCATATTTGCTCTCTCTTCTATCATCCCCCTCCACCCCACTTATCCATTTCTTCCCTACTTTTCTGTAGTATAAGACAGATTTTCATACCAAATTGAGTGTGTATGTTATTGCCTCCTTAAGCCAAATGTGATGAGAATAAGCTTCACTTTTTCCCTCTCACTTCCTCCCCTTTCCTCTCCATTGAAAAAGCTTTTTCTTGCCTCTTTTATGAGAGATAATTTGTTCCATTCCATTTTCCCCTTTCTTCTCCCAATATATTCCTCTCTCACCCCTTAATTTAATTTTTTAGATATCATCCCTTCCTATTGAACTCACCCTGTGCCCTCTGTCTACATGTATATAATCCCTCCAACTACCTAAATACTGAAAAAAGTCTCAAGAGTTACAAATTCTATCTTTCCATGTAGGAATATAAACAGTTCAACTTTCGTGAGTCCCTTATGAATTTTCTTTCCTGTTTGCTTTTTCATGTTCCTCTTGATTCTTGTTTTTGAAAGTCAAATTTTCTACTCAACTCTGATCTTTTCATCAAGAATGCTTGAAAGTCCTCTATTTCATTGGATGACCATTTTTCCCCCCTGAAAAGTCAGTTTTGCTGTGTAGGTGATTCTTGGTTTTAATCTTAATTCCTTTGACTTCTGGAATACCATATTCTAAGCCCTTCAATCCCTTAATATAGAAACTACTAGATCTTGTGTTATCCTGATGGTATTTCCACAATACCTGAATTGTTGCTTTCTGGCTGCTTGCAGTATTTTCTCCTTGACCTGAGAACTCTGAAATTTGGCTACAATACTCCCAGGATCTTTTCTTTTCATATCTCTTTCAGGAGGTGATCAGTGGATTCTTTTAATATTTATTTTACCCTCTGGTTCTAGAATATCAGGGCAGTTTTCCTTGATAATTTCATGAAAGATGATGTCTAGGCTCTTTTTTTGATCGTAGTTTTCAGGTAGTTACATAATTTTTGAATTATCTTCCTGGATCTATTTTTCAGGTCAGTTATTTTTCCAATGAGACATTTCACCTTGTCTGTTTTTTTTTCGTTCCTTTGGTTTTGTTTTATAATGTCTTGATTTTTCATATAGTCATTAGGTTCCATCTGCTCCATTCTAATCTTTAAGGAATTATTTTCTTCAGTGAGCTTTTGGATCTCCTTTTCCAGCTGGTCAATTCTGCTTTTTAGGGCGTTCTTCTCCTCATTGACTTTTTAGATCTCTTTTGTCATTTAGGTTAGTCCATTTTTTAAAGTGTTATTTTTTTTAGGGTTTGTTTTGGTCTCCTCAAGCAAGCAGTTGACTTGTTCTTCATGATTTTCTTGCATCACTCTCATTTCTCTTTCCAATTTTTGCTCTTCTTCTCTTATTTGATTTTCAAATTTCTTTTTGAACTCTTCCATGACCTGAGACCAATTCATATTTTTCTTGGAAGCTTTGGATGGAGGAGCTTGGACTTTGTTTTCTTCTGTTTGCGGTTTTGGTCTTCCTTGTCACCAAAATCAGATTCTATAGTCTGATTCTTTATTCAGTTTTGCTACTTGACTTCTGAGCTCTTTGTCAAGGTAGTTCTCTGCTTCCAGTGGGGGTGGGAGTGTACTATCAGTGGCTTGATCCCCCCACAATCCATAGGCCTAGAGCTCCAGAAACAGTGGCTGCAGCTGCCCCTGTTGCTGTGGCTGCCTCAGGTTCCTCCTCTCCCTCTCTTCTCTGCCACCCCAGGGCTGGGACTGGATCACTCCACTCTCTTGTAGTGGTCCCACAAGTTTTTTCCACTGATCTTCCAATTTATCCTCAGCATTTTGGGGTTATGAAGTCTGGAAACCACCACAGGGGTGAGAGATTCAATCTCCTCAAGGCCTGCTTAGGTTCTGTCTGTGCTGACATGGCCCACACAAGACTCCCAGCAAGGTGCAATGGTGCAAGGTAACTTCCCAGAGATCTTCCAGGCTTTCTTGGGCTAGAGATTTGCTTGACTCCATCATTCTATGAGTTCTGTAGCTCCAGAATATGTTTAGAGTCATTTTTTTTACAGATACTTGGCTGGGCTTAGGGGCAGCACTCTAGAAAGTCCATGCCATTTCTGATTTTTTTTTTTTGATTAGAGGGGCCATCTCTTGAGTAATTTAAAGAAGCCTATTCACTGAATGGGCATATCTCACTCAAAGTGAGAAAGTTGTAGGACCTTAGCCTGAAAAGGCCTGACATTGCATCCTGGGCCATCTTCAGTCATCCTAATGAATATCAGGCCACTAGACTCAGATGGCTCAGGAGGAGAAAGTGAGGTTCACAGCCCTCCCTCACTCAAATCAAAGTCACCTGGAAGTCATGTCATCATCTTGATGTTATGGTCTTTTTTGAGAACAAATACCAAACACAACAATTTTACCAATAGAAGAAGTTAAGCTCCCTGTGGGCAGGCGCTGTTTATGCATCTATCTTTTTAGCTCTAGTGTATGTATGACATGGTGCCTGGCACCATGGTTCTTAATCTTCACGGATGCCTGGATTGGGGGGAGGTGGAGAGGAAAGGAAGCCTCCTGTTTGGTCCCAGAGGGCTGAACTGGGGAGCCCTGGCTGGAACTGAAAGTAAGCCAGGGATCAACATGATATCTGCTGGTTTCCTAGTGACCAGAGCAGTCTGAAAGTGGACCGGGAAGCCCCCGGTGATGCAGGTTCCCTGGTACTGGAAGCTTCAAGAAGCTGACCCTAGTTTCTTATTAGTGATCAAAGTCACAGAATGTGAGAGTTGGAAGGAAGAGTCAAACCCCAATGTCTCATGTACCCTCTATGGATCCTGTGGGGGACTAGAGGTTCCTGTTCAACCAAGGGTTGACCCGCTTGCCTTTTGAGGAAGCTTCCAATGCACCTACTGTTCCCCACCATGCTGGGGGTGGGGTGGTGATAAGCCTGCAGGACAATAGCCCTAGCATCCAGTAAGATCTACAGCATCTGTTATAGTGACCTGGGCATATGAATATCCCCTGTTTCCAAGATTCTCATTGATCAATAATTATTTATTAAAGTCTCAACCTTTGGGGTCATAGAGTTAAAAGTGAAACAGAGCCTGTCCTTACAGAGTTCTCCTTCTATTAGTGAAGGTCAGAGAGCCAGGATTGTAACTAGTGCACATGGACTGGACAGATTCCCACGTGGCCCACATCCTGCTCATGTGCCAAGCCCTCTGCTGGCTTCTTTGCAATAATATTTATCCTGTGATTCCAGTGGCACATAGTAGGTTCTTAATAAATGCCTATCAACCAACCAATCTGGAAGTCCCAAACTCCCAGTACTTTGTGTCTGTCGCCCAAGGCTTATATAAAAGAGACTGAGAATGGGTCATTGAGGAGGAATTCTATGAACCACTATGGGTTTTCCTTGGGCACCCCCTGTGTGGTCTCTGTCTGAAGCCCACCTTCCCATCTAGTTGGTCCCATGGGGGACTTGTGAATGGATATAGAAAAGAAACACATTTAGGCTGAATGCCAGGAGAACCCATTTTATCACTGGGGGCTATCCCCAGGTGGAATAAATGGGCAGCCCCCAGATCCTTTGAATTTCTGGCCAGAGCTATCCAGGAGGGCTAGAAGGTGAAGCTGGAGACCAAGAAGGGAATGGCAAGTGAATGAGGTGAGTCCAGCCAGGTAACAGGAGGGTCACCAGCTTTGAAGGCAATGGAGGAAGTGGAGGGCAGAGTCAGAGATGAGGAAGGTCACCAGGGACCAATGTCTTTGCCAAGAAAACCCCAGATGGGGCCACAGAGAGCCTGAACAACAGGGAGCAGGCCATGTCCAGGGAGTGGGGTGGGGGGAGGGCGGGCTTAGGAAAGAGACAAGATCTTCCTTGCTCTACCTTCTGTGATCCCCAAACTGTTCCATGTTCCCAGACAGCCAGAGCAGAGGATGCTTATGCATATTTAAAGGGACCATTAAAATTTTAAAGATACTGGAAGTTATAATAAAGGGGGAGCTCTCCCTCCTGCTGGGAGTGCTGATCTTCCCTGAATTCTCTAATAGGCTTGAAGAGCACTTGGAGCCCACGGTTTCCCATAAGTGAACAATGTTCCCGAACCAGCTAATAGTCTGGGAGGGTGATGGACCCATCAGAGAGAAGCTTCTGGTCCCATCTTCAGTACCATTGACCCACTTAGGGGAAGGAATGGAAGCTGGAGAGATGTGGTGAAGCAGCAGAGTCCCTGAGGGCTGTGACCCTGGCCAAGTCTCTCCCTCTGTGGAATGGATATTATCATCCCCACCTGTGCCTGTCTCAGAGGATTGTTGTGAACAGAAACCTAAAGCCCATGCCACAGCAAAGCAGATTGGATGAACCAGGGATGTTTACCTTGAATAAGATGACTTCTCAGAGCAATAAAGCTGTCTCCAAGCATCTGGAGGATTGCTCTGGGGAAAAGGGATCGACCAGTTCTGCTTGGCCCCCAAGGGAAGACCTAGGAAGAGCAGAGGGAAAGTGCTGAATTCCTAAAGGTCAAAGTTGATCTGTTGTAAAATAGCTACCTTAGGAAGTAGTATACATTGATTAACACTGTGCTAAGATCTAGGGATAAAAAAAAAAAGGCAGAAGACAGTCCCTGCCCTTTAGAACTTACTAGATAGCCATTGCTGGAGGTCACTGATAAAAGGAAAGCTCTCTGGACTCAAGCCCTAGTCTGACTTCCTTCCATAACCTCGAGGAAGCTTCTTCTGTGTCCATCAATCACTCAATGAGCATCTCAGAAGCACCATTGGGTGCTGAGATGTACCTAGCATGGATGCTAGGCAAACACAAAGGCAGAAGTGAGATGGTCCCTGCTCTCAAGGGGTTTCCATTCTACAGGCTGTCCGAACCAATGACCTCAGAGTCAGGTCCATGTGGTGTGGTTTTAGAGAGAGTAGAGAAGTTCTGCTGCCCCCAGGCTCATCCTGCACACCCACGGTTCATGTGTCCAGCTCTCAGCGTTCCTGAATTGCTCATTCCTCACTCAATTCTTTGCCTTAAAGCACTGAAAGCCCTTTTTAAAAATTTAAACTTTTGTTCCTACCTCATGAGCTTCAATTTTGATGAGTCCTGCAGGCTCCCTTCCTCCCCAGGGAGGAAGGGGCAGTACAGATGGGGAAAGGCAGAAGGAACAAGGGGACTCAGAAGAATTTCCAAGGTCCAACCCTTCTGGAGACTCCTGGGGTACTCATAGCATTATTTATCACAGGCTTGTGGAGCTTGGGGGCCTCTAATTGCTTATTCTCAGCTTTCCCATTTTCCTGAATCCTAGCCCTCGACATTCTTTTTCTCTACTCCCCAGATTCTGCCCATTGCATTCTGGGATGCCAATATTATCTTAGAAGCACTATATGTTAGAAAATTAGACTCCAGCTGGCAGAACCCATGGTATCTTACAGTTTAAAGGGATCTTGGGATTGATCCGGCCAACAGTCCCACTAGGGCGGGTTCATCCTCTTCACTCTCTCTGACAGGTGGCCACCCAACATTTGCTCGAACACTTCAAGTGACAGGAAAATCATTATCAGCACATTGCACAGTTAGATGATTCTCAGAGTTGGTAATTTTTTCTTTCGGTTAAAATCTCCATAACCTGCCCTTGGTGGAGGGATAAGGAATGTGCATGTAATCCTGCTGGCTTAGGACAGCCCTTTGGATATTTAATGGCACTATTTCAATGTCACTGGAAAGAGCTCTTGAGTGGGAGTCTGAGGAGCTGGGTTCAAATCTTGTTTTTACCACTTCCTGTTTGTGTGATTTTTCTTGGTCTCCTTTGCCCCTCTGGGGCTGTTTCTCCCATAAAATGAAGCAAGTAGATGATAAATCTCTAAGGACCCTTCTGTTTCTTAAATCCTATGACCCCTTCTCCCCATGCTTTTGCCTTTCCCTGAAGGGTTCTTTCCCTTCCTAGAAGAATGATTTATGTAGAAAAGTAACAAGTGTTCCCACTCTTGGACTCAGGGGCCTCAATACTGACTTGTTCCTGCCACAGACAGAAAGTCCTTGGTCATGGAAACCTTCTGGCTCTGGCTCTGGCTCTTTCCTGGGCAGGATGTCAAGAATCACCTTCTGCCTATTTTCAGGGGGTCCCTAGATCTTAGGGCCAGGGATACTGTGCAATCCTGCTTTAATAGGATATGTCAAGGCCTCAACTTCTCCTGTTTGAACAGAAATCCACAAATGGAATTCAATGCCCCATTCCACTCAGGCCAAAGATCAATGAGTTATTTTAGCAGAATATCCTCCCACCTTACACATTCTAGCTCATCATTCAAGGCAAGCAAAATTCCTCCATTTTATTGGAGTTAAGACTCAGGCCCGTCTTGAATTACGATAGGGTAACTGAAGGAGAAACATATTCCTGTAATTAATTAATCAGTTAATTGGCAAACATGAGCAACTTGAAGTTAAGACTTGGCTTAATGGCTTCAAATGACCTTGGAGAAGTCATATCTCCACTTGAGGCCTCATCTGTGAAATGGTCAAGTTGGATGAGATGATCACTAAAGAGCCTTCCAGTTCAAAATTCCTTGATTTTTCCTATAAGAATTTAAACTAAGACAGACCCTGTGCTAGGTCTGGGGAAATGTACAGATCCTGAGGTGGCTGGATTTGTTGTTCAGTCATTTCAATCATGTCTGACTCTTAAAGATCCTGGAGTGGTTTGCCATGTCCTCCAGCTCATTTTGCAGATGTGGAAACTGAGGCAAACAGAGTGAAATGACTTGCCCAGGGTCACTCAACTACTAAATGTCTGAGGTCAGATCTGAACTCAGGAAGTTGAGCTAACCAGACTCCAGACCTTGTACTCTAACCACTGCTCCACCCAGTTGCACTTGGCATTGGACCAGCTGGCTTTTAATGCTCCCTCCAGCTCTAGATCTCATAGGATTAGCATATTTGTTGAGATGTAACCTTTTCTACTCTTCTTTGTAGATGGAAACATGTGCATTAATTAATTTAATTAATTAATTAAAAGAAGAGAATAACAAAAAAAGGGATTTTGTTTTGTTTTCAAACAAAGGCAATGAAACCATATTGCACTTTGAATAATTATAAAGCCTGACCACTGGAAGGAACCTCAGTGACCATATCTATACAACCCTTCTACAAGTCAAATCGATGAGTGTTTATTAAATGCCTACTATGTGCCAGGTATTATGCTAAGTGCTGGAGATACAAAGAAAGGCAAAAGACAGTGCCTGTCCTCAGGGAGCTCACTGTCTAAGAGGGGAGGTAGTAAGTCAATTAACAAGCATTTACTAAACCCTTACTATGTGCCAAACACTGTACTAAAAGCTGAGGATAGAAAGAAAGACAAAAGCCAGTCCCTGCCTCCAGATCTCCAATGAGAGGGGCACCTTCACTTCATTAAGGGTGTCCCAGATCTCAAAGCCCCCTTAAGGTGACTCAAGCCTCCCACAGAAGGCCACATTGAGGCTGAGTAATGAGAGGAAAGGCAAAAGACCAGTTTGTTAATTTAGCAGGATTTTATTCCTACCAATACTTACACTAGTACAATATTAAAAACACGTGAAATTTCCTCGATTTTATTTAAGCTCCTTTCATTTCAACCCTGACTTGAATTCAGAGAGGGTATGTGACAGATGGGCAGATGTTTGTCATTCATTGCACAAATGTGCTCAGTGGACCAGCTGTGTGACCTTGGGCCAGAGTCTTTCCCTGTCTGGGCTGTCCCTTCCCCTGATGGTGATGACCGAAAGAGTACCTTCCTGAAATGGGAACCAGGGATTTCTCAAAATAGCCTCTCCAGACCAGAGGGCAGGGAAGACTAGGGCTCTTTAAAAATGAAGCAACTTTTTTTTTTTTTTACTCTGAGGCACTTGGTAGAAAATGTCTGCTCCCTCCAAGGACAGAGGTCTTAATGAATGCATCGGCTTGTACAGGTCATAAAGATTTCAGCATGTTTACAGTCTGCTAATCCTGGGCCTTTTCTTCCAAATGAAGGCTGGAGCAAAGGCCCAGGCCTGGGCTGAGAAAGGCCTTAACAATTACCTAGCTCCAATTACTGTGACTGGCCGTTGGCATAAATAGTGCCTCTACCCGGAACTGTGTGGCTCCAGGGCCTCTGGGGAAGCCTGCTTGCCCCCATGATCTTCCCTCATTAATGGACCAGGACTTGAATCTTCTGTAAGGAGGAAGGTTTTGTCCTCTGTGACAAAGCAAATCCACTTGGGAGAGAGAATCAACCCAATCAGTCAATTTTAATCACAAAGATCACATATATAACTCACCAGGGGCTCACAAAGTACATTCCTCACAAGCCACTGCCCAAGACATGGACACCAATGTGATTATTCCCCCCATTTTACAGATGGGGAAACCACCATTCAGAGTCATGAAGCGAATGACCCAGAGCAGCTAAGCCAGTGAGGCTTGGGGTGAACCTGGGTCTTCTGTGTCTTTTTCTGTGAAAGCACACTTTAACTAGGCTGTAAGCTCCCGGAAGATCTAAAATAGTGGTGATAACCTTGGCAGAACCTTCCTCCCAGGGGAGAGGAAGTACTTTGTGCAACTTAAATTCCTCCAGAAATGGAAGTTATCATTACAACCCTTTTCAGACTGGCAGCGTTATGAGGATCATGTCAAACCAACATTTATTGAGCACCTACTGTGTGCTGGGCATTGTGCTAAGTACCAGGGATACCAAGAAGACCCTCTCCCAAGCACCCAGTGTATCATTGGGCACCAGTGAAATCACAGACCCCGTCACCTTGACATGCATTCATGATAGACTGGAAGCTTCTTGAATTCTCAGTGCCCAGCCCTGGGGAGAGGAGCTTTGCCTCTGATTTTGC
The DNA here is from genome assembly GCA_028658325.1 of Potorous gilbertii. NCBI lineage: Eukaryota > Metazoa > Chordata > Mammalia > Diprotodontia > Potoroidae > Potorous > Potorous gilbertii. Next base: position 242,242,745 of record CM053770.1, on the reverse strand, counting down.
TAGTATAGGGGACTGTCAGGTGAGGAAATTCCCTTTACCAATGACCTTGGGCAAGTGATTTAGTCTCCTCAGGCCTCAGTTTCTTCATCTGTGAAATGAGGTAACTGTACTAGATGGTGTCTGAGATGCTTTAGATTGGATCCCAGAGGGCAGAATGAAGGGTGGTTGAGGGGCAAGTCCAAAAGAGGCAGGTTTGAGGTCACTTGCCAACTGGGTTACTCTCTATAAGGGTGACTGTAAGTAGAACTCGGATGACCCTGCTCTTCCCCCTGAGACATACTCATCTCCCTGCTCTGTGTCTTTGTATCTCCCCCCAGGCCAGGAGTGCCGTCTCTTCCCTGCTATCTCCTGGTTTCCCTGGTCTCTTTCAAGGCTCCTACCTAATCTCATCTTCTGTGAGATGCCTTTCCTGGCCCCCAGTACTGCTGGTGCCCTCTCTGACGTTACCTGCCACCTGGTCTGTATGTATCCAGAATGTATTGCATTGTTGGCACATTCTCTCCCCCATGAGACTGGAAGTCCCTTGAGAGCAGGGGCCACATGGTTGCCTTTCTTTTTAACCCCTCCCCCCCAAAAAACCCACACACCTTCAGCTCACAGTAGGTGTTTAATAAATACTTGGTGACTTGGTTTGACTTGATTCTCATAATGCTACTAGGTAGACAATAATAGCTTTCATTTCTACAAGGTTTTAAGGTGCACAAAGCACTTTCTTCTCTCTGGGAGGCAGGTGCTGCGAGGGTTGTTACTCCCATTTAACAAATGAGAAAACCAAGCCTCAGGAAGAGCTCACAGGCCTGATGCCTTTCTACTTAACGACCCACACTAGATGTGAACACAGGCCTGCTGACTGTACATCTGGTCCTCCTTCCGTTCGATCAATCTCTCAGCTGCTGCTGTGATAACCATCTCCTCAAAGAAGCTGGGATGCTCTGCCTTGGGCCAGGTCAGGGAAGGAATCTATCCATGCATCAACCAGCATTTAATAAGCTCCTACTAGGTTCCTGGCTGTGTGCTTGGGCTTGGGGATGCCAACACAGAGGGAAGCAGTCTTGACCTTCTGCGACTGCACCTTCATTCAGTAGATCCTAAGTTGATGCCAATACACCCATCTTCAGGCATTCCAATCGATCCTGTCTCTACCTTCTTTGTAGGTGGTTGCCTACATGTTGTCTTCCCATTAGTCTATGATCTCCTTGTGGGCAGGCACTGTCTTTTGTCTTTCTTTGTATTGTCAGGACTTAGCACACTGTCTAGTACACAGTAGGTACTTACTAAATGTTTGTTGATTGACTGGTATTAAGTGACTCCTCTGGGCTAAGTCAGAGAGATTGTATGGGGTAGTGGATAGAGAGAAGTGACCTCCAAGGCAGAAAGAAGTCAGTCCCAACCAAGGATGGACACTGAGGGGCTGCTGCAGTCTGAAGGGGGCAGTCCCAGAACTCCTTCTGTCCTTAGTTCCCAGGCCTTTGGGCATCTGTGGCTAACCCATGTATCTTCCTTTGGTCCCTTCTCCTCATTGGATCACTGATGCAGAGCTGGAGGGGACAACTTTCAGATGAGGACTGAGACCCAGAGAGGTTAAGTCACTTTTCCAATGTCACACAGGTGGCAAGTGACAAAGCTGGTATTCAGACCCAGGATGACCTCTGTTACACACTCCAGGTAACTGGGCCTCTTGCTTTCAATATTGCCTGACCCTGTGATCTAGAGCAAACAGTAGAGTTGGAGAACCTTGGTTAAAAGTGGATGTCTTACAGTTCATAGTTGTGTGATCTTGGGCAAGTCATTTCATTATTTGGTGCCTCTGTTTCCCATCTGTAAAATGAAGGGGTTAGACTAGATGACTTTTGATGTTTGGTTCTGTAAACCCCCTTTGCCAGAGCAGCAGACCCTGACAGGGACACATTTTGTCAGTATTGTCCCTGTGCTGAGATTCTCACCACTCACAGGTCCCCCTAGAGCCCTTGTCTTCCTCTGCTGAGGCTCCCTATCTCCCCAGATCCCACAATGGACCACAAGCTTTCAGCCAGGCAGGTTTCATTAAGATATATTTTTAAAAGCTTTGAGGACACTTAGGAATGAAAAAACCCAACATCGATATTGCCTGTGCTTTGCGGCCTTCTTCTCAAGTGTCTCTCTGTGCTGGGCCTCTGGACCTCTCCCTGACATGTTCCAGAGAAAGGCAGCAGGAGACAAAAAAGGAGCAGATGAGAAAGGGAGGAAAGAGAAGAGGCTTCATGGGTCGAGAGCTGCTGCTGCCCTCCCTGCCTCCCCCTGGGCTCTCATCTGACAAGATATGCACCATCCATGGCTATTCAACGCCCCCAGCAGCCGTTGGCCTCTTCTCCGGGCTTTGCAGAGTGATATCAAAGACTGTGGCAGAGGAGGCTCTGAAAATCAGAAGCATCTGAGCCTCTTTTCCCTCCTCAGCCCTTTCCAAATCAATCTATCCTACAGTGGCATTAGGGCTGCTTTGAGAGAGGTCTGGATGGTGTCTTTTTCTGCCCTGAGCAGGCCCCACCCAAGGTGCTCTGTTCAGTTCTGGGCACATTTCCAGAAGACATTGGTAAAATGGAGAGTTTCCTGTCAATTAGTTGAGGAACATTTATTAAGCATCTCCTTTAAAGAAAGGCAAAAACTAGTCCCTAGCCCTGTGGAGTTCACATCTAATGGGGTGCTAACAATGCCCAAACACAAGAGAGACAGATAGACAGAGACAGAGATAGAGATAGAGGAGGGCACCTGAGAGGGACAAGGGTCTTAAGGTCATATCATATGAAGACCAAGGGACCAGGGAAAGGAAAACTAGCAATGGAGAAGACTGGAGGGGCACTGTGGCCATCTTCAAGTGTCTGGAGAGCCATCAGATGGAAGAGGACTCAGCTTTGTTCTGCTTGCCCCCTGACGGCGGAATAAGGAGTTATGGTAGGGAGACACATAGATTGAGGTTTCCTTTGGGTAACAACTTCCCAGTGATTGGAACCATACCCCAGTGGAATCAGTTACCCAGGATGCGGTGGGTCACCCCTCTCCGGAGAACCTCAGGCAGAGGCTGGATGCCCGTATCTGGGAACCTTAGTCTGGCCTTAGCCAGTCCGCTGCCGTTTCTATTCCTGACATGTTGAGCCATAAAAAGCTACAGGAGGCTCTGTTAACCTCAAAAGAATAGCAGGAAATACGGTGGGAACCATCAGTCACGCTAATAGTGTAGCATTAACCTGGCGGACAAGCTGCCCTCACAGGTCCCACTCTTGGAGCAACTGGACTTGGCATCCATTTGAGCTGGAAGGCTGGGCTGATTCAGAATTCTGTTACTCAGTCCAGCCTCCTGATGGAGGGCAGAGACTGGTCAGACCTGGCACCAGGAAACCTGAAAGAAGGTCCCGTAGGTGGGGTGTTCAAGGGCAGAAGTCAGCCTCTTGCCTCTCACTGTTAATTTTGTTTAGATAAACTGTATTGATAACTACTTTTTACAGCACACACTTTCCTCAGTGTAGTTCTCCATCTCCTCCTGGAAAGCCATTGTTTATAAAAAAAGGTGAAAAGATGAGGAAAAAGTTTAGCAAAACAAACACGAGGAGCCTGCTACAACATGCAGTGTTCTGCACCCATGGGCCTCCACCTCTGCAAAAAAGGCACCTCCTCAGATCTCTTCTTTAGGACCAGGTTTGGTCATTATAATTTCATAGCACTCAGTTCCAAGTGTTTGGGGTTTTTGTCTTGCTTTTACATTGTGCATATTGTTTTCTGAGCTCTGTTTACATCATTTTGCAACATAGAAGTCTTCCCATGTCGATCTCTTATTACGAATAAAAATCTTGGATACTTTTTTCTGGGCCCATGCTCTCAGTGACAAAAATCACTCCCTGAAGAACACAATTCCTCCACACCCTCTCTTCAGGCACAGTTCTGGTCCAAGGTTTTCTTCAATTTTCCCTAAAGGATCTACCTGAAAGGCTAAGAGTAGAAAGAGGCTTTTCTCTTTCCTGTAATATTTTGTGATGTCCCCCGTGTTCTCCCTCACTCTTGCTACAGCTTGGAAACATAAAGATTAGGCGCTGGACCTGGAGCCAGTAAAATCTCAGTCCAAATCTAGCCTCAAATGCCAGAGGTGTGACCTGGGCAAGTCACTTAATCTCTGTAAACCCCCGTTTTCTCAACTGTAAAATGGGGAATAATCAAAATTACACCTACTTCCTAGGGCTGTCATAGCAAATTCTAGCTATGATTATTAACGTATTTTACAGGTGAAAAAACCAAGACAGAGAGAAGGGAAATGATTTACTCACAGGCATATGGCTACTCCTCTCTATACTGTGCTGAGAGGTCCCACAAGGAAAGTAGCTTTCCTAAGACTCTCAAATCTGGCTCTCCTTGCCCTTGGCTGGGCTGCTGCACCAGGACTTTGGGAGCTGCATTCCCTTCTTACTGTTTCTCATGTTTTCTGACATAAGGTAAAGAGGTTGACTGTGAATTCCCCAAAATGTAATCTTAAGACTTGAAGAATGATACCTTCCAGTTCGTTGATAGCTTGATGAAAGCCCAAGTGTTTATGTCAACCGGTCACTTCTTGAGCAAGATTGTGTTCCCTGCATCTTGGAGGGTCAAAGCAACATCAGGAAGAGGGAGCAGCACACTGGGCAGTCCTAGGTTGAGACCATGCAGGAGACCTGGAGTTTTAGGAGAGTGTTAAGAAGCCCGGAAGATCAGGTCTCTGGGACCATGAGATGTGCCTAAGGGAATGTAATTAGGACCCAGATCCCTGCTGATTCTGGGAACATAAAGGATGGTGGGACCAAGTCTCCAGACCAAAGAGGAGAGGTCTTTATAGAATGCCTCACTTCAGTGTGGTGCCAAGGGCCAATGGCCCATGTCCAATTCTGCCAGCAGTTTATCTATAACCTTGTCACTTCCCCCATGGAGGCTCATTTTGCTTATCTGTAAAACTGAAAGGGTTGGATGAGAGTCTCTAAGTTTCCTTTAAATCCTGACACTATGTTCCAAGGTCTCGTCAGCCTTTAAGAATGTGTTTTATGTTCCAAGGTCTCCCTAAGCTCAGATATTCTTTGTACATGTCATTTGTCCTGATAGGATGAAACTTGAATAGAAATGTCCTCCTCGAGGCAGTTTCACTTGCTGACACATAGGACACTAAATAAATGCTTGTTTATTGGTATATTATCTGTCTAAAGTTGCTCCCAGCTCCTGCATTCCCTGTTCTAAGCCATTTCCAGCTTTGACATTCCCTGTTCTAAGGGTCCTCCCAGCTCTGGCCATGTTCTTACATTTGTCATTCCTGCTTAGACTTCTGCAGAGGTGGGCTGTAGTAGACAGCTGACTGGAGGGGGATCCCTCATGCCCCTCCATTGGAAGCTTGATTGATGGAGCCTGGCCTTGGAGTCATACAGGAAGAAGGATGAGTGCTTTGCTATTTTTTTCAATGTCTCAGTTGATGAGTGAATATTAACTTTATGGAGTCTCACCATTTTCTAGGGATATCAGGACAAGGTTATAATTCGTAGTTTACTAACTTTCAGCAGAGGTAACAATGACATCAACAGCCACAACAAATTTTAATATTCTGGGGCAGCCCTGATCTCATCTGATCTAATCTCAGAATCTCATTCACTCCTTTCAAAGCTCTGACTCAAACTGACTTTTCTCCTCCATATCATTTCTCACCCTGGAAGTTGCCTCCTCCCCTGTGGCCTTTTCCTCTGATTGGATGGTTTCTCTCAGACCCTCAAGATTAAGGAAAATTTCCCCCGCCCTTTATGGGTTACCTTCTCCCATTGGAATGAAGGCTTCTTCAGGACAAGCACTGTCTTTCTTTCTGCCTCTCTTTGTACCCCCAGTGCTTAGCACAATGCCTGGCACATAGTAAATGCTGAATCAATGTTTATTGACTTGTTGATCATGGAAGTTTCCTAATACAGACCCATGACTTGTTTGTGCCTCACAGTCCTAAGGAATGAGCTTGAGCACTGGGAAGTCAGCATGTGCCAATGGGGCTTGAAACCAATGTCTTGCTGATTCCAAGGCCAGTTGACCATTGATAATAGCACACTGTCTCTCAGTAACAGCCATCAGTAGGTATTTACTTACTAAGAGTTTGTTGACTGACTGACTGACTAAGTTCCCTGCAGCTCAGGGAGGCAAGTGTACTGCCTCAAATCACAGCCAGTGAGAGGCAGAGTTGAGAGGCATTCCTATGACGGTCCTCCATTAGAGTCCCAGCTTTGTTCCTAACTCAACCAGCTTCTGTGTCTAATTCACGTGGATTTCATTAGGCTTCACTTCCCTTCTCCATGAGACAAGAAGGCTGGATCAGAGTGCGTCTGTGGCTCTTCCAGCTTGATGCCATCTGACTCTCCCTAAGTTCCACAGCCACCGATTCTATCAGGTTGGCCGCTGGTGGGGGCGCATCATTTTCTGACTTCCAGGTCCAGGACTCTTTTCATGGTCATCCTATTCAAGCCATCCTGGCCAGCCTCTCACCCCCACCCTCACCTAAGGACAAGACTTCCCATCTCATCCATTGCTTGATCATGCCTGGTACTCTCCCCTTTGTGGGAGTTTCTTATCAGCCTCTGCTGTCATTCTCTCAGGTACTGGTCATTGGACCTTTTCCTGGAATGAGAAGGCACAGAAGAGGTCAAAGGCAGGTATTTGGTTGGGGAGGGTATGTCCTTCACCTCTCCAACTCCATATAAAGGGATGCTAATATGTATTTTAACATTTTTTAATTTTATTTTTCTGCTATCAGTACATATTGAGCAGGAAGTCAGATAATTAAAGCGGTAACAGAAAGACATCCCAGAGAGTAATTTGATCATCCCACCTGGTGCTGAAAACGTGCCTTGGAGCTGTGGGACTTGGGGAAGAATCCGGAGGGCAAATCTAGAGAGAGAAGAACCTGCAGACTTACTCTTCTCCTGGCTGAAACAAATCGGAGTTTACAATAGACTTCCAACTGAAGAAACAAAACCCCAGTTTGCACTCACTTGATCCCCTTGAGCTGGGCACAAGCTCTTCCAGGGCAGAGGATTCTGTCAGATCCAGGCAATAGCCAGGAGCAGCTGCAAAAGTCTTTGGGCCTCCAGGGGAGCTGACTTCTCATGCAGGGACTGCCCTGATGGTCAAGACCTCTTAGATATGCTTATTGTGCAGGCTCAGGGGAACCTGGAGAGTGAGGTAGACAGGAGAAATAAAACAGCTACTCCCAGCCCTGGAGTCCATTCTGTGTGGTACTGAACCCTTCTGCCAGGGGCTGCTTCTTTCTTGTTTGTGATTCCAGGCATCTCATCTAATTCTTATTTTACAGAGGGGAAGAAAAGACCAGAAAGTCAAAGGGACTTGTCTAAGGTCCCAAGGGCAGTAAGTTCCAAAGCCAAGATTCTAACCCGGTTCTTCTACTTCCAAACCCAATGCTTGATCCACTACTCTCTACTCCCTCCAAACTGCTCCCTAGACTAGATAGGAGATTGGTCATGTTACTGAGCACACCATGGGATTGATAAGATTTAGTGGGCTTTATGTGGGAGAGACCTGGAGGAGAGGTCTCACCCATGGCGAATATTGTGTTACCAGGTGTATGTTATCAGGTGCTACCAGCTGCTTCACATGTAGGAGGGACCTTAGAGCACAGGATGTATAGGGAGGAATCTGAAAGGAATAGAATGTCTGGGCTGGAATAGACTTTAGAACTCAGCAAGGGATCCTACTGGGAAAGAACTCAAAAGCTACCTAGTCTGTTTCTCATTTTATGGATAAGGAAACTGAGGCACTGAGAAGTTAAGGGACTAGCTAGTCTAGGGTCATACAGGTGGTAAGCCCCACAAGCAGGATTTGAACTCAGGTCCTCTGACTTGTACACTATGTTGACAGTAGAGGTCCTTGACTCTAATTAGTGTTGGGAGGATGAGTAATTTGCACAGGCTCAGACACCATTTGAATCACACATAATGTATGCTCCCTGAGGGCCCACAGTGTTCTCAGTTCTTGGCATAGAACTTGGCACAGAACTCAATATATGCTTGTTGATTAGCTGAATGAATGATTTCTAAGGCTGCATGAGATCCTATCTTGGTCTAAGATCTGGATTCTTTCTATAGTTTAGGTGTTTTATTGAAACTCTATGCTGCATCCAACGAAACTTGCTTGTCTGAACTTCTCAGGTTGAAAATAACTAAGCTGAAATCCCCTGAGACAGAACGTGATGAAGGCTCAGGTGGTTGGAGCTGATCTGGGGGATTTTATATGCCTGAGAATCCTTCAGGGTCCCTACCAAGTTAAGGATGCTATGACTAAGAGATGCTTATCTTTCTTAGCAAAAATTTTTTCCCACCTATACCTGGAATAGTCAGGTGTTAGGTAACCCCCCCCCCCAGGCCTGCCTGACACTATCTTCAATTCAACAATCCCTCCCTAGGGACCTCAAGAAGGTCTGGACATCTTGCTTCCTCCAGGATTCCTGGGGTGTCCTGGGGATCATAGTCAGACAATGGCACTGGGTTGGTACTGAGTGACAGAGACAGAGTAGCTGAGACAAAGCCTTTTGGACCCTGGTAGTGTATCTGTGGATGGCTCCTCCTGGCCCAGCTGCCAGTAATGGCAAAGACATTTCTGCACCCATCATCAGTGTGTGTGTGTGTGTCCACATGTGTGTCCACACATATATATGTATACATATACACTGGGACTAGATAAGTTATCTGGAACTAGATGCTGAAATGCTTTAAACGCCAAACAGGAGATTTTCTAGACCCTAGACGTGATAGGAAATGTGATAGGTAATTCACTGAATAGAGGAGGGACCAGGTCCCATCTGGGCTTTAGGAAAAGCATTCTTGTAATTTGTAGAGGAAGATTGGAGAGGGGAGAGACAAAGCAAGGAGACTGATTAAGAGATGACTTCCATGGTCAAGGAAAGAGGGGCTGAGGACCTGGACTAGGGTGGTGGAAGGATGAGTTCAGAGAAGGGGATAGTGGCAGGAAGTGTTATGGATCGGAGAGATAACAAGATGTGATGACTAATGGACTGGGGTGGGTGGGTGGGAAGTGAAGTGTTAAGGATGACACGAGGTTGAGAACCTGGGTAACAGGAAGGATATTGGTGCCTTGGTTAAAAATATGGGAGTTCAGAAAAGGGGAGGGTTGGGGTCAGGGATATAGTGAATTCTTATTTGGACATGCTGGATACAAGATGCCCATTTTGAAATGTCCAATAGGTATTTGCTGGTGTGGGACTGGTGATCAGGATGGAGACTGATATTAAAGATTAAAAATGCACTAAAATTTTGAGGATATTCTGTTTAGATCTGGGACTCATCTGCACAGAAGTGATAATTAATCCCATGGGCAGAGGGGGCAGGGAAGTGCCCAGGACAGAGCCATGGGCATACATAAACAGTTAGGGGGCATGATATGGATGATGAACCAACAAAGAGGACTAAGAGGGAGGAGAGTCAGGAGAAAACAGCATCCAGAAAATCCTAGGGACCAAGCGTTTCCAAGAAGAAAAGATAATCACCCATGTCAAATGCTGCAGAAGAGTGAGGAAGGATGGGTACTGAGGTAAAAGTCCTTTCATATGGCAGTTATAAATAGTGCTGGGATTTGGAGAAAGTAGTTATAGCTGAGTGATGACTTCAGAAACAAAATTACCAGGGCTTTAGAAGGGAACGAGAGGAGAGGAAGTGGAGGCATTGAGTGAAGATAAACAATTATTTCTAAGAGTTTGGCTGAGAAAGAGAGGCGACATTAGAGAAGAGCCAGGATGGTAAGATTAAGTGAGCTTTGTTGTTTTTTTTAAGGATAGGGGAGACCTGAGTAGGGTTTGTAGGTAGCCAAGAAGGAGCCACAAAGCAGGGGATTCAACAAGGAAGTAGCAAGGTACATTCAGGAGACACTCAGAGGACAGGGAAGGTGATGTCCAAAGGGAAGGCAGGAGAAAGATGGGCCTCCTGCAGGAGGTGAGGCTCTCCCTATTAAAGGACGTGGGAGAAGAAAGTCCAGTATTCTCTGATATTTTCATCCCAAACTATTTCCTTTAAATCTTCTTGGTTTCCAGTCTGACTTGGTCACCCTCATGGTGATTTTGAGCTGGCACAGTCTTTCAGGAGCTATCAGCCCCACCCTCTCACTTGATATAGGAGAGAACTCTGGTGGCCCAGAGAAGGTAAGGGATTGCCTGAGGCTGCAGCAGCCATGGCCAGAGTTCCAATCCAGGTCTCAGGACTCCCAACCAGCACTTTTCTCTTTACATTGTTGCCAGAAAATAGACTTTCTTTTCTTTTTTTCCTCCGTGTACAGAGGACATCCAGGGACTTGACCCTGAAAGTGGTTCCTTCAAAGTATATGGGAAGAGTTTCTTGGGTAGGAAAGCCACTAGAAGGGGCAGCTCCAAGCAGGGTGTGGGCATACCCAGTCTTGGGACTTCAGAGGACAGTCAAGTAGCAGCGAGAGAAAACCTGGGAGCCAGTCAAACTTCTTTGCCCCAAGAGGCCCCTGCTCAAGGCTGGCTCTCAGCAAGTCTGCTCTGTGCATGCCTGGGCTTGATGTTAATAGATCGTGAGCAGCTGGACCACAAGTAAAGCCTTTAATGAGAAGCAGGCCTGGAGTGGGGGCACCAAAGCCCCAGGAATGCCAGGGGGTCTGCTCCCATCACCCACTGCCATTGAGCCTGGCACTGGTCCTGACACGGAACCATCAGAGGCCCAGGAAAGCAGGCTCCAGTCACTCTGACTCACCCCACCCCATCCAGGCAAGTACAGGCAGGGCATCCTTCCTCTCCCCATCCTTGAACATGATGCAGGCAGACACAAGCTGGTCCAAAGCACCTACTATGTGAACTACTATTCATTGCTGGGGGGACTTTGAAGCTTAGAACATCTGAAAATGGAAAATACTTTAGGAAAAAATACTTTAGCTTAAAACACAGAACCTAGACCATTAGAGTTCAGAAGGACCTGAGAACAGAGCATGGCAGAGGTGGGAGGGACCCTGGTCAAGTCAATAAGTATTATTAAGAGCCTACTATGTGCAAAGTGATGAGGATATAAAGGAAGGCAAAAGACAAAGTCTTTGGTCTCATGGAGTTCACAGTGTAGTGAGGGAGACAATATGTAATCATCTATGTACGAGTGAGAAACAGGCCAAATGTCAGAGCTGAGAGGGGCTTTGGTAAACAGAGTACCAGTCAGGGGGGACCTTGGAGCTTCACCCTCAGCCTCCCTGGTCACTACCATCTGACCAGCTAGGATATCCTAATGACTGCTGGGGGCTGCCATCTACTCAGCTGCTCAGAATGCCAGAGCCATAAGAGACTCAGAGGGAAAGTGACTGTCTGTATAGTCACATGGTAAATTTGTCTACTCTGGAAGCAGACAACAGTAAATAAAGACTTGGAGGTAGGAAATTGAACCAAATGCATTTATTTGTCCTTCTCCTCTCCCATCAAAGGCTCTTCACCTTGTTTGTGTTCTGGCCCTTTGGACAGACAGGCAGGCTGCTGACATCCATAGAGCCCTTCTCAGAATCAGTTATTAAAATATGTTTCTAAAAAGTTCGTGGATCCAAGATTAAGAACAGATGCTGAACGTTGGTAATGCCTTTGCTGTAGACCAAGGAGCTAATCTAGAATGGTTTTTCTTTCTCTCCTCACCCTAGCCTTTCTGGAGTTGATTCAGATCTTACTCTACTCCCTAATACTCACCTTAGTTCGATAAAAGAACAACAGAGCTGGGAGTCAGGATACCTAAGTTCTGGTTTTAATTTTGTCTGTAAATGTTCATGATCTAATCTAAGTGGGGATGAGGATGGTATCTGATCCTGGGAAATGTCTGAAGTGTCTGTAATTAGAAAAGAAAAGGTGCGATTTAAAATATACTAAGTATTATTATGGCTCCTGTGGTGTAGACAGCCTTGTGTTCAAATGGAAAAACAAAACGAATTTGGTTCCTTCCAAACCAACAGAGCACTTCCTGAGTACAGGTCCCTGTAAAGGATACTGGAGTCACGAACGCAAAAGTCAAATGGTCTCTGCCCTCAAGGAATTTACAAGCTAGTGGGACAAAGGTCAGAGGGTGAGGGCTGAGACTGCGGCAACTACTTTCTGATGGGCTTTTCTCTGCCCTAACTTTCTCCCCACTCCAGTCCACTCTCCACTCAGTCACCAAAGGGCTCATCTTAAACCATGTCTTTGCCGTGCTGTCTAAATTCTAGGGGCTCCCCATTACCTTCAGAACCAAAATGTAAACTCCTCTGTGTAGATGTGACCTGGAATCTGTCTCGATGGACCCTGTATCTCCCACCTCCTCAGAAGCTGCAAAGACTAAAGACCCAGAAAGAACATGCTGCCACCAAAGTCCTTATCCCTGTCTGGTGGTTCAGCATCAGAAACAGCTGGGATTTCATCAGTGGAAATGGCATGAAAGACGAAGCTGCACCATCTGCTTTGCTGTTGCCCCTGAAGGACCAGGGGACCTTTCCATCCATTGGACTTGTAGCTAAAACCTTCCCCATGTGTTGTGTCCCCAAACAGGGATGTCTCATGCTCTCAGCACTTGGCACACACTAAGCGCTTAATCAACACTTTTCAAATTCCTTCCTTCATTCTCTTTGGCACTTAAAGCCCAGAGAAGGGCATACCTATAGGGCGAGTCACAGAGTGGCAAAGCCTGAATCTGAACCCTGATCATCCCCTTTTCACTCTGCTCTACTGCTAACAAGATGAGTTCCTTCAGGAGTCAGTGAGCTTCCTATTCTGGGGAGTCATAAGGGTCAGTGCTTCAGGTAGGGATTAGAAGAGAAGACCTCTGATGCCCTTTCCAATTCTGAGACTGTGTTTTTATGCTAGTACAGAAGCGGCATCAAGGTTTCTGATGTCCAGGAGAATCCCATTGAAAGTCAGCTTGGTAAAGTTTTTTTGGCAGAGGATAACATGATTGCTGCGATCACATCTGTAAGGACTGTTCTGGGGAGGGCAGAGTTAGTTGACTTCTACTTGGCTTCCAAGAACAGAATTGTAACTAATGAGGGGAAATTGTAGAAGAGAAGATTTCAACTCAATAAACGAAAAAATCCCCAAAAGGAAGGACGAGCAATTCATGCTGTCCCCAAGTGGTCTGGTCTACAAGGTGGTAGGCTCCTTATCACTAGAGAATGGATAAATACCCAGTAGGGATATAGGCAAGGGTATTCCTGCTTAGGTAGAAGGATGACTAGAACCTCTCAGAGTCCCTCCCAGCTTTGGGATTTTGTAATCCCTTCCATTAGTCTCTGCTGAGGGGGTTTAAATGTGATGAGGTGGTTGGAAGTATGAAATGAGGCAGGAAATCTTGTCTGGTGAATTCATATCTGTCTGTGGGAAACTTTTGCTTTAGAAGATGGAAGAGCCTGGATATTTTTAAGATGAAATAGGGCTGAGATTCTCTTTCTTCCTTGGCCATCAATTCAGCCTTGGGGGAGGAGGCAGGAATTTCACCTTCTACTTTCCCCAGTCAGCCTTCAAAGCTGCAGTTGCTGGAATCCTGGCATCTTAGAACTTGAAAGCATCTTCAAAACCATGCCCAACTGCTTACAGATTAGGCTCAGGGAGAAAGCTCTCCCACCTTCCTCTAGAAACTGGTTGGGGTATGTTTTGCATTCACTCTCCCTCATGAGAATGAGGTCTTTGACAGGGAGGGATGTTTCATTTTTGTCTTGTCCTCTTAGTGCCATGCTCAGAGCCTGACACAAAATAGGTACTTATGTATGCCTGTTGAGTGACCGACTGATTGATTGTTGACAGATCCACTGTCAAATAGCATGTCAATAGCAGATGTGAACTCAAGTCTTACAACTCCAATCCCAGAGTTGGAAAGGACCTCAACTCCTTTTGATTTCGATGCTTTCCATCTTTTCATTATTTCCTATTTATCTTTTATATAGAGTTTACTTTATATAGATTTGTTTGCACGTTATTTCCCCCCATGAGATTGTAAGCATCTTGAGGGCAGGAACTGTCTTTTGCCTCTTTTCATATCCCCAGTGCTTATTCCAGTGCCTGGTACATAGGAAGCATTTAATAAATATTGATCGATTGATGGATCATCTAGTCCAACCCTTTGTTTGGTGTGCCACTACACTGTACAACACTACTGACACTCTTCAAATACCCTGAGTATGACGGACATTCCCTACCCATCCAGGCAGCCCATTCTATGATTGAAGGCTCTCTGAGTTAGCAAGCTCTTTCTCATTTCCAGCTGAAATCTACACCCCCTTCACCCTTCCTATCCTACTCTTGCCCAAAGGAAACAAGCGAAATAAATCTAATCCCTCTTTCCCATAACTTAGCTAGTTCCCATAGACTTACTTTGAGATTCCTTGATTTGGGAATATTGTTGTTTGCATAGTCTCTTCTCCACTAGAATAGAATGTCCTTGAGGGTAGGAGCTGTTTTTGTCTTTCTTTCTATTCCTAGCACAGTGCCTTGCACATAGTAAATACTTAATTTTTTTAATTGATCGATTGAGGCCAGCTAGCATGTGTTCCCCCAAATCTTTTCTTCTCCTGGTTAAATATCTCCATTTCCTAGAGAACGATCTAATGAACTCTGACTGCAGATGGAGGTTTACTTTTTAAACTTTATTTTCTTGTTTTTTTTAGTGTTTTCTTTTGCAACATGGCTATTATGGAAACATACTTTGCATAACTTCACATTGAATTCATATTGCTTCTCTTCTCAAGTGGTAGGAAAGGGATGGAAGGGAGGGAATTTGGAATTCAAAATTTTAAGAAATGAATGATAAAATTTTTGCATGTAATATTTAAAAAAATAAATAAAAAATAAAATATCTCTATTTCCATCTATACCACCATCTCTAGTCTCTTCTTCCCCCTTACGGAGCCAGGCACACAACTACAAGGATTTACTTATTAGAATAAAACAAAAATGAAAAGTTGGAATGTATAAACCAGAGATAGAGCTGGTTTGGAAATCCATCCTTCTTGACTTCAAATATTTCACAAGAAAAACAAAAAACAAATAAATCATCTCATCTCCAAACAGCCTGTTTTCTGATAAAATTGGGTCAATTCCATAGAAATCTACACCTACTATGCCAGACAGTGCGCTACCACAAAGAGGCTTCGGAAGTAGATAATCAGAGAATAAAATTGCTATTCAGATTGTGTGTGAATTAAGAGTAAAAAGATTCAGAGGGAGGGCGTGGGGGTCTCTTCTTGGAGGGTCCTCTCCTTGAGATCTGAAACAAGCTCAAAATGCACTCCTCTCATCCTGTTGATCTACTGTTGTCAGCTGGAGGAACCCCTGAGAAGTGAGAGACCTTTCGGAACTGCCTGTCACAGTAATCCTGAGGCACAGATGTGCTGGTTTTGTTCCCTTCTCCTGAACAATGCCTTAGTGTTTCAACGTTTCCATAATTAGCTCAGTGTGCTGGGTGCCCAAGCAAATCCCAAATACAGTAACAAAGTGACTTCTCATCTCTGTTGTTTGAAGAGTAAACATATACTCCTCCTGACAGATGGCGGCTAGTCATCCAAAAGCAGACAGCAAGCACATTCCCCAAAGAACCCCAGGCATGCTCTGCCTCCTTCCTCTGCAGAAGGTGACAGGCGAGACGTGGTAGCCTCTGCCGATGCTGCTGCTAACTGAGGGATGCTGGTCATTAACCTCCTCCAGGCCAGGGAGTTTATGTTGTTCTGTCATGGTCTTTGTCCACTTCTGCTCTAGCCAGATGTCAGATGGACTAGCTGAAATGTCAGCAAGCGCAAACACCGAGGATCCTGTGTAATGTTTCCAGAACCAGAGACCCCACTTTGAATAACTGGCTGAACTGAACTCCTCAGAGACCAGTGTGGAGTTGTGGGCAGAGCGCTGACCTAGCCAGGGCTCTATTATCCAATTGGCCCAGTAGACAGTGTGCCCAGAGCCATTGAAAACCAGGGTCTAAATTTTGCAATTACATTTTTATTTGTATCACTAAAAATCATACCAAAAATCTCTTCTTGAATATGTGTATCTAAAATAAAACAATTCAAAAAGAATTTATCAATTTTCCTCCTGTGTGGCTTCCTATTACCTCTAGGATTAAATGTCAAATCCTCTGTTTGGCACTTAATACTTTTTGCAACCCAACCCCCTCCAACTCTGCCTGCCTACTCCCTTCCTGCTCTCTACAGTCCAGCAGTACTGGCCCATTCAATCAGAGGCCAACTCCCATGCCAGGTGCATACACTCTCCTCACCTAGACCTCCCTGATCTTCACTATTCAGACACTATTGATAAGAACCCAGCCCCCATCCCCAACTGCTAGGGCCCTCTCTTCCCAAACTACCTTGTCTTCAAGGCAGTTGAATACAACTTTTGCATTAAAATATAGAAGAACTTAAAATTTTTGAGGATGAATCAGGACTGAGACTCTCTTTCCACCTTGGCCGTCAATTGATGCATACTTAGTTAGGCAGAGAGATAGATAGGGAAAGAGAGAGGGGTAAGGAGGAGAGGGATAAGGGGAGAGAGAGAGAGAGGAGAGAGATAGAGAGAGGGAGAGAGAGAGAGATTACAGAGAGAATGCATTAAGGGGAACAGGAAGATAGCTCCTATAGAAGGTAGGATTTAAACTGAATTTTGAAGGATGCCCAGGAAACCTATAGGCAGAAGAGGGGTGGGAAAGCATTTCAACAAATGGGGATGGTCAAGGAAAAGACATTCAGTTGGGTAAGAGAATCATGTGTGAGGAATTTCAAGGAGATCCGCTCCCCTGGATCAGAATATAGGGGAAGGAGTGAAACTGGAAAAGGTAAGAAGATTTCTGATAATGAAGGGCTTCAAATACCAAAGAATTTTATGGTTGGTGCTGGATATAAGAGGAAGCAATTGGATTCTACTGAGTTGAGTATGTGTGTGTGTGACATGGTAAGAAGATGGGGTAGAGTCCAGGAATTCAGTCAAAGTCCAGGTCAAAGTTCATTGCAGTTATCTGGGCCCCAGTTGATGAAGGTCACATGAGAACAATGGTTACATTAAGGGAAAAAGAGGGACATAAACTAGAGAAGTTGTGAGGGCTTGGACATATGGGGTGAATTCAAGAGAGGAGTCAGGAGAAGACCAAGGATGAGAACCTGGGTGACCAGAAGGATGCTTGTGCACTGGGAAGCAACAGGAAAGCTTGGGAGAGGGGAAGCTTTTGAGGAAAGATAATGAGTTCTGTTTTGGATGTGTTGAGTTTGAGATGCCTATATACCATCTGGTTTCAGATGTTTCTCATGAAGTGACTGCAGCTCAGGAGAGATACTTAGACTGGGTATAGGTCAGTGAACCATTTGCACAGGGATGATAACTGAATCTATTGGAGTTGATAAGTTTATCAAATCATAACATATAACATATAGAGGAAAGAGAGAAATGGGCTCATGACAGCTGTGGAGGACACTCCATGTCCTTCCAAGAAGATCAAGGAATGGTCAAATAGAAAAAAGGAGAACCAGTGGGCTTGAGGCCCTTCTCAGCTCTAATGTCTGTTAGTGGTAGCTTGAGGTGAGCTCTCCAGAAGAACACCTGGCTTACATTGCCAAGTCCACTTATTCACCCTGATTCCAAGTAGCTCAGAGCTGAAAGGATTGAGAATACTGAGCTCATTTATTCTAATTTGGTGCCTATAGATCTAATTGGCCACACTCTAAAACGCCGTCATGGTTAATTTTCTACTTTAAACAATGTTTTTCTACATAAGATTGACACCCCCCTCCCATTTGTCTTTCCTAACTGGATTATGGGAGTCTATTTTCACACTCTTGCTCTCAAAAATAACATTTTGTATTCCTAAAGTTCCATAACTTCAGAATATCAGAGTCTCTTGTCTAATGATAAAATGGAAAGAAGTTTATACTTAAAGTCATAGGATCCAGGTTGGAATTCTGCCTCTGCTTCTTATGAACTGTAGGATGGTCAGCAAGTCAATTCTCCTCTCTGAGTCTCAATTTTCTCCTTAGGAAAATGAGAGACTTGGTATCAGGAATACCTGAGTTCAGATCCAGCCTCAGACATTTTATTGAAGCGCTGTACGCCTCAGTTTCCCCATCTGTAAAAGGGGAACCATAACAGCACCTCCCTCACAGAATGCTTGTGAGGGCTAAACAAAATAAAATATGCAATAGGTTTTGCGAACTTTAAAGGGCTTAATGTTTACTATTATTATTTACTACTTATTATTACTCACTATTATTTACTTACTATTTTCTATCATCGTTACTATGTATTACTATAAATGTTTACTATAATTAGTAGTAACCATGTGACCCTGAGTAAGCTACTTGACCTTTGCTTATCTGTAAAATGAAAGAATTGGATTCAATGGTCCTTAAGGTCCCTTTTCACCTCTAAATCTATGACCCTATGAACCTATATGTCAAGCATAAATTTCCTCTAGGTCCTCATCAAGTGGTCATGCATCTTCCATTTGAACACTTAAGAAATGGGGAGTCCATTACTCTACAGAGGAAAAAAAGGTCTCATTGTTGAATGTAAACTTCATTTGTTAACAAAATTCTGATAGTCTCTCTTTTAAAAGAATGGAGGGAAGTATGTCTTATTTTTGGTCGGGTACCCTCATTGTCTACCCAGTTTGTGATTCTGTCCCTTCCGAGGACACCTGGATTTTGCTCTGCGCATATTATCAAACTCAAAACAATGTCATTACTTCCATTGTTAACAACACTGTTAATAGCCAATTCAATTGCACCAACATTTCGGCTCTTGCTGCACTGAAGTCCTCCCTGGATTCTCTAAGGCAATGGAGGGTTGGAGAAGGCTGAGCTGCAGTGGAGAGTCTGAGGAGACTGAGCCAGCCCTGATGATGGGCTTATATTGTGCACTGAGAGAGCTGCCCTGACTTAGGGAGGGGACACTCAGTACCCAGGTCTGAATGGGCCAGTCACCAGATCCTGATGGTTTCCAGATAGAGCCATCAGAAGATAGCTGGTGAAGTTCTGGAGATGAGTGGTTGGGCCCATGTCTATGGGCCTCCTGATCACCTAGCAAAGAGAACTGGTGTCTATCTCCGTAAGTAGTGAATTGTCTCCTCCGTGGAGGTCAGAAAGCAGAGGACAGCTTAGAATGCTCTCCCTCTTCCTCTTTGAACCCTGAGTTCCCTGGAAGATCCAGGTCAAACAGCACCTCCTGCATGAGACCTTTCTACAGTAGGGAACCCCTTTTCCCATTATTTGTATTAATTTTTCTGTAACTAATATTCACTTCTCTGTGATCTTATTGTTTTTCTCCACCCCCACCCCAGACTATAAACTCTCTGAGGGCAGGGACTGACTGGTTTTCACTTCTGCCTTTGTTTCTCCAGTGCCTAAGAGAGCACCAAAGAAATTCTTCAAATTAATAAATGTAGGTTGATTAATTGAATGATCTTTTTAAAGAGGGAAGTAAGTACGAACAACTATGTGTGAATTATAGTTATTATGAATTAATTTACAATTGCGTATCACTTTAAGGTGACAAAGTGTTTTCATACACACACTTCAGCTCAATGGCTTCTCTGGGAGAGAATTAGGACAAGGAGGCTTATGCACCGAGCATGATCAATTCAGGATTTATTCGCAGAAGTCTCGGGTTTGAATTTCTGCCCTGCTCTTACTAACAGTGGGATCTCAAGAATATCCCTGCCTCTCTCTGGGCCACAATTTTCCCTTCTGCAAAATGAGGGGTTTGAACTATATTATCTGGGCACAAGATTCAGGAGAGATCCTTTTTATTTTATTTTTTTAAATGTTATTTAATATTTTAATTTTCCCAATTATATGTAAGATAATTTTAACTTTTTTCACATTTTGAGTTCCAAATGATCTCCCTCCCTCCTTCCTCCCCTCCCCCCCAAGAGAGATTTGGGAGGCAAGCAATTGAGAAGGCAAGCAATTTGACATAGGTTATTCATTTCAAACACATTTCCATGTAAGTCATTCTGTGAAAGAAAACAGAAAAAAAAAACCCAAGAAAAATAAAGTAAAGAAAAAGTATCATTGATTTGCATTCAGGCTTTCTCTGGAGATGGACAGCACTTTTCATTGTAAGTCTTGCAGAATTGTCTTGGATCATTGAACTGCTGAGAATAGCTAAATTATTCATAGTAGATCATCATACAATGTTACTGTTATTACGTACAATGTTCTCCTGCTTCTGCTCACTTCACTTTTCATCTGTTCATGTTAAGTCTTTCCAGGTTTTTCTGAGAGTATCCTACTCATCATTTCTTACAGCACAATAGTATTCTATCACAATCATATGCTGCAACTTTCTCTACTCAATGGACATCCCTTCAATTTCCAGTTCTTTGTCATCACAAAAAGAGCTGCTATAGATATTTTGTACATATGGGTCCTTTTCTTTTAGTTTTTTATCGCTTTGGAATACAGACCTAACAGTGTTATTGCTTGGTCAAAGGATTATGCACGGTTTTAAAGTCCTTTGAGCATAATTCCAAGTGACTCTCCACAACGGCTGGATCAGTATACAACTTCACCAATAGTACATTAGTGTTTTAATTTTCCCACATCCTCTTTAGAAGGGATTCAATAGCTGTTTTCAAGTACCTAAAGGGTCATTATTGGAAAAGAGATTAGATTTTTTTCTGCTTGGCACCTGAGGATAGAATTAGAAGCCATGATTATGTGAGGGGACTGGGCTAGAATGTGTGGGACAGCAGAAAGCACCCTGACTCTACAGTCAGAGGACCTGGGTTCCAGTTCAGGCTCTGTCACTTTCTATGGGACCTTGGACAAGTCATAGTCTCTCTGGGTCTTGGGCTTTTCACCTTCTTTTTTTTTTTTTTTTTGGCAATTGAGTTAAGTAACTTGCCCAGGGTGACACAGCTAGTAAATATCTGTGACTAGATTTGAATTCAGGTCCTCTTGACTCCAGGATCAGTGCTCTATCCACTGCTTCATCTTCATTTTTATCTTTGTATTCTCAGTCTTGAGTCCTTTCACATTAATGCATGTGTGAATATAAATGCATGTGTGTGTGTGTGTGTGTGTGTGAGAGTGTGTGTGTGTGTGTGTGTGTGTGTGTGTGTGTGTGTGTGTGTGTGTGTGTAAGATGATCTGAAAGAAGGACCATTTCTCTGTTTAGGAAACTTAATGCAATGTTTTTTCCCTTCTCTCCCCAGGTAACTCTAACAGACTGTGCATTTAAATAGCTACCTAAGTCACCTGGGAGCCTTCTCCCTCAATTAGCTATTCCATTTCTCTGCTCTATTTATCTGGGAGAGCTGGTGAGGTCACTGCCTCACCCCAAAGTGCCCATCCCCCACATTCCCCTGTAACAGGAGTCATTGAAATCTCTGTGGCTTAAATGCCAGAAACACAGGACACAAGGAGGGAGGGGATCAGAATGTCTCTTGGTTGGGTGGCATTTACCTCTTGGTGGGATAAAGGCAGTTCTTACTACGAACCTCTCAAGCCTATCTATCCATTTGTTGGACTCATTTTGGTAGCAGTGTAGAATGAGGTTTGGTCCAACCAGAACAAAGAAGCAGGCACTCTCAGAGTCTTGGTATACCCAGAGCTTAGCTCTGTCCAGGGAACTGCTGCTGATTTCAGCTGTCTTTTGGGAACATGCTGCATCTAAGGCTGGAAATGCTGTGGGCTGTTTGGCTCTCCTCTTTCCATAATTGGACAGGCAGGACAGTTGAACCAGGAGAGAAGCAGCTGTTGTCAATAACTTTCCTGTGGGCATTAGCCTCCCTGTGCGGAGTATGATATCCAAATAGGGAGAGGCCAGGCTTCTAGTCTGGTATTCCCCACACTGACCCTATGTCAATGCATGTCTTCATGGAGCAGTAGAGTTCTGATGAGCTGGTGCTCCTGGGTGGCTTAATCTCGGTGTCTGAGTCTGTTTTCCCCATCCTATGTGTCTCCCCCAAGGGAATGTTTTATTCTGGGCTGGGCTATAAGTCTCCCGAGATTCTGAGCACTGAGAGCGCCATTGGCCACTTAGGAAGCGGCCACTTCCCAACCGTCAACAGGTCGCTCCATTCTTGGGCGCACCCTCTGCGACTCTCCCTATTGTCTCTGCATCCCTGGGTCGGAAGGCACAGCACCCTCCACATTCTGACCTTTAGAATCACTGCTCAGACCTGGTTCCAGCCCTCTCTCTGCTCCTCACCGGGCCCCTTTGGCAGCTTGCCGCCTCGCCGATACACAAAGCAGTCCTGATATAATCTCATAATTGTCCCTTTCTACCATAATGAAAACTGCCAAGAGCAAACGGGTTTCTGAAAATTGGTTTTCTCCGTCCTTTGACGGTGGCAGGCTTGCCGGCATATAATTAATTCAGTGCGGAGTGAAAGCCCAGTCCGGACGCTTGAGTGGGGCTGCTGGAGACTCTAAAAACAACCGTTGGCTGAAAATGTGATTTATCCTCAACGCAGGACCCTGGAGCAGCGCAAGGCGGCAGAGAATAAATGCACACACATCCGGTTATTGTCACAATCGCTCATTTAGCCCTGCTGCTCTTCGCGTTCACTGAAGCAGAAACCACAATTAAGTACCGTAAATGTCACCTTTGGACAAAAGGTCCCCGGATCTGACAGTCGCTGCAGCCTCCCCAGGTTGCCTCCTCCATTACGTAATCTGGGCACTCGAGCGTGCTTAGAAATGATTCTTGGGATGTCCCAGTTTCTTAATGAGACTTCCAGGAACCCGTGGAGTATTAAAAGCCCAGAATAATAACCAAATATTTATATAGTGGCTTCCAGAGGTCAAAGCACATTCTGTGTAGAGTGGGACCCAAAAGTTTTAGCGCTGGTATAAGCTTAAGTTGTTGCTGTTACTATGCCCATTTTAGAGGTGGGAGAACCAAGGCTGAGAGTAAGGTGACTTGGCTAGGGTCACCCAGTCTAGAAGGTGTGTGAGGAAAGATTTGAATTCCAGGTTCAGCTCTTTATCCAGTATTTGCTGGAGAGTATATCCAAGACGCTAAAAAATGTCAGAATTCAAGAATGCAGCTGCTTTCTATATTAGTGCAGATTGCTAGTACCTCCAGGACTTCAATTCATTTTAATTCCACAAGGTATCGTTAAGTGCTTACTATACACCAGGTCCCCAGAATACAAAGGAAAAATAAAGGATTTTTATTGCAAACAATATAATGAAAATAAATATTATTTATCAAGTAGAAAAGTAAATTGTAATAGTGTCAACTCTCCAGAATCTTCCATTTTCATACTGGGAGATTCTTAGTCCCATCCTTGCAGAAACCTCCCCAGAGAGAATTGATTCAGAAGGAGTTACATTCTTCTCCTTTTCACATTTCAGGGTGACTAGGGAAGCCGTGGGGCTGACTGTCTATTATTCCTAGCTTTTGTTAGGAGTCACAACGTTAACTTTTACACATCCTCAGTGATGTCTTTCTTTCTACTTCTCCTGAGCAATCATCACCACTGCCACTGCAATATCCCTATGCTTACCACTCCTCTCTTCATTACCTTTGGGTCACTGGTAATTCTGGTCTTTCTGAAGTCATGGTGTTCAATGATTCATAGCTATGAGACATTTGCAAGGAAAAAAACAGTAATAAAGAGACAGGTTTCTGTGAAAACAAAGCACACAAGATGGTGGACCATTTTTCCAAGTACAATCTGGCTTTGACTCTGGGTCCAGTTGCTTGCCTATCTCTAAATTTTGTTCAAGATATATGCACGGATGAAACAATGTCAGGACTACCCATCTATCCACCTGGGCAGGCTTATGCAATACATCTCCTTCTGGCTCTGCCACTCATCCGGATGGCCTCAAATAACTCACTTAAACTCTCTGGGCTATAGTCTCTTCATCCACAAAAAGGCCAAAGTACACCATCATATGAAGGCAAGGGAGGATTAGAAGGAGAGAATTATGTAGCACATTTTCCAAAATGTAAATTACAATAGAAATGTTTGCTACAATTATCATTCCTCCTAGAATTAGGAGGAGAGTGGCTAGGCAGGGAAGTGGATAGAACATTGGGTCTGGAGTCAGGAAAACTTTTCAAATTCGACCTCAAACACTAACTGTGTGAGCCTGGAAAAGTCACTTAACCCTGTTTGCCTCACCTTCCTCATTTGTAATATGAACTGGAGAAAGAAATGGTAACCATTCCAGTATCTCTGACAAGGAAATCTCAAATGGGCTCACAAAGAGTCAGAGACAACTAAGAAAACAACCGAACAACAAGAATTAAAGAATATTAGGGCACTGGGTTTAGGAGGGACTGTTCCCAGAAATCAATCTTTGTGCCTTTCCTCTGATATGATCTCATTTGCCCCATTTATGCTTTCTACGTACACAGTTGTCTGCACATTGTCTCTCCTATTGGACTGTAAACTCCCTGAGAAGAGAGACCTTTTTTGTGTCCCTAGTGCTTAGAACAGTGGTTGGAACACAGTAGGAGCTTTATAAGTACTAGATGACTTAGTCTGACTGTTAGCAATCCAATGTGTCTTGACTTTAGGAGCTAAGAAATTCTCCTTAGGGAGCTCCAGGTACATCTCTCAGCTGATCTCACAGAAGATTGATTCCACCTGCCCCTTCACCTCCTTTTGTCTGATTTCCTCTTTGGGCCAGAGAGGTCATTCCAAGGGACAATCAAGGTTCCTTTTAACCCCGTCTCTTCTTGTGCACTGGGTTATTGACCTTTATCTTAGATCTAACAGCCTTCCCAACCCTAACATCCTCTGTTCTAAGGCCCCTCCCAGGATGCAGTGGGTGACCTTGGCATCTTTGGTGTCTAACCAAGCTCTAAGTGCTCCACATTTCCTGCTCCAGCTGCCTTCATGGTCATTGGAACAAATTGTTCTCATCTGCCCATTCTACCAGAGCAAGTCTTCACATGCTTGGGGTAGACACCCCCTAACTCATCAAGACCCCTTGGTTACCCTCAACTTGGTTTAACCCATCTGCCGAAACAGTTTACTGGGGTGTGGCTGCTGTGCATGCTGCAGCTTTTTGAAGCCACAGGTGAGAGTTGGGTGGAATAGCTTCAGTTGATAGAGTACTTACTATGTGTCAGACTTTTCAGTCATGTCTAATACTTCATGACCTCATCTGGGTTTTCTTGGCAAAGTTACTGGAGTGGTTTGACATTTCCTTCTCCAGCTCATTTTACAGATGAGGAAACTGAGGCAAATAAGGTTGAATAAATTGTCCAGGATCACACAGCTAATGAGTGTTTGAGGCCATATTTGAACTCAGGTCTTTCTGACTCCAGACCTGGCACCCTATCCACTGCCTCACTCATGCTAAGAGCTATAGATACAAGAAGAGACAAAAGATAATTCCTGTCCTCAGGAAGCTTACAATCAAATGGGATTTTCATCACTATTGTATGTTCTAATGTCTTTTCCAGCTCTCACCCTCCATCTTTGAGAATCTAGATTTCCAAGGCTCTTTCCAATTCTGACAGCCTTGGCTCCTCCCAAGATCCCTGCCATGGAGATTCACAGGTAAACCTGTTATTTGTTGAGAGCTTAATTAATTGTTGGTAAAGTCTAACTGGGATAAGACAGGTTTCCTCTGACTGACAATTCTACAGTAATTGCATGTTTGTTTCTCTTGGTTCTCAGGGGCTGTTGAGGGAAGGAAGAGGTGGGAGGGAAGGAAGAGGGGTGCCTGACTCGGATGTGACCTCCTGAGCCCTAAGGTTCTGCCCATGACTTGGTCCAGTTTCTGTTCCCCTGCCCCTTCTCAGGCTATGGGGGCTGTTGTTCATGCAGAATGTCATCTTGGATTCAAAACAAATTATAGTGCTTGGAAGGCCCCATTGATGTTGGGAAGGGCTTGGGCTCCCTCTCCCTCATGGCTCTTCCTGGCTCCAGGGCCTGTGCAATCTGAGAAAGTGAGACAAATAGCCAGACTAGGCTTCCCAAAGCTATCCCTGGTCTCTACTTCTCTGCCCAAAAGCTATCAATGGTTCCCAACTCTATGTTCTAAGATTCTTCCCAGCCCTGACATCCCCTGTTCTCAGGGCCCTCCCAGCTGACATCCCTTGTTCTAAGGCCCTCCCAGCTCTGATGTTCTATGACTTCAATCTCTTCCCTCACTCCCACAACCACCTTCTTTTGGGCTCCCCAGTCCTTGGATCTTGCCTCTCCTTCCAGTTCACAGTCAGAGAAACTTGGAGAGGATGATCAGCTGGTTCTGTGGATTCTGGGACTTGGCCCATATTCTGCCAGTAATGACACCCATGTCTTCTGACAAATGGCTTGGAAATGAAGGAACCAAGTTGGGTATTTGAGAAAAGGTGAACCTGGGAAATTCCCCAAGGGAGCAGATGGAGCAGCCCCATAGGCTAAGCTGGGTCCTGCTTTGGGAGGGCAACTAGGCTAGGAAGAGGCCTGGAGTGTGGGTCACATAAAGACCAGTGGGAGAAACCAGGTGGGATGTCCAACCTGAAAAAGCAAAGACTTGGATCCGGAGGGAGGGGCAGATAGGAGACCTCTCTTCAAGTCTTTGAATGACAAATCAGGTTTGGTCAGTGGTACCTCAGAGAGCCCCAGGAGTGTTGGGTAATGGAGATACAGACCCCGTTAGAGCATGAGCTCCTTTGGAGCCCCTTTTCCATTTGTATCCCCAGAACTTGGCACATAGTAAGCACTTAATAAAAGCTTTCCCCCTCACTCATTGTATACTTGCAATGTCCTCCAGGAGGGTGTAGGCTCCCAGGAGGGAGGCATCATTTCATTCTTTGCCTTTGTTTTTTTATTCCCAGTCCCATGCATAACACCACATGCACAGAAGTATTATTTAGTAAATGTTTGTTGACTGGCCAAAGGGATTCTTTTTCATTTTTGTCACACAGGAGACACTAAATCAATGCTTATTAACTCGGAGTCTTACTATGAGTGCAGCAATAGATAGAAAGGAATGGATGAGACAGATATCATAGTAGCAGAATTGACAAGACTAGCAAATGATTGGACAGTGGGAGTGAGGGTGTTCAGTGAAGAGAAAAAAATGGAGGATGGTTCCCACGTGGCAAATCCGAGATCTTGGAGGAAGATGGTGTTCTTTGCATAAATAGGGATGTTTGGAAGGATGGAGGGTTTCAGGGTGGGTATAGTGACTTCCTTTTTGGAAGATGTCTATCCAAAGTGGGGGTGTTAATCAGGCAGGTAATAATGTAGGATGACATTCAATTCCAGAGAGGGGCCAGTGGGGCTTTTGAGCAAGAGGATAGCTTGATTAGGCTTGTGCTTTAGGAAGATGGGTATGAATCTGACCATGTGTACAAGATAGATTAGAGGAGGAGAGATGAGTCAGGGAGATCAATTAGGAGGCCCTTGCAAGAGAAGGAGGGTTAGTAAAGAGGGAAGAACAGCTGTGAGAGATGCTGAGGAGGCTAAAGGAGAGAGAGAGAGAGGTGCTGAAGAGGACTGAGGTTCTGACCTTGAGTGCCTGGGAGGAGAGGGGTGGCCCAAACCAAACAGGGCAGCCACAGGGTTTGGGGGAGGTTGTGGACTACTCCTGTGCCCATGGAAGGGTTAGAGAGATTCTGCTCCTCCCAGAAATGGAAATGCTAAGCAAGAGCCCTTGTTATACACGGCTCCTTATCAGCAAGGAGCCCAGTCAGCCTGATGAGTCAGAAGGGGAGATAATTTGATTCCTCATCAGAATTCTGACTCAGGCAGCCCTACCCTCCCAAGTCCAGGCAAACAGATGAAAATGGACACTGTTTTCATCTTGGTGTCCACATCATTCCAGATAGATAGGGGATTGGCGATGGAGCTAAAGAAGTGTAGGTTTTCTGACAGAGCTTTTCTATTTTTGCCTGGAGGTGTTATGTGTTGGAAAGAGGGGCCAGGTGTGAAGAAAATAGTATGAGATATGAAGTATAGGAAGGGAAGGGAAAGGAAAGGAAGGAATGTAATGAAATAGAATGGGAAAGAAAGGAAAGGAGAGGAGAAGAAAGGGGAGGACAGGACAGGACAGCATAGGACAGGTCAGGAAAAGAAAAGCAAGAAAAGGAAAGGAAAGGAGAGGAGAGGAAAGGAAGACCTCAAATGGATATCAGTCTTGTAACCCTGAGCATGTCATTTCTCCCTCTCTGAGTCTCAGTTCTCTCATCTGCAAAATGGTAATAATGCATCCCCTTACAGGGTCATTATCACCCCATCACCTAGCAGTTATTACGGATCTACTGTGTTCCAGGCACCGTATTAGGAGCTAGGGATACAAAAGGAAAAAGGAAAAAATTCTTGTCCTCATTAAGCCTACATCACATTGGAGGAGACAGCATGGACATACATAGGCTGTGCAAAATAAATTCAAGATGATAAGACAGCATTAGCAGCTGGACTTGTTCAACCTCATGAAACGGACCCATTGCTCACATTGCCATTGCCTTTGACAGTTAATGAAATGCTTTCCCGGTTATTATCTTAGTCCATCCTTACTGCAGACCCATGAGGCAGGCACCTCCATGGTACCCAGGGGGAACCTCAAGGTCAGAGAAGGGAGGTAACTTACCCAAGGTGACAGAATACATTTAGTGGTAGATCAAGGATCTATACCCAGGCTGCTTGTGTCCAAGTTCAAGGTTCTTTGTGGCTTCTGGTTGGCTCAGCTGATCAAATTCCCACAGGAAAGGTGTCAAGAGCACAGGTTCTGTCTTCATATAGAACTCTATCCTTTGGTCATCCGTCAGCCTCACTGTCCAAATCCAGGGTGTACTTCCAATAGAACTCAACAAGGGATTGTGGATCCCAATCAATCCCTGCTACAGGGAAACCAATCCCAGTAACCCCATGGAATAACCCCAGGGCTGGCAGCCTGTAAGACAATGTCCTGAGTTTCATGGACTAATGGGAGACGACGACTGACCCATAAACGTTCAAGAATGCTTTTAATAGATGTCATCACACTGAATACTCATTGTCTCCAGGCTACATGAATTGGAAAGGTTTTTAAATATAGGAACCTTGCAGAAGAGATCAAAATCGTGTGGCAATAAACTAGGATGCATGTCCCAGACACATAGAGAAATGCATGAATGTCATTACTCAAGACAGGATTTGTTGCTTTCAGTCAGACTACAAAAGATGGGCTGACATCCTAATACTTATTCAATTGCAAAAAGCTATCATTTTGTCATAGTCTGTAGAATATCAGACATTAAAGAAAACCAAAAGACGAAGACAGACTGATCCCAGGACTTTTTCTATCTGATGCCCATTGAATATAGGACAAGAAGGGCAGAGGCTATTAAGGACAACAACTCATATTTACTTCCCCACTATCCTTTGCAGTGGGAACCTGGT
This sequence comes from Potorous gilbertii, assembly GCA_028658325.1. Taxonomy (NCBI): domain Eukaryota; kingdom Metazoa; phylum Chordata; class Mammalia; order Diprotodontia; family Potoroidae; genus Potorous; species Potorous gilbertii. The sequence continues at coordinate 242,213,436 of CM053770.1, read as the reverse complement.
ATTTCCCATCCACCACTAAGAAGATATAAAAATATCTGCTTCCCTTTTCTCCCTTTCTCTTACTCTCTTTCCCTTCCTCCCTCCCTCCCTCCCTTCCTTCCTTCCTTCCTTCCTTCCTTCCTTCCTTCCTTCCTTCCTTCATTTCCTCCTTGCTTTTCTTCCCTCCTCATGCATCTTCCTTTCTTTCCTCACTGAATTCCATCTTCATTTTGCTTCCTTGATCTGATTCAGTCTTCTAGTTTCTGTGATGCTATTTCTCATTTCTTCTTTCATTCTCTCCTTTCTACATTTCTCTCATTCTCCCTGAATGTTTCTCATATGTTAATAATGGTTCTAGGGAGAGCTTATTCTCCAGCAATTGAACTTCCTCAGGCCATCAGGAATCTCAGCTGGGCTCCCATCCTAGCATCTGAGAAAGAGTCTAGGTCTAAAAATAAGCTTGTTTAAGCAGCTTGGTAGCAGCTGGGGGAGCTTCCTGGAGCCCCAAGAAGGTCTGAACCTCCCTCAGTACAGGCCAGAGTTCTGTTACCCTGTTAATCCACTTGCCCCCATGTAGGAATTTTGGGAGGCCAAGGCAGCTGGTGCCCAAGGGACAGAAGTGACAGGTGGTTTCCTGGAATAGATCATTGGGCCATTGCTAACATAAGACACAAACAAGGACATACATGTGCACAGATACTTGTGCGCTCTCATTGGGGATACTCCTGGGGCAGTGGCCAAGGAGAGATGCTCTCCAGCAAAGCGGCAAATTCTTTCCCAAACCATTTTCTTACCTGTGCTTCCTTGGTGTCACTCGAGCGATCCCAGGAATTTTTGAGGAGCCACTGAGGAAGCCTGTTGTTCTGTTTCCCATCCCCAGATTGTAACATTCTGGCCTTGCCCGTTGACACTGCCAATGAACAAAAGAATTGAGTGTTTTCTCTGCAAGAGGGAAGCTGGACGACTCCCACATGGGATGAAGTTCAACTCAAATTCAATCAATTCAACAAGTATCTATTAGGCATCTCTCGTATGCAAGTCCCTATGCTGAAATTGGAGCTGGGAGACCCATCTCTGCCACTTACATGTTGTGGGACCCAATGTAATCTCTCTAGGTCTCCCTATCTATTTCTTTCTGTGGAAAATGAGGAGAGAATAAAATCAAATCAAAAGGGAGGTTTGGCAGCTAGCTACCACAGCCCTGTCCAGATCTATCATGTTGCCTTGGTGCTGGAGCCCAGGGCAGCATTCAGACTTGAAATCCATCATGGAGGGCCTTACTGATGATTCATTTGTTATCTGAGTCTCCCAGAATGAGGCCTTGATGGGCCACTAAGTGCCCCCTCCATGCCTAGAGTCCTTGGAACCTTTCTTCAAGGAGAGCAGAGTATGCAAGGAGAATTAGGGAACACAGAGTTGGGGAGGGGCTTTAAGGTCTAGAGAGATTTCCCCCAGACAGCCCCGAGAGGTAGCCTGGTATCAGAGCAAGGGTCCTGGACTTGGAGGCCTAGATCTGAGTTTCTAGCTGTGTAACCTTGGAGAAGTCACTTCATCTTCTTTGGTCTCCATTCTCTTCTCTGTAAAGTCAGGCTTTGCATACCTGACCTCTCACGGGCATATGGTGAGTGAGGTGCTGTATAGAGCTGAAGGCTCTATAGAAACACAAGTTAGAAGAAGAAAGCATGACTTTTAGCCACAATGACTAATTGCTACCCTTCTGAAAGAACATGATTGCTAGTAGTATTGTCACTAATTACTGCTGATGTTGACAAAAAGAGTCGTTGTCAGAGGCAGTCAGGAAGGCCTCTGACATATTCTTGCTGTGAGTCTCTGAGCAGGCCACCTAACTCAGCGCCTTCCAAAGACTGTAATTTGAACAGCAGGTACAATTCTGCACTAGAGAAGGAAATTTCCACCCTGGGAATTCTGTACCAAGATGAAGTCACAGATCCCATCCAAAACAAAAACAAATCCCCTTTCATGGATGAGGGAAACCGGTACACATGTAGTTCCTGCTGCCCTTTGGGGGCCACAGCAGAAGGGAAATACATAGGGAAGGACAGATCCCCAAAAGATCCACATTTTATTGATTTGTTTGCTTGTTAACTGATGTCTCTTTTTTTTTACACCATGGTTATATCCTGATATACACTGCCATTGAATCGCCCACCCTTTGTAACAGAAAAATAATACAGCAAAATCTAGGTCTTTTGCTTCCATTTCTATATTAATATTAAGCTTCCTGAAGTCAGGGATTGCTTCCTTCTTTGCCTTTCTATTCCCCAAACCCAGCATAACTGCTGGCATACAGTAGATGCATAAGAAATATTTGTCGTTTGATTGTTTGACAGATGCATAGATGGATAAATGCCGCGACTATCCCTGCTGTGCACTCTGCAAAACCTCTGCAAACTTGAACTGCAAAAAATGTAAGCTAGAAAGTGTTTTGTAAATGGTAAAGCTTGTTAAAAACCATGACCCACTTTGTAACTGTAGAGGGCTTTGTAGTGCCTTGCCCATGACTCTCTTTGGTAGCATATACACAGCTTTACTGTAGCTTGGGAAACTCCAGAGGGTTGAGACCTTGTACTGGTTCTCTGCCCAGGGGGAATCATTCAGAAAAACTCTAGCTCAGTGGGACTTCCCTGGGCTAGGGGCTAAGAGTGCTTTGGGTAGCCTTCGATGTGGGCTAGCAAATCTCTGTAGAGAACTACTCAAATTACTCTCTTAAGCTACCATATCTTGCCTCAGGCAGGTGGTGAAGGGATGGTTTCCACCCCCTGGGCCTTCCCTCCCCCCAACTCAAAGCCCATCGGATTCATGGGTAGAAGAGAGGTCAAAAATGACCTTTCTAACCCTCATTACAGAGAAGAGGAAATCCAGGTTCAGAGAGGTTAAGTAACTTATTGGAGGTCACACAGGGAAGCAGCATCAGGATCTGAACCCAGAATCCTGAACCCTAAATCTGACATGAGCTGGAAAGCATTTTAGAGACTGTCCCATCCAACCTTTCTCTCTCGGTGCAAGAGGCCCTTCTGCCACATCTCTAGAAGGTCATTCAGCCATTACTCATACACCTGCAGTGTTGGGGGTAGCGTGGGAGAGTTCCCTACCTCATCAGGCACGGAAGACCTCTCTAATCATTATAAGGTACTTCCTTCTGTTGCCCTGAAAGCTACCTCTCTGTGCCTCCCATGGAAGTTCTGCCCTCCGGGTCCAGGTAGAACAAGACTAATTCCTCTTCACAGTGACAGTCTTTCAAACACTTGAATCTCAAAGCTAGAACTAAGGTGGGAACATCCAGGGCTTTGTCCCAGGGCACTGACAGCACTTCCAGTCTCTCAGGCATGTAGAAACAACAGAGGCTAACATCTCCTTGGCAAGAATAATTGGTTAAAACAGGAAACCAGCAGCACTGTTATGGCAAACATGCTAGAGAGGTAGAGATTCCCTAGAGGTGAGGTTCTGAAGAGACTCCTCTTTGCTGATGATGTCAAGCCCTGCAATGTTACAGAGACTCCTCAGTGAGACTTGTGGCCACTCTCACTATCCACACAGAAAATACCAAGTGGATGACAAATGCCTTTCACACAGGCTGTTTTGGTTTGACCTTCCTTCTCAAAGAGGTCCATGACATCAGGGAGGTGATGTCATGACTTACAAATGAATTGAATTGAAGTGAGGGAGGGCTGTGTAAGGTCACCAGTTTCACTCTCTCTTCTGGAGTCATCTAATTCCAGTGGCCTGATATGGATCAAGATGTCTGGAACATTGCACAGGCTATGTACAGGTGAAGACTTCTCCATCAGTCCATGTAGCTCAGGTGGAGCTGATGACATGCAATATCAAAAACTGGACAGGAAAAGGAGAGTAGGTTGAATTGCCTCTGGGAAATTCAACAATATTTTCAATGAAGCCCAGCTGCATGCACACGTGCAAGTACACACACACATATACACACACATTGATCACCATCAACAACAATATTCTAATGAATGGCAGTTTGGTATAGTGGAGAGGGAGCTATCCTTAGAGACAGGAAGACCTGGCTGCAGTTTCCATCCCTGACAAATACTGACTGTGTGACTCTAATAAATCACCTTGCATACCAGATTCCTCATCTGCAAAACTGGTATAATAATACTTGTGTAGTATACTGTATTTAGAGGCTGGAACATTAAGGTTCAATGCCTGTCTCTGACCTCTATTGGACGTATGAAGTAATAACTTCTTAGAGCCTCAGGAAATACTTCAAAACATGACTTTGCAGAGCAGGAAGTTTCCCCAGTGGGACTTCCCTATGTTAATGAAATCATAGGTCTGAGCCAACCTTTTTAGGATACTACATACCTATGAATTTTGTAACATCTAAATGATAGAACTATTATCAATCAAATTAATTCATGTTTATGTGAATATTTATGGCTTTCAACATGCTTTATTCATATTAGTTCATTTGATCAAAATTCTGGTAACCCAGTGGCTGATGGAATGGCTGATGGTGGGCTAAAGTAGGCCATGGCTGACAACATTTGGTACGTGGTGTGAGGTCTTAATCTAAACCTAGTTTCTGCCAGGCTGCTGTGCAGTTTTCCTAGTATTTTTTGTCAAATAGAGAATCTTTTCCTCAGTAACTAGAGTCTTTGAGTTTATAAAAAATATATGTTATGGTCTGCTTTTATATATTGTGTACCTAGTCTCTTCTATTAATTGACCACCCTTTTTTTTTAACCAATACCAATTGGTTTAATGATAATTGTTTCATAGGAAGCTTGAGAGCTGATCCTTCCTTTCCACTCTTTTTTTCCTTATTACCTTTGAGGTTCCTGATATGGCATTACAACCAATGATGGCTTTCACATAATAAATGACATAAGAAACATCATTAAATATAGATATGAACCGAAAAAGAGAGGATGATGATGGTGGTAATGGTGATGATGATTTTGAAACTAAAATTTATATGGTGTTTTAAGGTTTCCAAAGCACTTTACATATATTATTTCATTTTATATTTATAACCACTATAGGAGGTAGGTTCTAGTATAACATTCAATTTATAAAAGAGGAAACTGAGGCAGACAGTGGTTAAGTGACTTGCCCAGGGACACACAGTTGTAAGTGTCTGAGACTGGATTTGAATTCTGACCTTCTTTGCCTCCAGACCCACTGTTCTATCCACTATGCCAGACCCCCAGGGATAGCAGATGGACAGCACCCTGAAGACCATGGCTTCTTTAAAGACTCAAGGGACAGCCTCCAGAACATGGTGAGTTGAGTGGTTGGGAGGGGCTGAATGGAGGATTTATAGTATAGTTGACACAGAAGCATAGGTACTAGAAGGCATGGGGAGCCTGGCACCTGCACCAGTCAAACAAGGACCCTCAAAGTGACTCTGGGGCTGACTTAGAAGAGGTGACTCATGAGGACAGCATCTCAGAGATGATGCCATGTGAATCAGAGCAAGGGCCTGTGCTGGTGGTATTTTTCCCTCTGATGCATTAAACATGACATTATGTATGTATCAAAAATGCTTATTATGTGCAGCAATTTTTTAGGATAAAAATAGGCTAAATTTCCTCTATTTTGCTCCAAAATGTCTCCAGACTCCCTTTGCACCCTCAGAATCTTCTGAGCAGCATCTGGGGCTCTCTCAGGGAATTTCAAAAGTGTTCTGTGACCAGGTTATTCTGGGATGTGCTGACCTATAGAATAAAATCTAAGCTTCTGATTTTGGCCTTAAAGGCCCTCAGCAATCTGGTTCCAAACTACCTTTATGACTTTATCTCCCACTACTCTTATGCACTTATCCAACTGGATTCTCAGTATTCCAATCCAGCACGACCCACACTTGCCCACCTCCATGCTTTTGTTTCAGCTTTTTTCTCCACCTAGAATGATCTCACATCTAAGTTTTCCAATCAAAAATTTGTCCATCCTTCAAGAAACACCTCAAACACCCACTCCTACAGGTAAATTTTCTATAGTCTATCCTGTTCTTCCCCAAGCTGGAAATTATCTTTCCCTCCTCCATATTCATTTTCAGAGGCAATGTGGTGCCATAGGTAGAGCCTTGAATAGACTTGAAGTCAGGAATATCTGAGTTCACATCCCACCCCAAACACTTATTTGTTATGTGACCCTGAGCCAGTCACTTAATCTCTCTCTGCCTCAGTTGCCTCATCTGTAAAATGAAGAGATTGGACTCAATGGATTCTGAAGTTCCTTCTAGTTGAAACACTACTATCCTCTGGCTTTCCTTATGTCACTCTGCAAATTCTTTAATCACTCTTTGAGTACTCTGAATTAGCCTTGTCTCCTCATTAAGACCTTCAGTTCCATGAAAACAGTGATTGCATCTCTCCTTTCTCTTGTATCTGACACATCCATACTCATTGAATTAATCAATTAATTGAGTGAATCAATTAATCCATCAATGTAAGCCATTTCTCCTTGAGCATTTTAATCTGTGCCTATTATGAGTCTCAAATTTGCATTAAATGACACAGGATAGGGACCCAGGCAGCAAGAGAATTCTGTAGTCAGTGGCCAACACGTCTCTGGAGGCAGTACTATGGGTGATATGCTGATGCTTGGAGCTGTCCTTAGTGCTGACCACTAGTTGGTGACTATTCCTTAAGTTCCTTGAATGTAGAGGCTATTTGGCCATTTCCTTCTTTTTCTTGGGAATGGATGTATCCCTAGCACAGTGCCTGGCACCCAGTAGGTACTGTTAATAATAATAATACCATATCATATATAATAATATAATATATTAATAATGAAAATAATAAATGGTTATTGGTTGATCACCCCAGTGCCTAGCGCAGTGCCTTGTACATAGTAAGTACCTAATGAATACTTATTGGGATTGGATTGGGTTGTGTGTGATCTGCCAAAGAGGGGGTTGGATTGAATGTTACTCAGATACTTCTAAGTCTAATTTTGTGAATCTATGATTCTTTGCCCTCTCTGGGTCTTGATTTTCCCATCTAGAATCATAATGTCATAGATTTGGGGCCAGAAGGGAGCCTAGAGGTCATCTCTAGTTCAATCTTTCCATTGTGGAGATTGAGTCCCAGAGAGGGGGAGGGATTTACCTGAGGTTACAAGGTAGAAAGGGGAAGTGTCAGGATGTGAACATAGTCCTCTAACTAAAAGCCATTGCCACTGTAAAAGAGGATGTTAGAGTGATTTCTAAGTTTTTTGTAAGTTTACATCTTGTGTCAGACAATGATCTCTCTAAAGGCCATTCCCACCAAATCCCTTATGATCTCATTCTGTTTCCTAATTTGACTCTGTATCTCTCCAGAGGCACATGACACTTAGCAAAGGGAGAGGCCCTTCAGAGGGTCCATTCTCTCCCAGATGCCTTTGCTAGATGGACCAGCCTGACCCTCCCGGATACTCACCCCCATGCTGGGAGCCCATTAGGCTCCAACCTTGAATTCAAAATTCCAGGAGGGCTCCAGCTCTCAATCTTTGAATCATAATGGCACCGATCTTTAATAATTCATCTCAGCCCACATGCCCTACACAGGGATCGAGAGGCGGGTGAGAATGACTGTAAGTGAAGCCAAGAGGGAGAGAACAGTCTTGTGTGATTTAAAGGTCAGCTCCAAACACTCCCGTTCACAGCAATTTGCAAAATAAAGACTACTTCACTCTCACGCCCAAGAAGCACAGTCCCCAAAAGAAATGAGTTATTTTTTCAATTTAAATATCATTGTACTCTCTGGTAGTTGCCTCCCCAACTTCACTCCCCAGGCTACACACTGAGTGCTTTTAAACAAGGAATCTTTGCTAAAGCTTGGACAACACTTCTCTCCCTCATCCAAGGCTGAGGGACTGGGGCAAGGAAGGGCCTCAGCTTCCCCTTTGGTAACATGAGTCTAACAATTCCTGTCTTTACTTCCTCATGGGTCTATAGTGACCCTCACATGAGGCAAAGAAGATTCATCAAGTGCTGTGGAAACCTTAACCTATGACATAAATGCCAGAACAATTTTTTTGTATAGAGACATGTTGTTTTCAGAATGAACTAAGCTCCTTGAAGGAAGACAATTCCAATTTTATCTTTGTGTCTCCAGTGCCCAGAAAGGTGCCTGGCCTTCAGAAGACATTTAATAAATTGTGTGGATGGATTTGTAGCCTCAGCACCTCACATTTATTAGACTGAGAGATCCTTGAGGGCCAGGACTGTTTTTCTTGTCCTTATATCTGTTTTTCTTGTATGCATCTTAAAAGCCACCCCATAATGGTTGGGAGCCTTCTGTGATGTGGTGGGAAGATGATTGAACTGGTAAGTTCAGTACTAGCTTAGACCTTCCAGCTGACTCTCTGTGTGACCCCAAGTGAATCATGTGGCTTCTCCAGGGCTTTATTTTCTATAAAATGAAGGGTTTGGAATCAAGGATCTTTAAAGTCCCTCCCTGCTCTAGTTCTATATGTAATTCAGTTTTCTGAGAGCCTAGTTTTCTTTAAACTTTCAACTTTAAACACTTTCAAGGTTTATTATCCTTCTAAAACCAATTTCACATTTCTTAATAATAATCCATTTCCTGCATGATTCTGTCTGTTATTAACCTTAGAGGGAAAAAGGAATATCTTGTTCATGGATAAAGAATGGATGGTAGACAATTAAAGTTTGTTTGATCTCCTCTCTAGTGAGTTAGGGCTCTCAAAGCCATCAGGGAAGCTACTTTAGACTCACTGGAGCTTTTCAAATTCATGCCATGGACAGAATCAAGAGCTCAAGAAGCAAGGGAATGAGGTCTGGCAGGTGGAGTGGGCAAAATAGCCAAAGACTAGCTTCCACAAAGCAATTCATGTGAACCACCAATTGGGGAGTTTGGACTTTCTTAAGAATGGGAAGGTCATATTTGAACAGCCCCATTACTACCTACCATCATCATCATCATCTTTAGACTCTTCTATGATCTCTCCTCACTGGACCACTCACCCTGACCAGTCTTATGTGACTTTCTCCCACTTCTATATCCTCTCTCTGTGACCATATACTCTAAGGTCCCTCCAAGTTCTAACATTCTAGGTTCTACAAAGCACTATGCTGATGCATCACTGGGACACCATAACAATAGCTAGGCTTCATTTAGGACTTTGGTTTTACATATATTATTTTACTCAATCTTCACAACTACCCAGTGAGGGCAAGTGTTGTTAGTATCATTATCTGTATCATTTTACAGATGAAGAAACTGAGACTGAGATGTTAAGTTAAATAAGACAAAGCATGTCATGTCCTGGGGTCTGATCTCCTGAATGGTGAATCTCTGGTTGGGATCTCCATTCATGAGAGGACGTAGCCATGATCATCACCCTCCCAACTCAATTCTCTCTCTGAACTGTCTTCCTAGACATCCTTCTCCCAGCCCTGATTTGGAAATCCCCTCTATTAGAAAGTAAGCTTCTTAGGAGTAGAGGCCATCTTGTTTTCATGTATTTCTAACCCTATGCTTAGCACAGTGCCTGCCACATAGTATTTGATAAATCTTTCTTTCTTTCTTTCTTCCTTCCTTCCTTCCTTCTTTTCCTTCTTTGCATCTGAATATCAATCTCCCTTCATCTATATACCTCTTGATCCATTCATCCATCCACCTGTCTCTCTCCATCTCTATCTAGCTTTCTTTAGATATGAGCTGGAAGGCTCTAAATCTAGAGGCTAATTAGAAACCAATACTCTCAGTGTAAAGATGAACAAAAGTGAGGCACAGAAACGGTAAGTTGTTTACTCAGGATCACACAGTTAGTAATTTCCTGAAGCAAGATTGCAACTCTTGTCTTTATGACTCCAAATCCAGGGCTCTATCCATTCTTCCAACTAGCATCCAGGTAAAGACAGCACTGGATCCCTGAAAGCTATGTCCTTGTTAGTGTGCAAGTTCTAGGAGGTTTCTATCATGGTAGAAAGACTTGGAGTACAGTGTACTCAACAAACTAAGTCTGCTTTTGGAAACCCAGCTGAGCTAAGCAGGAAGAAACTGAGGCCATTTCCAGTAGAAGGACCAAGACGAGGAGAAGGCAGGCAACATGTCTGGGATCAACAGGTGAAAATGAATCAACAGGTGAAATTTAGGTCCAGAGGGACCTGGGAGCGGGTGTTGGCATGCTTTGAGGAGTGTTGAGCTTAAATAATGTCTGTTGATATACTTGGTTAACTCAGATTCTGGGTCCAAAGACAGGTGATTGAGGAGTAGATGTGGAGAGGAAGGCCAGGCCAACTCTCTGTTGGCAGCTGCTCACACTGGCACCTCCTGAGTGTGATGGCCTCCTTTTAGGTTGGATGGTGAATTTCTAAGGCTCCTGCACCCACCAGCTCCACCATCCCTTGTTTGAAAGCCCTTCCCAGCCCTGACATTCCCTGATCTAAACTCTCTTCCAGCCCTGACATCCCCTGATCTAAACTCTCTCCCAGCCCTGACATCCCCTGTTCAGGCCTCTCCCGCCCCTGATGTTCCTTGTTTTGACATCCCTCTCAGTTGCTAGCCCTAGCAGTCATTCTTAGTCCTCGAAGAGCAAGATAAAATGCCTGTGCTATTGCCAGGAACTGAGTTCATCATCTTCACAGAGAAAGGTGTTCTCTTCCTTGCCTTTCCCCTCCCCTGCTGCTGCCGGAGCTCTGGAGTCCTGATTGGCGTCACAACACCCCGCCCCACCCCAAGCCCTTTCCCCAGAGACACCATCATTTTTAATTCTCTCCATCAACATGCAGATGTGAGCCATTGATTTGATTAATGCAAATTTTCCTCATTTCTCTTGTCAAAAGAGAATAAGGAGCTGGAGAATAGTTATAATCAGGCCTGGAAAAAGTCTGACGGCATTAGCGAAAAGCGTTAGCCTTCGCTGCTGTCAGGGAATTCAAGGGAAAAGACCGAATTTGGTGGATTCGCCTTTTGAACACTTCATTTTTCAACACAAACATTTTTCAACAAATGGTAGGTGGGCATCTAGCTTACAGAGAAATGGTTTTCCTCAATAGGGCTCTGTCCTTCCCCGAAAATCAGAATCTTGAATACAATAATTGAGTACAATTTCCTGTAAAGCTCAGATGCTGAACAGGTCTTGTGCTGTTGCGTTCTCTGTCCCCAAGGGTTCGTGGAATCCTCCCAAAGTCTTTGAGAGGAGGCAGGACAACTAGAGATCAATCCAATGGGCAAAGTAATTATTCCTATGATTGTCAGCCAGAGAAAGGAACTGGGAGTGCTCAGCTTAGAGAAGAGAAGATTAAAGGAGGACATGACAGGGTGAGGAAACTGAGGCAAACAAAATGTGTCAAAAACAAAGTTAATATATACTTTACAAAAAACTTATAAAAAAGACAGAAAAAAAGCAATTTGTAAATTGCCCAAGATCATATAGCTAAAAAGTGTCTGAGTTGGAATTTGAGTTCATGAATGTGAATCTTTCCGATTCTGAGCCCAAGTGCTCTAGTCACTGAACTACCTAGCTGCCCCCTTGCATTTTGTATAATTATAATTTCAAATCCATGCAGCCATTTCCTGGAATCCATTATCTAACTGTTCTAACTGGGACCTAGATGGACCATAGCTCCATGCCCAGCTTAAGGCTTGGATGGTAGAAGTGACCTAGCTAAGTAAAAGAAGAATTTGTCATATGCCTGGCTTAACCACCTGTAGACCAGATGGGGGAAAAATGTTCTGTATTCTGTTCCCTCAGAAGTCCTGGTTTCAGCTACAAAATGATTGAAATAAAGGGTATTCTCCCCACACATACACACATGCTTCATGATCCCTGAGAGAAAAAAAATAAAAGAGAAAAATCCAATACGTATATAGAAAAGTGGCTATCACCAGTTACACCTACTGTTTAGGGAGCAAGAACCATTTATAGAAAACAGTTTCCCTCTGAGAAAAAATCTATTAAAAAGCAGACTTTAAGATCATCTCTGGAATTAGACATTCCAAGGAAGTATGGGCTCCAAAATCTAGGTCACAAAAGAAAGATTTTGATATTTCAATAAAAAAAAAGATTAATGTGACCTTAGACTGAATGAGACAAAATGTCACAGACTAGAGAGTTGATTATCAATCAGCAAGCATTTGTTAAATGTCTAGGACAGAAGTGGGAAATTTGTGGCATCTAGGTTCTTAAGTGTAGCCCTTTAGAGGGTGTTTGGATTCAGTCAAAGGACACACTTGAGGAACTAGAGAGCAACATGTGGCTTCAAGGCTGCAGGTTCCCCATCCCTAAAACTCTAGGGTGTGCAGAGCCATGGGCAAAACTGAAAAGGGGAGCAATTCCCCCCCAAAGGTGATTACAGAGAGCAGAACTTGCCTCTCCATTCAAACTCATCGAGATCAAGTTGCTGGTGCATGGGATCCTCCCTCAGAAGCCTTTCTTCCCTGTGACCTTAGCAGACCAGTAACAGTGACAGACTCTCCTAAGTGCCCACCAGGTACCACCTCAATCCAAGCACATGCTCAGAAAGGTGGGGTACTCACTGGCCAGTGCCCTTGTCTACACCTGAGCTCTCTTGACTCCAGTGGACACCCACTGAGAGAAGGAGCCAGGTTAATTATGGGCCTTGTAGAGACATGGAGTCAGTGCTGAAGTCAATGTCCAAACCTTCCCCTTCTCCCAACATCGCCATTTCCAGGGATCCCCAAAGAGTCTGAGCTGACTTTTTTTTCTGAATGAAATAAAGGATGCTAATTAAATCAAACTGAGGAGAAAAGGAAGATTAACCTATAAGATTATTGAGGGGAGAGAGAGACAGAGACACAGAGATAGACAGAATTTGGATTCAAATTCCCTCTGTCACTAATTCAGGGTGGAATTGGGGGCAAGTAATTTCCTTTCTTGCCTCCAGAGTACATGTTTCTAAAATAGAAATCACAACAGCATGTCTGAAGTGGCAGAGCAGATGCTTAGGTGTGGATCCCGGCTTGAAGCTGACCCAAAGGGCAGGCAGACCACTTCCGCTCCCTGAACTTCAGTTTCATCATCTCCTGTATGAAGAGGTTACTCCTCATGGTTCCTACCTCCAAGGATTTCCTGAGCAAAGCACTTTGCCGACCTCAGAATACTTGGAGAAAGATAATTTGCTGTTAAGTCATACAGCCCTGCCCACTGAGTCCTGGGATGGGGAGAGAAAATGAGATTGTGCATGAACTGAAAGGTGTGGTACAAAGGACAGACAAAACATGTTCTGACCAAATGGCATCAACAAGAAGAACCAAAACCAATTGTCTGGTTTCACTATTTCTATTTTCTTATGGTAGAAACAAGAGCTCGGAACTTCAGCAGGGGATAGACAGCCCAAGTACCTGCCTGGGCTTGAGGCAGCAGAGTCAGAACAGGCCCTGGGCACTCCAGTTCCTAGCTGGGTTTTGATGTTTGCAGGTGGCTGTTTATCCCCTCCCCCCCAGATGCCTTTCAATTCTAAGTGACCAAAGTCTTTCTTGAGCACCTACTCTGCGCCAGGCCCTGGGGCCAAACACAGAAGAAGGTCATAGGAGTACCAAGTTAGAAGGAACCTCAGAGGCTATGTCTTCCGCCCCCCCTCATTTTACTGACCAGGAAACTGAGGCCCAAAGGTCAAGTCCCTTGCCTAAGATCACACAAGGACTGAGTATCACAGAGAAGATTTGAACTCAGGGCCCCTGACTACAAAACCAAGGTTCTTTCCATGGCACTATGGGGTGGGGTGAGTTTGAAGCTGGCCAGGAGAGTGTTACTATATACAAATAAATATATAGTAATTTTGTGACACAGTGGGGTAGGTGAGCAGGAGAGAATTCTTTTAAAACCTTCCTTTATGAAGTGGTATTGGTAGGCATGGAAGGAACCTAAGGCTCCTCAGACCTGGAGGTGAGAAGGGAGTACATCCTCACTATGGGGGATGGCCCATGCCAAGGTTGGAGGCAAGCCATGGCCAAAGGGAGCAATGATCTGGCCAGTTTGGCTGGAATGGAGAGGCAGAGTCCTTGGCAGGTGGGGTGGCAAAAGTGGGGGTGGAAGGGGCACTAGGTCCTGGACATGAGGCATTGCCCAGGGCTGCCATACTGGGCTATTGCATGTGGGGCAGGAAGTAGGAAGGGAGCTGTTTGATTGTCTCTGCCCTTCTACCTAAGTATTAAGGGAAAGCAGAGAGTGGGTTGGTCACTGGTGTGTCCTGGGAAATTTAGAAAAAGCCTTGGGGGTTGAGCTCCATGGCCTCCCAGGACCCTTCCACCCCTAGACCTGGGATCTCTGATCCAACTACTGATGTTCAGATGCTGTGTGGGTGCCAGACAAGGCCCCTCCTGCTCAACCTCCGCTTCTTCCTCTGTTCATTTAAGGCATCGAAGTGGTTTATCTTGAGGCCCCATTTAAGCTTCAGTATTTGAACCCTTTCCCAGCCCCTACCATTTTAGGGGAATCTCCTGGGAGGCTGAGCTGGCCTCCGGATTAAATAAATGCAGTTAATTGAATCTAGGTAAGGAGAAGAAGGAAGAAACATTCCTTTGATTAAATCATTATAGGATTAGGGTTAGGAGGGAGTGATGGTGGGGGATGGAGAGAGGGGAGGGAGAAAGAAAGAGGGGAGGAGAAGGGAGAGAGAAAGGGAGGAGGGGAGGGGAAAGGAAAAAGGGAGAGGGAGGGGGGAGAGATAGGGTGGAGTGGAGAGGGGAAGGGGAGGGAGAGAGAGGAGAGATAGGGAGAGGGGGAAAAAGCTTGTTGTTTGATTGAAAAAAATGTGCGAGAAGCATTTTGTGAATTGTAAGGCTATTATAAGTGAATCGTTATTCTCTCAGTTGTAAACATTAGGCTCCTATGACCTGTACTCAGAGGTGAGAAAGTGCTTGGTGAGCTGGAGTGAAGGAAGTATGAGGGAGAGGTCAGTTAAGGCTGTGAAGAAGGTCCCAGGCATCACCCCTTGGACACTCTATGTAGTTGATGGGGATGTTCACAGACATCACAGGTCCAGGGTCCTGACTCCTGCTTTGGGGTCCCACACAGCTTTTACCAGGAAGAAGCAGGGATGCCCAGCTTGGAGGAGGCAAGACTTGAGAAAGTAGGGGAAGGACATGCTAACTGTCTTCAAATATATGAAAACCCACCATGAGGAAAGAGTTCTGCTTAGTCCCAGGGGGCAGAACAAGAAAAACTGGGGGTGGGGCAGTAGGAAATGACAGGAAACAAATTTGGCTTGCTGTGTTTACCAAAATTGGAATGGGCAGCCTGAGAAGGTAATGAATTCCCTGTCATGGGAGGTCTTCAAGCCAAGGATGCATAAGCTTTCATCTGGGATGGTGTGGGTGGTCCTCTGTCTAGGTAGACACTGAACAAGGGCTTTCTGAAATCTTTTCCAGCTCTGGGTTCAGTGATTCTGCTAGGGAGCCATGGGAGCCCTATCCCTTACTTGTTTGGAATTCCCTGACCTTGCTGGTCCCAAAGGAAGGGGACCCAGGGCAGAGATGGGCAGAGAGGCCTGTGAAAGTGATCCTCCTACACCCTTGTGTTAGTAAACTCAACAATGAGCATCCTACCCCTGCTGCTGGGTGATACTAGGTCAGCCTGGATTTCAGTGGTAAAATTCAGCTGCTTTAGTCAGGCCATTGAAACAGGATCCAATGAGCCCCAACCATGTCCTGAGTCAGGTTTCAGGAACCTACAGCCACAACAAAGCCTCTCCTGCCTCCAACTCTGAAGGGAAAAAAATGGCACAAAGTTGGTGCAAGCTTCCATGTGAAAGGAAGAGAAAAAGAAACCAGAGAGTCACTGACCCTCTACACTGAGATTTTAATGACCTGACACCTTCTAAGTCTTCTAGACTAGTCTTTTTTCCCCCACAGAAGGGAAACTGAGGTTGAGAGGAGGAAGGGGATCATTCCAAAGGTCACATGGTAGGAGCAAGAAGATTTCAGAGGTAGAAGGCACTTCACAAATGATCTAGTCCAACCCCTGACCGCATTGTATGAAGAAACTGAGGCACAGTTAAGGAATTTGTGCTCCGTTATAGAGATAG
>CM053770.1:242151387-242197366 GCA_028658325.1 Potorous gilbertii | reverse complement strand
GGGGGCGTTGTTGCTGTCTTCCTTTCCTCTCTCCTGGGTCTTCTCCCTAATTTATTAAGGCTTGTAATTAGGCAAAGCTGTAACTCTCCTCCCCCCAAGTCCCTTGAAGATCAAAGAAGGCTGTTTAGAATAAGTGAAGAAAGTCTGACTTTCTTTGCAATGGCAGACTTAGTATAGACCACACAGAACCTGTCCAGATGAACTGAGTCAGGCCCCCAGACACATTGCTTTAAAATGCCTGCAAAGAGCCCATGGCTCTGCTCTTCTGGGATGGTCTTGACTCCTGAAACTGAGGTTTCTTTCTCTAAGAAATGAAAGGGTGGAGGGTGCTGGACTAAACAAGCTCTTTCAGTCCCTTCCCATTCTACAATTTTGTGTCCAAAGGTTGTTCTTAGGGCTTGCCCAGCTTTGACATTCGTTCATCCATCCATCCACCCATCTGTCCATCGATCCATCCATCCATCCATCCATTCAGAAAACATTTATTAAGTAACTTCTATGTGCTAGGAGCAGCTGAGTGGCTGAGCGTAATGTGTAGAGCTCCTAGCACAAAGTTAGGAAGACTCATTTTACTGACTTCAAATCTGGTTTGACATTTACTAGCTGTGTGACTCTGGGCAAGTCACTTCATCCTGTTTGCTTCAGTTTCCTCACCTGTAAAATGAGCTGGAGAAGGAAATGGCAAACCAATCTAGTATCTCTGCCAAGAAAACCCTAAATGGGGTCATGAAGAATCAGACACAACTGAAAAAGAGTGAACAAGAATGTGCCATGCTCTGTAGTTGGCACTGGAAATACAGAGACAAAAATGAAATGGTCCCTGTCCTCAAAGTTCTTACAGTTGGGGGAGACAAGAGGCAGCCTAAAAACTAGATGCAAAATCTACACAAAGCAGCTGCCAAGTTACAGGGAAAGAGAGAGAGAAGGTGCTTCAAGAGGCATCGAGCTAGGGTTCCAGGAGGAGGCAGTCCTTGGCTGGGGATTCGGAACCTGCCCGGGTTGGGGGACAGCCTGTGCCAAGGCAGGATGTGGAAGGTGGAACATCATGGACATTGAAGACTCCCTGGAATCCAGGTCTGCCTGGACAAGGGCTGTTGGGACCTGTATTTCTCTTGCCGTACCTGGCCTCTCCTCCCCATCCAGAGACATCCCTAGGACTGGGGGTGATTTTGAGCCGAAGCCCCATCCATTTCCATTAGGTAAAGAGCATGGTGGTGAGGTAAATAGATGCTGTGCTTGGCTTAAAAAAAAAACCATAGTGGATTTTTTCCACTCCATAAATCTGGCCCCCAGGCCGGAGATGATTATCGAGATCCAGAACTAAGAAAAAAGCATCTGGGTTTTAACCCATCTCTCCCACATCCCTGCAGCTGCAGGATTTCCTACCAGGGCAGGAGCACATCAATGCAGTTTGGACCAGAATGTTCAAAGGAATCGTGTCCTCCCCCACCTGGAGCTGCTGCCCAAGCTTATTACGAGGGCCCGGAGCCATAGAAACCGCCTGTCAGGACGCCAGCAGTGCCGGCAACAGCAGCTTACCTCCCATTTCCATAGAGTCTTAAAGTTAACACACTGTTTTGTAGCCCTTGGGGAGAGAGGGCCAGGATTATTCTCATCCCTGTCTTTCAGAAGAGGAAACTGACACTCGGGGAGGGGAAAGGATTCGGTTGAGATGACCCATCTTTGAAATGTCTCAGTCAAGACACAAACTCCTATTTCCGGACTTCTGGTCCAGAGCTCCTCCATCGGATTCCTCAATCCAAGTGCTGGAATCACTACTCAGCACAGCTTTAGACTGGAGGTGGAAGGAACCTCAGAAATCTTCTGATTTGGTCGCCTTGCTTTCAGGACATCTCTCAGGTACCTTCTGACTCTGAGATTCTGTGATGGAAAGCCATGTGACAACTTTTTAAGTTCAATCTTATTATATTTTCAGTTCAGAATTCTCTCCCTCATCCACTGAGAAGGCAAGAAAAATAAAGCCCACACAAAACAAATCCCCACCTTAACCAAAAGGAAAGGAAAGGAAAGGGCAGGGCAGAACCTTGAGTTTATTTGAAATGAACACTGATTAAGGAACATTTTCCCCCCACATAAGTCACGTTGGGAAAGAATCAGAACAAAAAGGGAAAGCCATGAGAAAGGGGGAAAAAAGAGAAAACAGTCTACTTCAGTTTGCATTCAGACTCCACAGTTATTTCTCTCCATCATGAGTCTCTCGGAATTGTCTTAGATCACTACATTGTTGAGAAGAGCTAAGTCTATCAAAGTTGGTCATTGTACAATGTTACTGTTACTGTGTACAGTGTTCTCCTGGTTCTGCTCGCTTCACTCAGAGTCAGTTCATGTAGATCTTTGAAAATTTTTATTTTTGAAATCCACCAGCTCATCAGAGTCCTTCTCCCTTTTTCATGGTCTCCATTGGATATAAACCTAGAAGTGATATTGCTGGGTCAAAGGATATGCACAGTTTTATGGTCCTTGGGGTATAATTTCAAATTGCTCTCCAGAATTGTTGGATCAGTTCACAACTCCACCAACAATTGATTAAGGAACCTTAATCCTTTCCCTAACCCTAAATAAGAATTGGATTGGGTCTCAGAATGTTTAGGCAACAGCAGACCAGACCTGGAAGAGTTCTTTCACTTACTACCTATGTGACCACAGGTAAGTCACTTAACCATGCTCCCCTCTACCTGGAGCATCAGTTTTCTCATCTGTAAATGATGACTGGATAGCCTTTGAGCTTTAGACCCAGGATCCCACAATCCTTGGTTAGGATAACCACTCTCGATGATTTTGAGAATCTGTTTCCTGTAGGAGATATCAGCCTTGCTCTGCTTGGCCCCAGAGGTCAGAAGGAGGAGCAGAGAGGCAGATTTAGAACCCAGGTAAGGGCAGACTTCCTGACAATCAAAATTGTACCTAAGGAGGGACGGACTTCCCTACATAAGTGAAGGGTCCCCATCACTGGTGGCCCTCAAACAAAGCCTAGGTGACCAATTTGGGGATATGCCATTGAGGGAGTATGTGGTTAGGTGTTCCCAAGGTCCCTTCTAGCCCCACGGTTCCCCTATTCTTCCTGAGAAGGCAGTTTGCTGTAGGGGAACAAATACTTGAGGGGGCATCTGGGAAACTGGTCTCAGTAGGCTCTGCAATTGACTGCACAAACCATCGTGTGGTCTATTTCATGGAGATAGTTTTTAGTTTGCAACTAGCAGAGAGTGGGGACCTGAGACGAAGTACTTAGAGCTGATTCATCTCCCAGCTCTTCAAAGGAAACCTCTCTCTGCCATGAAATCTCTCATTTCCCTCCCAAGCCCCTCCCTTTGGAGATAGAGGCAGCTCTCAAGTCTCTGGGATTCAACCCTGAGAAAACGGGTGAGAGAGACCACTGATGATCCAATGAGGTGAGAGTGGTAAACTGGGCCAAGGACACCATAGGCACTTAAGAAGGGCTCTTTCCTTCCCATTTCTGGGGCGGAGCAAAGTGTGCCCAGATAGCATCACCCATGGGTGCTCACAACATTCTGCAGGTTGTTGAACCCAGAAAACCATACCCACGTGCCCTGCCTTGAACGGCTGATGTGAGGGAGGAGTGAAAGGGGATCCTGTCATCTTCAAAGCCCTAGAAAATGGTCAGTTTTAAATCGAGGCAGAGTGTGATCCTGGACAGAAAATCAGCGAGACCACATCTGTTACATCCTAGTTGTGTGACCCCAGGTAAGTCACCTAACTTCCCAATGCCCTGGGAAACTCACAGACCATAAACATCTTCAGAAGGTGCCTCCCTGTATTGGTGGAGACTTTTCCTCTCCTGTGAGTTTCCTAAACTAATGAGATCCTAAGGTAAATCCCTATCCCTATTACTTAAAAATCCCCCATTGACATCCTCCTCCAGACCCCATCATATTCTGGAGGTGACCCTGGGTTACTGAAGGGAGCACAACGTCTGGTAGGGCCCATCAATCAATCAACACACATTTACGGGCCCCTAAATGTGCTCAGTATTGTAAGTGCAAAGATAAGATGCCATGCAGAGAGGCATTGAGGGAGACCTTATCTGAACACCTGCTAAGCTCAGGTCAGAGGGACTCAGCCTCAGCCCTGTTTCTGACACCCCAACTCATTGCAGTTTGAGTCAGGAGACATTTTTCATGCACCTACTATGTACTGGGCACTCCAGAAGCTGGAGATACAAAGTCCCTGTCCTCAAAGAGCTTCTAGTCCATGGAAGAGAATCAACATTTACATAGTAAATTAGAGATACATAATAGAATTAATGCCAAGTAATTGAGAGCAGGTACTAGAACTAAGGGTTAGAGCTGAGCCTGGAATGTGGCAAAAGGGAAGAAAGAATGAATGGTAGATGTGGCAGACCACCAGAGCAAGGAAGTGGAGGCTGGAATATAAAGTGTGCGAAGAGGAAACAGATGAAAATAAGTTTGAACAAACCAGTTGGAGCCAAATCACAGGCGTGCACAGGTCACGGGCTGAATGCAGACTCATTCTGTCTATGCTCCTAAGTCAAAACAGAAAAATCCAAAATGCCAGAAAATTTTGCGTTTGATTCCAGAGGCCATAATGAACCAGGGAGGATTCCTGAGCGGGTTGGGGTGTGGTCAAAACAGGATGCTTAAGAAATATCCATTTAGCAGCCTTTTCCCCAAGGTGTCCCCCATGCTTGGCAATGAGGAAACTCCCCCTAGTAATGCAGATGGGGAAGTGTCTGGGACCTGCAAGCCTGTGGCCCTGTGAGGTTAAGTGATTTGTCTAACTCACACAGCCAAGATTTGTCAGAGGCGAGAGTTATACTGGACCCTTCCTAATTGCAGGGCTCTCTATCCATTAGGCAACACTGCATCACCTGATAAGTTTTGTATTAGTTGTAGATATTAGTATTAGAGTCAGTGTTAGTTGTAGACACTGAGTAAAGGTTTGTTGAACTCAATCTCATCCAACTCTCTGATTTTAAAGTTGAGGAAACTGAGGCAAGAGATTAAATGAATTGTCTAAAGTAACTCAGAGTAAGATCTCAGAGATGTTCATTACTTGACCAGGATCCTCCAAGTGGGAGGTCAGGGTGATGTGAGCCTTTTTGTCTCCCCCAACAGGCTGCCGAATTTGTCCAGGCTCTGACAGACTTCCCAAATGCCAGATGCCAGATGCCAGAGAACAGAGAGAAAACAACTTCCAAAGGCCAATACCACATCAAGTGCCCTGGAAGGTCTGGGAAGCATTAGAGATTGAGGCTTGAAGCCCTGAGGGTAGCAGAGGGCATAGGTCTGGCAAGTTCCCTCGCCTGAGGTCCCGTTGCTGGCCTTGTCTACTGGGGTTCTCATCCTCTCCTCAGACAGCCGATCTTTCCCAGGGCACAAAACTTCCTCTGTTAACCAGCCAGAGGAATGTTTGTGGGTTCTCTTGCTTCCGAGTGGAGATCAGCAGTGAGGAAAGTGAGAACATTCTGGCATCTGCTGAGTGACTGGTCATATTATGCAGCCTTGGAGCAGGCAGAGGCCTCTGTGGCTACTGAAGTCCAACCAGATACTGACTAAGGCATCCAGCACTGGAGGATGTACTCGGAGGTAGGAAGGCCTGGGTGTGAATCCCTCAAAATTCTGAGATTCTAGGATGCTTGGATTCTACTCCTCCTCTTCTCTCCAATCTCTACCCTTCTCCCAACTTTTCTGATTCTGTGGAATCCATCCTCCCAGTCACCTAGGATTGAAGTCTTGGGGTTATCTTTGCCTCACCCCGAACCCAATCACCATGCCCTGTCCATGCCGCTCCTCTCATGACTCCATTTCATTCCCACAGCTTCCGTTCAAAACTTTTTCTTGAACTATGCAATCTTCTGTGAGCAGAACTTTCTGCTTCCAATCTCTCCTAGCCATTACTTCCCAGGAAATCTAAGGATCTATTCTGATCAGATTACCCTCTGCTAAAACCTTCTGAAGCTCTCTGATTCCCACTGAATAAGTGCAATTTGCTTCTCTGAGGTCTGAAAGTCTTCCAGGATTTAGTTTTTACCTGTTTATCATTAATTCATACTACTGCCCTTCATGGACAACCCAACCAGACTAGAGTCCCCAGCTCCAAATCCAGAAGGCTTTCTCTTACATCATTTCTGTCTCTTTGGTTACTTCTTGGCTTGTGTCTCCATTTCTGTCTCCATCTCTCTGTGTCCATTTCTGTGTGTCTGTCTCTCACTTTCTCTTGGTCTCTGACTGATTCTCTCTCCATAAAATTCATGGCCCCAAAGACTCCTGGATGTACTTCTATTCACAGCAGGTCCTTTGTGACAAAGCACACCTGCATCCTGGGTAAGAATTCATTTTAGCCAAAGCGTGATTCATCTCCTCCTCACCTTGCTTGAAAAGCCCCAGGAGCCCTGACTTATG
Source organism: Potorous gilbertii (assembly GCA_028658325.1). NCBI lineage: Eukaryota > Metazoa > Chordata > Mammalia > Diprotodontia > Potoroidae > Potorous > Potorous gilbertii. The sequence continues at coordinate 242,190,965 of CM053770.1, read as the reverse complement.
TGGGAGCCCAAGTGCATCATTTGTTCCCAATATTTCAGAAGCAGCAACGACTCCTTAGATGCTGTGCAAGGTCTGCTTCATGGATCTTTCTGTGTTTCCTGTCCTCTGACCGGGCACAAAAGCCTCCTGCCTCAGATTTGAGATGGATGGTGGTTCTCTAACTCAGAGAGAGAAGGAGTAAGTAGGAAAACTCTAATATGATCAGAAGTGGCGTGTTCTTCCAGGGAATTAGAACCTTAAAGCATGGAATGTCAGAGCTGGAAGGAAGCTTAGAACAGGAAGTGTGTCAGAGCTGAGAGGAACTTCAGTGAGCAACTTGTCCAACCTTAAATCAAATAGAGAGGAGAAATCAAAAGATGAAGGGAAAACAGCAGGTTAAAGAGGGAGCCAGCCAGAAACAAGAACATGGCACCTGCCTTCAAGCAGTTTCTATCCCTGTGGGGAGAGGGAGGGAGCTGGAGGCAACATACAAACCATTAGGTCCATACAAGAGATCTGGGTGGTCTCCTTAGCTCCCAGACTTTGAAGCTGCTTTTCCAGCTTAATTTCCCAGTGAGGCTAAAAGCCATATCCTCCAAAAAGGAGGGGAAAATGTAATTTTCTCCTTCTCCCTTCATTGAAGAAGACAACTGAGGTGGGTGTAGGCACAATGTTTTTGCTTTTCTTGTACCCCTGGGTCTGGTATACAGGAAGTGCTTAACTTTGTGAACTTATTGACTTGGCTATGGAGTAAGGGCCAGAGAAGGGAAGAAACTGAATTATATGGAGGATTTAGAGCTGTAAGTATCCTTGACCTCAAATCCAACCCTCCTCTCTCATTTTAAAGGTAAGGGAAATTGAAGCTCCCTTAGAGAAAAATTTCAGATTTCAAATGCTCCATTTGAAAGTGTAAACGCTATGATCATTCACCGCAATGACTCTTTGGACCTCAGTTTTCTCATGTTTAAAATAAAAGGTTGGATTCTAGGGTTCCCGCCCATTCTGGATGATTTTCTTTGAAAGAAGTCTGTAAGGTGCTAGAGAAAGAAGGGGTGAATCTTACGGGCTGTAGGCAATTGGTGGGAACAAAGAATGGGGGACAAAGGGGCTTTTCTTGGAGGTTTCTCATTCCTCTCAGAGCCTATCCCCTCTCTGACCCTTCCCACTCCACCCCAAAGATGCTGATTTGGTTTGGAAAAAGAAAAAAGACTCAGAAGGACAAAGTCCCAGCTGACTGAAAAAAGGAAACATCAGCCTTCTGGAATGAGGCTGCCGATCTCTCAGAGAACAAAGATAAAAAGCAATCTGACAGTCTGCTTGGAATGTCAAAGGGACGTTGGGCAAGCATGGCAGGTTGATGGACAGGCCTGCGGTTCTGAGGGAAATTTCTGAAACCTAAGGCTGGTCTGCGTGACCTCTGAACACCCGCCCAAGTCAGAGAGTCTGGAAATAATTTCTGAGGATCTACACAGTGATCAAGGAAGCCAAAGGATGGGTCATTGCTGCCAAATGAAAATGTGAACTTTCTGGAACACAAAAGAGGCTCCTTCTACAGGATGCTCCAGAGAGAACACCATTGACCAGAGGACCAGGTAGTTAGCAGGGAGTTGGGAGATGAGAGATTGAGGGTTGGCCCATTTCCTCAATATGTGAGGGTAGATAAAACCTCCTCACCTGTCTGAGCCTCCACCACCTTGGTAGTTGCATAGGGTGGGAAGAATGGGTCAAGAAAATAGGGTCTGAAGTCTTTGATCTCACCTCTAACAAGAACAAAAAGACAAAGCACAGTAGACATACAAGTTATTGTTCCTATCATTGAAATGGAGATAATATAACTCACACATTCATCTGACCTAACAGATGTAAATCCCCCAAATACTTTAAAAATCTGAGTGATGACCCCTGGCAGGGAAAGAGCACTTGACTGGGAATCAGGAGGCCTGGATTCTAGTTCTGCCTCTGATCCTAAACATGAATGACCTTGACCAAACGCTTTCCCATCTTTGGGCATCTTTTTTCCCATGCAGGTAGGCATCAAAGTGTACAAAGCACTGGACCTGGAGTCTGGAAGGCCTGAGTTCAAATCTGAGCTCAGATATTTACTGGTTGTGTGACTCTGGACAAGTCACTTAACTTCTTCCTGCCTGTTTCTTCAACTATAAAATGGAAATAATAATGAAATCCATTTCTCAAAGATATTGTAAGGATCAAATGGGATAGATTTTGTAAAGCATTTAACACAGTGCCTGGTACACAAGAGGTGCCTCATCAATATTTGTTCCCCTCCCCCTCATCAATAAAAATGAAAAGGTTAGACTAGATTATTTCTAAGGCCCCTCCCACATCTGACATTACCTGTTCTAAGACGTAATGTTCTAAAGCCTCCTCCATCTCTTCCTCATTCTTGGTCTTCATTTCTACTTGCATTATGTGGAAGTCACTGCCAGACACAGTGAAGGAAACTGGGAGTTTTGTTCAGTTTCGTGACAGCTTGGAGATGGAGGAGCTGTAAGTGGAATTCCCTGCAAATATGCCCAGTTCTGTTTCAGAAGTTTCCACCAGTCATTCAGGCTCTCTGCCCCCACCTTAGGGTCCTGGGGAATCCTCCTCATGGTGCCAGGTTGCCTCCTCCTCCAAACTACCCACACCCTGTTTCTCAAGGCCTGGGAGCACTCATGGCCCAGTCCAGGGAGGGCCTGGAGCATTCCTGACCCATCAGCACATTCCTGGGATGCTGTGTCTCCATGACATCATATCTTGGATGGAGGCCCTTTGGTTGGCCCAAGGCTTTGAGACTTGGTGCTTTGCTAGGTCACAGATGTCTCAGATGGAGACTTCTCTGGGCCAGGGAAGGAAGCATCAGGGGGAAGGAAGCTCACACCTTGACTCTGGTAGCTGTCCTAAGTGGCAAATGGCAAATTGGGAAGTGTTTTCATTGAGGAAACAGGGTCTCATGGGATTCGAGAATTAGACAGCACCTCAGCAGCCACTTAACTCCATGCTCTTATTTATAGATGAGTAAGGACGAGAAAGTGCCAGGGATGTGCCCAGAGTCAAGCAATGATCGATAAAGTCAAGATGGCACCCAAGTTCCCCTGATGTCTAGGCAAGGCAGACAGCATTTATTAAGGGCTGACTATGTCCCTGGAACGCTGCTGAATACTGAGCATACAGATATAATCCAAAAGAGGGACAGTCCCTGCCCTCAAGGCATTGTGCCATTCTAATCGGACACCACACAGATGAGAGCTGAAAGGAAGGTTGAAGTGTGCTCATGCTGCAAAGTCTGGAGAGCTAGGAAGTGGCTTGGATTGGATATACCTGAGTACTTTCTGAAAACGGAAATTCTGAGAGAAACTCTTCAAGGAGGAGGGTCCCTTCTAGTTTCCAGGTGTTTTTAGGATGAAAAGGTAGTCCAGGATCTTTCTAGTATATTCCAGAATCTCCCTCAACTTTCAATCAACCAACCACCCAACCCAAAGCATCATTTAAGTGTGGACTATATACCAAGTGACAGCATTAAGTGTTGATGGATACAACATTTGCAATTTAAATATATCAAACATGGAAAGACTCACCCTACTCTGGGCCATCTGCTTGATGTGAAGTCTAGGGACAGATTTCATCCAAGATTGGATCTTGTGACTCTACTAGTACAGAGAACTTCCGGATGAGGAAAATCCTTGTACCAATGCAGGTTGACAACTTGTTAGAGTTTTGAGAGGATGGAGAGGGTGAGTGAATTTCTCAGGCTACCTTGAGCTGAGGAAATGTCAGTGGAGAGATTTGACCCCATTCTTTCAAGACTTCCAGACCAGATTTCTATAAACTAAGCCCTGCTAAGTGTACATAGCTAAAAAATGATATGATCTTTTCCTTGATAAGTTTACAATCTAATGGGTGGGATAGCAAGGTTCATGAAAATTTGATATGTGGCAGGATGGAGAAATCCAGACAAAGTATTCAGGGCTAGTTTAAGGGGCAAGGGATCCACATTGGTTGGGGGAAATCAGGGAAGGCTTCTTATAGGGAGTAGTACTGAACAGGACCTTAAAAGAAGAAATATATTTAAATAGATGGGAATGAGGAAGGAGCAGGTTCCAGGCCTGAAGAACAGTGAATATACTGAGGGAAGAGGGCTAAGATTTGAACTCATGTTTTCCTGACTCCAGGCCTGGCACTCCATTCACTTCACCTCCTAGTTGCCCACAAATCCCTTCTTGAGCATGGACTAGGAGATCGATCAGGTCCTGCCTAGCTCTGAGAGCCATGAAAGCAATAACATCGACACACAAGTAAGCACAGAGTAAAGGAGTGGTCAATGAACCTGATTGTTTCTAGGTGGAAAGAACTCCTGCTAAGGCAAGTCAGGACCTTCTTGGCAATATGTAGAGTAAGACAGTGGCCTAGAGCTTTGAGAGCTCCAATAACTTGCCAGGGACACACATGACGATGCTTGGTTTGAGGACATGACAGTACTAGGCCCTGGAGGGCAAAGAGGGTAGATTTGAACCCATCCCTAACTGGATTAAACATCAGCTCTACAGGCCTTACTGACCTTCAGTGTATCCCTATAAATGGCAATACAAAATATGTAGAAATGTATATAAGCATGTGTGTATATGTGTATGTGTCCTCAAATATATATATACATATATACCAGGACATTACCATGAATACAAAACATACATAACCATTTGTAAATGTATACACACATATATGAAATACAAAATATAAACAGAGACAAAGAAGTACAAGGAATGTATATATGTAAACATGTATACAAAGTATATACATACACATATACATATGACATATACCTTATCGCTCTTGTATTTCCTTGTCTATATTTGTCCATTTGTCTATCTTGTCTATATTTATCTTTCTCTCTCATATTTCTTTGTTTATTTACACATGTGTACAATGTACCAATAAGTGTAAAATACATACAAAGTTCATGGGATTGTTTGTGGGGGCAGCACTTACAAATGATGATCAAGATCTCCCCTAGTGGAGGGGGGAGAGTTCAGGCAGGTAGATTGAGGGTGAGCCTTGAATACTGGGGCCAGGAATCTGACCTTCTTGTAGGCGGGCTTCTCTCCCTTTCATTTTCAGCCCAGGAAATCTTGCTGAAGACCTTTAGAACTGGGGTTCTGCATCAGATGACTTCACACATCTGCTCCATGCAGCCACTGGGGCTTTGGCCCAAGTTTCTCGCTCCTCTGGGACTGAGTCATAGATTAGATTTCAGGGGCTTTTCTGAAAGGGTGAATCTGGTCTCCATATGTTGTCCTCTGCCTTCAGTTGGACTGACCAGCTTCTCCAACCCCATCTACTTAGTCCATCCAGAGGTTTATGGGAAGGAGCCAGAGCTTTCTCCATGACTGTGGGTACAAATCATCTAAAAAAAATACCAGCATTAGCCCTAGGGAACTAAGACCCACAGCAGTAAATAGCATTCATCTTTACACAGAAAAAAAGGTTTTGTTTCTCTGACTTAAAGATATTCATTCATTCTTGAAACATTTCTTAAATGTCAGCTATGTACAGAGTCTGCTAGGTGGAGGGATGAAAAATAAAACTGAGATTAGATACAGTCTCTGCCCTCCTGGAGCTCTTGGATGACCTGGCACATAGAGGGAGATTTAGCAGCTAACAACCACAGGAATCCTTCAAGTAAGAGGTGACATTCCAGGATGAGGAGACAGCATGTTCCAGACATGGCAGACAAGAGTGTACAAAGTCAGGGAGGTGGGAGATTGGCATGTCCACTGGAGATAAGAGCAGCTAGGTTAGTTTGTCTGTACTTTTGAAGTCCACAAAGGAGAGTAATGTGAAAGTAAAGACTGGAAAGGTAGGCTGGAGGCAGGATGAGGAGCTTTAAATGCCAAATACAAATGTTTGTATGTTATCTTGAAGGCAATCTGAAGTTTCTTGAGAAGAATCATATAAACACTGTGCTTTAAAAAGAGCCCTGGACCTTGGGTAAGAAGACAGATTATTTTTATGCATCTGTTACTTAATACCCCATTTGACCTTGACCTCAATTTCCTCATCTGAAAGAGTCTGTTGAGTCAGATGGCCTCTGGGGTCCTTTACAATTCTAGATTTATGACCCAGTGTGATATGAGGAAAATAGCATTGATTCTGGAGTCAGAGACCTGTGTTCAAATCCCAGCCTTAATATTTATTACCGTTGTGACTCATGGAGAGGCATTTAACCTTAATTTCCTCATCTAAACTACAAGAAAGTAGGAATACATGATTTCTGGGGTCCCTCCCTAGAGATGTAATCCTGTGATTCCTCCAGTCTAGTAGGGGAGAATGTGTTACAGATACAAATGAGGATAACACGTACTGGAATCCAATACATGCTTGAGGGTAGTACCAAATGGACACTACCTCTAAAGAAGGAAAGGTGACAACTGGCTATGAAAAACTTGGAAGACTTCCTGGAGGTGGTGGCCATTGAGATGGACCTTGAAGGGTGGGTAGATATGAAGTGGGATTGAGAGAGAATTCTGAGTTAAAGGAAAAGAGTGAGCAAAGGTATAGAGGTGGGAAAACCTGGAAAGGTGGCTGGTGACCAAACCTGACCCAAAAGCACTTAGAAAGCACCTATTGTTTACAAAACCCTGCATTTATTTTTGGAAGAGAAAGGTTTGGTTCAGGCATAGTCATTTCTTTCACAGCACTTCCAGTCTGGAAGGGGAAGATACCATAAACAGAAGTTGCAAATATAATATGGAATATAATCAGTGCTCAACATCTATGCTATCAATAAACAATATCACCCAATCATGTTGGAGCATAATATGCGTGGAAGAGCAAGTTGAAGGGAAGCTCATCTGCTGAGGCGGTGCCCTATCCAGGAGGGCCTGGAATACTGTGGCTAAGACCATTGCTGTGTGAGAATTCTAATTCCCAGTTTTTACTGAGAAGATGTAGAAAGACTTAATTTCCCATTAAGTCTCCAGGGGCAGGGGGAGAAACCTTCTTCAAGTAGTTTTCTCTCTCAGTAGAGAGATTTTTAAAAAAAGTAATTCAGACCATGTTCTAGCCTGTTGCCTAATCATTCTATAAAGAAACTGCATCCAGAGCAAAGAACTAGAAATAATTGAAATAACTTCAATTAAGGGTGTCCATCAATTGGGAGATGACTGAGCAAACTGTGGTTTAGGAATGATAGAAATGAAAAGGAGGGCAGATTCTGAGTAACAGAAAAGACAATAATGATGCAAGAGAAGAGAGAATGTTTTCCTTCACTCAACATACCCCCCTTACCTCAGCAGAGAGGTGTGAGACTAATAAGGCAGAATGTGTAAACATGGGCAAATGCAGTCATTACATGAGTATTTTTGACTAACTTGTTTTCTATGTTGCAAGGGAACATAATTTTCTTTTTTTGTATTTTTTTGTAAATAGTATTTTACTTTTTCCAAATACATGTAAAAGTAGTTTTCAACATTTCATTTTTATAAGATTGTGAATTCTAAATTTTTCTCTGTCCCTTCCCTCCCTTCTCTCCAAGATGGCAAGCAATCTGATATAGGTTATACATGTGCAATCATGTTAAGCATATTTCCACATTAGTCATGTGGTGAAAGAAGAAAAAAATCAAAAGGAAAAATTATACAACACCCCCTCCCCAAAATAATGTGAAAATAGTATGCTTTGATCTGCATTCAAACTCCGTAGTTCTTTCTCTGGATGTGGATAGCATTTTCCATCATGAGTCTTTTGCAATTGTCATTGCATTGCTGAGAAGAGCTAAGTCTATTCTAGCTGATCATCACACAGTGTTACTGTTACTGTATACAATGTCCTCCTGGTTCTGCTCACTTCATTTAGCATCAGTTCATATAAGTCTTCCCAGGTTTTCTGAAATCTGCTGAGAGTATCATTTTCAAGGCTTGCTGAGGAGGTTTACAGAAATGTTCATGATATAAAAACAAAAAGACATCAATAAAACACTAAAAATAAATTTAGTAAATTAAAAGTAAAATATAATAAATAAAATAAAAATAAAATAAAATTAATTTCACATTTTTAATAAAGGAAAGAAATAAGTATGAGTTAAACAGGAAGGAAAGATATTGAACTCCCTGGCCATCTTAGGCTCTAAGACCCTTTAAAAGTCTTAAGAGAGAATTCCCTTAGAACTGGCTCTGTATCAAAGTCATCACAGACCTTCTCCAGTACTGGTGGAATTTCTTGTGAGAAGCTCATAATGAGTGGAAGAAATTTTTTATCCAAGGGAGATTGGTATTTGTCCTAATAGGACCTCTACAATTCATATTACAGGGGTTTTATAAGGTGTTGATGAAATAATGTTTTTAAAGCATTTTGCTATGGAAATCTCACTTATTGATCTTCTATTTTCCTCTTTCATGTCTTATCATTCTCCTCTAGAAGCCAGGAACAAGGGAACAGAAGGTAAATGAAGGTCAACTTGGAACCCTACACAAAATGGAGGCCCAGGAGGAGATGGGAGAAGGTAGTGGATCTTACAAAGGAATGTCCCAGGATGACATCAAGGTGGATGTCCCAGGGTAAAGAGGCCCCAGGTGCTAAGAAAAGTCTATAGTCCTATCATGAGACAGCAGAAGAGGCTTGGTTTTGCATTCCAGGGGTTGAGAGAAAATGAATCCCTTGACCTCTCAGCTTTTCAGCTGCCTCTTAAATAGAAAGATGGTGCTGAATTGAATGATTTCTAAGGTCACATTCTGCTCTAAGTCAATGGCAATGATAAATGTTTGTTTCTCACTTAAGCAAGCCTTTATTAAGCTCCCACTATGTGGCAGCCACTGTCCATGGTTCTGGATATACAAAGCCAAACACGGAAACATTCCTTGCTTTGTAAGAGCTATTGTTGTTGTAGTACAAGAAATAACAGTGGCAATCCAAAGACCAAAGCCTGAGAGAGAACACAATGACCTGTGAGGTGGATAGTGCAAATGTTATTATCTCTGCTTGACAGATGATAAAATTGAGGCCCAGGGAGGGAATATGTCTTGTTCAAGGTCACACACCCAGCAGGCAGAGAAAAGGACTTAAACCCCATTTTCAGCTCCAACATAGGGAGCCCCTCACAAAGAACTATACCCCCAAGACAAAGGGAGATTGCAGGAGAAATGAGGAGACCAGGGTGTTGGTTTGGAGAACAGGAACGCAGATGGAAAAAAGGTTTAACAATTTGTCCGGTGATTCTGCCTTTTGGAGAGCAGCTTTGGGAGGCAGGAAACTGCTTGTAATGGGAGAAAGGCACAGTCACTCAGGGCTCCATCCTCAGGGGCTCTGCCCTTTAACAAATCACCACACCTACTGGTTGCTGCTTGAGCTCTGGAATTAGAACCGGAAGACTCCAGTGCATGCCTGGACTCCTCAGGCTGGCTCAGAGGCTGAGAGATTTGAAATGAGATTGTTTTTCCATTTTTCCTCTCCTCTCTGACAGGAATTCCAGAAAAATAAATAATGGAATAATTTTGGTGCCTACTATTTTTCCTTCCTTAAAACAAAAATTCTAACAGCGCAGGGTGAGATAACTCTGGGCCCACATCTAAGTCCTTAAGAGCAGGGATTGCATTATTTCTTATATATGTTTCTAGAATCGAGAACAGTGCTGGGCACATAGGAGGCATTTAATAAATTACTATTGATTGTCCTGAGTTTAAATCCTGACCCTGATACTTACTACCTGTGTGACCTTGAGCAGGTACTTCCCAGCTTTGTGCCTCAGTTTTTCTGTCTCTAAAGTGGAATTAAGCATTCCAGCACAACCTGCATGGTCTTTGAAGAGTTGGCCCAAGGGAGGAACTCTAAAATCCATAAAACCTTCAAGGCAAAGAAGTTGTGACTATGGGAAAACTCGTCTCCAGACTAATAATCACTGCCTTTAACAATAACACAGTTATTGTTAGTTTTCTGCCTTGAAGATCACAAGCTTTTCCTTAGATGACTAATAGGGAAATTGAGACTTTTGTCAATATTTAGCTTTTCAATATTTTCATCTAGTATTGGAGCTGGCAGGGAGCTCAAAGATCAGCACCTCCCTCCCAGGGCAAGAATGAAGTCAGTATAAGGTTTCTAGCCTCCAGGACAAGGTGTCCTGAGATCCTTATCAGGACATTATCAGCATCAGAGAGGTCTAATTTGTGATGCCCTGGACTTCAGATATCCCCTCCCAATTCCCACCATTCTGTTCAATAAATTCCCATTGAATTGGTTTGGTGAACTGCATAGATATAGACCACCGGAAGGAAGGCACCCCACCCTCTCAAACAGCCAAACAGGCAGCCACAAATGTGACAATCCTCAATCAGGAGAACAATACAGCCAGCCCTGTGCTTCAGGAATATTGGGTCTCCAGATGAGTGGAGGATGGGTGAGAGGAGACACCTGAGGCAGAGAAATCATTGAGGAGACTGCTGCAGGACTCTGAGCGAAAGGGCCTCAAGGGCCCCAAGGAAGGGAGTCGTGTGCACAAAGAGGAAGGACCAGGAAGATTTACTCTTACTGGAAGGAAACAACAGGATAGAGAGAAGGAAGAATTACCACAGCACAACAGTTCGAGCTAGAGGTGTCGAGGCTAGAGCTAGGCTAGTATGCTGGGGAATGGAGAGCAAAGGAGGAAACTCAGACCACAGAGCTCTCGACTTGCTGAAGGTCACATGGATGATTAGCAGCAGAGCTAAGACAGTGCCAGTGCTCTCTCTATCCAACGCTCCACCAAGCTGACTCAGAAAAAGGAGTAGGTCAGTTTTGGATGATACAGCATGTAAAGGGTCAATGAGACCAAACAGATATCCTGTAGGCAGCTGGAATTGTGTGTCTGTGGCTGACAAAGGTGATCCAGGCTGACCAAAGCAACCACATCAACCTGAGATGGTGCAGTGGGTAGAGTCCTGGACAGGGAGTCAGGAAGTACAAAACCTGCCTCAGACTCTTAAAGGCTGTGCACCCTGGACAAGTCACATCACTTCTCTCAGACTCATTTTCCTGATCTGCAACATGGGGATAACAATAGTCCCTGCCTCCCAGGATTGTGGTGAGGATCAGGTAAGCTGACATATGCAGAGTGCTTCGCAAATATTAAATCCTATAAAAATGAGAACCATCATGATCATTCCTATACCCTGGCCCCCTTTGTCCTGTATGTGCCACCTCCTTTGACATAATGTAAGTTCTCTGAGGACAAGGATCTCTCTGTCTTTTGCATTTGTATACCTAGTATAGTCATAGCACCTGGCACAGAATATCACTTAATAAATGTTTTCCATTGGATTCATTAATTAATGCTTTTTAATGTGAGCTGAAAAGGGTCAAGCCTAGGTATTCCTGAAGCAGGGCAGGCCTCACTAGCCCCTAAGTGCTGGACTCCCTCCTACATACAATGAACATACCTTGAACAAAGCCCTAACTGTGGGTGGCATCATCTGCCCTGGTGGCTTGATCTCTTTGGTCACTCCGAGTGAGAGGAAGACTCAACCTTCTCATGAGCTTCTGTTCAAAGAGTACTGACGGGGCTCAGGAAATTATGGAACCTGGCTCAAATCCAAAACAAAATTTCCCCCATCTCCCTGAGAGGGATTTTGGGCTGGCTGCCTTTGAATTATGATTTGGTTCTGGAAGGAACCTTGGAGGTCATCAAATCCAATCCCCTCATTGTCCAGATGGAGAAACTGAGACTCAGAGAGGCTAAGTGACGGTAAGAATGTGAGGTGTTTGAATTCAGGTCTTTCTGACTCCAAGTCTCCATCTAACCTCCTCACTTTCCCGGAAGTTCTTGGACAGATACACAATGGCTAATCTTGTACCAGCACAACCACTACCCACCATGCCCAAGGTCTTCACATTCTGCATATGATCAGGACACCTGCCAGACTTCGTGTGCCACTCAAGGAAAGGAAGCACACACCTCTGTGCCAAAGTGGCTGCTCTGCCATGATGCTGGAGGTCAGGAAGGAGAGGTTCATTGGGCACTGTGTCTGAAAAACACACATTGAAGCCCTGTGCAACTCCAACAACACTCTGGGAAGTGCCTGGACATGGGGCTAGGCACAGTATCTTGGAGCTGAAGACCTAGATTGGGAGCTACACAGAACCCCAGGGAGCATTGCATCTCCCTCTCTCAATTTACAGTTGAGGAAATATATCTCAGAGAGGGAAAGTAACCTGCCTAACTAAACAATCTAAAGAGTTTGAACCATCTACTATGTTCCCAGCACTGTGCCAGGGCATGGAGATGCAAAGACCACAAAATGAAACGTTCTCTGCTTTCTAGAAGCTTCCCTCAGGAAAGACAAAGTCACTGAGAGAAGTTGGTGAGTGGTAAAGCTGGAATTAGAAGCCAGGTCCTCTAGCTTCAGCTCCACTTTGCCATATTGAGCTGTCATGAAGGCTATTCCAGTCCCTTTGCAAAGAGTAACAGAATGTAACCAGCCTGATCTATCTATCACATGTGGCAGTTCAGGGATGAGGACTTCCTTTCAGACCAGATCTGTAGCCCTCCACCCCACACTGGGAGAGCCTACTCTGCCTTCGTCATGGCTATTGTCTGGCTTCCAGTGGGCTCCTCCCTTCATAATCCTGGATGAATTATCAAGTTACTCTTTGAAAATTCCAAAAGCTTTATAAGGAGCTATTCCTTCCAGGAATTTGATGTTCCCTGATTTGGAAAAGGCCACTTTTGAGGTCTGTTCTGGGCAAACCAAGGAGTAGTCACTTGGTGCAACCACAGACCATTCTGTCGGCCTCGTTAAGAATCCTCACATGGAACCCACATGTGAAAACAGCCTCACCTAGGAGCCAATTGCAAGAACTAGGCGTGCCAGGGACAGAAAATTCTTGACTCCTCTGAGATGCAATGCCGATGGCTTTCCATGCATGACTTTCTACATGTGCAGTCCCAGATACACACAAGCAGGCCTGGCCCAAGTTTGCCCATGGAGAGGAATGAAGGTTGAGACTCATTCTGAGGCTCTTGTGGAGAGCAAAGAGGGAGAACAAAGTAAGGAGGTAATAGAAGCGTCAGATTTGGGGCAGAAAGAGGCCTTTGATGTGATCTTGCCCAATCCCTCATTTTTCAGAAGAAACCAAGGCCTGGAGAGAAAGAGGGACTTGCCTAAGGTGACATGATATAATTAGCAGGGTCTTCAGACCTCTGACTGAAAATTTAATGCTCTTTCACATATCAACTGATGGAACAAAAAACATTTATTAAACACTTACTGTGTACCAGGCAACTTGCTAGGTGCTGGGAATGCAGACACTAAGCATAAAATCCAGGAGTGGCTTTCTAGATTCTCCTGGGTTTCCTTCTTCGAAGGCTAGTGTTGTGGAAAGAAGGTCGATCAAGAAATAAGGGATCCTGGGTCCCACTCCTGGTTCCATCACTTGCTAGTTGTGGAACCAAGTTACTCACCCAAGTTACTGTGAAGCTGTTTTCTCTGAAAAAAAAAATGGAGATAAAATGTCTTAAGAACATGTGAGGTGTAGGGCCTTGCCTTTGTGGATCTAGAAACCTCAGAGGTCCTGCCTTTGGGGAGTTTACAGCCTTTTGACAGCTTGGAGGGTCAAGTTTTTTTTTTTTTTTAAATGTCAGATGCCAAACCAGGCACAAAGACAGAGACAAAAATGAAAACTGTGGATGAGGGGAGAGCCCTGGGCAGACGTAGGTGTGGGGAGCTGCCCTTGGGCATCCGTGGGGAGTATGTGAGTTTGGGGCCATACCTTTCTGGGATGATAATTAGTAGCAACCCCTGAATTTGAATGTAGGTCTCATGGCTCCAAGGTGATATCCTCTCTACTGAAGTCTACCATCTTTATTTCTTAGAGCCTCAAAAAACTTTGCAAGTGGAAATCACCAGTGTTCTAACAAAGACATGGTTACTGGCATAGAAGATACCCACTCTGAGAATTCCATGAAGAAGCAAAAGAATGTTGCTAAGGAGAAAATATGGAACATTTTCTAAGTGACAAAGGAAAGATGAGCCAGCCATGGGCTCTCAGAAACAGAGAGTGTGATGAAGCCAACTGCCAGCAAATGGAAATCCAATAAATACCTCTCAATGGGCCAAGATTTGTATGTATTTCCCGGCATCTTTTTAAAACCCTGTCAGCCGTATTCAGGATGGATAAAAAGAAGGCAAGGAGATGACAGATTAATCAGTGGCACCCAGTATTTGGTGCTCCCCCATGAACTTTCAATCAATACAATGATTATAAACTGTCAGGCTTCTTATCCAGAAGTACGATTGATTTCCAAAACACAGCATAGGGTGGCAATAAAGGTTGACAAGAAACAATAGCATAGAATATCACAATCTTCTAGCTGGAAGGGTCCTCAGAAGCTCCAATCTAGCTCAAATCAACGTTATCAACCAATTCAACGTGTCTTTGTTCTGTTTGACCTCCAATTTTTATCAAGACACAAAGGCAAAAAGTGTAACAGCCCCTGCCTTCAAGGAATTTACCTTCTACAAGGGGAGACAATGGGTATGTACATAAATATGTACAATATGACTATGAAGAGAAAAAATAAGCTAGTTAAATAACAGGCATTTGGGAGGGAAGGTTCTGAGTATGCTTCAGCAAAAGACAGGCTTAAGCTTCAGAAAGTGTCAGAAGTGAAATGCCCTTAGAGCTGATAAGATCAGCTAATGAGCTTTTATTAGGCATTTAGTGAAAATAGCTAGTATTTCTATAGCCTTTAAAATTTGCAGCCGGTTTTATATACATAATCTCTTTTAATTGATTTACTCTGCTTTTGGGACTATGCTAATTACTGCAAAGAAAGGCAAAAACATTCCCTGCCTCTAGGAGCTCAGCATGCTGTAAAGTCCTTTTTGGCTCTCACATCCTATGATAGGTCCAGAGAATTCTGCCTCTGAAATCTGTAGTGAAAAGAACACCAGCCTGGGAGTCAATAGTCTTGGCTTTGAGTTAGAGCTGCAAGTAACAGGTTCCACAGTCTTGGGAAAGATGATGGTCCTGCCTCTCTAAGTCTCTGTTTCCTTATTAGAGAGATAGCAAGGCATCTTGGAAGGAGTGCTGGCCTGGAAGTCAGAAGGGTCTTCTGTGTGAATCCTACCTTTGACCTTACCCCATGTATGACCCTAGGTAAGTCCCCTAAATTCTCTGTCTCAGATTTTTCTTCTGTAAAATGGAGATAATGATACCAGTATTTCCTTAGTATTTGTAAGGATTAACTATGCTAATGTAAGTGAAAGCACTTTGTAACCCTTAAAACACTACAGAAATGTGAGTTATTGTCATGTAGAATCACCATATCCTTTGTGAGCCAGCAAAGGACCTTAGAAGCAGCTAGTAGTCAGAGTGAACTTGGAGACAAAAAGATCTAAGTGTGAATCCTCCCTCAGACAGGTAGTAGCTGTGTGGCCCAAGGCAAGTAAATTAACCTCTCTGAGCCTTAGTGTGTTCACCTGTGAAACGGGGAAAATGCCAACACTCTTCCCAGGGTTGCTATAAGACTCAAATGAGATCATCTATTTAAAGCACTTTACAAACCTTAAACTGTTCTATAAATACTCAACCCTTCATCTCACAGCCAGGGAAACTGAGGCTCAGAGTGGTTCAGTGATGCAGCTAAGTAAGCCCCAGAGCTGGGATTAGAACCAATGTCTTCCACCTCCAAGTCAAAGACTTTCTCCGTGAGCTAAAAGAAATGATGTCAAACAGCCAGGGTTCTCCGGTGCCTTTCTGTGTACACTCCTGTTGTTTTCCTGGCCCCTCCCCCAGAGAAGAGGACCACCCAATCCACTCCCCTCCCCTTGCACACACACACACACACACACACACACACACACACACACACACCGCCCATCCAAGTCTTGACTGACTCTCGCTTGATCTCACTTTATCCCCATTTTCTGGGTGAATGATTGGCCCTCCTCACAGGCCAGCCAGAGTCTAGCCCAAATGGAAAACAAAAACCAAACCTCATTTCCGATGACAGAAATCGTTCCCAATCCTAAGGGAAGCCCATCACATCTGGCAGGGCCCACATAATCAACAAGGCAGACCAAAGCCTCAAACCGCACTTCTCTGGTCCTCTGCCCTGATGGGACTTGGCATGGAAAAGGAAAAAGCCATGCCACACTGAGAAGAATATGGGGTTTGGAGGCAGCGACTGAGTTCAAATATTAAAATTAAAGTCAAAATCTATGTGACCTTGGATGAATAGTGCCATAATCTCATTGGACTCATCAGCTAAGAGGTTGGAACTACATATTCTCTCATGCCCAATCCAGCTCTCAATCCTGGGAAGCCTGTGAGACCCCCAGCTCTATTTCAGGAAAGTCTTCTCAGTCATTCAGTGTACCAGAATGGAGATTCTGCTCTGGGCCAGGGCCCAGTGCAAAATCTTTGGGCTAGGATCCTGGAATTCGAGGAGGGTTGAAATTCTACTCTTCCTCATGGGATTTGTTATTGAGTTTTAATCTTAACAGAGTTGGTGGTACAGACCACCCCATCTTCTCCCCTGCCCTTGTCTATAAAACCTAACCCACAGAGGAATGAATTATGAAAATGCCAACCCAGGACCCTGGAAATGACATTAGCTACACCCCACTTCCCAGCAGAAGATGGACCAGGGAGGCTTGAAAATGTCAGCTGGATGTCCAGATCTGGTCTGAGTCTGGGGTGAGCTCTGCAGGCTGTATGTAGAGGAAGGGAGAGAGACACTTCCAGTAAAGATCTTTCTCTTCATACCTCCCAGCCTTGGCACATAAGTGCTTAATTAATGTTCTTTCATTCATCTATTCACTCACAAGGCTTAATTACACCCAGTCCTTGATGTCACGGGTTAAAATCTAATGATGTGGGGGAGGGGTGGAGAATATGTGCCCAAATAATTCTGATATGAGGGGGAGGAAAGTGAGTGCAGAGAAGGAAACCAGACAAAGCCCTGGGAAGAATCTGAAGGGCAGATCACTTTTCCCTGGACACATGTCAGAGAAGCCTGCACTGAACCAACACTTCTTCAGCTGAGAGGAGCAGGAAGGGAGAGGTTTTAATAAGTGGTTGTGGCGTGAGGTTGGAAGAAAGCTATTCTAGACAAGAAGGGACCCTGTGAGCAAAAACTCCAAGCAAATCAGGGTAGGGTAAAAACAGGAAGTGGTTCAGCTTGGCTGGAACATAAGGTAAACAGAGAAAGGGAGTGATTAGGGTTAAGGATAGGAAAGGAGTTTGGAACCCCACTGTATTCCAAAAAATTGGCAATGGGGAGCCATAGAAGATTTGTGAGAAGGGAAGTGATGTGGTCAGGTCAGTTCTAGAAAGTGTTTTGGCAACATTGCAATGGAGGAACGAGAGAGGAGAAATCGGAGGCAGGGAAATCAGTTAGTTAGGCGGCTATTATCATGATTGAGGACATATTATGGAAAGAGTCAGGGACCCTGGCTCAAAATTGCGTTTTATGGATTGTCTGATGCTGGGCAGCCCCTGTACTGTCTTGGGATCACTCTCTGTGCACATGTGAAGTGGTGGAGGTGCAGTTTTGTGGCAGCAGAAGACTGAAAACTAAGATGATCATTGATTAGGGAACATCCAAACATGAACATGCTCTAAGAAATGCTGATTCGGATGAACATAGAGAAGCTCAGAAGACTTACACAAGTTGATGCAAAGTGCATTGAGCAGAACCAGGAAAACAACAGACACTATAACCACAGCCTGATAAAGGGTAAGAACAAAGCAATCTATATTGAATACTGAAAAAGAAGGATTAAACTCGACTCCAAAAAAAAAAGATGAGTCCTTTTTCTCCCCCCATCCCAGCCTTGACAGGTGAGAAACAATACATATAATGTCAGACCTTTATGAGTGTTGGAGAGTTTTGCCAAACTCTTTATTTACCCCCTCTTTCCCCATCTCTGTTATAAGGGATGGCTCTTGGGGATGGAGAACAAGGGGACAAAGGATGGAAATGTAGGTGGTAGAAAAACAAAAGAGAAAAAATTTTTAAAAAGAAAATGAATGTTGCAAAATTACAAAGAAGAGATATGAAGAGATATTCCCCTAATTCCTTTGTAAAAACTGGGGGGAGGGGCAAGATGGGTGTGGAAAATTGTGCATCGTAAGATTTTTTTGACATACTGATCCATTTTGTTGATTTTTTCCCCCTATCCTTTCTCTTTTCCTTAAAAAAAAAGTCTTTGTTATAAGGGATGGTTCTCTGAGGAGGAAAGAGAGAGGGATACTGGGAGGAATTTAGACAATCTGAATTTTTCAATATTTTTAAGGGAGATTACTGGACTAGGTAGATGATCGAGAAAACCTTCCAGGTCTAAGGCACTAAAAGCCTATGAGATAAGTGCAGATGATTGCTGTGGTAGTACAGAGGATGGAGCCAACTTATGGAAAACCCATCAGCCTGGCTGAAATGTAAAGCCAGGGTAAATGAGGACAGAGAAGGCTGGAAATTCCTGAAGTCTGAACAGATAATGCTAAATCCAAGAAATCATCAATCACTGAATTCTATCCATTGAAAGAGAGGAAACTTGGTTTTTGTGGATTTGGATTGTAACTTTCTTAAATGAAATGTAACCCATGACATGAACATGGCCTGAGTTCAATCTTGCGGATTTTCAATAAACATACTTTCCTGGGTTCAGTTCTCCTTTGCCAGAGTTTCCCCTGAGAAATCTGAGCATCCATACCTTAGTCTCCAGAAAAGGAAAAGGGACCTCACCTCCCATGTAAGCATTTAGGCTTAGATAGAGAATAGATTTTACTTAACTTCAAAGAAAACACAAAAGGATTCACACCTAAGCCCATACACTGTCAAAATTCTCTTTTCTTCTCTTGTGGGGATCTTTCTCTCCAGGGACTTATAAAGTCATTCAGATTCATAACTCACTGTGAGGGCACCAACTATCCATAGATAGTCTACATTTGGGGAACCGACCTATTCTACCTCAAAAGGAAACCCTTGGGTAACTAAAGTCAATCCACATTCCCTGTGTCTAAAGCCCCACCTTGGCACTGAGGCTCCTCTCAGGAGGGAAATAACTCAGGATCAATGGAGAGTTTATCTATCCCTCAACACCTGCACAATTCATGTGTTGTCTGGTTTTTGTATGATCTTTCCCTTCATTTCCAATTCCTACAAATTCATATTGGTTGGCCCATGATCTCCCTGTGACCAGTAACTTCCTCTGTCTTCATGGTGGCTACTGTCCACTGTCATCCATGAGACCAGATGACAACAGAGACCTACCTCCAGGGAAGCAAGTTTGTGTCTATGTTCTCTCTGCAAATCTCATCTTCCTCTCAGACTATATAGTTCCCCTTTAAATTCAAGCTACTATGAATGAGCAATCAACAAACAATAAATAAACTATCATCAGAGAGATTTCCCTGGAGTAATGAGGACTCCAGATGGAGCAAGTTTATATTGCTGGAGAAGGTGTGAACACAGGCTCAGAAATGGTGTTGACTGGGACAATGAGCAAAGACAAGTATACCTTGTTAAGGAACTGACCCTGTCCAAAGAATTTGATCTGCATTCAATCGACATCATCAATGCCAGAGAAAAGGCATATCGGTAGGGTAACAAGGACCCATAGACGGCAGGGAAATCCCAGTAGAATTTATGCTCCTTAAGGAAAGTGAGGGCTTCATTTGGGACTTGTTTGCTTTTTTCTAATGAGGAAGGGAGGTTTTGTTTCCCCAGATGCTTAATCAATGCTTTTCAATCAGTGAATGCCTGGTGCATCAGCTCTAGAAATATTTTGCAGGTGGCCATTCCTTTGGCCAACTAATATTCATATGTTTGGCCAGTAGTCCCAGCAACTCACCTCTCCCCAGTATTACTGTTCGGATCTATGTTCTTTCCTCCTTGTGATGACTACTACCTGATGCGCCCAGTTACTTCTCCTCCCCTTGTCCTAGAATCAGACTGAAGCAAAGTTGTTTTTAACAATCAATGGAAGATGTCAAAAAGAGCTTAAATAAAATATTATTTTTAAAAAATGTAATCAATAAGAGATTGTGGTACAATGTCAAGGTAAAACCCAAGTCAACTGTATGGGTCCAGGAAGTTATTTTATTTCTCTGCAATGGCATAGAAATCTTCCCCAATTCTCGATTTGCTCATTTAATGAATTAAGAGAAGGATGAGAAGATAATCCCCAAAGTCTCTCCAGGTCTGACATTTTCTATTCTAAGGCTCTTCCAGGTTCTGACCTTCCATAACCTAAAAATGCCCATACCTCTTATATTCCATGTTCTATGTTCTAGAAATCCTTTCAAATGCTGATATTCCATGTTCTAAGGTCCCTCCCAGCTCTGACATTCTTTGCCCTAAGACTCTCTGCAGCTCTTACATCCTGTGTTCTAGGTTCTAAGGTCCCTTCTGGCTCTGACGTTTATATGGTATGAATCTATGGTTCACATGCCTGATTGACAAAAGAGGAAGAGCTTATAAATGAGGACTATAGATTTAGGGTTGGAAGGGATTTTATAGATCACCTTGTCCAACCAATTCATTTCTCAGTTAGGGAACCTGAGACACAGAAAGCAGAAGAGGCTTACCCAAATGGTGGAGCCAAGATTCAACCCCAGGTCCTATGGGATGGCAAATCCAGCATCCTTTTAGCTGTGATACTGTGACAGTTGTAGATGACCCAGTTACCTGTGGACTTTAAACAGCACCAAATGGGAACCATGGACATGTTCTGACCTAGGAATGCTGTGATGGAGTTCATGAAATCTTTCCTTTGTCACCTCTGCAAAATTATCTTGTTTTTAATAATTGTAACAGCCAACCTGGAAGGGATACAAACCTAAGCCTGATTTTCTAATGAAAATAATAAGAGAATAATCCATCATCACAGCCTACTCGTGGTGTGTGGTGGGATGGCCTCCAATCTGTACATCCACCCAGGGGAGATGGGGACAGATTATGAAGGGACAGAAATGGAAGAAAATAGAATCATAATTATACTGTATAATTAATTACAACAACCTTTGCCGAAATGAATTTGCACGTCGTTATCTGCCTTGGGAAGAGCAACTTAATTTGGGGTGTGGGGAGAATTAATTAATGTTTGGAAAGTGCTGCTGAGAGGCAAGGATGGAAGGTGCCAAGCAAGTGGCAAATGCCCTGATTAATAAAATATTGGTTCCAATTTACAGGCTGCAGATGTGCCCAGGAAGCTGAGTAGACCAGTCATGGAATGGAGCAATTGTCTGCGTACTAGATGGTTTCCAAGACGGAGTCCCAGTATCTGAGCATCTCCAAGCTGTAAGGGACCTTGAAGAGGAGTGGATATGAAGTCATAGAACACAGATTTGAATTTTATTTCCTGACCATGACTCACTTAGCAGCTCACTTCGACTTTCTGGGCCATGGTTTCTTTATCTCTAAAACAAGGAAATTGGAACAGATGACTCCAATGTCTTTTCTAGCGCTAATTTCAATGATGGGGGACAAGGCTCTGCACTTTGAGTAGGGAAGATCTGTGTTCAAATACCAGCTCTTTTACTTATTACCAGGAAGTCCTACCTATTACCAGTTGCTTAACCTCTCTCAAGTTTTCCCTTTTCTGGGATAAAGATCTCCAATTCTTCTACCACTCCTCTCCTGACAGTCACCAATTGAAAGTAACTTGAGCCAAGCCAGTATTGCCTTCTGCCTGTACTGTTAAGAGCATCCCCACTCTCCCAGTCTTCCCAAGTCCTACCCATTCCTTCAGGATGAGCTCAAATCCTACCTTCTCCAGGAAAGCCTTCCCTGATTCTCCGAATGAAAATGGTCAGTGGGGGCCACTGGGTTGGCTTTGGGAGTTGGAACATTTCCACAGAAATTTACAGTCTACAAAGTCTATTCTTAACAACCCTGTGAGCTGTATATCGTGCCTGTTTTGCAGGTGAACAAACTGAGACCCAGAGAAATGAAACATGCGGAGTAAATCCCAGTCCAGGATTTGAGTCCCTGTGATGACTCCACCACATGGCTCTCTCCTTCCCTTAGAGTGGTCCACATTCACATCAAGTTTCCTGTCACCAAGAAGAAAGATTAGCTTAATTGACATCCCACCAACAGGGTGGATATGTCCATCCGTCCTAGGTGATTAGAGTCACAGCTGGTCCAGGGATCTGCAGTGTGGGGAGAATGCTCAGGGGAGGCTGCTTTTAGGAGGTCATTCTGGAAATATTGGGACCTGAAAATCAGAGGGAATTTGGATGTGTGGAGAGGAGAGAGGGAGGCTTTCTAGAATGTGGAATGATAGGGGCTGTGGAGACATCCAGGCACTTTTTTAAAGGTCTTCTAGGCTTTTTCATTTGAAGTTTTGAGTTCCAAATTCTATCCCTCCCTCCCTGCCCTGACCCCTCCCTGAGGCAGCAAGCAATCAGGTTACACATGTGCAATTATGTAAAACATTCCACATTAGTCATTTTGTATAAGAAGATTTGAATAAAAGAAAAAATGAAAGAAAGAAAGTGAAAAACAGTATGTTTCAGTCTGTCTTCAATCAATATCAGTTCTTTCTCTGCAGGCAGATAGTATGCTACATCATGAGTCCTTTGGGATTGTCTTGGATCATTGTATTGCTGAGAATAGCTAAGTAGTTTACAGTTCTTCATTGAACAATATTCCAACCGTTTTTAGAAATGGTTTTTAGCCTTGAGCCAGTATGGCTGGAACATAGAGAACCTGGGGAAAGAGGTGTGAAAGAGAAACCTGGAAGCCCCACATTGCAGGGCCAACTTGAGATCTGAGTCTCTGATTCTGGTGTTTTTGAGCAGACGATGCCTGGAAATGGAGGGAAAGATGATTAGAGGAGGAGAGACTGGAAGCAGGCAGAGGTTCCCCACCTGGTAGGAGTTAAGAACAAGTCAAAGATGGAACAGAAAAATAACTGCCCCTGCCTAGACTGGATAGCCATTGGAATTAGGCTTCGTTCCTGGGTCTCTGGAGTCCCCTCCAGGCCTACATTTGTGTTCCCAGGGGCAGAGAGGAGTAGGGATGGCATGCCAAGCATCAGGAAGAGGAGGACAAGGAATGATGGAATCCTAGCTCTAGAGCTGAGAAGAAGCAAAAGGTTGTAGAGATAGGAACTGAATTTGAACCCAGATTCCCTGATGGACTGCAAAAAGCAGATCTCTGTGGCAAAGAGGAAGCAACTGTTTGGAGTCCAAGGTCAGGGAATCAAGGCTATATCCCAGAATGGCTCTACATTGAAGCTACTGCAGCCATAACCCAAAGGGGAAGAATTCAGAGCAAGAGTTAAGTGACCTGCCCAAGGCCTCTGAGAATCATAGAACTATATCTGGAATAAGCTTCAGCTATTCAATCTGCATCTTCCCCTGCCTCCTCCTATGAGAGAAAGGTCATGCAGAAGAGAGGGAGAGCAGGAAGCCACATCACCAGCGCTTCTGGCCTTCTGGTTGCTTCTCAGCCTTTTCTTTTGCACCCACAAGCCTCTCAATCATCAGCTTCCTCCATTCAGTAAATTCTGAATGACAATGTCCATCCTGGCCCCTCCAGTCCAAGGGGCACCAGTTACACTTGCCAATAAACCTAGCAGATGCCTGCCCCATGAAGATGCTCCAGCCAGGGAGGTTAGCTCAACCCTGCACAAACTCCCCAAGTAACTCTGGCCTTGATCCTGGCTGGGCCCCAGAATCCAGTCGAGTTTTAGCTGACACTAATCGAAGCTGAGTTGGGGCAGATGGTTGGAATCCCACCACAACCCTGGCCTCTTTCAATGTCTGGGAAGAAACGTGAGACTGTAATAACAAAAAGTGCTCTAGTCAGCCAGCCCAGGCTGATAACGTGAGGCTTCCAGGCTTCTATGGAGAAGAGAGAAGGGAATCATGGGAGAGCTGGTGACAACTTGTCAAAGCCACCATCTTGGAGGCACTAGCTTCAGAGGCACTGGATGGGACCAGCCTGGAGTGTTGACATGTCACTGGTGAGAGAAAAGACCTGGGAAGATAGGGCACAGACTCAGAGCAATGAAGAACCTTAGGAAATGAAATGTCAGAGACGAGAGGGAGCTTGGAATGTGAAGTGTTCGAGTCTGGATAGGTCTGAAAACTTAGCATGTCAAAGCTGGGAGGGGCTTTAGAACAGAGAATATCAGAACTGGGAGAGGTAGAAGGGATCTTACAACAGAAAACCAGCTGGCAAACCAAAAAAACAGGCTGTAGTTCCTCCCAGCTCTAACATCCCCTGTTCTAAGGCCCCTCCCTGCTCTAGGTCAGATGCAGATAGTCCTGCCTCCCTACTGGCCCTTGGGGTACCCAGACACCAGTTCTCCTGGTGCTCTCACTGCCCATCCTCTGGTGGTTTATGGTCATGTTAAAAGTAATAAAGAACTCTCTAATGCATTCCCAAGCCTCCTGGCTCACCTTCTCAATTTGCAGAATATTAATTTTCGTGCTTTTGCATGTTGCACCCAGAGCTCAATGTGGGGAAACATTGTTACAGCTTCAGTGCAGCCAACTGTGGGAGAGCCTGACCTGTATAAAATGCCCAGCAGGGAGGGAGCAGAGTTTTCAATCAGCTCACTTGTCATACTCACCTGGCTCAATTTAAGAGTGTCTTGGAAGAGAAGAACTCAGCTCCCCCGCTTCCCCCAACCCCAGCATGGGCTGGGGGAAGGGGACTCCCATGCTGAGCCTCCACTCTCTCATCTCCCTCATCTGTGTAGATGCTGGCTCTAGCAGCAGGCCAACCCTGGCACTTCTTGAGTGTTCCCTTCCTTCCCTGTGCCTCAGTTTCCTCCTTGGTAAAAGGAGGGTGCTGGACTCAATTTCTGAGGTCCCTTCTAGATTCAGAATTACCACTCTAAGAGCCGGCCTTCACATCCCCCAAAGGTAAGTTTCCTCAGACAAAGAACTGGCCGCTCCATCCTTCTGTGCTCACATCTGTAGTTCCCTATGACCTGTCATCTAAGACCCTCGTGATTTTGGGGGCACACCACCCTGCCTTTCTGGCCTTATCTCATATTACTACCCTTTACATACATTATGTTTCAGTCGTCCTGGACAGCTCCCCTCTCTCTTAGAAACCCTCTGCTTTTCTTGCCCTGACTCATTCTAGTCCCTCTGCCTGAAAGGTCTGTCCTGCCCTCATGCCAACCCAAAGAATTCCTCCTCATCCTGGAAAGTTCAAGAATGATGTCATCACTTCCAGAAAACCTTCCCCGTCCTTTCCTGAAGTCAGAAGTGTGTCCCATCCCCCTGAATCTTGCACAGTGCTTCGTCAGCATTTCTCTAAGTGCATCAAAACACATCCCTCATACCTCTGAGGAAAGTGTGTCAGGGCAGGCTCCCATCATAACTGAACCTTGTGGCTCTGCCCACAGTAGCTACTTAATCATTTTTCGAATGGGATGGAATTGGTTATCTATTGATCGTGCCATTTGCCAGAGGGTCGCTAGGATAAACTGAGAATTGATAACATATGTTTGGAGAGCGCCAGTAATGGGGAACTCATTACCCCCAAAGACAGAAAATTAAAATGACATTGGACTGACTTGAGGGCCGAGCATCTAAGAATAAGAGGCGAGAGTTTCTTTGTCCTCTGCCCTAGTCACGTCACATAGGGTGTATGGTATGTAATTCTGGGCTCTACATTTTAGGATGGATGTGAAAGTTGGAAAGTGCAGGTTCTACCCAGGGGAGCCTGGTAGATGGGAAAGGACCTCAAGTATGGGCTGTGAAGATGGGCTGAAGGCTCTGGAAATATTGATCCTAGAGAAGGAAAGACAAGGGCACAAGAAAGCCTTTTTTGGGAATCTGCATGGTTCCTAGACGAGGGAACTAGCTTTGTTCTACTTGGACCCCGAATGCAGAACTAGGCAAAGTGAGGGGGACATTGCAGGTAGGCTGATTTGGGCTGGATATGAAGAAGATGTCCTTAGGATTAAAAAAAAAAGGATCAAGTAGAATAGCTCAAGCTAGGACGTGGTGAGTTCTCCACTCCTTGGAGAACTTCAAGCACAGCCTTTTGGCCCCTTGTTGGATATGGTAGAGGAAGTAATCCCTTATGTGTGTGGATTTGACCAATGGCCAAAGAGGTCTCTTACAGTTCTGACATTCGGTGATTCCATAAGACCTTCTCTCATCCTCCCTCTCCAGAGCTAGTATCCCCTTTCTTCTCCCCCATTTTATCCCCTTGTATCTCTTCTGTATACATGCATATGTCAGCCCCAGGAAAACAGTAAACTCCTTGAAGACAGAGACTGGTCTTTCTTCCTCTTTTCCTTAAGATGCTTAAGAGAAGCTTGTTGGTTGTTTGATAGAGTGAATGAGTGATGCCCTCATTGAACTTTATTTATAAGGAGCACAAAGCTACCTCCTTTTCCCAGTCTCAGACACTGCATCCCTCTGGAGCCAAGGAGATGATATATGGAGAAGATGTGTGGATGAGGATCTAAGGGTCTTATCTGGGAAAATGACTGACCCACTGGGGAAGTGAAGGAACCTGTCATATTGATACACCAGTCCAAGGAATTCATTTGATAGGGTCCAGGTGTCCCAACCTTGGCAACCCCCTTGAGTGTGAGAATTAGGGTTGGCCTTGAGCAGAGAGGCCCCAGCAAGCTTCCCTTCCAGATTGCAGGAGGCCTGGAACTCCTGGCATCTCAGAAGCAAACTCATTTTCATAGCTTTCACAAATAAGGCAGCAGATTATACCTATGCAGGCCCCATAATCACAGATAGAGAATGGCCTAACAGAAGAGGAAAGGAGAGATTAAACAAACAGACAGCAGAGATTCATCTTTCTCTGTGCCCTTCAACTGGATGGAGGCATTGAGATATAGGCAGTCACCAGTCACCAACACTCTGGCTATGTTCAAGTGATCAAGCTTCCAGGTTACAGAGTGGGATTGGGGGGAGTCTGGGGCTACTAGGACAGGAGCAAGAGCAGCAGCAGGTCAGGAAGGAAGAACCAGACAGGATACCTGACTTCTTTAGGAATGTGATTGGTGGGGGGGAGGGGCAGACAGGTGCTTAGATAGGTAGAGGGGAATGTAGACTGTAGTACAAGGCAATGTAGTCCACCAATGTAGAATGGCCCTCACTCTCCCCTTATAGCCTTAGAGAGTTGCCACTCAGGGTTAATATGTGTCAGGAATGGAGTTTGAAGCCAGGTCTCTCCAACTCCGAGGGGGAATGTCCCATCGCCTGATGGATGCCACCGTGGGGAAAGGAGAAAGAATGCAGGTAGGGATCAGAAGACATGGGGGCCAGCTGGATCTAGCACGTACAAAGATTTGGGCAAGACACTAAACTGTGTCAGCTTGCCCATCTATAATACGAGGTATTGGGATGTAACATTCTCTGTTCTGTGTTCTGATAGCTTTCAGTTCTGACCATCCATGTGTTATATTTTACATTCTAAGCCCCAAATTCTGATATTCCACATTCTGTGTTCTAAGATCTTTCCCAGTTCTAACACGTTTTGTCCTAAGGTCTCCCCTAGGTCTAAAATTCCCTATTTTAAGAGCACTCCCAGTTCTTACATTCCATGTTCTAAGGCCCTTCTCATCTTGACATTCTATGTTTTGAGGCCTCTTTCAACTCTAATAGTCCTTGTTCTATGGCTCCTCCCAGCTCTGATATCCTCTGTTCTAAAGCCTTCATAGCTCTCCATCTTTCAAGTATAAACCCTACTCTGAAACCTGCTCAGATCTGAAAGGAATCCAGATGTGTCTGAAGGCAGTCCTTTCTAGTCAGGCTGTCAACCCCTCTAAGCTTGTTGCTCCTCTGGCTGGCCTTGAACTTGAATGTTAAGTGGGTTCGTTGATGCCTTAACCCAGGAAGGATGTGATGGGATATCTCACAGGAACCTGGAGCCTTCACCACCTAAAGAAGCCCATGACTAATGGTTGAATGGAGATGGGAGTGGGGGAGAGGAAGAAGGGAGTCTGTCTTGGGTAAAGTCATCCATAGCTTGGGTGAGGGGAGGCTAAGGAGGACAAAAGACAATGGAATTTAAAGCCAGAGATCCTACTGCCACTCCCATCCTTGGGTTTGAGTCTTGTCTCTGATGCTTCCTACCTGTGCAACCTGGGGAAAGTTGCTTTCCCTCATTGGGCCTTGTAGAATGAGGGGCTTGGACTAGGTATTCACTTTAGATCTAGGATCCTAAGTCACTCCATCTCCCTGGGCCTCCATTTCTTCTTGTGAAGAATGAAGGGGTGGGATTAGATGACCTCTGAGCCTATGATCCTGGTGATTTCCTCTCTCTGGGGCCTCATTTCCGTACCTGAGCCTCTGAAGTCCCTTCCAGTTCTGACTCCAGAAGCCTGTGACCCACCATTCTTCCCAAGGCTGCATCTGTCACACCAAACTTCTCCTCTGATGGCGTACCCTGCCTCCCAGTTCCCAAAGCTCCTTCTCAGGAGCAGAGAAAAGAAAAGGCAAACAGAGCCTCGGAAGGTATTGTGATCATCAGCACTGGAGCCCAGGAGGCAGCCGGCCAACAGTGGAGTTGACCTGTGTCTTTCAGAGCTTCCCAGGGGTGAAGGTGGCTCCAAGTTCTTTGAGCACAGCAGATGGTTGGAGAAAAGACCTCTGGCCTGGAAAGCGGCCAAGCAGAATGAAGCAAGTCACAAGATCTGGGACTCCCAGGGAAATGAGTTCTAATACACTTGGGCCAGAGCCTGAGCTGCCCTTGAGTCCAAGTGGGATGGGTGATAAAATGGAAGCTTCATGTCAGAAAGACCCGAGTTCCAATACTGCCTCAGATACTTACTGGCTGTGTGACCCTGAGGAAGTCATTCTCCTTTCTGAACTTCATGTTTCTCATCTGTAAAATGGGGATACCAATAATCCCTGCCTCACAAGGTTGTGTGAGAGTTAAGTGAAGAATGTGTGAAAACATGTTACTGGCCTGAAAGCCCTACAAACAATGAGTTATTGTTGGGGGGGGGGGGGGTTTGGAAGCAGCTAGGGTTTCCGAGACCAGATTTGAACTAGGGTCCTTCTGACTCCGGGACTGGGGCTCTATCCACTGCGCCACCTAACTACCCTGTGAATTACTACTGTTATGCCTCCAGTGGCTGGATGTGACAGAAGATGATGGGGAGGGAAAACTCTGAGCCTCAATTTCCTCATTTGTAAAATGGGAGCCATGCTACTAGCTCTGTGCACAGGGCTCTTGGGCAAACTGCAAACCTCCACAAAAGAGCTGCCATTTACTCCATAAAGCTTGGTAGTATTCTTTACCAATATTCTCCCATTTGAGCCACCAAAGAGGCAGGGGCTATGGCCATATCCATCAGCCTCAGTTTTCTCCTGTGACCTTTCTGGTTGGCCAGGCCCCCATCACACATTTAGAATCATGATGGCTCATGCTGTTCTTGGCGTTTTCTGGTTTCCAGGCTTCTCTCCTCCTAACCACCCCATGACACAAATGGAATTATTGCTGTCCTCATTTTTCAGGTGAAGAAGCAGCCTCCAAAAGACCAAATGACTTCCCAGTGTGGGGAAGAGAAAAGAGAAAATAAGCATTTTTATAGCACTTGCTGTATGTCAAACACTGTGTTGAATAAATAGTATTTCATTTGATCAAGTAGCAGAGGCCTTTCTGAGTCAGTACTCAAAGAATTCTCAGGGATCTCAGAGGTCAGCTAGTCCAATCTGCACCTAAATTAGTCATCTCTGTAACATAAAAGGTAACTTGACACTTTGGAGAGAGAGCTGGAAGACCCAGGATCAAGTCTAATGTCAAGACATATACTGGCAAACTGTTTCACCTCTCAGTGACGGTGACTCAGGCAGCTCTTTCACTTTAAGTTACAAGCTCTAGGATAGGAGGGTGATGAACTACTCTTGGACTGTAAGAAATGATACAGGGCACGGTTTCAGTATTTCCTGGGAAGACTTGTATGAACTGATGCAAAGAGCAGAACCCGAAGATCTTTCTACATAGCAACAGCTACATTGTAATGATGACCAACGGTGAAAGACTTAACTACTATGATCAGTGCAATGAAGCACCATGTTTCCAAAGGATTTATGATGAAAAATGCTGTCCACCTTCAGAGAGATAACTGATGGACTCGAAGTGCAGACTAAAGTGTATTTTTTCCTTTGTTTTTTCTTGTCCCCTCCCAAGAATATGACTAAAGTGGAAATATATTTTGCATCACACGATATGTAAAGAGAGTTTCATATTGCTTGCCTTTTCAATAGGTAAGGGAGGGGTAGAGGGAAGGAGAAATCGTGGAGCTGAAAATTTTTAAAATAAGTGTCAAAATAAATAAAAGAAAGAGCACTGGAGTCAGAAGAGCTGAGCTTCAGTCCATATGCTGCTTCCTCCTAGCGGTGTGACCTTGGTTGGGCAAGTCACTTGACTTCTCTGAGACCCAGTTTCCTTCTCACTAAAATAAGGATATTAATATCTGCACTCTGTACCTCTCAGGGCTACTCTTTGTAGCTTAAAGGGCATACATATCTAGAGCTGCAAGGACTCTCAGAGACCACCGAGTCCAACCTCCTTCATTTTATAGATAGAGAAACTGAGGCCCATGTAAGGGATGCCACTTGCACTGTAGAGATCCTCAGAGGCCATCCAAGCCCACTTTTTTCACTTTACAGATGACGAAACTGAAGCCTTGGGAGGTAAGGTGAGTTATTCTGTCAGTTCTTATTTCTGGAAAGCGGTTCAAAGGAGAACCAAAGGACACTTGTGATGCTGCCAAGGACAGGGATTGATCCTGATGCACTGAATCTCATCCAGGGGATCTAAGAGTATACAAAGCTCCAGGATCTGGTTCTCTTTGCCAGGAGCCTGAGGGGTGGCCTTGCCAGAGAGAATGTGCATCCGTTGTAGAAGCTGGCATTGTCATGATTGCTCCAAGGGGAGAAAACCTGTTCCCATCAGCCACAAAGCACTTATTAAGTGCTTACTAGGTGTTGGGCACTGTGCTAGGCAGCTGGGAATACAAAGGAAAAAACATGGTCCCTGTGATCAGAGTTCACAGTCCAATGGGGGAGACAACTTGTGAACAACTATGTACAAACATGATCCCAACGGGGAAATGAACTGAGAAAGGTCTCAGGATAAAAGGGCCCAAGCCTAAGAAGGGTTCTAAGACCCTACCCAGCCACAAACCTATGATCTAAAGCAAATTACATCCCACCCCTCTGACCCAACTCTCCTTTTGTAAAAAGAGAGGAAAGAACCCTTCTACTCTCCTACCTCATACCTTTGCTGGAAGGATCTAAACAGAAATCTAGAGCACCATTCCCCAGCCCTGAAGTCATTGTCCGTGATTTCCTCTCTCTCATATCCCATAGACAATCAGCTGCCAAGTCCTGTTGCTTCTTCATCTACTTCTCTCCCGTCTCCTCCATGTCCCTTCCCATAACCACTATCCTTGGCCAAACTCTGATTGTCTCTCATTTGGACTTTCCTTGCCCTTCTAACTGGTCCCCCTGCTTCCAGCATTTCCCTCTCCGATCCACTCTTCACTTAGCTACTAATCATTCAGTCAGTCTATCGGTCAATCAATAAACATTTATTAACAACCTGCTATATACCAGATACTGTTCTAGGACTGGAGAGAAAGAAGGAAAGAAAGAAAGAAACAAACAAACAAACAAAGAAACAAAGAAATGAAAAAAAGAAACAACGAAAAAGAAAGGAAGGAAGGAAGAAGCAATTTACTCTCAGTGAGCTTACATTCCCGTGGAGGAGGGGGACAGTAAGAGCCTGCCTCACAGAGACAGAATCAAGGCAAATAAACCAAGGCAGGGTGGGGGGAGGGGTTCAGCACCGGCTTCGCAGAGACACAAAATGGCATTTGAGCTGCTATTGAATAAAGAGAAGGATTTCATGAGACAAAGGTGAGGAAGGAGGACATTCCAGGCAGGGGTCAGGGGAAGGCCAGGACAAAGGCATAGAGACAGTGTTGTGTGAAGAGCAGAGAGAAGCCAGTCTGGCTGGATCACAGTTTGGGAGTAATGTCCAATTAGGCTTGGAAAATAGGCTAGAGCAAGGTCATAGAGGGGTTTAAAAGCCAAACGGATGAGTTTTATTTTATCCTGAAGACAAAAGGGAGCCAATGGAGTTTATTGAATAGGACAGTGACGTAGATGGATCTGTTCTTAAAGAAAATCCCTTTGGCAGCTCTGTGGAGGATAGACGGGAATAAGGGAGAATATTTATTTATTCACTTATGAATATTACACACACTCAGATGAGCTGAGGCAGGGTTTGCCAAAGGCACAGTGTAGATAAGCTTGGAGACCTCACCGCCAAGACACGGGTGGGTTTGACCAAATGTCACAAAGCTAGTACAACCGGAATTTTAAAAATGCACACCATTCACATGCCTATGCCTCAGAACCCCCTCCCACCCCCACCAGACACACACACACATATACATACTCACATGTATATACATACACACACACACACACACTCGACACACACGTATACTTACTGACAAGTACATATACACGCTCACATATACATACACATACACATACTCACATATACATATACACACTCATGTGTACACCCACATACACACACACACACACACACACACACACACACACATAGCCCAGCCTGTTACTTGATGTCAGGTTGTAAAGGGAGACAGAAAGAATGTTTTGCTATGTCCTCTACTTTTTGTTTGGTATTCGGTGCATTCACAGTTATTTCCTGGCTTCTCAACTGAGAGTTATGAAATCTCAGAGTTGAAAGAGACCTTAGAACAAAGGGTGCCAGCACTGGCTAAAGAAGAGGGGTGATGGTGGGGGTGGGGATGTGACCAACTAGAATCCTAGCACCTCTAGGCTGGAAAGAATCTGGCAGGGGCATAGTATGGTCCCTACCACCAGAAGCATCTATGACCCTACCAAGTAGTTCCAGCCCAAATACTCCAGGGAGCTCATCAACTAACGATGTAGTTCATTTGATTTGTTGGGCAGTTCTAATTATTATGTGGGAAGCTCTTCCTTCTTTAACTATCCTGTGACCCAGAACCTCAGACTTTGAGTTTGCATGGACTAGATTCAGTTTTGAGGACTTCTCAAAATAAAAAAAAAAAAAAGCAGCTTTCCCTAAGAAACTCAGACTGTAACTCAGGCTATGTAAACACAAATATGGGTTAGAGGGTGCTCAGCTCCCATGCAAGCACTCAAGCTAACAATGTAAATCAAACACAGAATAGTTTTTATTTCACCTTATAGAAAGAATGCAAAGAATTACAAAGGACTAATCACAACAAGTAAGATGCTCTTACTCCGCACAGTCCTATATTCCATTCTAAAAACCTGCATAGCCCTCAAACCTTATAATACTTTGGGAAGGATTTGGTCTGCCTCAGAAAGGGAACAAACTTGAGGTTGCTAGAAAGGCAAATTTCTCAGTCCAAATAAGTCAAGATCTCCAGGATTGGGGGTGGGATATGTGGAAGGGCTGTTCTCAGGTCTCTGGTCTGTCTCCCCCACATTTTCAGTTGCCTTTTATGCGTTGTCTTCCCCATTGGAATGGAAGCTCTTGAGGACAGGGACTGTATTTCTTTTTGCTTTTATTTGCATTCCATTCACTTAACACAACATCTGGCACATAGTAAGGACTTCACAAATATTTATTGACTTGACTTGCCTTGTCTATCTTGACTCTTTCTGGATTTCCTTTTTAATCCATTTACTCCTCCTTTCCCTTTTTTGGTTTCAGCACAAAAAAGCATCTCTGACCCATAATATCAGAAGCATTGAGGGAACATAATGGTTAGAAGGTTAGACTTGGCATGAGAAAGACCTGAGTTAAAATTCTGTCTCCAACACTTACGATGTGACCCTGGACAAGTCACTTAACCTCTGTCTGCTTCAGTTTCCCCATCTGCCAATTGGTAATAAGAAAAACATCTAGCTGGAAGGATTGCCATAAGGACAAAGCTACTTTCAAGCCTTCAAGGGCTGTGTCCGTGTTATCTGCCATTACCACATCTTGAACCAATTAAATCTGTTCCAGAAGCAAAACACATTATGGGGATTCTCATTCATCAGGAAGCGCGGAGTTCTTTACCCAAAATCAAATGGTCCTTTAATACCATTAAGTTGCTGAGCAACATCCCTCAGACCTAACAGGAGGGCTCTGTTAGGAGAGAAGGGACCGTAGGTACCATGGTCTATAGCAGGAAGTTGGGCTGTTGGATGTCTTCCTATGATATTATATGGAGGAAACGGTTTTGAAACCTCATTTCTGTAAAGTTCAGAAAAGAATCAATAAGCCAGTCACCAAACATTGATTAAGTGCCTACTGTGTTGCAGGCACTATGCTAGGCACATTGGGAACGCAAAAAAAAAGCAAAAATAGTCCCTGACATCAGGAAGTTTACATTCTACTGGAGAAGAAAACAGCAATCAATTGGCCAACATACATTTATTTGGCACTTACTTTGTGCTGGGGTCTAGGTTTACAAAGACAGCAATGAAACTGTCCCTGCAGGACCTCAAGGAGCTTACATTGGGTTGGCCATAAACACTACTTATTATTCAACAAAAGTGTTATTGATTAATTAAGAATTCGACATGCATTTATTAGGTGCCTACTCTGTGCCAAGTATTATCCTAGGTGCCAGCAAACAAATTCACAAAATGAAACAATGTCTACTCTGAGGACCTTATATTCTAAGTTGGGGAGGGCCAGGAAGAACACAGAAAGGATAAGATTCATAAAAGAGATTACAGACCAAATATTTTTGATTTCATCAGCTGGGGACAACTCTTGGCACAGAGCAAACTGATCTCCGACTTAGGTGAGAAGTGCTAGATAGTTACAGAAGCACAGAGAGGCTAGTGACCGATGTGCCCAGGATCACACAGGATCTGGTTCCTCTGCAATGTTCTAAAGAGTTAAACATGAATGCATAGAGGATCTGACATTACTAAGAGATTCAGTTGAATATGGGTCATGTTAGAAGATGGCCTCCTTAAAGGCAGGGACTATCTCACGGGTTAATATTTGTGCTCTCGCTACTTAGTATGGAGCCTAGAATATAGCACTTAATGAACGCTCTTTTTAGTAATTTACTAATAAATTTAAATAAATAAATTTAGTAAATGCTGTTTCTAACCCATCTCTTTATTGCATTATTATGTATCCTTTTATCTCTCTATCTATATCAATTTATCATCCACCTATCCCTTCATCTCCCCATCCATCCATCCATACATCCATCATCTATCTCTCTACCTACCTATCAAATACAACTCATCATATTTCACATGTATCCCCAAATCATCCCCCATTTCCTTCCAGTTTCTCCAGGTTCCTAATCTTTGAGTCTTCCTTATCTTTTCCCACTCCCGTGTCCTGTCCCCCCATCCAATCATCTGCCAAGTCTTACTGATTCTACCTTCACAAAATCTCTCATGTCCATCTCCTTCTCTCCACTCCCATCCCCACCTCCTTTTGGAATAAGAGAATGTGGGTTCAAATGTCACTTCTGGAAGGGCCCTTCCTACCTGCATTCCTGCAGGCAAGTCACTTCAATTTTTTGAACTTCAGTTTCCCAAACTGTATGTTTGAATGACCTCTGAGATCTCTTCAATTTCTGGTCCGTAATTCCTATTCAGATAAAATACAAAATCCTCTGCCTAGTAATTGAAATCCCCAAAATGAGCCTCCACCACCGACCTTTAAAGTTTTCTTTTCTATTATTCCTTTTTACACATTCTCCATGTTGGTCTGCTGACT
The DNA here is from genome assembly GCA_028658325.1 of Potorous gilbertii. Taxonomy (NCBI): domain Eukaryota; kingdom Metazoa; phylum Chordata; class Mammalia; order Diprotodontia; family Potoroidae; genus Potorous; species Potorous gilbertii. The sequence continues at coordinate 242,155,282 of CM053770.1, read as the reverse complement.
GTTCCTCATACAAAGCACGCCTTGGTGCAAGAAATGTTCCTCATCAGGAATGTGGTCCCTTCTCTCCCCCAGCTTAGAGATTCCCCTGCTTCCTTTGCACAACTCAGCCAGCATCTTCCACACTAAGGACTTTCCTGATATCTCTAGTCATTGATACTCCCTCTTTCCTGAAATCAATTAATCAATCAACAGACATTTACTAAGTACATACTTCATGCCAGTCACTGGAAATACAAAATCAAAATTGAAAATACTTTGCATTTCCTTATTAATCTACATGGGGTACTGGATCTAGAGTTCAGAGACCATATTTTCTAATCCCATCATTTTACTGATGTGGACATCAAAAATGAATGACATGCCCAAAGCCAAAGCATCATGACACTTTTGATATGAAGCTGAAAGGGTCTGCTGGGCTCATCTAGTCCAACTCCCATTTTACAGAAGGGGAAAATTCAACTTCACTATGAAAGGTTGAATTTAAACCTAGATTCTCTGCCTTCACAACTAAGACTCTCCACTGGGTTCCCAGTGCCTCCCCCCTACCCCAATCCACTACCCCGTCTTTGATGGTCAGAATCATTTCTTTTTTAATCTCCCAGACCACAGCACCATGAACAAGGTAGGCATTTAACAAATATGTGTTAGATTGACTTATGCATGGGTTTATATATTCTTTGGTCATGCTATAAACTATATTCCCTATTTAAATACCAGTTAACTTTTCTGTTGGCCTTCAGGAAATTGTAGAGCTCTTCTAACGACCTCAAACTTCTTCCAGAAATAAGATGTCCATGTTATCAGCATCAATATTATATACATGTTGCTCTGTGACTACAGAACACTCATGTCTCTGAAGAATGAAAAATGAGTTTACCAAGGAGGGAGGGCAATGGAGAAGCACATGGTAACCAAAGAGGAACTTTGAAGAACTAGAATGAGGATGTTACCAAAGAAATGTATAAAATGTATCTTAAAAAAATGAGTGGGTCCTATGGCAATGGAGAGGACTCCTGAGAGCTCCACTGATATATCCTTAGATGGCAGGAGAAATTGGGGAAGGCACCAAGGTATATGGGGTAGAGCTCTGTGTCGAACCTGTGGGACCACATGGGCAAGAGCTGAAAAAGATGGGCTGGGAGGCAGAACTGTGTAGAGTCATCGGTCTCACTCTCTCCTCCAGAATCACTGAGTCCAGTGGCAAAACATGGCCTAGTTTTCCTCCACAAAAGGAACTATCTGGAAGAGGAAGACCCTCAAAGTTTCTGACCAGAACACAAACAATTACCGGGGTGGAGCCAAGAGAGTGGAGTAATTGCACGTGCTTTCTAGAGCGGTGCCTCCAAGCCCAGTCAAATACCTGCAAAAAATGGCTCTAAACAAACCCTAGAGCTGCAGAACCCGCAGAATGATGGAGTGAAGCAAATCTCCAGCACAGCACAGCCTGGAAGGTCGTTGGGAAATGCCTATTGCAGGATGTGAGCAGGCTTTGGGGAGACAATCCCTTGCACCTGTGGCAGTTCCCAGACTTCAGGACCCCAGAAAGCCGAGGACAAATTGGAAGATCATTGGAAAAAGTCTGTGGGACCAGTGTGGGAGAATGGAGTGGTCCAGCCTTCTTTCCAGGGCAGTTGAGGGGGAAGGGGATGAAGGAATCTGCAGCAACCACAGCAGAAGCAGGCACAGACACAGCAACTGTTTCTGGAGCTCTAGGCCCCACAGATTGTGGGGGGATCAAGCGGCTGACAGTATACCCCCCTGCCCCCACTGGGAGCAGAGCTCTAAAGTCAAGTAAATGACTGGGGAAATGAGCAAAAACCAGAAAAAGAATCAAACTATAGAATCTTACTTTGGTGACAAGGAGGACCAAAGTATGTCAACAGCAGAAAACAAAGTTAAAGCACCTCTATCAAAAGCCTCCAAGAAAAATTTGAATTGGTCTCAGGCCATGGAAGAGCTCAAAAAAGATTTTGAAAATCAAGTAAGAAAAATAGAACAAAAATTGGGAAGAGAAATAAGGGTGATGCAAGAAAATCATGATAAGGTAGTCAACAGCTTGCTAAAGAAGACCCCAAAAAATGCTAAAGAAAATAACACTTTAAAAAATAGACACCCAAATGGCAACAGAGATCCAAAAAGCCAAGGAGGAAAAGAATGCCCCAAAAAAGCAGAATTGGTCAGATGGAAAAGGAGATCCAAAAGCTCACTGAAGAAAGCAATTTCTTAAAGATTAGAAAGGAGCAGATGGAAGCTTGACTTTATGAAAAATCAAGAAATTATAAAACAAAACCAAAAGAATGAAAAAGTAGAAGATAATGTGAAATATCTCATTGGAAAACAATTGACCTGGAAAATAGATCCAGGAGAGACAATTTAAAAATATGGGACTACCTGAAAGCTATGATCAAAACAAGAGCCTAGGTAACATCTTTCATGAAATTATCAAGGAAAATTGCCCTGATATTCTAGAACCAGAGGGTAAAATAAATATTGAAAGAATCCACCAATCACCTCCTGAAAGAGATCTAAAAAGAAAAACTCCTAGGAATATTGTGACCAAATTCCAGAGTTTCCAGGTCAAGGAGAAAATATTGCAAGTAGCTAGAAAGAAATAATTTGAGTATTAGGGAAATACAATCAGGATAACACAAGATCTAGCAGCTTCTACATTAAAGGGTTTGGAATATAATATTTCAGAGGTCAAAATAACTAGGATTAAAACCAAGAATCACCTACCCAGCAAAACTGAGTATAATACTTCAGGGGGAAAAAGTGGTAATTCAATGTAATAGAGGACTTTCAAGCATTCTTGATGAAAAGACCAGAGCTGAATAGAAAATTTGGCTTTCAAACACAAGAATCAAGAAAAGCATGAAAAGGTAAACCGGAAAGAGAAACCCTAAGGGACTTACTAAAGTTGAACTGTTTACATTCCTACATGGAAAGATAGAATTTGTAACTCGAGACTTTTCTCAGTATTTGGATAGTAGGAGGGATTATACACAAATTGACAGAGGGCACAAGGTGAGTTGAATAGGAAGGGATGATGTCTAAAAAAATAAAATTTAGGGGTGAGAGAGGACTATATTGGGAGGAGAAAGGAAGAAATGGAATGGGGCAAGTTATCTCTCATAAAAGAGGCAAGAAAAAGCTTTTTCAATGGAGGGGAAAAGGGGGAGGTGAGAGGGAAAAAGTGAAGCTTATTCTCATCATATTTGGCTTAAGGAAGGAATAACATGCACACTCAATTTGGTATGAAAATCTATCTTACACCATAAGAAAGTAGGAAAGAAGGGGATAAGTGGGGTGTGAGGGGGGAGGATAGAAGGAAAGGCAAATCAGAAGAAGTAAACACTTTTGGGGAGGGACAAGGTCAAAAGAGAGAATAGAATAAATGGGGGGCAGGATAGGATGGAGGGAAATATAGTCTTTCACAACAGTACTATTATGGAAGTCTTTTGCATAACTACACATGTTTAACCTATATTGATTTGCTTGCCTCCTCAGTGGGAATGGGTGAGGAGGGAGGAAGGGAGAGAAGTTGGAACTTAAAGTTTTTTTGTTGTTGTTGTTGTTGTTTGTTTGTTTGTTTTTTTTTAATTTATTTATTTAACTTTTTACATTCATTTTCACAAGATTTTGGGTTCCAAAATTTTCTCCCCATTTCTCCCCTCCCCCCTCCCTGATACACTGGACATTCTAATTACCCATATCACCAATCTGCCCTCTCTTCTATCATCCCTTCCTTCTCTTGTCCCCCTCTTCTCTTTTGCCCTGTAGGGCCAGATAACTTTCTATTCCCCATTACCTGTATTTCTTATTTCCTAGTAGCAAGAACAATACTCAACATTTGGTCCTAAAACTTTGAGTTCCAGCTTCTCCCCATCCCTCCCTC
>CM053770.1:242111858-242150887 GCA_028658325.1 Potorous gilbertii | reverse complement strand
CCTCATTGGCTTTTTGAACGTCTTTTGCCAATTGAGTTAGCCTATTTTTCAAGGTGTTATTTTCTTCAGCATTTTTTTGGGCCTCCTTTATTAAGGTATTGACCCGTTTTTCATGCTTTTCTTGCATCTCTCTCATTTCTTTTCCCAGTTTTTCCTCCACATGTCTAACTTGATTTTCAAAATCCTTTTTGAGCTCCTCCATGGCCTGAGCCCATGGGGTATCTATTTCAGATGTTTGGGATACAGAGGCCTTGACTCCTATGTCTTTACCTGATGGTAAGCATATCTCTTCCTCCTCAGAGAAGAATGATGCAATCCTCTGGTCACCAAGAAAATAACCTGCTATGGTCTTAGTTTCTTTCCCTTTTCTGGGCATTTTCCCAGCCAGTTACTTGATTTCCGAGATTCCTCTCCGCCCCCTGGCCTAGATCCGCCCAGCAAGTGCTTGGGGTCTGGGATTCAAATGCTGCTCCCCAGCCTCAGGGCTTTTGGCGGCAGGCCTGACTGCTCTTCAATGGGAACTTATCTGCTGGTTCTCAGGTGGGGGCAGGGCTGCCTCTCAGGCTCAGTTCCCTCAGGGGGTTTATGCAGAGATCTCTTGAAATGGAGATGCTGAGGAGCCCCTGCCCACCCTGGGAGTCTCTGGCAGAGCTGCCTCCACCTCTGCCACGGCCGCCGCCTCCCGAGGTGGTCCGAGTCCCGGAGATACCCCGCTCCCCTCTCAGCCCGTCTCTCTCACTGACCTGTGTGTCTGTGGGTGGAGGGACCTTCGCGGCCGCCGGAGATTCAGGTCCCTGACGCCTGCTGGGCTCTGCTCATTCCTCTCAGTGCCGTGTGGCCGAGCAGAGCTCCATGGCCGGGGCGGGGGAGGGGAGGGCTCGGCAGGGCTCCGCTCCCGTTCCGGGTACCTTTGTGGTCGGTTTTTCAGGGCTCTCTGCAACGGAAATCTCCTTCACTGTGTTTCTGCGTGGCTTCCACTGTTCCAGAATTTGTCAGGAGTTCTTTTTAGAGGGAATCCATGGGCTGTGGGTTCGGAGCTAGCAAATGTGAGTCTTTCTACTCCGCCATCTTGGCTCCACCCCCCCTGGAACTTAAAGTTTTAAAAACAAATGTTAAAAATTGTTTGTACATGCAACTGGGAAATAGGAAATACAGGGTATAGAAATGGGGTATAGCAATCTATCTTGTCCTACAAGAAAATAGAGGAGATGGGGATAAGGGAAGGGAGGGGTGTGATGGAAAGGAGGGCAGATTGAGGGAAGGGGTAATCAGAATACATGATGTCTTGGGGTGGGGAGGGGAGAGATGGGGAGAAAATTTGGAACTCAAAATCTTGTGGAAAGTAAAAATTAATTAATTAATTTTTTAGAAAAAGAAAAAGATGGACAGGAATGGAGCAGTCGCTTTCTGCATGGCAGAGGAGTTATTTGAAACTATGAAATCAGAGAGTGTGGTGAGTCTGACTTTGTGGGAAAGTCTTATAACAATGAATTTTATAGTAAACAGCATGATGAATTGGATATTCATGCCCTTCTCTCCCACTTAACTAGAATTTTAAGAAGCTTGATTCTTCTAGTCAGGAAACAGTTACCAACAAGGTAACACTGTCTGGGGGCAATGACTTGCCCAGGGTCTTAGAAGTACAATGTATGAACCCAGGCCTTCCAACTCCACATCCTTTCTACTAGACCACACTTTCTGCCATCCCACCACTGCATCACAAAGGGGAAAGGAAATAACTGAATAGCTTAGTAGTTACCCATGTTCAAAGATAGATAATAAAAAAAGATTTTAATTTGCAGACTCCTTAGACGAATGCACATAGACTGTGACAGAAGAAGCTAAACTCCTGCAAGGAGAGGACTGTTTTTATGCTGATACTGTCTCTCTTCTCTAGCATCTAGGACAAGGCTGTCCCCAGATTAGGTACTTAGCTTTAATGAACAAATGAAAGAGCATTTATTAAACACTTACTGTTCTCTAGGTATTGTGCTAAATGCTAGGGCTACAAATACATGCAAGTCAGACAATATTTGCCCTCAAAAATATTCCATTTTAAAAGAGGGAGTCTACACCCTGAGGAGATAGCATTAGGAGGAGTCATGTAACTTCCCGGAACCTCTATTTATTCATCTGTCAACTGGGAAGGGTATAGAGTAGAACCTTGTCAGATCAGGCAGTGTATAAGCTCCCTTCCTATTCTAGAGCCTAGGATCAGATGCATTCTCCCAATTCTGCCATTCTGTGGCTCTTCCATCCCTGTACTCTCCCAAAGTAGACAGGGGCATTTGATAGATTCCCATTTGATAGATGAAGATACTGAGACTCAAAGATGGGAGGAGAATAGCATCATCACTGACCTAGTCTGTTGCCAAGGTCAGACCAGAAACCAGAGGTGCTGCTGCTTGGGCTGGGCCTTCCCCATTCCAGACATTGGGTCTAGGGTTGGGTTAGTCACAAAAGAGGGAAGGAGCCAGAAGGGGGGCCCAGGCTTATAATTATGTGGAAATAATTTTGACTTTGTAGATTATATTATTAGGAAGCCTCACTTTAAATTTAGCTCCCTCTCCAAACGTTGACTGGAGACGTTCTTATAGCCTGTGGGTGACTCATCAAAGCTGTCCCAGCCAGCGGTGTTTGTGTGGGAGCCGGTCGTGCAGATGGCAGGAGAAATAGTAAATATGAGGAGGGAGAGACCTGCCTGAGACTGGTCTGTGAATGAGAGGATGGCGGCCTCCTTGCCGGCCTCTTCATCTATTTGGAGAAGGGCCTGTTCCTTCCTGAGGGGGTACAGTGACTGGGGCACATTGTCCCTTGTGCTTCTTACCCAGCAGGAATCATGGCAGAATAACACATTGTATGGAATGATTTCTCCCAGCCCTGACGTCCCCTGTTCTAAGGCCTCTCCCAGCCCTGATATCCCCTGTTCTCAGGCCCCTCCCAGCTCTGATATCACCTGTTCTCAGGCTCCTCCCAACCCCAATATTCCCTGTTCTAATGCCCTTCCCAGTTCTGACATTCTCTCACATGACCTTCACCTCCATCTTGGGTTGCTCTGCTACCAGCAATCCTAGGCTATCTAACCCAACTCATTCCATTTAGAGGGAAATTTAAAATTCAGAGAATTTAAGGTCAAATGAATTGGTAGCAAAGCTATCACTTGTTCCTCACTCTTGGTTTAGGGCTCTTTCCCCTAAGCCAAATAGCCTCTCTTCAGGAATAAATCACTGCTGTCATTCAGGGAACCATTTCCCCAAATGGAAGATGCAACAGGAAGAGTCCTGACTCATTAGCTACAAGATGTGGGTGCCACTTCACCTCCTGGGCCTCAGTTTCTTCATCTATAAAGTCAGGGCATTGAACCAACTCTGTGGCCTCCACAGTCTCTTCCAACTGTAAATCAATGGTCCCTGGATACTTTTCAGGGATTATAGAGAAAGGGTTTGAGTTCCAATCTCAGTTGGAATGAGATCAATGGTCCTTTCCAATTCTAGAAGTCTCATGGTATGTGATTGGATGACCCCTAACATTCATGATATTCAACCCCATCCTCCAGATACTCAGAGACTAGTCTTCCTTTTGGGCATTTTCTGCCCCCTTTGCAGCTTCGCTGCCCTCAGTTTATCTTGTGGTAAACTGACTCTGACACTCGACAGTATTCCACTAAAATTCTGCATCTGTGTGACCTTGGAAAAATCACCTCTACCTCTTCGAGTCTCAATTTCCTTTTCTGTGTAACAAGGATAGTCATGTGCACTGATTGCCTCAGAGGGTTGTTGAGAAGAAGGCATTTTGTAAGTGTAAAGTGCTAAAGAAAAGCAAACCACCTTCTTTGTTTTGCTTAGCATTAGAGCAGCATCTCCTGATCTTTGTCAGGCCTTGACAAGCTTGTAAGCAGGCATTGCCCCTCTCTTTTCCTTTCCTCCCTACTGATCCAACCAGCAGCTAGCCACGTCCTTTTCTGTCTCATAATCAGTCTCTCTCTCTCTCTCTCTCTCTCTCTCTCTCTCTCTCTCTCTCTCTCTCCTTCTCTCTCTTCCCCCTCTCTCCTCTCTCCTCCTCTTCCTCTCCCTCCCCCCGCTCCCCTTTCCCTTTCTCCCTCTTACATCTTCTACTTTCTCACAAACACACACTGCCCCATGTGGTTACTCCATTCCCATGCATTCTCTATTCATTCTCTTTCTGTCTCCAAAATCTGTCTTTACTCTTGTCTCCCTCATCCAATGTGGGTATGTCTATCTCTATATTCTCTCTCTCTGTCTCTGTCTCTCTCTCCCCTCTCTCCTCTTTCTTTCTTTCCCTCCTCTATCTCTCCATCTTTTTCTCTCTCACACACATACAAACTCCACTGTGATCACTTAGTTCTCCACCACTAGGTTACATAGTTCAATGGTCAGAGTCAAAGTGAAAAGACCGGCCTCTGACACTCACTACTCAGGTGACCCCGGATTTCACTTAATTTCAATAATTCTCAGTTTTTTTCTCTGTAAATAGAGGAGATTGGATTAGACACTCCCGAGGTCTCTTCTAGCTCTAAATCTAGGCTCCTGTACTTCCCCTACCAGAACTCTGTTTTTCCCCTGGGCCTCAGTTTTCTCAGTAAAATGATGAGATTGGGCTAGATGACTTCTGTGGTCCCTTCATTGTGGACCCATTGTCCACAATGATACTATCATACCAACAGCAAGAAATGGGCAAAAGAGGAAAGAGACCTCAAGTACAGACCATAGGTCTGTTCAAAGAACTGGGGATATTTATAGCTCAGGGCAGAGAAAAAATTGAGGAGACCTGAACCTTGGTATCCTGTCTCTGAAGGATTGTCATGTGGAGGAGGAATCATACTTCCTATTCTTGGCCCCACAGGGGCCTTCCTGAGTCTCAATTTTCTTATTCTAAAGTTAGGGGATAAACTAAATGGTTTTGAGGTCTTTTCTCATGCAAACCAATGACCCTAAGAAGCTACAAAGAGGGCAAATGAAGGCTTGACATTCAAACAAAATCTCCCAAAATCTTCCTACAGTTCTCCTAAAGTATATCAGACTGCCTTGGGGAGGGGAACTGGGATACAACCCATTGTTGAGTGTCTTGGTGAAGAGGCTGGATGAGCACTTCACAGGTACATTGTACCCACTTAACTTCACAAGTTTATCATGAGTTTTTATTATAAGAGGACATTGCTATTCAGGTATGGGCTGAACTAGACTTCTGAAGTCTCTTTCAGCTCTGAGACTGTGATTTCATGAGGAAATTTGGGAAGCTGTGTATACTAAGGGCCAAATACAGCACCTCATTCTTCCTCAAATGAAACAGAAGAGGCACATTTCCATCTAGTCTGATCCTTACTAGCTAGATAAGCATTTTTTGTAGAGTGTTTTCCAACAACTGGTACACTGGGGTGTAGGCAATGTGAAGAATGCTATTCCTTTTAGTGGATGAGAAAATGGAGGCTCACAGTTTGGAAATGACTTGTCCAAGGTCACACAGGTAATAAATAGCAAAGCTGGGATTCCCTCACAGGTTCTCTCTCTGGCTTTTCTACTATCCCCCGAAGGGCATAAGCTTCTCCATCAAGGGCAAGGCCTGTGATATATTTCCAATATATTTCCAATTTCCAATACGTCACTCCAATGATGCAGTACAGTTCAACAAATCTCTTTTCGTCAGTCAATAAACATTTATTACGTGAAGTACCTACAATGTGCCGGCCATTGTGCTAAGTGCTGGAATGTCAGACCTGCCAGGAAGAGCCTTAGGAGAGAGAATATCAAGCAAGGTAGAAGGGAATCCAGGGAGCTGTCTCAAAACTGTTGAAAGAAGAGACCTTAGAATGTGTAGTATCAGAGCTGGGAGGAGCCTCGGAACTTCGAATCACAAACTTACCAGCCTAAGTGATCTTGGAGCTCATGCCATGGAAACCCTTCTCTCTCTCTTTTCCGAGACAATATTTATTGGTGTCTTTTGTTTTTTCCATCACCTTCAGTTCTAAATATAACCCTCCCCCTCCTCTGAATTAGTGGGCCACTTCTTATAACAAATGACCAAAAAGAAAGGTGGCAAGGCAGTTCAGCAAAACTGAACAACCCTCGGCTAGTAGGACGGTATGTGGGATGTTCCATGAACTCCACTTAAAAACCAGCAAAGGTGGAAGGCACCCAGCGTTAGTGAGGAGCAGATGGAGATTTGAATGGCGTCGTCTCTGGCTTCTGAGCCAGGCCTCTGACCATTACAATACAACTGTCTTCAAGCCGAGAACCTGGAATGACAGCGGTGAAAGGAACCTTAGAGTACAGAATGTTAGAACACAGATCGTAGAACCGCTGGATAAAGAATTTAACTGTGCCATACAGTGGCACAGTTAAAGGAACCTTGGAAGACAGAATGATGTCAGAACAGATTGGAAGAAGCCAGAGAAATCACCCCTTTCGCGGTGTGTGTGTGTGTGTGTGTGTGTGTGTGTGTGTGTGTGTGTGTGTGTGTGTATGCGCATTTTTGTATCTCCTTCCTCAGGGCAGTCTGATATTCTCTGTTCTAAAACTCCTTGTGCCTGGCATATGTGTAGCAGGTGCTTAATAAATGTTTAGTGACTGACAATACAATATTTGTTCAACTGAACTTGAAAAGCGGGGAAAGGAAGGGAGACAAGAAGGAAAAAAGGAAAGAGGCAAAGAAAAAGACTTGGAAGAGAAAGAAGGCGAAAGAAGAGAAAATAAGGTTTGAAGAGGGGGTAAGAAGAAAAGAGTGAGAAGACAGGAAGGAGAGCGGAGAGAAAGGAAAGAGAGGAGAGGACTGGAGGCAGAGAGGGAGGGAAAAAGGGGGGAGGGAGGGAGGGAGGGAGAGAGAGAGGGAGAGAGAGAGAGAGAGAGAGAGAGAGAGAGAGAGAGAGAGCGCGGGAGGGAGAGAGAGCGGGAGGGAGGGAGAGAGAGGAAGCCGCTCACCCGCCGCCCAGCAGCCGGCCGAGGACTTCGCTGGAGAGCGAGCCAGCAAGCGCTAGAGCGCGGAGGGCCAGTGAGTCGGCGGGGAGCATGAGCGAGGCCCCGGACAGCCAGCGCGGCTGCTGCGAGGAACGGCGGTGGCAGCAGCGCTCAGGAGCCCCAGCCTCAGTCAGTCGGCAGCGGCGTCCCCCTCCCGGGGCTCTCTAGGCGCCCGGGGCCGCCTGTCGCCTGCCTCTCTCCCTCCGTGCCGGGCCAGACCGGCTGGCGGCGCCCCATGTGGGGCCCCCGAGACCCGGGGGCTGCGGCCGGTCTCTCGTAGCGGGGGCCGAGGAGAGCCCTCCTAGCCCGGTCCCCGCAGCCGGCGGCAGAGGAGGAGGAGCAGCAGCCCCGGGCATCCGGCCCCGCCAGGACACGGCTGGGAGGGCAGGGGCTCCGAACCCCGGCTCAATCCTGGGCGTCCCTCCAGCCTCCGGGCGCACGCGCTGGGGAGTCCCCGGAACTCAGAGCTGCGGGCGCCTTACGCGAGCCCGCGGAGCCGGCACAACTGTTGCAGGCGGCGGCGGCGGATGCGCCCTTGGAGAAGCCGGCTGCCGGCGGCGGCCGCTGGGGCTGCCTGGCCACAGAGAAGTCGGGGAGCTGCGCCTAGGTAAGGAAGCCGGCCGGGCGGCCCCCTGCTCTTAGACAGCTGGGACAGGCTACAGGGGCCCCAGGACAGAGAGGGGGTGCCATCTGGTCCTGGGCGCTGAGCTCTGGGCTCGGGGAGGGGCGCGAGCCAGGGTAAGTGGGGGTGGGGGAGGCGCAAACATGCAGGTCCCAGGCTTTAGTCTCCGGGAGCTCAGGAAAGGCGATCCCAGCTCGCAGAGCGGGCGAGTTCCAGCTTGTCCCAAGACCATGGAGGTGGGGGGACATACCGGCTCCACCAGAGCTCACTTGAGGGGGAGGAGTCCTTGCCAGGAGGTCAGGGACACATCTGGGGAGGGTAGCTCTTGCCAGCTTGACCCGGGAGCACCTGAAGGGAGGTGCATACCAGCGGATCGAGGACGCACTTGGGGAGGCGGGGTGCGTATGCCAGCTTGACCGGGACACCTGGGGGAGGGGTGCGTGCCAGCACGTCGGGAACACACCTGGGGATGGGGGTTGGGGAAGCTGGTGGCAGGTTCAGGGCACAACAGAAAAACAAGGCGCAGGCAAACAGGTCCGAGGCGCTAATGGGTGGGGACAGTGCCAGAAGGTCCCAGCCGCGCAGAAAGAGGTTAGGGTGCTGGCAGGTCCCAGGAGGTGGAGGGACCGGATTGTGGGTAGGGGTGCCCGCTAGGGCTCTCTAACGACTCTGGAATCCAAGTTGAGGAGGGTGTACCAGGACGGAGAAGAGGAAGGTTTCTTTTTCTCACATCCCTATGGTCCCTAGAAAAGACAGCAACCCCTTCTCCGCCCCCGCAGCTCCCACCTTCCGCGAGCTCCTCTGCTCCTGAGTCTGGGGCGGCGGGTACCAGGTTTGCTTTCGATCCGCGGCCAAATCAATATTTATCCCTGGCACCGAGGGCATTAGTCTTTAGCACCTTCGGAAGCTCATTAGTGCTCGCTGTTGCCATGACAACTAGTCCCGCAGCTTCATCAGATTTTATATACGTGTATAAATATACATATATATATATTTAAGTTATTATTATTTGTTATTGAGCAAGACTGGGGTGGGGGAACGGGTTGGGGTTGCCCCTACCAGCCAGTAAAGCTAAGAGCTCATTATGCCACCGCTTGTTTAAAACGCCAGCCACAAGGCTTCCCTGCCCACTTGGGGGAAGGAAGGCAGACAAGAGATGTGTAATAAAAAGAGCTCCGGGATATTTAATTCTGTGATAAGCGGCTGTGTGGGAGAGCGCGAGAGCGAGCGAGAGAAGCTGCGTGTCCTGGAGATACGGCAAGCTAGCATGGAAGGGTCTTTTATACGGAGTGGGGGGTGGGGGGAGGAGATCCTGGGAGATGTTTCTCTTCTCTTCTTCCTTGCCTTCCGTCGAGTTCTGCTGGCTGGGAGGATAGCCCGAGTTCGAATTCTGCCTCCCTCCCTTCCCTTCCTCCCCCAGACCCCCTCCAGGGCCAGTCTCAGGAAGAGGATCCGGGACGATCCTTGAGGATGGTTTCATCCTTTGAGAATCCTAGGGGAGGGGGAGGGGACGGTGGGTCCCCCTTCAGGCTGGTGCCGGGCACACTCGTTCCAGTGACCAGGAAGCGCCTGCTCCTATCGCTCCTGCCTTCCCTGAAGTAGAGGGTCAAGGCTTATCTTTTTCTAGTATAGACATGAATGTATTCCCTAAGAAACAACGGTTGTTGCCTGAAATGTGATAATAGTATAGGGAGCCCATCTGCTGTTCGATAATGTCAGATAACGTTCTCAGATAAGCAAATAAACCAGGAGTTGACGGACGCCACTGCTTTGCCAGCTCGGGGCGATTTCTCCGGGTGGTCGGCTGCCCACGCCAAGGGGTAGTCCATGGAGACTCTCCCTAATCCCATCCCCACCCTACCCTTCTTTCTTATTCTCCAGTCCTACACTGTTAAAGCTGAGAGAGGAGCCTTAGAAGAGGAGCCTCAACCAGTTGTCTTGGTTTACTAAGGGTGAAACTGAGGCCCAGCACGCCAGTGGAAAGAGCAGGGGATTTGGAGTCATAGAAGCTTGACTTGAATCCTAACCTTAACCTCTCCCAACTCCTAACTTTTAGTTATAAGACCTTGGGCAAATAACTTCCAAACTCTGGGACTTAGTTTCCTCCTCCATAAAATGAGGAAATCGTACTTTTTATCTCTACAGTTTCCCTGCCCCTGTGATCCTGTCCCTGGGACTCAGCTCTTGACTACTCCCACCAGAGCTCTGTCAGGAGGAGGATAGGAAATGCCTTAGGAAAAGCTGACCAAATGGACAGGAATCCTTTAACTTTCTCAGTCCTTGAGGTGGCATCATAGAAGGAGCTTTGAATCTGGAACATAGAGAACAGAATTTTGATTTCTTGAGGACAGGGACTGTTTCCATTTTGTCCTTCTTCTCTCAGGCAGGACCTAATAGCTTCTTAATGAATTCTTGCTGAATTAAATTGATGTCACTACCAACTGAGGCTCATCTGTGAAAGGAGGGGTTTGAACTTGATGATTCCTAGGGTCTCTTTCGGCTCTCAAGTCCTCAGAAAGGATCTAGATGAGAAATGAGTCTTTCAGACCCAGGAGAGGGTCAAGTTTCTGACTTAAGATCGGGGTGATTGGAGGAAAGGGGCTGAATTTTTAATTTCCATAACCCAGACTAGATGGCAGCATTTCTGATAAGATGGGCTCTGGTTGAGTTTCTCTGGGCCAGGGAAAATTCCCAGGGAGAAAAATACCAGTAGTGCTCATCCAGTCAAAGAAGTGCCATGTTCAGAACCAAACCCCCAAAATCAATTCCTGTTTTTAAGGCTGAGAGCCTTTCTGAGGGGCAGAAGTTATCTGAGAAGGCCCCCATCCACCTGAGCCTCTATCCTGGCAGGTTGTTGAACTGGGACGGAGGGGAGGGGGGAGAGAAAAGAATCGGATTTTTTCCTCTTTGGGGACCCTACAGGCAAGAGTAGCCCCTTTCCCTGTTCCCCAGGGAGAGCCCTGATCTAGAAATTTGGGGAAGGACTGAGGAGGAAAGAAGAAAGGGAATGAATTAATACCTTCTGGTTTGGAATCTGGTCTGGGAGAGACTTTCAACAGTCTATTCAAGTCATTAAATCCCTGCCTTGGGCTCCAGCAGCCCGGGAAGAAGAGGGTGCTGGGTTGGACTGGGAATCCTAAGTGTTTATCTATAAGATGTTTACCACTTACTGGCTATGGGCGGTCACTTAACCTCCACATGCCTCAGATGGTTTCCTAGTTCTACTAAATTTTGGTAAATTTCAACTAAACCCCAGCATGGTATCATAGAGAGAATGCTGGGCTTTTCAAGCAGTGAAAATGGCTTTAAATGTTACCTTTAACGTTTTACTATTCCTGTGACTTTGGACAAGTAACAAATTTTCTGAGCTTTGGTTGCTTATTTCTGTAAACGAGAGTGTTGTCCTAGACAGTCCTTCTGATACTAGATCCATAATTCTGTACTGCCTTTTGCATAGCGGGAAGGAGTACCCATGCTGAAGAAATTGCAGATCCTCCAAAGAGAGAGGAGAGAGAGATATCAAAAGAATGAAGGCATTGTCCTGGTCCTTGGGAAGCTGACAGATGGAAATGATAATAGTTCTTTCTAGTGTTTCAAAGTTTACAAGGTTTCTGTGATGCGGGAGTGTGGGGATTTGTATCCCCATTTTACAGATGGAGAAACTGAGGTTGAAATGGCATGATTTATCTAAGGTGACGTGACTTGCACTTGACTTTGTTTTGAGTGAGGGAGGGTTGTGCAGGTCACCAGCCTCATTTTTCCTCCAAAGTCATCTGAATCCAGTGACCAGATATTCATCTGGATGACTGGAGATGACCCAGGATGAGGCAATTGGAGTTAAGTGACTTGCCCAAGGTCACACAGCTAGTGAGTGTTAAGTTAGTGAGAACCCAAGCTGAGACTTAACCTCTGGGAATTACACCAGTAATTAAGTTATATAAGTATTCATTAATACCTCCTGATGAGGTAGATAATGAGTTTTTGTGCTCTGTATCTAGAACATCTTCCGTTTCCTTCTTCCCAGCTAATTTCCTTCCTACTGATACTTTGAAAGACAGATTCAGATGTTCCTTTTTCTGGAAGTTTTCCTCAATTTGCTTTTGTCAATATCAAAACTTGCTCTTATTCCCCTTCATCTAGCCTAGGGACCTCAAAGGGCATCTAGTCTAACCCCTTCATTTTAAAGATGAGGAAACTGAGGCACAGAGGACAGTACCTTATACAAAACCTACTTTTAGTAATGGGTATTATCAGAGCTTGAATCCAGGTCCTCTGACTCCCAATCCAGAGCTCTTTTCTGCCATGGCCAGTTCAGGTAATATTTGTGTGTGTATGTGTGTGTGTGTGTGTGTGTGTGTGTGTGTGTGTGTGTGTGTGTGTGTGTAACATATACTAATTGTGTAATATTGTTCTTCTCTGAGTGGTACCCTTTTTTCCTACTTCACTCTGACCTTCATTCAGATAAAGACTCTACGGCTTCTTCTACAATTGGGGTCTTTCACCAGTGCCATGTATAGAGTTCTGCACACAGTAGGCATTTAATAAGTGTTTGGGTTGACTTAATCTACAATTTATCGTTAAAAATGCACAGCAGTTGGAATAAAAAACCTGGATCCTAGTTTGGGCTCTGGGCATCCATTAACTTAGTTGTATGGCCCTGAGCAAATGTTTGCTTCTCTAGACTTGTTTCCTCCTCTAAAATGAAGGGGTGACAGTTGAAGGAGACAATCTTTATGGCTGGATTGAATTGAGTATAGTCTATGTCTTCAGAAAGTTTTCATTTGACAGTGGATGAAAGATGTTTGTGAGACTGAGCCCTAAGAAGAAAGTATGAAATGGGAACCCTGTCTATTTGTCCTTTCCCTCCTAGCCTTTCCTACCTCCCAATCCCACATCCCCTTCATCACCACCTGGGGCTGTAACCTAACCACCTCTGGAGCTCAGAAATGAATCAAAACACAATTTCCCAATTCTTACTACTATTTACTAGCTGAATGATTACAACGACAACCACAATAAAAATAATAGGTAGTATTTCCATACTGCTTTAAGGCTTGCAAAACACAACACATTTATATCATTTCATCCAACAGTCCTGGGAGATAGATGTTATTATCACAACCCCATTTTACAGATGGGGAAACTGAGGCAGGTAGAGTTTTTTGTTTTGTTTTGTTTTGTTTTTTGTTTGTTTGTTTGTTTGTTTGTTATTTAGTGTATTACCAAAGCTCATATAGCTCGTAAGTATCTGAGGTCAGATTTGAACTTCGGGCTTCCCGAGTCCAGGTGCAGTGTTCTACCCACTCTAGTAAACTTGAATGAGGCCCTTTCCCATCTCTGGGTCTCATTTTCCTCCTCATCAGATAGATTATCTTTCAAGCCCCTTCCAGTCCTAAATCCTTTGCTGAGATCTTTTAGGTCCTAAAATGTGACCGAACTTAATACGATAAATTACTTTCCACAAGAAATTCATGGATTTGACTTGGCACCAGGGGGCAGAGTGAGCAGGAATGGCAGGAAGACATCTTTAAGCTCAGTACAGATGAAGGGTTTCTTAACAGACAAAGGAATAGCTAACAAAGGAACAGCTGCGTTGGGCTGGAGCTGAGGTGGGGGGAGGGGCGTGTGGCTGCCCTGTCCGAGGATGCTCCCACTGAGGTTTGGATGCTGTTAGGCTCCTCTCTGCTCAGAGATTAATTTGGTCTTCTAAGAAAGTGTAGAAAAAGCAGAGGAGGAAGAGAGATACCCTGGAAGGTCCTAGGTCTGGAAGCAGAGGATGGGAATAGGAATCTGGGCTTTACCACCTTCTATCTTTGAACCTTGGCCACTAACCTCCCCTTTCCAGACCTCAGTCTCCTCATCTCTAAAATGAGGGAACCAGGTTAGAAGCTCTCCAAGGTTCCTTCCAGTTGTTCTGAAACATATCGGAATATATTTGAGTAGCCAAGATGGTGATGACTAAAGACCAATATGCCAGATGTTGACTGATGAGTGAAAGAACTAGAGATATTTAAATGGAACAGAGAAAGTTGGAGAGTGCACAGCTTCCACATAAGAACTTTCCTTCATGTTTCTCAGGAGCCCATATGCAGAAGAGAATTAGGTTATTGCTTGGTCCCTGTAAGTGGTAGAAAAAGTAGAATTTGAAAAGATATAGGACATGCCTTAAAATAAGAATAAAATTGCCCACCCATTAGATTGTAGGATTGGAGATTCAGAGCTGGAAGTGACCTTAGAAGCCCTTGAATTTAATCCCTTCATTTTACAAGAAAACTGAGGCTCAGAAGTTAAGTGACTTGCCAAGGATCATATAGTCAGTAAATATAGGGATCAGGATTTGAACCAGGGTCTTTCTGACTCCAAGTCCAGCTCCCCTCTCCATTATTCTGTGCTGCCTCTCTGGTTCACAGTAAACAGACTGCCTCTGGAGGTAATGAAGCTCTTATCACTGGCAGTTTTCAGGGAACTGAATGACAACTTGGCAGGGAAGTGGAGAGTGTATTTCTGGTCAGTTATGAGTTGGACTCCATGCCTTTGAGGTCCTTTCATCTCAGGGATTCAGTGATGCTCCTGATTGGCTGGAGCTCTCTCTGCAATCTGACGAAAACAACAAGGTGGGTTACAGATGAGTTTTACTCCTGCTTTCAATTTTGGCCAATATTGAAGAACATGTGATGTTATTTTGGGTGTATCATGGGACTCGCATTTCAAGACTGGAGAAAGAGAGAAACACTTTCAAAACCCCATTTTTGAATGCAGCCCTTTGTAGGGATAGCAGACTTCTGACCTGCCACTCAATACCACCCATACCCCTCACCACAAATAGTCAGTTCCTTTGCTTTCTCAGTACCGAACAATCAGATGTGATGGCATTGGACTCTAAATGATCACGGTTTGTCTCATTTTTCAGAGATGTGTGAATAATTTTTCCCGAGCCCTCTTAAGAGCTTCTAGGACTTAATGCAGTGTTAAATGAGTGTAATTTAGGAAACTCACAAATTATTTGTTAATTTCTGGAAGGCAGTTTTCACATCTGCCAAAGGAGGTGCAGACATATGGATATGAATTCCTATGTATTTAAGATGGGGAAGAGGAAAGGGAAGCCATTGAAAAGACAGGAGATTTAAAAAAGAAAAATCTCTTTTCAAATTCAACATGAACAGAATAGGAACAGTAGGACACCTGCATGGGGTAGTGAGGTGGACTCCCAAGAGGGAGAAATAGGCTCAAATCACTGTTTCCACGTGTACTGTGTGATGATGAGCCTTCCATAGGGACCACAGAGCCAGGGTTGGAGGGGACCTTGGAGGCCAGCTGGTTGAAATCTCTCATTTGACAGCAAAGGAAATTGAAGCCCAAAGAAGTTTTGCTTTGCTCGGGCTCTCGCAGGTAGTGAACTACTTAATAGTTTAACTTAATCGTTTCTACCTCCGTTTCCTCATTTGCAGAATAGTGTAAAAAGTCACATTAGATGTTGGTAAAGTACTTTGTCAGTTCTACGGTGCTTTAGCAATGTCAGATCTTACCGTGTTGGACAGATAGGGACAAATATTTGGGATATTTTATGTGGTGAAGACTAAAAGGTCTTTGACAACAACTTCACTCTCAAATATCCCTCCATCTCAATATGTAGATTTTGAGGAACCTAATAAAATCTACATATGTCCAGCAGACCTGTAACTCACTGGAGCCCCTCCAGGCAAGTTTGTAGCAGGGTGGGGTGTCTGCCCACAGTAATGTGCCATTGAGACCCAAGCTGGTATGTGTATTGAAGTCCAAAGAAATCCCTACTGTGACACCAGTTCTCTGAGAGCCTGGGCAAATCAGTGCCTCTCTATAAACCTTGTCTGTAAAATGAAGCAGTGATGGGCACGATAGCCTCCAGGGTCTCCTCTTTGATTGTATCTGTGTTTCAACCTTCATCTGTACAATGGAGGTGACAGTTGTGAGAATCGGATGATTCAGAGAAAGAGAAGGTTGGAACCTATGGTCTAAAATTCTGCAGTGGAAAGTCAACCCAGGAGAGATGGGAAGTTGTCAAGAATGTTCTGAAGACCGAAAGAAACACAGTTCCATTGAAGGAGGAGATCTTCTCAATGCCCTCAGTGAGTTCAAGGTTCCAGGCACAGAAAAATTCCATCCCTGCTTCCAAGGCACCAAAAGAATTGATACTCCTGATAGCCAGTTCCTTCTCAATGATCTTTTCAACATTTTAGAGAAGAGAAGAGCTATAGGAATGGAGACAAATGTCCCTTTTTTCCAAGAAAAGGAATATGGAGTATGAAAACTATAAGCCAGTGAGCTTGTCTTGCATTCCTGGCAAAATTCTAGCATATATTATCAAAGGGATGATTTGTGAGTATTTAGCAAAGTAGTGACACCTAGGAGCCAACATGGGATCATTAAGAGCAAGTCACAGTAGACTAGGTTCCTTTAATTTTTTAATGGGGTTACTAAACTGGCAGATCAAGGGAGACCACAAACAGAATACACCTGGGTTTGCATAAAACATTTCACAAAGGCCCCAATGATATCCTTGTGACAAGGCAAAGAAATTTGGGTTAGTTGATAACACAGATGGGATTGAGTGAATGAACTCAAAAAGTGGTCACTAATGAATTGATCTATAGCTAGGGTGCACAGTGGATGGAGTGCCAGGCCTGGAGTCAGGAATACTCATCTTCCTGAGTTCAAATCTGACCTCAGACACTTACCAGCTGTGTGACCCTAGGCAAGCCACTTAATTCTTCTTGCCTCAGTTTCCTCATCTGTAAAATGAGCTGGAGAAGGAAATGACAAATCATTTCAGTATCTTTGCCAAGAAAACCCCAAATGAGGTCACAAAGAGTCAGACACAACTGAAACAACTGAATAACAACAATGCATTGATGTCACTTTGGTGGGGGGGGGGCTCCAATGTAGAGTACCCTAAGGATCCTTCCTTGGTTTTGTGCCATTTAATACTTTTGGATAAAAAATACAGAAGACATCAATCATAGAGAACATGTAGTGGATGACAAGGTCAAGATCAAATAACATCTTGACAGGTTAGAAACCACTGGGCTGAATATAAGAAGATGGAATTTTAAAGGGATAAATATTCATTTGTTCACTTGGATTTAAGAAAATCAGTCTTACAATTGTAGAACAGCTGAGGTGCAGTTGAAAAACGGCTCTTCTGAGAAGATCAGTTGGGTTTTCTGCCTGTTCCATATACATCAACTGTATGAGATGGAGCCCGAAATAACAATAGAATTATATAAATATGATCTTAGGTCATATTAAAGACTCCATATATGGAAAGAGGAAGGTAGTCGTTTGGTATTCTGTCCTGCTCAGACACAAATGGAGAACAAGGACACATTTGAGAAAGGAGCGAGTCCATAGAAAAGCAACCAAGATAGCAGGGAAACTGTGCCACACAGACACAAGAATGGGGATCAGAAATGGTCCGGTGATGTCATTGGGTTGGGAAATTCCATCCACCAATGCACATGGGCACTTCCTCTGCCACTTAGATTAGGCTAGGAGAGTTATCAGGAGCACTGAGAGTGATTTGCCCAGGGTCACCCAGTTGGTATGTGGTGGGATATGGACCAGGTCTTCCTAACTCTGAGACCAGCATTCTACCTTCTATGATATACTGCCTCTGTGCCCTATAGGGATCAATGGAAATGGTTAGCCTACCAAAAGACTTAGGGAAGGGCATGTTAGGTCCTTATGTGGAAGAGGATTGGTCTTGTTTTCCTTGACCCTAGAGCAAGGAACAATGTGGGAGAGGGATGGAAGAGGAAGGGGGGAAATTGC
Source organism: Potorous gilbertii (assembly GCA_028658325.1). Classification (NCBI taxonomy): domain Eukaryota; kingdom Metazoa; phylum Chordata; class Mammalia; order Diprotodontia; family Potoroidae; genus Potorous; species Potorous gilbertii. The sequence continues at coordinate 242,133,487 of CM053770.1, read as the reverse complement.
TGGGAGATGTTGGTTCCATAAGATCATAAGATCCATAAGATCAACTTCCTATCCAAAAGTGGAACAAGCTACCACAGAAGGTAATGAGGTTCCCTTGTCTGTGGGTCTTCAAACAGAAGCTTGATGACCATTACATGGAGACTTTACAGAGGGGTTTCCTGTTTATATTCAAGTTAACCTCTTCCAACTCTGAGATTCTGTGAAGTGATCTTGTTTAGCCAAAGCAAAGGATATGTGAACTGGAGAGGTATGTTGTATGGGGGAAAGAACCCTGGTTTTGAATTCCAAAGACTTGGCTTTGAATTCCCACTCTATTTGTCAATGGTGTGGCTTTGGGCAAGTCCCTTTCCTCTCTGGGCCTTCTGTCTAAAATTAGGAGACTTGATGGCATTCTCAGGGGTCTTCCAGTTCTAGAGTCTATGAAAACGCTTTTCCTCTACCCCTAGATATCCCCTCAACAATCTTCTCCTTCTCCCAGATTGTTTCATAAGCTTTAATGACAGTACCACCCTCCCTCTTACCCAAATTCACAACTGCAGGCTCTTCCATCTCCCTCCGCCTCCCAAATCAAATACTTGGCAAGGAATGGCAGTGAGAGAATAAAGACCCTGGATTTGGTAACTGCCAGGGCCTCTCTAATCTATGAATATTGAATCTACCTCTATAATACTTCTCACATCTCTCTCCTCCCCATCCCCATGGCCATCCTCCTTGCTCAAATCCTTATCATTTCTTCTCCCTTGGACTATTTAATTAGCCTCTAATTGGTCTCTCTGTTTCCATTATCTTTCCTTAACAGTCTGTCCTTCATACTGTTTAATAATCTTCCTAAAGCACAGGTCAGATCATATAATTCCACTACTTGAAATATAAATAATAATATACAAATAAATAAATAATGTGAACACTCCTTAGCCTGGCACTTAAGGCCTCCCACAGTCCAGCTTCAACCTACCTTTTAGCTTTATTCCACATTATTCCCCTTCATTCATTCTATATTCTAGTCAAACAGTTCTACTAGCTAGCTGTTTTCTGGTCTTTTCCTACCGTCAAGCTGTCTCCAAGCTGAGGAGAGTGCTGGAAATCTTTCTCTTACTTCAAAACTCATCTGAGGGATTTCCTCTTCCAGGAAGTCTTCCCTTACCTCCTGAATCCCCCTTGAATCTATACAGGTGAAAGTGAGCTCCATTTCCTTAAATTTCCCCAAAGCCTTTTTGTCTGCGCTTCTCTTTTGCCCCTCTTCCCCACTGTAACACTACAAGTGCCTTGAGGGCAAAGACTGTATCATTCCTCATGTGTGAACCTGGAACCCCCAGTCCTATGTCTGTACACAGTGACTAGATGCCTATTATTGGACTGGGGATAAAGTTCATTCTTTAGTTTGTCTCCCATCTCTTCAGACTGTTACAGCTAGGATCAAATAAGACTGCCGGGCTAGTGTCTTCTGAGAAGACAAGGGGGCCATCAGTAACCTAATGGTATGCCTCCTAGCCTGGGACCCTCATCAGCTGTGTTTATGGCTTCATCATAACATGCTCAGTCTAGAGTTGGAAGGGATTTCAGAGGCTACCTAGTCCAATCTTCTCATTTTACAGATGAAGAAACTGGGACCCAGGGAGTTTAAGTACCTAGCAAAGTCACAGGGGTGACTAAGCTTCTGAGTTGGGATTTGAATTCAGAATCAATACTCTTACCACTGTATCATAAAGTGAGGAGGACCCAAGCTGAGAGGGCACAATAGTGTCACCTCAACTCTGGCCATACATTTCTGCCCCTATGAAATACCAAGCCCCTATCAGCTCTTTGGAACAAAATCTTTCCCAAAGGATCAAAATCTCTGCCTGTCCTGGGCATCAGGATCCTTGCTTTTGATCCATACTAGGTTTTTGATCCTGATTTCTTCATCTGTAAAATGGGACTAAGAGGTTGGATAAATGAACTTTATGTCCTTTCCAATGCTGAGGATCTTTGATGCTGCATTTTATCTGACTGGACCCATGATTTCATTAGAAGTTCCCACCCTAAACAGGGATCAGCAACAGCTCTGTGATTTACAGTCTTTGAGAGCTTCCTGGGAACCTTGAGAGGGGAAGTGATTGACCCAGAGTCACCCAGCCAATTTGTCCTTCAGCTAGATGAGTACAGGTCTTCTGATTCTCAATAAATCCTGTGCCCATATGCCTCTGCTTCTCCATCTTTCCCATCCCCTTTCTGTAGGCCAGAGAATCTGGCTTCATGACTGGTCTATACACAGGTGAGTCATCCTTTGATGGTCACAGAAGATTCAGCTTGCCCCTCATGCCAACTAAACCACCTTATTAGAGAGTCTGAAGTGTTGACCCTGTGAGTCCTGCCTTGGTTATTCTATTAGTTGGGTTGTGACATTAGGGAGACAGCAGGGACTTGGGGGCAAAGGTTAGGCTGAATCTCAGAAGATCTGGGTTGGAGTCCTGTCATACATGGCTGTATGACTTTGAGCAAGTTAATTACCCTCTCTGAGAAGTCAGCTTCTTCCTCTTTAAAAAGAGGGCACTGGGGCCAGATAAGCTCTGAGACCCTTCCCACCTCCAAATATTTTTAATTCATTTAGTCAGTTAATGAGTATTCAGTGCTATATGTCCTGTGGGTTAAGGCCTCAATATACAAGGAAAAAGCAAAAATGTTTGTTGTCCTCAAAGAGCTTATAGTCTAATGAGACACATGAGTATTCATAATATGTACAAAATGAATGTAAAGTCATTTGGGGAAGGGGTGAGCTAATGCTTGAAAGGAGCAGGATGGGCTCCACATATAAAGTGGTGTTTGGGACCCTGTAAAGCAGAAGTGAAGAGGGATTCCAGGCATGAACTCAGGAGAGGGAGAGTCACACATGAGGAACTTTGGAGTGAGTCAACTAGGTTGGAATGGGGGTAAGAGGGAAGAGTGAAGGAAGTCTGGAAAGGGAGGCAGACACTGGTTGGGAAGGACATTAAAGAGACAACTTTGATTCTAGAGGTGACTAGAGCTTTTCAGCTGAAAGTTGGAGGGAGGGGATTGACATGGTCAGAGAATTGCTTTGGTAGTTGGGGGTGTGAGAGTGGACTGGAAGCCATGATTATTTGAGCATAATGCATCAACCAGTTAGATGAAAGTCCTTCTTGGATTATCTAATTCATTGATAAAGATAGTGCTTCAGGTTGTACAAAGTAGTTTACTGGAGTCACAAATTACAAGTGTTGTTATACCCATCTTATACATGAGAAAAAATGAGGCTCAGAGAGAGATGAAGGGTCATGGAATAGCAAAATTAGGAGTCAAGTCCTGAGATCCTTTCCTTTCCCCATTTCCAAGGTTCAATTCTACTATACCACACTGGAACCAAGAAGATTCATCTTCATGAGTTCAAATCCGGCCTCGGATACATACTAGCTGTGTGAGCCTGGGCAAGTCCCTTAACCCTATTTACCTCAATTCCTCCTCTGTAAAAATCTTCTGGAGAAGACAGTGGCAAACCACTCCAGTATCTTTGCCAAGAAAGGGGGTCATGAAGAGTTGGACGTGATTGAAAAACAACTAGACAAAACTATTGGCTCAGGGTCTGACACATAGTAAACACTTTACAAAGGTTAGTTATTAATTGTTACTATTATTGATCCAGCCTGACCTATTTCAACCAGCTATTGATGCTGGAAAATGGGAAATCAACAAAGGAATAGATATCAGCACAGGCTATCATCAATACCTAAGGAAGTCGAGACGTAAATCAAAAGCCACAAGGAAAAAAACTAAAGATCCTAAAAAAAAACTCCTTAGCTATTAAATAAACACAGACGCAATCTGTCTTTTTTCATTGGACAGACACTATGCATGAACAATGAGTTGGACTTGAGAAATGAATAGGAAAAATCCAATTTGGATGGCTTTGGGCAAATTGACCCCAATTTTCTTTCTGAAACATTTTCTCATTTGATTATAGGCTCATAGATTTCAATCTGGGAGGGACCTTAGAGAGGATCTAGTCTAACCCTTTCCATTTTTATAGATTGGGGACCTGAGACCTGAGGAGTGTAATAAATTACCAGGGTCACATAAATAGCAGATGTTGTATTTGAACCCAGGCTGCCAGACCCCAAGTCTATCTCGCATTATTCCTGTTGCTTCGTTTGGCTCTCCTATTATATTCTTAGAACATCTCCAGGATGAACAAAGGGCAGGGATTGTTACTCCAAGTTTGTTGTGAGGAAGCTAAAGCTCAGAGTGTGAAAATGACTCACAAAGATCCCATAGTAAGTGATGGAGCTGGGATCAGAACCCGGTTCTCCTGCTTCAAGCCAGGACTTTCTACAAAGCAGTAGGTCACTTTTCTTCCAATTCTGGGGAACATCTGTCAAGTCTGATTCAGTTGAACACCCCCTCTGGGTCAGGTGTCCTGGAACAGACTCCAACTGGCCTGAAATTTAGAAGTTGAATAACTATTCTTTTGATGGTAATGGTGAATTCTCCAGTGTTTTATTAGCTAACATACCCCAAAGCTATGCATTAATTAGGCCTCTAAAATAGTGTTTACTCAGGCATCATCCAATACTGTGAAATGGAACCTTTTTTTCTCTCCATTATAAGATATTCTCATTAAAAATAAAAGCTGAAAATCTGCTTTTCTCGGGGCAAAAGATTGCTTTAGTCCTAGGAAGTGTGAAAGATCATTTATCACAGATGAGTCTGTGTCTTAATGTGACTATATTTGTCTGGACAGAACCTGGAGTTCGTTTAACTGAAAGTGACCCACCCCAGGGCTGAACCTATTATTCAAGGACTGAACCCTCCCTCAAGAATCTTCATTCACTCTCTACTGGACCTAAGGTGAAATACAAACCCCTTAGCCTGGCACTGAATGCCCTATGCTGTCACTGAGTCAATCAACAAACATTTAATTAAATGCCTACTCTGTATTAGGTACTGTGCTGGCCTCATCCACCTACCTTATATATCACTTCCTTTCGTGCATTCTACATTCCAACCAAATGAGCTTTTTGGAGCATCCCCACCCTTGACTTCTGCTTTTGCAAAAAGTGTATCCTCCATTTTTAGAAAGAACTCCCTCCCTGTTCACTTTTGCTTCTTATAAATCTTATTTTTAAGACTTAACTCTGGTGTCAGCTCCTTAGAGGTAGTCTTTCCAGAGCCACATCCTTGCCCCCTCAAATTATTTTGCAGTTTATTTGCTGTAGAGACATTGTAGAGTGTAAGCTTATTGTAGGCAGGGACTTTTCCTTTGGTGTTTGGATTCCCCAGAATTTAGCTTGGGGTCTTGCACATAGTGAGTTCTTTAAAAATGTTTGTTGATTAAATGAATGAATGTGACCTCTGGGAGGAGGCTTAGAACTGGGGATGGCAAAACTGGGAGGGAGTTGGGAACAGAGAACATCAAAACCCATCATTGTACAAAGGAGAAAAATAGGCTGGGGTTGGGGGGAGGTGGTAATGACTTACCCATGATCACATGATTTGAGCCTCCACTGCCTGGTCTCTTCTGGGGGCTCCTCTGCCCTTGTAACCCATAATTGAAGTGCAAATCCCTTGCCAAAGTTTCTCGATCCCTGAGAAGCAGGCTTCTGGTCCGGTGGCCAGCCCAGTGCTCACCAAATGCTTTGCTCTCCCAGAAGGGAGAGGTGAGAGAGGATTCCCTCACCCCCTCCCTTCTCTTCCTTTATCCTTCCCTTTGTTCTGTCTCTTTAGTAGTATTTGCATAATTTCTGAAGTTGATTGGCCCAAAGGCAGCTCCATTTAATCACTCCTGACAACGGTCTGGTTGCAGCAGCAGCTGTTACCAATTAGTGGTGTTAGGAGTAACATTTCTTCAAAACTCATCTCTACAGAGCCCCATCCCATGCCTGCCGTGGTGAAATAACTGAGCCTGTCAGCTGAAGGAACACAGCATGGGCCACCAAGTCCCAGGATTCCAGAGCTGGAAGGGTCCTTAGAAATCCTGCTTTTCCTTAGATGTTCTACTCAAATGACACCTCCTCCAGGAAACATCCCCTGATTTCCCCCTTGACTCTTATATTTTTTTATGGCACTTTGTACTTCCTCAACCTCCCATCTCAAACTATCTTATACTTATTTTGTATGTATCTTGAATACATTTATTTAACATTGACAACTGCAGTCTGGACCAGGGAACTGGGGCACTAGGATCACTTTCTTTGCACTAAGGAGCCCCTCTGCACTAACAGTCTGGACCGAATTCAGTTCTGGGGGACCCTGACCATCTTGAAGACGGGAGAGACTTCTTTGTTCTCATTCTCATTGGATCACTGAATCTCTTCCCCCTCTACCCACCCCAGCTGTGGTGAAAAATTGCCAGTGTTAAAGTTTCTGTGTGAGCATTGACACCTCAAAATTGAGCAAACACTAAAAATCAGAGTTTAGTATGTTGTTTTGTTGATGGAGAAAATGTTAATAATGCAGAATCAATCTAAAAGTCTGCTGCCAAGGAACCTGTTGTGAAACATTTATCCGCACATGTCTGCTGTCTTCCCAAAGTAGAAAGGCACTTCATGAATAACATGAATCAGGTATGGGACAGCTATTTGTCTCCTGTACACAAAAGAAGTATGTGTCAGAGATGGGACATGAGACTAGGTCTTCCTTTTTCTGAGGCTGTCTATCCACTACACAGGTGCACATAGTAGGTGTTTAATAAATGTTTATCACCATCAAATTATTGTACTACGGTTATCTCCTATCTGTCTCCTTTAAAGCCCTCAGCTCTGATCCTTCCTCTTTAGAGGAGGTGGTCCTGCGTTCTCCAGTGGCAAATAACTGTGGTACAGACAGTCAACTAGGAAGTTTTGTGCCTGGGGCAAATTCTGTTTGGGAATGGGGTACAGTGGTGGTGGTGGAGAACGTCTGCCTACAGGTGAAGTCACGCCATTTTCCAGAGAATCCATTCTTCCTTTCTTGGGAGTTGCATTGGTAGGGAAGGGGAAATCAGCTCCAAGATGAAGACATGACCACATTGAAATTCTGAGAGTGGTGGATGCCCATTCTGGAGCTTCCCAGCTCTAAAATTCTGACATGCTAGGCTCCTGGATGATGTGCCATTATAGCTGTGGTCAAGCTTTGGAAGAACTTTCACTATAAAGGGCCCCTTTATTCTGCCTGGTCCCAGAGGCCACATCCAAGAGTGATATGGGAAAGGTTCTGGGACAGATTTCAGATAAGTGGAAGGAGAAACATTTCCAAATAGTCAAGGCCTTCCAAAAGTGGAAAGGGCCACCTCAGGAGATAGTGGAATCTCCATCAATGGTGGGCTTTGAGCATAGGCTGGAAAACCATTTGTTGGGAGTGGTTGGAAGGAATTCCTATGCATGTGTGGATTGAACTTGAGGTCCCTTTCAAATTTGTAATTCTGGGAGTCTGTGAGGTTATTTAGAAGCAGGTTTTATTGAAACATATGGAAGGGTTTTTAACAATTTAAAAAGTTCAGTAGTGAGGGAAATGAGCTGTTTTGTGAGATAGAGAGCCCCTACCACTTAAAGTATTAAAGCAATGAATGGTGGGATGTGTGGGAAGGAAGATTCTTGTATCAGGAAACAGGTTGAACTGGAAGACATTTAAAGTTCTTTCCAACTCTGCTTTTGATTAAGGACATCTTGGCTAGGCTTGGGGGCCTGACAACCCGAAACTATGGCCTGAAGGAGGAAGAGACTTGGCCCTGTGCCTGCCTCTTTCCTTGACTTTCCTTGACTCCCTACTGTGTAGTATCCTGATCTAGTCACAGGATTTTGAGAAGGCAGGAAACTGTTCATCTGACAGATGAGGAAACTGAGGCACTTAGAGGAGAATTGACTTGTCCAAGGTGAAACATCTAGTAAGCAGGAGTCAGGATTCAAACCCAATTCCTCTGAATCCAAATCTCAAACTCGTTCCAACATATTACCCTTCAACCATACAAATAAATATTAAGCACCTACTGTGTACAGTACCTTTTGCTTAATTCTGAGGCTACAAAGATGGATCTTTTTTTTTTTTTTTGCTCTTTGGAACAATTATTATTTAATGGAGGATAGGTGAGGGTATCAGGATTGGGAAGGAGAGGGGCCCTGAGGGGGAGCAGGAAGATCAAGATCATAGGATCAGCACTAGAAAGTACTTCAGAGACCATCCAGACCAACTCTCTCATTGTACAAATGGGGAAACTGAGGCCCAGAGAGGTTCAGTGACTTACCCAAGGTCACACAGGTAGAAAGGGGCAGAGCTGGAATTCAAAACCAGTTCACATCATAGGATCTTATGACTAGATATGAAAGGGGACCCCAGAGGTCAATTAATCCAACCACATCATTTTTATACCAGGGGAAACTGGGACCCAGAGAGGTCTTATCACCTGTCCAAAGTCACAAGGCAGTAAATGGGACCTAAATAAGTAAATGGCTCTAAATAAGGTGCTCTTTCCACCAGACCACCTTCCCTCCCCTAATTTGGGGGTTAGGAGCTAGGGGACCTGAGTTTGAGTCTTTTCTTCTCCCTGGGCCCTTCTCCATTGAGGGTGCTGGCCCAGATGCTATCTAAGTTTCCTTCTGACTCCCCAGCCCTTTGAACCCAGGCATTTCAGTGCTTTGCTAGAGGCCAGGCTGAACACCTACATTGATTGAAATTCACAGTTTTTATTTTTGTACATCAGAATCGTGCAATGCTTGTCCTCCAAAGAGCACAGAGAAGACAAAAGGTTGTCCTATTTATACCCTCAGCTAGGCAGGAGGCCAGGCGGCTGCATTGATTTTGTGAATGGTCCTGGTGACTGGGAGGCAGCCGTGGTGGGGGCAGAGGGAGGGCTGGGCTCGGGGGAAGGAGCCCTGCTTCCATCCAGACTGGGCAATGCTGCCCCCTGGAGGGTTGTGTTTCTGGGCAAGGTCTTCCCCCCTCTGGTCCACATTTCCTCTGTATATGCCTACATGTGTATATGGGGAACCTAGGAGTGCCATAGTGCATAGAGCACTGGGACTGAGGTCAGGAAGACTCATCCTCAGACATGTACCAGCTGTGTGACCCTGGGTAAGTCACTTTATCCTGACTCCATTTCTTCATTTGTAAAATGAGCTGGAGAAGACAATGACAAACCACTCCAGCATCTTTGCCAAGAAAACCCCAAATGGGGTCACAGAGAGTTGGACACGACTGAAAAGTTACTTTAACAACAATAATTGTATATGTGTGTATATATGTATGTGTATACACACACACACACACGTTTCCCCTGATAGAATGGGAGGTCCCTGAAGGCAAAGGCTAGTCATTTTTACCTTTGTCCCCCAGTGGCTAACCCAGTGCCTGCCACTTAGTAGGTAATGAATACTTGTTGACCAGTTGTTACTGTCTCCTCTGATGGAATGTAAGGACAGGGAGAGCAGGAGGGAAACGAAGGAAGTAAGCATTTATTAAGCACCTGCTGTGTGCTAAGGGCTTCACCAATAATCTCTTTTGACCCTCACAACAACCCCAGGATGCAAGCACTAATATTCTTATTTCCATTTTGCTGCGGAGGAAACTGAGGCAGACAGAGGTTAAGAGACTTACCCAGGGTCACACAGTCCAAATTTACACTCAGATTTTCTTGATCCAAGCCCAGGCAGGGACTATTCATTTTTGTCTTGGCAACCCTATAACCATTTATTATTGGTCCTAAGGGATGTGATTCACTGTATACAGAAGGGTCAGCAGACACTTGAAAAATGTTTGTTGATTGGTTGATTAAGCACTTACTGTATGCAGAACTTGGTACCCCTTAGGATTAGGGGCACAACCATAAACCATCTTGGAACCATGATTGACCTCAAGGAACCTGGAATCATGATGGAGAAGCCACATCCAAGGGATAATAAATACAACGTTGGCACAGAGAAGAGATCTCTGAGAGACACCAGGAAGGGGAGAATGAGTCCATGGAGGGAGTAGCAGGGAAGGCTTCATGAAAGGGACAATGCCTTGGCAGGGGACCCCCCTTGCTGAAGGTGTGACACACGCAAATTATGCCAAGGCAAACAAGGACTCTGGGAGGGGTGCAGAGGCTGCCATGGAGTCAGCAGGCAAGAAAACCAAATAGCCTCTTGCCCCCTTAAAGGGCCAGGAGAACTTACATGACACAATTCCTCCCACAACGAGCCATTGTCAGAGGCCCTGACATCAGGCAAGGTCTGCTGTAGCCTCTCAGCTTTGAAGAAGGTGAGTGATTGCAAGAGCCAGAGAGGAGAAGGCTGGGCACTCCAGATGTAGGGAAACTCTTTGGGGAAGATGCACGTTGGCTTCCCTCACGGTGCAGAGGAATGGGACTCTGCCCTGTCTTGGCTTCTGCCAATAATCCAGCTATTGATTGGCTAACCTGGCACCATGGCAGCTCTTTGGGATGCCCAATGCCTTGCACTTGGCCCTGTTTTCCTGTTGACCCAACCTGGGCCTCTTCTTGGGCTCCGAGAGCTTATATTCCTAAGGGTATTTTTTTCTCCACTTCTTTCCTCCTCTCTTTTCCCTAACCTTCCAATTTTATGAATGGAAATTAAATTGTTTTGGGGAAGAGAAGACCTGGTTGGACTATATCCCACATCCATTTGCTCAGGGAAAGTCTTGGGGATGGGTAAGGTTTGGGGTGGAGAAGGACATAGAATCCTAGAAAGTTAGAATTCACAAGGACCTTGGAACAGGGAATACCAAAATTGGAAGGGGCCTCAGAACATGGACTGTCGAATCTAGGACCTTAGAACAGAAAATGTCAGACCTTGATGGTGAGATATCATTTAGTCTAATTCTCTCATTGCACAGATTGGGAGACTCAGAAAATTTCAAAGTTTCTTCCCTGTTCTGCAGGTAAGAGATTATGAGGTAAAAAGTAGCTAAGCTTACCAAGGCAATTTTAGTTAGAACTGGAAAATACAAAAACTAATCCATTTCCTGCTCCCCTAAATAGAGGGCCATAGCCTCAGTATCTCTGAGATACTGGCTAGACACTTTATCCTCAGAGGAATATCTGCAATTTGTTGTGGTCATGAGGATAAGGAAGGGCCTCAGAACCATCTTCTATGAAGAATTTTAAAGGAACTAAGGATATTTTGTCTGGAAAAGAAAATGCCAAGACATGATCCCAGGGTCCCAATAGTTTTGAAAGGCAGCAGAAGGCACAGTGGGATGTAGAATTCATATCAAATTGCTTGCCCTCTCAAGGTTGGAGGAGGGGCCAGGAGAGGGACAGAATTTGGAACTCAAATCATTTTAAAATGATTATTTTAAAAGTTTTTACTTGTAATCAGGAAATATTTAGCAAAATAAGTAAAAAATAGTTTTAAAAGACTGCATTTAGAGTGGACAATGCCAGACTTAAAGTATGGAATAAAAGTTTCAATCTTGCCTCAAATAGTTACGAGCTATGGAGAAATCAGTTAGCCTCTTTTGCCTCTGTTTCCCCACTTGTTACACAAAAAGGTTGGCTCCATGGTCTCTGAGGTCCCTTCCAGTTCTTAATCTATGACTCTGTGTGAGACTGGCTTCAGAAAGGACAATGAGAAGCCCTTTCCCTCAGTTATTCCCTCCTTCTCCCTGCAGGGTATAGTTTCAATTCAATCCGTTTCGTTTCCCATACAGTTTTGGAAATCTTATGTATTGTTGTTAAGTTATTTTCCAGCTCAGTTTTCTTGGCAGAGATATTGGAGTGCTGTGCCATTTTCTTTTCAGCTCATTTTATTAGATGAGGAAACTGAGGCAAACAGGGTGACTTGCCAAGGGTCACGCTAGCTGGGAAGTGTCTGAGGCTGGATTTGAACTCAGGTTTTCCCACCTCCAGGTCCACCAAACTACTTGACTGTCCCGTGTAGATGAGCAGCTGGGGACAAAGGTACGATGCCATCTGCGCCCTGAAGGCTTGTCCCTGCCCCTACGGAGAAAGCAAAGTGATTCTATAAATGCCAGAGTTCTAGGAAGATGGAATTCATCGTTTAGGCCAATGCACCAGGCTATTGGTCAGGCACGTTGCGAAGTCCGTAAGAGAACAACAGAAATGATCATGATCAATCATTTGCAGAACGCTTGCTAGAGGGGCTAGACGGTACAACGGATAAAGGGCAGGGCTTGAATTCGGGAAGCTCTGAGTTCAGGTCGGACCCCAGGCACTTACCAGCCATGTGACCTAAGGCAGGACACTTAATAGCTGTTGGTCTCAGTTTCCCCCCTGGTAAAATGGGCATGATAACATAACAGCTTCCTCTCAGGGCTGATGCCATGGCCAAGTAAGATAGCAATCGTAAAGTCCTAGCACAGTGCCAGGCACATAGTAGGTGTTATGTAAATTAAAGTTATTATAACTAGGAGGATATAGTAATAGCACCTGCCTCACAAAGTTATCAGGATCAAATGAGACAGCTTTTGGAAAAAGAACAGCCGCAGCAGCCGGGCACATAGTAGGTATTATATAAAAGCTTATTCCCTTCCCTTTGCCTTTAAGTGTCTAGAGGTGCCAAGTGTCCAGGTTAGAAGTAAGTTAGTCTGTAAGAGGCTAAAGGGAGGTCACAGGAAAGAGGGATCATACTTGTTCAACTTGGCTCCAGAGGCCCAAACTAGGGCCAAGTGAGTGGAAGGTAGAGAAATAAGAAGACAGTATTGCCTCCCAAGAAGCACGGTCTGATAGTGACGGGATGCACATTTGAAGCTGTTTGTCCCTGTCTTGGGTTGGGTAGCTACACATTCTTTTCAGTCTTGCCCATTACTGAGTTTCTGTGATTTACTGACCTTGACCCTCACTTTGGCTTTAAAGCACTGGGTCCTCCCGGATCAGTTAGAGTCTTCTTTCCAAACGGGCCATCAATGGTTGGCTCTCAAGGGACATCTCATGTCCCCATACCCACGTAGATCACCTCTCACTTCCTCCCTCTGTAATAACTTCTCTTACTCTCCCAGACCATAATAATGGCTAACATTTCTACAGTGACCTAAGATTTGCAAAACTATGTCGTATCATCCTCTTCACAAGAACCCTGTGAGGTGGGTGCCATTGTTGCCCCTGTTTTAGATATGAGAAAATTGAGGCAGAGAGAAGTTAGGTGATATGCCTAGACTGCCTGAGACAAGATTTGAACTCAGGTCTCTCAACACTCTGTGTGTTGTCCCACCTAACTGCCTCAGAACTGGCACAGAAGGACATCTTGAGGAAGGTCTCTGAGACAGCTGCTCTGCACGACCCTGTGTTAATGTGCTAATTATGTGGCTATAGCAAAAGGAAGGGCAAAGATTGAGTTAAACAGAGAAATGAGGACTAAGTCCAGGGCTGGAGGGAGGACACGCTGACACAAGCTGGGTACACTGAATTTCCATTCTGCCCTCACTGGGGCTGGTTCACTCACCTAGGGAGACAAGAAGAAACCTTGTCCAAAAATCCACATCCCATCAGCATCTGTCTGGTGACTATTTGGGATGACTTCCTGTCATAGTAAATGAGAAAATGAGAGGATTTAAGACCTTAGAACTTAGAACATTCTAGCTGTGGCATTCCATGTTCTAAAGTTACTCCCAATTTCCCCATCTGTTAAAAGAGGGTATGGGCTAAAAGATTTTCATGGACCTTCCATAGTTACTTTATAATCTCTGAAAATGAGCCCTGAAAGGGATAGTGACTGACCCAAAGTCACTGAGTAAATGAAAAGGAGAGCCAGCACTAGAAGCCTGGTCTCCTGACTCCCAGTCCAAGGTTCCATTGCTGTTCTACCACCACTACACACACACACACACACACACACACACACACACACACAACAGAGTTTACAGTTTTCATGAATATTTGAGATTCAGCCCTTCTAGAGATACACATTACCTTGGAAGAGACCTATTGTTGATACAGAGAACATTTTTTCTCCCTGATTTTTTTTTCCCCTTTCCTACCTTCTGTTTCCTATTGCCAGTCTCTGAATGAAAGGTCATTATCATCTATTAATACCACCTTGGTATTTAGATTTGGTCTTCGAAGAAAGCATATATTTTGGCAGGAACATTAAGGATCTCATGCTGCAAACAAGGTGGTAATTTAGGGCCCGCTTGTGAGATAATTAAACTTACCTTTCTATTATGATACACCAAGGCTTTGCTCTTTGAGTAGAATTCAGCCAGTTCTCAGAATGTCACCTCCTCCTAGCTCCCTCTTGGGGAAATTAGCCTCATTCTTTGTGCTTTGGGGAAGTTTATTTGACAAAGGGATCTCTCCCCGTGGATAAAATCACTTTTTAATACAAGAAATAATCATGGAAAGAACCCTGAACCTGACTTCATAGAAAGTGATACCTAATAAATTCATTCATTCAGTGCACCCTTTATTAAGGACCTACTTGGGTACCAGGCACTGTGCTGAGTACTGAGAATAAATTCCTACCTTCTGGGAGTTTCCATTTATTGGGGAAGACAATGAGTATATGCATCTGTCTATACAAAAGGAATCCAAGGTGATCTAGGAAAGGGAAAGAGAAAAGGAGGCTGGTTGGGAAGAAAGGACTTTGTAAACTGTGAAATACTGTAGAAATTAGGGCTTGTATATTGGCAGGAGAACTGGATCAGAGTTAGGATTGACCTGGATTCCATTCCATCCTCAGACAATTCCTAACCTTAGACAAGTCATTTTCCCCACTGATCCTCAGTTTCCTCATCTGTAAAATGGAAATAATACCCACTCCCAAGGTTTCTGTAGGAAAGGAGATGGGGAAGGGCTTGTCACTTTGCAGTCAGTAAGGAGCAGTAGAAATGATGGTAATGATGTTTGTGGTTGCTGTGTCCAAGATGAAGTAAGTTAGGCTTGGGAAAAGTATCCCAGTGAATTTCCTTTGGCTTTCCTGACGCCCACAGCTCCTGCTGATAAGAATGCTCAGGATCCCCAAGACAGGAGAAGCCCCTGAGAATCCCTCCAAGCCGCATCTGTCTTGCTGTGTGTGCCTGGAAAGCAAAGCATCTATTTCCAATCCCATGTGCTGCTCTCGCCCCCATCTTTCCTGTCTGTGGGGGCTGGCCCCTTCAGGCTGGCTCATATCGAAACCAGTTCAGTCTGGTTTGGTGCCCAGCAGCTCCTTGGAATTATCTGTTTGAGGGTGTTAACTGAAGAGTAGTTGAGGGAGGCTTATTCTGAAAGCCAGGAGACTAGATGACTGGAGTACCAGCCTTGACTACCAGTATGACCTTGGGCAAGTCCCTTCCCTCTGGACCTTAGTTTCCTCCTCTGCAAAATGAGATGGCTGGGCTAGATGGTCTCCTATGTCGCTTCTTCCTAATCCTATGAGTTAATTGAGAGACAGTTGTTAAGGGAAAGGGAATAATTAGAAATAATGGTGGGGGAGGGAGAGAGAGAAAGAGGAGAGACTTGAGAGGCATCTAAAGATGTGATTGAAAAATCTTTGAAAAAGGGAGAGGCCCTGGAGATGAGTAGAGGTCTAAGAACAGAGATCTTAGAGAGATCTATGCTGGGGGGATGGGAGAGACAAGAGAAATAACAGTGTTTTGGGGGAGGCAGGGGAGTCAAGTAGTCAACAGAACCCAACATTGTTTCAGCTACTGGAAAGGAAGATAGAAGAAGATACAGGCCCTGTCCCCCTGAAGTTTCCTGTTTATTTGGACACAGGAGATCAACAGACCTCATGTCATAGCAAACTCTATCAAGATATGGTCCAAAAGGGTGACTTGTGAGATCATCCCAGCCAAATCCCAGGTGATAGAGAAGTCCAAGGCAGAGTCCAAGGCTCTGGGGGAGCACTAGAGAAGGCTTCTTGGAGCCATGATCAGATGCCAAAAGGCCTTAAACTGTGGAAGGATAGCAGAGCCTGGCAGGAGATTAGGATTGGCATCTTGGCTCCAACACATGCTTTCTTACTTTGGGCAAATCACTGACTCTCTGGGCCCGAATTTCCCCAGGTGTGAAATGCTGCCAGTCATACTTGGACTCCTTGCTTCCCAGGATGGTTGGGAGGGGACCATTTGGTGAGTTTTAAAGCGCTATGCTACATGAGACAGGAGAGAGAATTTTTCTGATTTTTGAGTTAGGCATTGAAAGATAGATCTGGCTGCAGTAGAGGAAAGGAGCATTCCAGGGCTGAATTACATCTTGAAGGGTAAAAAGGACAAACTTCTAACATCAAACAGAAACTCTGGCAGAGGAAAAACGATGGTCAAGCTTGTCCTGATCTCCTTCCTTCCCTCTATCTCTTTCTCTATTATTTCCTACTCTTTCTCCTTAGCCAACTCATATTCCCTCTCTGGGACTCAGTTTCCCTTGATTTAAAATGAGGACATTAGATTAGATGATCTCTAAGGACCCTTTCTTTTCCTTACCCTACCCTCATTTTATTCCTTATTTTTTTCTTTTTCTCCTTTTCTGTTCACTTTTCCACCTTGATCCTCTGTCTCCTTGATTCTTTCCTAGGTTGAGAATCTCAACCATTCTTAGAAATCCTTAGCCTGGTGGAACCAGCTACACACACACACACACACACATACACACACACACACACATACACACACACACATTGATATGTTCTTTGTTCTAATTCCCTCTACCTCCATAGTTCTGACATTCCATGTTCTAAGCTCCATCCCAGGTCTAAATATGTCCTGGCTCACCAAGTCTCTAGCTCTTCCTTTCAGGGGGCTCCCAGATATCAGAAGAATCAAACCATTGGATTTTCTCCGTTTTCCTTTATGGACCCTTCCTATCTCCAGGTACCCTTGGAAGGTGTTTCTCTTTTCTCTCCACATCACCAGCTTGGCAAATCCTAATAACAAAAATTAGGAAGTGAGTATGTCATAGCAATGCCAGATGCTCAGAATAAATTCTTAATCAGAGGGGAAGCACACTTTAGTGGGTGAAGGGCTGGCACTGAGGTTGGGAAGCCCTGGGTTCAAGCTCTGTCTCAGATATATACTGGCAGTGACCCAAAGCAAATCACTTAATCCCTCAGTGCTCATATACCCAAGTTGCAAAGCATTTGATGATCTTCCCTGATGGAGAGAATGCTAGAAGTACCCTAGTTCAATAAAATCACAGGCCTGAACCAAAGAGAGAAAGACCTCCCAAGAGTCCTTCTTGGACCCATCCACCTCTGCTTTCATTAATAATAATTAATTATAACAGCTTATTCATTTAAGGGTTCCAAACCCTCTCCTCATAACCACTCTATGATTCAGGTAATGCCCTCAGGTATTATCTCCATTTCACAGGTGAGGAAACTAAGGTTCAGAGAGGGAAAAGGAGCTAACCAGAGCCTGCAGGAGTCAAGTTAAGGTGTCCTCATTCCAACTCCATTATGGACTTTCCACCGGGGGACTCTGTTTCCTCTTTCACTCACTGGATCATTGAATTTATAGATCACCCAGTCCTACTCCCCTGTCGTCCCTCTCTGGGTCTCACTGACTTCTTCCTCTATAAAGCCCTTGACCCAATGTCACCCAGATCAGAATTCACCTAAAGCTCACTGACTCCATATCTAGGACTGTAGTTTTGGAATCACCTTATCTCTGGAAATGTTCAAGCACAGAGTGGATGATGAGCAACCAGGCAACTTGTGAGGATTATTGTAGGAGGGAATTTGTACATTAGGTATAATTTAGGCCAGCTTCCCTCATGGGGCTACTGTCAGATCTGATGAGATAAGAAAGAATAAACTCCAGTTATTGGAGGAACAGTTGACCAGGTGCTACAGAGTTACAAAGACTTGGCATATGGACCAGAGATACAGCTACACATCTGACATCGAGGACTGGCCTGACTAGGTCCAGAGTCAAGCCATCAAACATTTATTAAGTGCCGCTTGTATGCCAGGCACTGTGATAAATATTAGGTTACAAAGACAGGAAAAAACACAGTCCCTACCATTAAAGAAGCTACTTTGGCCACCAGTGAGTAGACTTTTTCCTTCTAGTTTATTTTCCACAGGGGAGAAACCTCTATGAAGATGGGATCTCACCATCCCTGCCTCCACCACTACCAATCACTGTTACCCTAATGGGGCAGGCAAACCAAAATAGCTGAATAAGTAATGTACCCTGGGGGAGGGAAAGGAAGCAGCATAGGCTAGGAAAGTCAAAACACTACCACCACTTTGACCATCACCTCCCTTCCAATTCTAATGGAGATATATCCCAGAAATCTAAGAGATTTCCAGGGCTCACAAGCTCTGAAAATAGCAGCATCCTTCCAGATTGACCCTGTCTCCACCCCAGCCCCAGGAGCCACAATTGAAGGGAGCAAATCTTATTGGGAAGTGTGATCTAGAAACTGCCCCTGCCAGTGCTATAGCCCCTACTCAGTAGCCTCAGGTACCAGAAAAGAAGCTCATACCACCAAATTCCTCAGCATTATCCAGTGGTTCAACATCAGAAACTGATTTAGTTTTATCAGTGAAAGTGACATTACAGAAGAGACATGACCATCTGCCTGCTACTGTACCCTTAGGATCTCTGGATTGTTGTGTCTGCCTGGCAGCTTCACCCTCCCTGGTTGTCTCCCCCATTCAAATGGAAACTCCCTAAGAGTGAGAACTAGGCTTTCCATTTGTATTCTCGGGGCTTTCTCGTGCCATTCTTGGCACATAGTAAATGTTTAATAAATTTTTTTTCATTCATCCATTGGTTCAACAGGAGATAGGAAAAACCTTCCAGCATGATAGGCATTATACCATAATTGAATTAGAGCTTTCCCAAAGTGTCAAGGATCTTCTTTGGGACACAGAAACTCCCCGACCCTGAAAGCTGTCAAGTGCAAGCTAGATGACCACTAGTCGAGGTTATTCTAGAGAGGACTCATGCATATGTAAAATTTCGACTAGGAGGCCTCAGCTATCCCAGAGATTCTAAGATATTCTGAAACCAGAAGGGCCTCAGATCTTCATTAGCAGGAGTGCCCTCTTGAATGAAGTCAAGGATTTTGGGGTAATTCGTTATTGTTTGTTGTTATTCTGTGTGTTCTGGGGGTTATTGACTCACAAAAGGACTTTTTCCACTAAAGTCAAGACCCTCTCTACCCACACACCAATGGAACTTTAATGACCAACAGCCATATTTAAAGAATTAACCAGCAGATCTTCCAAATGCAGTCAGTGGAGGAAGACCGTCAGAGAAAGATGTTTGCTTCCTTATCTTGGCCAATATCCTGGAAATCACAGAAAAGGGGATGTGGTAGTTTTTTGAAGGGAGGATGGTTAAGTAGCTGTTTTTTTCCTAGGGTGTTTGGCATTCACTATATTGATAAAATAATTTCATGGATATATAGGTAATATCTTTTTTCTTCTCTCTCCCTCCCTCCATCCATCCCTCTCTCCCTCTCTCTCCCTCTCTCCCTTCCTCCTTCCCTCCCCGCCCCACTCTCCCTCTCTTTATTTCTTGAAAAAAAATCTCAAGAAGGGAACAAAGAAAGAACCAAGGAAGGATTATTTCAGTGTTCAACCCTCCTAAAATGATTTATTCCCAGCTGTCCATGGAGCTGTTCTACGTAATGTGCTCCCTGATTCCTCCTAATTCATCCAATACCGACTCTTTATTGTTCTTGTTCAGCCGTGTGTGATTCTTCACGTCCCATGGACCATAGGGTCCACGGGGTTTTCTTGCCAAAAATGCTAGAGAGGTTTGACATTTTTTCTAGGGGATTAAGGCTAACAGGGTAAGTGACTTGCCCAGGGTTACAGAGTTTTTAAGTGTCTGAGGCTGGATTTGAATTCAGGTCTTCTTGATTTCTATTAACTTGGTGTGTATTTTGTTTCTGCTCTAATTCTACATGGAGGTGTTATTTCCCTCCAATCAAATGTAAGCTTCCTGATGGGAGGTTCATTTTTGCTGTTTTGGGCTTCTACATCCTACACCTCTCACAGAGCCTGGCACACAGTACTGTGTAATAAAGGTTGGTTGGTTGACTACTTGATCGACTCTTGGATAGCTCCTTTTATTAGGTAATTCTTCCCTGAAAGAAATTGAAATTGATTTCTACCTCCTCTTATGTCCTTGCCAACCTGCTTGCTATCCCAGTGCCCTGAGTTCTGCCCTCTAGGACCACACAGAACAGGTCTAACTCTGCTCTGAATAAATCAATATGCAATACTAGCTGGGCAAATCACTTAACCCCTATTTTCTCAAAAAAAAAATCAATATGCGTTTAATAAGTGTGTGACATATACCAGATACTCTGCCAGGTATTAGGGAAACCAAAGAGAAAAGGAAAATGGGAACTGCCCTCAAAGAGCATGTATTCTGTCCTGGGAAACAACCCTTCTAGTGGTTAGGCATTTTAAGATTATTATTAGGTCTCCTTGTAGCTTCCTTTCTTTTTTTGAGAGGGTTGCTAGTGAGCAATTATTGTTATAGTTAGGGGCAGTTATAGAGCACTGGAACTGGAGTCTGGAAAATCTGAGTTCAAATCCTGCCTTCCACTCTTATTAGCTGTTCTGACCCTGGGCAAGTTTGCCTCTGTTTGCCTCGGTTTCTTCATCTGTAAAATGAGCTGGAGAAAACAGCAAGCCACTCCAGTATGTTTGCCAAGAAAACCATAAATAAGGTTACAAAAAGTCAGAAACAACAACGACAACATGGTACGCTACTTAACATCTGGTCACACTGTCAGCCAGTTACCTCACCCTGATTAATTCACCTTCTCCTGGTGTCCATGTTCCTTGCTCTCCTAGCTGTCTTCCTTCTCTATCTCTTTGGCTGGACCTCCACCTTCTCATGGATTCTTCCTTGAGGTTTTATCCTTTGCCTCTTCTCTTGTTTCTGCATACTCTCCTTTAACCATCTTATCAGTTCCCAAAGGTTCATTTGCACGCAAAGAATTCCCAGAGTTGTAAATACATCCCTAGTTTCTCTTCTAAACCTCAGTGGTGCATGACTATCAGTCTGTGCCTTTCCTCCCTCAAGCTCAGAACGTTCCAAACCTGACATATGATCTGCAGGGAGACCCACCTGCATAATGGGAATATTCTGA
The DNA here is from genome assembly GCA_028658325.1 of Potorous gilbertii. NCBI lineage: Eukaryota > Metazoa > Chordata > Mammalia > Diprotodontia > Potoroidae > Potorous > Potorous gilbertii. The sequence continues at coordinate 242,112,528 of CM053770.1, read as the reverse complement.
CCCTGCTATTTGCTGCTTTTACTGTGTGATCTTTGGCTACCACTTAATCTCTCTGGGCTTGATTTCACCCATGTATGAAATGATTAGATTGAGCTAGCTGGCACCTGCAGGCCCAACTTTAAATTCAGTTTTCCTGCCTCACTAACATCCTGGCTAAATCAAACTGCTACTGCTGAGGCAGACTGAAGGTACACTATCCATCCAGTCCCTCAGATTCTTGGTCTTAGACTTATTCTTGGTTCTTCCCACTCTCTCACTTCTTTTTGCCCAGTTCAATTTTTTTGACTTTGTCCACACAATGTCTCTGTTGGCCATCTCTCTACTTCAAAGGTGAATTGTAAGACAAGTACTTTAAAAATGGATGCCCTCAGTGCCATGGGAGTAGGACATGGTGGCATACCCAGAGCCCCTTGGCTCAGATGCTAAATCAGAATTTCAATCCCGGGAAAGACACTGAGCTGACTGTGGAATATGCACATCATGGGGGACCCATCTCTTCATCAGCCATATGGTCATGGGGAGTAATGGTTGACCTGGGGACCAGTGGAACAGAATGGGGAAGAAGCTCATTTTCTCACCTGTTTGCCTATGGACGAGAGGGATGGTTGTCTATACTTTACCCAAAACTGAGCATATATGTGCATAGGATGATAAAGGTGAGAGCTGGAAA
>CM053770.1:242048115-242111358 GCA_028658325.1 Potorous gilbertii | reverse complement strand
CAAATGGGGAGACAATTTGGAACCCAAAATTTTGTGAAAATGAATATAAAAAGTTAAATAAATAAATTTATATTGAAATTTAAAAAAATAAAATGATACCTGACTTCCCTAGATTTATCCAAGAACTAAATTGACCTCGGTAAACATTCATTAGGCATCTACTGTGTACACTTCTATTCTGAGACTGGAGGAGGCTCTGCCTTCCAAGAACTTGCCATCTGTTGGGAGGAAAAAGGCACATGCATCCAATAATTAAAACAAAACAAAGCATGCTGAATGAATGGGAACTCTTAGGTAAGGGGTCCAGATAACTTCTGATAACCAGGGAAGAGTTCTGGGGGTGGCAGGGTGGAGCTGGATATCCAACACTGTGTACAATTTTTAAAAATTGGAGGGTGGGAGGCATGCTGGAATGAGGAATACAGTAAATGAAGACAAAAGCAGGAAATGGGGGTTTGCCTCAGGAATAATAGTCCAGTTTTCTGGAGTCTAGAGTACATGGATGGGCATGGGATATAGAGATGAAGTGGAAAGGCAGTCTTGGTTGTTATTGTTTCAGATGGTCTAACTATCTGTGACCCCATCTGGAGTTTTCTTGGTAAAAATATTGGAATGGTTTTTCATCTCCTTCTCCAGCTCATTTTACAAATGAGGAAACCAAGATAAAGCAGGTTAAGTGACTTGTCTGGGATCACATCGCTAAGTCAGATTTGAACTCAGGTCTTCCTGACTCCAGGCCCAGCTCTCTGTCCACTGTATCACCTAGCTGCCACAAGGTAGGTTTCCGTTTGATCATAGGAAGTCTTGAATGCCAGGCTAAAGGGTTCAGATGATTTATTGTAGCTTTCATTTCTACAGCACTTTATAGTTTACAAAGCGTTTGCCTCAAAACCTCTTTGTCAGAGAGTTCCTGTTTTATTTATCTTGCAAGTGAGAAAATAAGGCAGAGAGAGGTTGCCCTTACCCAAGACCACACAGCTAGTAAAGAGCAAAGTCGACTCAAATCTAAGGTTCTTGATTTGATGAAAAGTGTGAGATTTGGTGTCAGGAGAACCCAGGTTAAAACCCTAGCTCTTCCTTTTACTGTGTGGTCTTGGTTGAGACAGTATAGTGTCATGAGTAGACGCTGGACTTGAAGTGAGGAAGACTCAAGTTCATTTCCTACCTCAAACATTTTCTAACTATGTGAATGTGGGCAAGTTAACTTTTCAGAGCCTCAGTTTCCTTATCTGTAAAATGAGGGAGTGGGCCTTTGGCCTCTGAGGTTCTCTTCCCAGCTCTAGACAGATGTTCATGAGCCCATCCAAAAGCAAAGGTTCTATAACTGTTCTGGGCTGAAATCTGGGGGAGAGAATGGTTAACAGGAGCTGGCCCCAAGAAACCCCAGGATTGCATGGAAGTCTCAGTTTCTTAACTTGTAAAATGAACAAGTGGGACTAGAACTCCAAGGATCCTCTCTCTAGTACCTAGAAAGGGTTCTATAGAGATCAGGTCTTATTATGACCTGTCTGCTGATGGGGTTCTCTGATGTCTTATTGTGAGGCGATGCTGCCCCCGGGCCCTCAAGGCAGTGCCCCAAGGGCACGAGCTGGGGTGAATCCTATTAAGCTAGACGGGCGTCAGGCCCAGGCCAAGTGACAGACTGCATGGCTGTTGTCTGGAGACTGTCCCCGCTTACCAGAAGGCCACCAGATTTGCTTGGCCACAACCATGTGTGAATCCACCTACTAAGGTATGAGGAGGTTGGGAGCTGTGCCAACAAATGAGAGGGACCCTTCCTGGGCAATTCCTGGCTCCTGAAGCCCATGCCAAGGTTTACATTTAACTCTTGGGTCAAATTTGAGCAGCAGCTGCTACAGGAGAGGGTAGGGGCACCTGTCCAGCACTACTCTGCTGCCACCACTGAGAGATGTGACTTAACTAGCTCTCCTGAGGCAGAGATGCATTGCCACCTCCCCATGGCTCTGATGCTGTGCATGCTTAAAATACATCCATCGAAGGATCCAATTATAAAACCAAACAGCGTCCTCAGAACTGCCTCCTCAGCTCCCGCTGCCGGGCTTCCTCCTCACCTGCTGTTCTCTGCCTCTTCCCTCCCCCCACGCCACAGGACAACCTGAGCAGGCGCTGGCTCAGCACCAAGCACCCTGGTGGCCCCTGTCATTTTAGAGTCTTAATAAAGATACCCACTGCCAGCTCTCCAGTGCCCAGGTCCCAGGTTTCCCTTTCAGGCTTTTCTATGGAAAGTTCCAAAGTGAGGCACCTACAGGGAATCTTATCTCAGAATGACCTGACCAGGTAAGGCAGTGATATTGTCAACTTCTTTTCACAAACTGAGAGCATTGATAGGGTGGGGCATCTACTATGTACCCTCATAGAGATTTTGTCTAATGACTGTAGGAGGGGATATATAATGCACACAAATTACCATCCAATGCGATGCTCCTTTACTAAATGCCTCCCATGTGCATCTTTCTAAGTAGGAGCTCTTAACCTGGTTTGTGTCCTGGCCCCACTGGACAGTTAGTCTGGTAAAGCCCATGGACCTCATCTCACAATCATGTTGGGAAATGCACCAAACAAATGACATTACAAGGGAAGCCAATTCCATTGAACTATAAGCTATCCCTTTTTTAACCTGAGTTCACAAAGCCCAGGTAAAGCACACCTGTTCTAAGACTAAACTGCTGAGCAGACAAAACTCTGTCTGAGAAAGGTTTCTCAAGAGGAGTTCTCTATTACAACGAAGCCCCAACGTTGACCCCAAATAAAAATAGGCAAGACATGATGACAGATGCTGCAAGTCCAAGAATCCCAGGTTTAGAGCAAAAGGACCTTAGAAAGTGTGGAGCTCAACCCTCTGTTTTTACAAAGGAGGAAAGTGAAGCCCAAGGACAGTGAGTGACTTTCCCAAGGTCTCTTTCTTTAAGAGAGTTTCCCTATGAGGGAAATTCCTCATTCTTCATTAATAAATTTCATAGGCATTTATTAAACACTATTGTGTACAGGCTCTCGGTTCAGCCCTGAGTATATGAAGAGGAAGAAAAAAATAATTCCTACCTTCAAGGAATGAACGAGTGAGTGTAGCATTTTAAGTGTTTATTATGTGCCAAGCACTGTAGAAAGTAGTAGAATTAGAGACAGAAAAGTAAGATGGTAGGTGCTCTCAGGAGCATGCATTACAATGAACAGTGCACAGGGAAGGTTTCGGGTTCAAGTCACATGGGAAGGTCCCCTAGTCTTTAGGGAGCAGAGGCAAAGCAGATGGTCAGGCCTCATCTTTTTTTCCCTTAATAGTATTTTATTTTTTCCAATTATATGTAAAGATAGGTTTCAACATTTTTATAAGATTTTGAGTTCCAAATTTTTCTCCCTCCCTCCCCTTCCCTTTCCCTTGTCTCCCCCCTCCCGAAGATAGCAAACAATATGCTACAGGTTATACACGTACGTTTCACATTAATCATGTTGTGAAAGAAGAATCAGAACAAAAGGGAAAAACCACAAAAAAGAAAGAAAAAAGTGAAAACAAATACTACAACCTGCATTCAGATTCCAGAGTTCTTTCTCTGGATGTGGATAGCATTTTCCATATTGGGGTCTTTTGGAATAGTCCTGCATCACTGTATTGCTTTGAAGAGCTAAGTCTATTATCGCTAATCATCACATAGTGTTGTTGATACTGTGTACAATGTTCTCCTGGATCTACTCACTTCACTCAGCATCAGTTCATATAAGTCTTTTCAGGTTTTTCTGAAATCCACCTGCTCATCATTTCTCATAGCACAATAGTATTCCATTACAGTCATATACCACAACTGCTCAGTCATTTCCCAGTTGATAGGCATCCCCTCAATTTTCAATTCTTTGCTGCCACAAAAAGAGCTGCTAAAAATTCTTCTCCCTTCTTATGATCTCTTTGGGATATAGACATTGCTAGAGCAAAGGGTATGAACATTTTTGTAGTCCTTTGGGCATAGTTCCTAATTGCTCTCCAGAATGATTGGATCAGTTCACAACTCTACCAACAGTGCATTAGTGTTCCAACTTTTCCATATCTTCTTCAACATTTATCGTTTTCTTTTTCTGCCATATTAGCCAATCTGATAGGAGTGAGATGGTACCTCAAAGTTGTTTTAATTTGCATTTCTCTAATCAATAGTGATTTAGATCATTTTTATATGACTATAGATAGCTGTAATTTCTCCATCTGAAAACTGCCTGTTCATACCCTTTGACCATTTGTCAATTAGGAAATGACTTGTATTCTTATAAATTTGACTCAGTCCTCCATATATTTGAAAAATGATGCCTTTATCAGAAATACTGCCTGTAAAAATTATTTCTCAGTTTTCTATTTTTCTTCTAATTTTGGTTGCATTGGTTTCGTTTGTGTAAAGCCTTTGAATGTAAATCAAAGTTATCCATTTTGTATTTCATTATGTTCTCTTCCTCTTGTTTGGTCATAAATTCTTCTCGTGCAGAGATCTGACAGGTAAACTATTCCTTGTTCTCCTAATTTACTTATAGTATCATCCTTTATGTCTAAACCATGTACCCATTTTGACTTTATCTTTATCTTGGTATATGGTGTTAGAGGCTGGTCTATGCCTAGTTTCTGCCATACTGTTTGCCAGTTTTCTCAGAGGTTTTGTCAAATAGTGAGTTCTTATCCAAGAAGCTGGAGGTTTCTTGGATTTATCAAACAGTAGATTACTGTAGTCATTGCCTACTGTGTCTTATGTACCTAACCTATTCCACTCATCTACCATTCTATTTCTTAACCAGTACCAAATAGTGTTGATGATTGCTGCTTTATAATATAGTTTTAGATGTGGCACAGCTAGGCCACCTTCCCTTAGATTTCTTTTCATTAATTCCTTTGATATTCTTGGCCTTTTAATCTTCCAGATGAATTTTATTGTTATTATTTTTATAGCTCTATAAAATAATTTTTGATAATTTGATTAGTCTGGCACTGAATAAGTAAATTAATTTAGATACAATTGTCATTTTTATTATATTATCTTGGCCTACCCATGAGCAACTGATGTTTTTCCAATTACTTATGTCTGACTTTATTTGTGTGAAAAGTGTTTTGTAATTGTGTTCATGTAGTTCCTGGCTTTGTTTTGGCAGGTAGACTCCCTAATATTTTAAATATTGTCTACAGTTATTTTAAATGGATTTCTTTATCGATCTCTTGCTTCTGGGCTTTGTTAATAATATGTAGAAATGCTGATGATTCATTAAGCTTATTTTATATCCTGCAACTTTGTGAAAGTTGTTAATTATTTCAAATAGTTTTTAATGATTTTCTGGTAGTCTTTATACCATCATATCATCTGGAAAGAGTGATAGTTTTTTTTCCTCGTTGTCTATTCTGATTCCCTCAGTTTTTTTTTCTTCTCTTATTGTTAAAGCTAATGTTTCTAGTACCATACTGAATAATAGTGGTGATAAGGGTTTCCCCCTGATCTTACTGGGAAAGCTTCTAGATTATCCCTATCATATAAAATGCTTGCTGGTGGCTTTAGATAGATGCTGCTTATAATTTTAAGGAAAACCCCATTTATTTCTATCTACTCTAATGTTTTTAATAGGAATGAATGCTGTATTTTGTCAAAACTTTTTTCTGCATCTATTGAGATAATCATGTGATTTCTATTAGTTTTGTTATTGATATGGTCAATTATGCTTATAGTTTTCCTAATATTGAACCAGTCCTGCATTCCTGGTATAAATCACGATAAGTTACTGCAATCACTTTGCTAATGTTTGTTTAAAATTTTTATGTCAATATCCATTAGGGAAATTGATCTATGATTTTCTTTCTCTGTTTTGGCCCTTCCATTTAGGTAGCAGCACCATATTTGTACCCTAAAAGAAATTTGGTAGGATCCCTTCTTTACCTATTTTTCCAAATCTTTTATGTAGTACTGAAATTAATTTTCTTTAATGTTTGGTAGAATTCACTTGTAAGTTCATCTGGCCCTGGAGATTTTTTCTTAGGGAATCCATTAATGACTTGTTCAATTTCTTTTTTCTAAAATGGAGGTAAGTATTTTATTTCCTCTTGTGTTAATCTGGACAATTTATATTTTTTTGAGTATTCATCCATTTCACTTAGACTGTCAGATTTATTGGCATATAGTTGGGCAAAATAACTCCCAATTGGTGTTTTAATTTCCTCTTTTTTGGTGGTGAATTTGCCCTTTTAATTTTTATACTGGTAATTTGGTTTTCTTCTTTCTTTTTTAAATCAAATTAACCAGAGGTTTATCTATTTTACTGTTGTTGTTTTCACAGAATCTTAGCTTTATTAGTTCAGTAGTTTTCTTACGTTTAATTTTATTAATCTCTCTTTCAGCCACCACAAAAAGAGCTACTATAAATAATTTCGCACAAATAACTTCTTCCCCTTTCACCTCCTTTTTTTGGATGTCTTTAGGATATAAACCTAATGGTGGTATTGCTGCACAGTTTTATATCCCTTTGGGCACAGCAGCTATTCATTCTGTAATGTTCTGTGCTCTAGCCTTCCCTGTTTTAAGGAAAGATGTCAGCTCTGACATCTCCTGTTCTAAGGCCCCTCCCAGCTCTTGCATTCCTGTTCTGTGATGTTTCTGGGAGGCAAAGGTAGTGGATGGGAGACTTCAGAGTTATGATGACCTGGGTACAACTCTCACCCATAGGGTGTGACCCTGGGTGAGTCACTTAACCTTGCAGGGGTCCAGGCACCTCCCTATGCCCCTACATTGCAGAACAGCCTCTTCTCTGCTGCATAAAAAGGAGTTTCCTTACCAAAAGCTCCCCACACCCGTGAAATCACACTTCTGGACTTCAAAAAATGACTTGTGCCAGCCAACTCCATTCCGAAAGGACCAATGAGGCTTTCTTCTCTCTTTTAAAATGGAGTCCACATCAGAAGCAGGAATACTGTGAATCAGAGGCTCTCTCCTAAGAGCTGCCCTGGCAGCCACCCAAGTCAGCTAAAGACATTCCCAGCACATGTCAAGTCCCTACTGAACCTGGGTCTGAACCAGAATTTCGACGAAGGGTAGAAGGCAGTGATGTCATGGCTTCTGGGCCCAGGATCAGTGCCTGAGGGAGGCTGCCAGGAGGAACCAAGGTGGGCAGATTCCACCTCAGGCACATCTTGTTCCAGGAGTTATAAAGGATAGAAACTCCATGGGCAGAGAGGAGTTTCCTTTCAAAAATGGTTGATCAGATTATAGGATCTCTAAGTGAAAGGAATCTCAGGGGCCATCTACCCAACAACAACAATATTTAATATATATTTTTAATATATTAAAATATAGTGCTTGCTATGTACCAGGCATGGAGGACTGGAGACTGAGGAACATAGGAAGTGGGTCACATTTGGCAGCTAGTTAACCTTGTTCTGCTCAGTCCTGGAGCATGGGGAAGAGAAACAGAGTTCAGCTTCATAGAAAGAAAACTACTTAACAGTGAGAGTCATAGGAAAATACAGGAGGGCCTGTGTCAGGAGATAGAGTCTACAGGAGAAGGAGAAGTATCCTAGATGCCAGAGCAAGGGTTGGAGTAGACTCCATCTGGTTTCCCTTTCCTCTCTCAGATTCTGTGAAGTCCATTCCCATCTCTGAGCCTGAGTCTCCTTATCTGTAAATGTCTGTAATAATACTTGTACTGCCTTCCTCCAAGGGAATTAGGGAGCAAAGGGCTTTGTAAATCATAATATCCCATAGAAAGGGTAGCTATCCATTTTTGATGATAGAAATTTACAAAGTAACTAGAACCAAGCTTCTGGTCTCAACTGAAAACTATGGACAAATCACTTCCCAGCGCAAAGTAGAAATTTAATAAGTATTTATTGGTTGATGGATTACCATTTTGGAGCTTCAGTTTTCATCTATTTAAAAAGTTTGGATCACAGACTAAAAGATCTAGAACGTAAAATGACCTCTTGGCTATCATCCAGTTCAATCTCTTCATTTTACAGATGAGAAAACTGGGGCTCAGAGAGGATGAGTGACTTGCCCAGGAGCCACACACAGTTCATGAGTGTCAGAGGCAGTATTTGAACCCAAATCCACCAGGGGCAGCTATTACTTCACCCTGGTGCTCCCCAGGGAATGTGGAGACCATCTTCGCCAGAGTCTTCATTTTTCAGAAAAAATAACTGATATCTTGACCCTGCATCTAAGCCCAGGCTTTGCACACAGTAGGTAATGAATGAATGCTGAATAGAATGTAATAGAATCATCATGTCCCTCCCAAGGTTTTATTTTGCCAATTCCCCTGCCTTAAAATTCACTGATCCAGAAGCAATTCCAGACCAAACAATGGCTAGGACAAATGGTTCTTGGAAACGATGTTCATAGATCTTACTGCAATTCAACAAACATTTATTAAGCACCTACTATGTGTCAGGTGGTATGCTGGGTGTTAGGGATAGAAGGAGTTCATGTTCTACCTGGGGAGACAGCATGGACGTGTAAGAGGAAATATGAGGTAATTTTAGCATCTGGGGAAACCAGGGAAGGAGATGGCACCTTGGGAGGAAGATAAGAATTCAAAATATATGGGGTGTGGACAGCCTACATAAATGCTTGGAGGTAGGAGATGGAATACTAAGTTGGGGGAACAGATAGCAGGTCAGTTTGACTGGAATAACTCATTGAACATCATTCATTTATTCAACAGATATTTATTTAGTCAGACTTAATTCCCTATATATGAGAATTTGAGTTCCTACAGCACTGATAACACGTAGTTTCTACTTTTAGAAAGCCTCCAGTCTAATGGGGGATACAAGGCAATTGCTGTCATGCTTATCAGTATATTTAAATCCATGGGTACAAAGTGTAATGATATCAAAGGAGGGAGAAATGACTTCTAACTATAGGCAGGAACCAGCAAAGGCTTCCTGGAGAAGTCGACATTGGTATGGGGCCTTGAAGGGCAAGCAAGAAGTCAGGTAGACATTTACATGAACATATCCCCTAATCCAGGTGGACTGTGGGGATGTTTCACCTCTGCTTCCTCTCCTGTGACTTGCAGAATCTAAGCAAGTCTCAGGGACATCCTCTGGTCCTTTCCTGCGGCCTGGAGGTGACTTTGGGTTTTTAAGTCTCTCCCTCAGCCCACTCTGCCGCTCAGCCAAGGCTCCCTCTGACCGCCCCTGGAGTCCTCAGGACCCATGATAGAGAAGCTCCTCCCTAACAGTTCGCCGCCTCTCTTTGTTCAGGTAATTCCCTGACGGATCGATGACAGCCAAACGATGACAAGTTGTGGTCAACAGTCCTTGAATGTGCTCATGGTCTTTCTCTCATTGCTGTTCTCGGCAGGTAAGAAAGTCTCTGCTAAATTTGTCCTGTGGTGATGGGGGCTGGGACTGCTGGAGGAAGCCCAGGGAGGAGACAACAGCAGCCACTGTGCATGGCTGGAACAGCTAGAGGGTCAAGTGGGGGCCACCCAGGAAGGGGTGTGTTAGTCCTTTGTTGCCAAAGAAGACCATGTCATCAGAGAAATAATGACATGACTTGCACTTGAATTTGTTTTGAGTGAGGGAGGGCTGCACTGGTCACCAGCCTCACTTCTCCTCCAGAGCCAACTGAATCCATTCATCAGAATGACAAGAGATGACCCAGGATGAAGCAATTGGGGTTAAGTGATTTGCCCAAGGTCACACAGCTAGTGAGTGTCAAGTGTCCGAGGTGATATTTGACTTCAGGTCCTCCTGACTCCTGCACTGGTGCTCTATCTACTGCACCACCTAGCTGCCAGGAGGGAGTGAACACCTGAGAGAACACAATGGATTCTATTCATGTATCTAGGAAGAGCCTTGGGGGTCAGGAGAACTGGAGTCAGAAGAGGTGAAAGTGAGACCTCAGCAAGGAGGAAGGATAGAGGAAAGAGGGCTGGATTTAAAGTCATAAGTCATGAGTTCAGGTTCTAATTCTCCCCCTAAAGCCTTAGGCAAGTCATTTCCCCATATCTGGGCTTCAGTTTTCTCAAGTATGACGAAGCTGGATCAGAAAGGTGACCTCTGTCCCTACACCTCAGATGCCAAGAGCTCACTTCTATGAGAACAAGGACTGTCTTTCTCTGAGACCTTGCCTCAGTGGAGGGAGAATGGGCTCCATCCTCAGCCCCTGCAAAGCAGAAAAGCTTGGAGCAAGTGGCCAGCTCCCTTCAAACAATGGCACCAAGGAGAGGCCAAGATTATAGAGCAGCTTCTATTTTATTTTATTTGGTTTTATTAGTTTTTATTTATTTTTAGTTTTCAACATTCATTTCCACAAAATTTTGAGTTTGAAATTTTCTCCCCATCTCTCCACTCCCCCATCCCCAAACACCATACATTTTGATTACCCCTTCCCCCAATCTGCCTCCCTTCTATCACACCCCTCCCTTCCCTTATCCCCATCTTCTCTCTTGTCTTGTAAGGTAAGATAAATTTCTCTATCCCATTTCCTATATTTCTTATTTCCCAGTTTCATGCAAGAACAATTCTCAATATTCATTCCTAAAGCTTTGAGTTCCAACTTCTCTCCCTTCCTCCCTCCCCACCCATCCCCACTTATAGAAGGCAAACAACTCAATTTAGGCTATATATGTGTAGCATTGCAAAAGACTTCCATAATAGTTCTGTTGTATAAGACTAATTATATTTCCCTCTATCCTATCCTGCCCCCCCATTAATTCTAGTCTCTCTTTTGACCTTGTCCCTCCTCAAAAGTGTTTACTTCTAATTACTCCCTACTCCCATTTTCCCTCCCTTCTATCAACCCCCCACCGCATTTTTCCCCTTCTCCCCTACTTTCCTGTAGCATAAGATAGATTTTCATACCAAATTGAGTGTGCATATTATTCTCTCCTTAAGCAAAATGTGATGACAGTAAACTTCACTTTTTCCCTCTCACCTCTCCCCTTTTCCCCTCCATTGAAAAAGCTTTGTCTTGCCTCTTTTATGACTAATAGTTTGCACTATTCCATTTCTTCCTTTCTCCTTCCAGTATATTTCTCTCTCACCCCTTAATGTTATTTTTTTAGATATCATCCCTTTCTATTCAACTCACCCTGTGCCCTCTGTCTATATGCTACTCAAATACTGAGAAAAGTTTCATGGGTTACAAATATAATCTTTCCCTGTAGGAATGTAAACAGTTCAACTTAATAAATCCCTTAGGATTTCTCTTTCCTGTTTACTTTTTCATGCTTCTCTTGACTCATGTTTGAAAGTCAAATTTTCTATTTCGTTCTTGTCTTTTCATCAAGAATGCTTGAAAGTCCTCTATTTCACTGAATGACCATTTTTTTCCCCTGAAGTATTATAATCAGTTTTGCTAGGTAGGTGATTCTTGGTTTTAAACCTAATTCCTTTGACTTCTGGAATATCATATTCCAAGCCCTTCAATCCCTTAATGTAGAAGCTGATAGATCTTGTGTTATCCTGACTGTATTTCCACAGTACTCAAATTGTTTCCTTCTAGCTCCTTGCTAGAAAGCTTTATCTGGAAACTCTGGAATTTGGCTACAGTATTCCTAGGAGTTTCTCTTTTTGGATCTCTTTCAGGAGATGATCATGACTTCTTTCAATATTTGTTTTACCCTCTGGTTCTAGAATATCAAGACAATTTTCCTTGGAAATTTCATGAAAGATGATATCTAAGCTCTTTTTTTATCATGGCTTTCAGGTAGTCCCATAATTTTAAATTGTCTCTCCTGGGATCTATTTTCCAAGTCAGTTGTTTTTCCAATGAGATATTTTACATTGTCTTCAATTTTTTCATTCTTTTGATTTTGTTTTGTAATTTCTTGGCTTCTCATAAAGTCATTAGCTTCCATCTGCCCCAATCTCATTTTTAAAGAACTATTTTTCTTCAGTGAGCTTTTGAACCTCCTTTTCCATTTGGCTAATTCTGCTTTTTAAAACATTCTTCTCCTCTGACTATTTGGACCTCTTTTGCCATCTTTATTAGTCTATTTTTAAGGGTGTCTTTTTCCTCAGCATTTTTGGGTCTCCTTTAGCAAACTGTCGACTTGCTTTTCATGAATTTCTTGCATCACTCTCATTTCTCTTCCCAATTTTTCCTCCACCTCTCTTACTTGATTTTCAAAATCCTTTTTGAGCTCTTCCATGGCCTAAGACCACTGCATATTTATTTTGGAGGTTTTGAAAGCAGAAGCTTTGCCTTTTATATCTTCCTCTAATGGTATGCATTGTCATCTGAAAGGATGGATGAAAATACCTGTTCACCAAGAAAGTAACCTTTTGTAGTCTTATTTTTTTCCCCATTTTTGGACATTTCCCAGCCAGTTACTTAACTTTTGAGTATACTCTAGGGACCTGTAAGTTCTCAGGTCCTCCAAGGTGGCACAATCAATGGAGAGGAGTAAACTCCTCTCCTGGCCTATGCTCTGGTCTGGGAGCTACTGCAAGCTTTTCTGTCCAGGATCTGCAAGTAGAATTCCCTGTCCAGAGTGTCCACCAGCTCCATCACATCAGCACTCTTCCTCTCCCCAGGACCACCACTCAGGGGTGAGATCCAGATCAACTGCTCAATTCCCCCACGGTCTTTAGGCTGAGGGCTCCAAAAATGGATGCTGCTGCTGCAGCTGCATTAGCTGCTGCTGGCAGGGCCAGACCACGTTCCCTTCTCATTCAGGTGGGAGAGCTTTCTCACTGACCTTTGAAGCTATCTTTGGTGTTTGTGGATTGAGCAATCTGGGAATCGCTGGGGATTCCACCCCCAAGGCCTGTTCTTGTCTTGTCCCTGCTGCACTCAAGGTCAAGGCTGGGCTGGGCACCATAGACTGCTCTCTAGTCCATGCCCCATGTGATAAACCTTTCCTGTCAGTCTTCCAGGCTGTCTTGTGCTGGAAATCTCTTTTACTCTGTCATTTTGTGGCTTCTGTGGCTCTAGAATTTGTTTAGAGTCATTTTTACAGGTATTTTCTGGGCTATGCAGGAGAGTTTTTACAGGTTTGTCCTTCTACTCCACCATCTTGATTCCATCCCCTGAGCAGCCTCTATTTTAAATAGGCACATTAAGAATGGTTTATCTATTTAGGCCCAGAAGCCATTTTGGCTCCTTGAAATCCCAGCTCAGTGTCCAAAGGGCAGCTATTCTCCACCACTAGCAAACACCACTGACCTTTGAAAATGTATTCTGGACCTCTCCTCTCATTTTCCTGGTGTTGAGAATCAGGTACTTAGGAGGCAGTTTGGATATCTCTTCAATGTTTTCTTTTCCTGAAGTGTCTCTCACAAAGAATGAGCTGGAATCCTGGCTCTGACACTCTATGTCCTATGACCTTGGACAGATCCCTCCCCCAATACTCTGTAAAATGACAGGGATGGGGTCTACATGACCTCAGAGGTCCCTTCTACCTCTAGCATTCAAGTCCAGAGACCCATGCTCAAATCTAGCTCTCACACCTTGTTAGCCATGCAGCCTTAGGGGAGACTCTTCCCTGGGCCTGAATTTCCTTACCTGTAAATAAAAGATTTGGCCTAAGTAACATCAAAAGCTGCTACCAGCTCTAAATGTCTGATTCTATCATCCAGATTCACTTCAGCTCCGTGGACCGGTGAACTTTTCTATGAACTACAAGGTTGAAGTAGGTGTCCTCTGACGTACCTTGTAGACCTGACCTTCTGGAATGTGGAGACTAATTAAAGTGACACTAATTATAATTCTCATTCCATGATCCTTGAAGATTTGTAAAGCCCTTCCTCTCAATGACGTTGGAAGGCAGGTAATACAGGTACCATATTACCCACATCCTATAAATAAGGCAGGTGAGCCCCCAGAGAGAGTGAATGATCTGCCCAAGGTCACACAGCTAGTAAGAGCCAGACTGGACCTAGAATTCAGGTCTCCTGACACCAGATCCCTAATGCCACCCACTGTAGGACTTCCTGACTTGTCAAAATTTGTGGCACTTCTAGCATTTTGCCAAAAACAAAGCAGAACAAAAACTTCTTCTCATTGGGAAAAATCTGAGCATCTAACTGGAACTCATCGAATATGACAAAGTAACTGCCCATGTGGATGCCTGCCCATTGCTTAAAGATAGTTATTAGGAGGCTGAAAAACTTCTTTATTTCTCTTCTGTCTCCGTCTTCCTTATTCCTGTAATGGATCCTTCCTGTAGTGGAGGTAGGATTCTGCCTGCCAAGTTCACCTTTCATCAGCTATAGAACTAGGATGGCCTGAGAGATTGAAGCTAACCCCTTTAGTTTAGAGAAGAAGGAACTCTGGACCTAAATTTTCTTCACCTGCAAATCAAAATCAATAGAAGGGCCTGTCTAGCTCTGTCTAGTAGAGTATCATAGGTTCAAAACTAGAAGGGATGTTTTCCAATATAATCACCTCACTTTACAGATGAAGAAACTGATGCCCAGGTGGGAACTGTATAGGTCACTTGGGAGCTGATTTGATAGACAGCATGGTCTTAGTGGGGAGACTGGTTCTGATGTAAGAGATCCAAAGCTACTTCCTATATTTACAATCCATGTGACCCTTAAGATCAGCAGAGATTTGACTCGGTGACTTCTGAGGTCTCTTCGAGGTCAAAGTCTGTGATCCTAAGCCAGTATTCACACCCTGGCTTCTCACTGAAAACCCACTGATTTCTCCATTGCACTGATCTTAGCTAAATGCCCAAAGGAGGGCTGCAGCTTGCCCAGGTCACAGAGCTATTAAGTACAGGACCTTGAAGCTGAATTTTTTACAGCGCTTTTCTGCACAGTCAGATGTGTTTAGTCAGTCCACCTCATCCACTCAAAGTCCAGATGTCCATCCAGCCATTTTGCCTACATCAGCCACTCAGCGTATACTAAGCACCTATCATGTGCCATATTAGCATGGAGGGCACACAGTGACTATAGGGTGGTCTCCAAATCAAGACTTTGGGCTGGAAGAGACTTTAGAAATGATCTAATCTAATCCTCTCATTTGATAGAAAGGGAAACTGAGGCTCAGAGAGGGGAAGTGTCTTACCCCAAGGTAACTCATGTACCAAGCAGTGTAGGGAATCAGAGGGAGGGTTTCTGACTCCAATGAGAATGCTCTAAAGAAGTTCAGTCTCAGCCTGGTTGGAGAGAGAAATCTTCACCCATCTCCAATGTCTCCTTTCCCATAAAGTACTATCTGGTTACCCCCAAATCATGAGTAATATCTCCCTCCTACAACCTTCCTTGTGTTTAGGGATCATAGAATCGGAACTGGAAGCTCCTCTAATCCAATTCCTTTATTTTACAGTTGAGGAAACTGAGCTTCACAGGGTGACTTGCTCAGAGCTACACAGTCATTAAATATCTGAATTAGGATCTGAATACAAATGTGACTGCAAATGTAGTAAGGGATCAGGGAAAGGGATGAGAGGAGCATCAGCTCATCTCCAGCAACTGGTCAGCTCCAGCATCAACTGGATAAAGATGGTAGGACTTAGTGAGCCTTGCAGGATGGTTATGCGCCATTGGAGGAGAGAGGAGACAGTTAATAGGGTTCTGGATCTAGGGCAAGGAGGAACCTTAGAGGATATCAAGTCCAACCCTTCCGTTTTTCAGAGGAGGATACTGAGGCTCAGAGAGGTGAGGAAGTGACTTGCCCAAGAATCTAATCCAGATCTTCATGACTCCAAGTTCAGAGCCCTCTCTACTACATCAAGCTACTCTCAAGGGGAGTAACGCGATGAGTCTCAGTACTCAGAAATCACAAGGTCAGGATTCTGAAATTCTACAGACAAGGATTAAGCACTTACTGTGTGCACACTCGGTTGAGAGCAGCAGGGATTCAAGGATGCAGAACACATGATCCCAACTGGGGGGAGGGGCACGGAAGGTGTAGAAATTGCTAGTATGTAAAATGGAAGATGATAAGTAGGAAAGAGGAGTCAAAATGAAACCGGAGTCCAGATGAGGGTGAGATTTCTACTTCCCAGGGATCTGGGGAATCAGGGAAGGCTTCGTGGACGAGGCAGCATTTGATAAGACAGAGAAAAGGGATGGGAAGGGAATCCCGGGCACGGGGGACAGCACGGACAAAGGAGGCAGGAACTACATGTTTAAGAAGAGTGAATCACTCGTTTTGTGTAGAATACAAAAGATGTGGGGGGATAATGGGAGATGAGGTTGGTTCAGCAAGGCGCGTTTTACTCGGCTGGTGGTTCGAGCCCCGAGGGCACCAGCAGGTGAGTGTTCGGGTCCCAGCTGAGAGTATGCCGATGACCTCGAGCAGGGAGGGCAAGGCCGACTGGGTGGCCCAAGGCTCCCGAGCCATGCTCTTTCCCTAGTGCTTCAAGGCTTCTTTGTTTTGCAGCGCTGTCCGCACACTTCAGAGTCTGTGAGCCCTACACCGACCACAAGGGTCACTACCACTTTGGCTTCCATTGTCCCCGGCTTTCCGACAACAAAACCTTCATCTTGTGCTGTCACCATAACAACACGGTCTTTAAATACTGCTGCAACGAGACGGAGTTCCAGGCGGTGATGCAGTTGAATCTCACCAGGCAATCCGAAGGCTACATGCATAAGTAAGTAGGTTCATTCAGACCCCGTTGACCTTATCTTTAAAGGACCTCTTTGGAGTATAAAGACCAAGGGATTTGGAGTCAGACTTGATCTGGGTGCAAAACCCTCCTCTGACTCTGCGCAAGCAAGGGTGACTGACTTTCACTTTCTCCATCTGTAAAATGGGAGTAACAATCCCCAAACTACCTATTGTTGCCATCCAACATTGTTAAAAAGCAAAGTACCAGAGAAAGGAGAATTACTGTTTGGGCATCTTTCCTTCCTTTGGCATCAGTGCCTGCCCCCTCCACACACGCATGCACCCAGGAGAAACATCAGCCCGTTATATTGTTAGCTTATAAGACTAATCACCCAATACTGTCTGGCATCCCGTCCCCAAAGCTCACATAACCTTCCGCCCAACATAACTCGAGACGACACAGAACAATAACAGTGCTCTCAGAATACCAAATGCTTTATAAACATTAACAAGCCCTAGCCGGGCTGCTAAGGACGTGAAGCAAATGTGATCGTCACCTTGCTCCAGATGGGGAGCACAGTCCCTGAGGGAGGCAACTGGTGCCAGAATGAGAATTCAAGCGAAGGAATTGAATATGAAGAGGCAGAGGGCCTGCTGGAGGCTTGGCAGGCAGAGGGCTCCAACTTTTCAAATGGAGTGGAGAGGGGATTTTTTTTTAATCCTTATTTTTAAAACCATGTGTTTCTATAATCTGCATATTTGCATGTGATTTCACACTTAAGCTGTTGAATGTTTCAGTGTTTGGTTCCTGAAACTCATTGAGCAAATTTCAAATGAACCATTTGTCTCCAAGAAAAGAGAGAATCATTGAGTCTTAGGATCATGAGCTCTTCAAATCAGAGCATCTTAAACTACAGTACCCTTGGATCTTAAAACTGGAATATCCTACAATCTTAGAGTCTTAGAATTAGAGTATCCTGGAGTCTCCTAGGATCCTATAATTAGAATATCCTAAATTCTTAGAACTGGAGTCTCCTAAAATCTTATAATTAGAATATCCTAAATTCTTAGAACTGGGGTCTCCTAAAATCTTATAATTAGAATATCCTAAATTCTTAGAACTGGGGTGTCCTAAAATCTTAGAATTAAAATATTCTAGAATCTTAGAATTGGATTGTTGTAGAGTCTTATAACTGGAATATTCAGTTAAATGGATGAATTAATAGAATCTTAGAACTGGATTATTCTAGACTCTTAGAATTGGAGCATCCCAGAATCTTAGAACTGGAATATCCCAGGATCTTGGAATTGGAGTCTCATAGACTCTTAGAACTGGGGTATTCTAGAACCTTAGAATCAGAATATCATAAGATCTTAGAACTATATTATCCTAGAGTCTTAGAACTAGAATATCCTAGAATATTAGAATTAGTGGGTCCCAGAATCTTAGAAATGAAATAGTCTGGAATCTTGGAACTGGAGTCTCATAGACTCTTAGAACTGGTATTCTAGAACCTTAGAACTTGGATACCCTATTAGAAGTGCGGTATCCTAGAATCTTGTATTATAGTATTATATAACCTTACGTTACAGTTTCATAGAATCTTAGAGTTGAATTATCCAACTTTTGGACTATAGTATCACAAAATTTTAGACTCAAGTATATCGTAAATATACCATGTCTCATACAGTATATCTTATCCTGTTATCATGGAATTTTAGCAGCTTAATATCTGAGTATTTTGGGATATTGGAATCACAGAATACAAACTAACAAATCCAAGCCAGCAAAAATTTGAGCAGCTATCAGGCATAAAGTGCTACACTCGAGGTCCTGGGATACAAAGACAAAACCAAACTATTCCTGAGCTCTCTACTCTGATCACTAAATCAGAGTATTTCAGTTTAAGAATTGCAGGTTTAACCTTTAAGTTTTGCTACAAGACCCAGCTTGAGAGAACTACTTTGTAAGCACAGTATAGAATGTCAGGACTGGGAGGGGCCTTGCAGAGTTGGAGGCGACTTTAGAGGTCATTTGGTAAGACCCCCTCATCTTACAGATGAGGAAACTGAGGCCCAGGGTAAGAAAGTGACCTGCCCTACAGATAATACAAGTAAGTAGAAAGCTAGCATTCACACCTTGCCCCCTCCCCATTTCCTCACTGCCTCCATGAATGTGAGTCACTGTTGTCTTTCATGTTATTAACTGCTGGGAATCATCCTTTTAAGAGAGGAGAGCTGGGGGAGTAGAGCTTAGAATGAGCTGAGCTGAGCCAGTCTCCACTCAGCCTCACCAAGCCTCTCTGCTTCTCCCTTGCACATGAATCAGCCCCAGAGGCGGAGCTGGTGGCAGCCAAAAGGGTAACAAGCTTGGTGATGGATGCCTGGTTTATTTGTGTTTTCTGAAAGAACAGAACGGCTTGTTTGGGTTGGGGCTGTTTGGCAGATGGAAAGCCAGGCCAGGCTACAGAACACTGTCTGATGGGGGAACTCACCAAAACAGAAACCAGGCTCCTTTGGGGGTCAGGTGGGTGGCATGCAGGGCACTGAGGAAGGGAAAAGAGTATCAGGAGCACCTAATTCAAGCACTGTCTCTAGTGTGTACCCTGGACAAACACTTAACTTTTCTGTGCCTCAGTTTCTAAATTTGTAAAATAGGGAGAATCAATCAACAACTATTTATTGAAATCTTATTGTGACCCAGTCACCCTACTAAGTGCTGGGAATACAAAAACAAAAGAACAGTTCCTGTCCTCAAGGAGCTTATATTCTAACCAGGGAGACAACGTTGTAACAGGAGAAATACCTCTTTTTTGAGTTCATATAGTAGGTAAGACTGCTAGTCGGTGCAGTGAATGGAGCACCAGTGCAGGAGTCAGGAGGACCTGAGTTCAAATCTCACCTCAGACACTTGACACTCACTAGCTGTGTGACCTTGGGCAAGTCACTTAACCTCAATTACCTCATCCTGGGGTCATCTCTAGTCATTCTGATGAATATCTGGTCACTGGATTCAGATGACTCTGGAGGAGAAGTGAGAGGCTGGTGACTTGCACAGCCCTCCCTTACTCAAAACAAAGTCAAGTACAAGTCATGTCATTATATCTCTGATGGCATGGTCTTCTTCGTCAATGAAGGACAAACACATACACACACACACACACACACACACACACACACACACACACTTATAGTTGGTAACTGCTGTCTAAATAAATCTACCACAAGGCAGAAAGTACAGACCTAAGAACCTGGGCTTTATTATGCTTAAGCATGAGTTCAGAGAGGTAGAAAAATTGCCCTTGAACAGAGACTTGGATTTTTGGATAAGCTTTTATAGAGAAGATTCTATCTTAGAAACAGATAACTAATTCTTTTACATATTGCAATCATGTATTTTTTAGGCTAAAGAACTTAAGAAAAAAGATAGATTCCCAGTTTTTTCCCCTCAATGCCTTCGCTCCTCCATCCTCAGCTTGAATATCTCTAAGTAACAAGAAATTTATTTTTGCACCTTAAGCCTAAATCTACCACCCTGTGATTTCTTCAAGTTCTGCCCTCTAGGACCAAGCAAGACAAGATTAATCCCTCATCTATGTGGCAACCCTTCAAATACTTGAAAATAGATGTTGTTTCCCTTCCCCCAAAATATTCTCTGTCTCCAGTTTCCTCGGCAATCCTCCTGTGATGTGGTCTCTTTTCTCATACTATTCTGGTCTCCTTCTCTTGCTCCCCCGCTCATCAATGATCTTCCTAAAAGGGGGT
The DNA here is from genome assembly GCA_028658325.1 of Potorous gilbertii. Classification (NCBI taxonomy): domain Eukaryota; kingdom Metazoa; phylum Chordata; class Mammalia; order Diprotodontia; family Potoroidae; genus Potorous; species Potorous gilbertii. Next base: position 242,091,109 of record CM053770.1, on the reverse strand, counting down.
GCTTACAACTGTTATTATATGACTGACTTCTGGATGGAAAGACTGGGTTTGAATGAGCCCAGCTTCAGTCAGGCTGTTTTTGGTCAACTCATCAGCACTTCTTCTGTTGGAAGGCTTATAGCTCACAGATTGCTTTTGGAGACCTATTTGTTTATTGTTTGGGAAGCACTACAAGCATTTTCAGTCAATAAATAACCCCCAAATGCACTAGAAAGTCACATCTGTGCCTTCTAGTGTCCATGATGGTATTCAATTGAAAAGGGTCTCCAGAGAGAGACAGAAACAGAGAGACACAGAGACAAAGACAAAGAGAGAGAAAAGGGGAAAGGGAGGGAGAGAGGTAAAGAGAGAGAAGGAGAGAAAGAGAAGCATCTGGATAGGATTAATTTTCCAGATCATATTTTTCAAGCAAAAATTTAGCTGTCTTAAATGATTCTGCCATGTAGGATCCCAAAACTTGCGCCATATTTCAGAAGGAATACTGCCAAACTGGAGGTTGTCCCAAGGAAGGTGACCAAGATGAGATGACAGAGACTGTAGGAAGATTCATTGAAGAAACTGGGGATATTTATCAAATCTCTAAGTGGGAAAACTTAGGTGGGATCCCCTTTGCTGATAGTCTTCATCTAGCTAAGAAATTGTCCTGGAGCAGACACACTTGATTGATTCTGAATGGATCCAAAAGATAGACTAGGACTTGAACCCTTTTTAGGAATACCATAGAGTAGATTTATGCTTTGTGGAGATACTGTCCTACATGACATACTGGGATGTAAACTCAATTGAAGTAGTGTCTAGGTCCTGCTTTACAACCAAAGGTTTTGTACATTTTAAAAAATGTCCTTTTTTATTACAAACTTAATAGATGTCAATAAATATAAACACTTTAATATACAAAGAAAGTAGAGAAAAGGAGGAATTTGGTGGGGGTAGGGAGTTATAGATGAAACTGTGATGTAGGAGAAGGGCTGGACCTCTGATTTGACTGATGTGAGAAACACCCAGTGAGGAAACTCTCTCTAGTGGTGCATATTGGCAAGTTTTCAGTAATTTCTAGTTAGATATTTAAAGTTGGAAGGCATCTTAGAAGTCATTGAGTTCCTTTGCCTTCTTTACAGATGAAGAAACTGAGGCCCAGAGAGGCTGAGTGCTCCAAGTCAAAGAAGTGAAGGGTGACAAGGCTAGGGTTTCAACCAGGGCTCTCTGAACCCAAATCCAGTGTCCTTCCTCCTATACCTATGCCATGCTTACTCCTCTTAGGGAGCTGTCCAGGATCACACAGCTAGTAAAGATCAGGAGAAACTCATTGTGTTCAAAACAGCAAAATATTAAGTTAGCATCAAAATATTCATTAATATTTTAGTCTCATATTATTTATCAATATTAAAATTTTTATTAATAAGCACCATTATGGGCACTGTGCTAAGCACCACAGGTAGAAATACAAGCAGAAAGATGGAACCTGCCCTCAAAGAGCCTATATTCTAATGGATTTGAGGCAAAGGCAGGATTTGAACTCATCACTCCAATTCTAAGACTTTCCTCTGTCTATTGTACCACAGTGTATTTAGTGCATAGAAGCATTTGTTGTTCAGTCTTTTTTCTATCATGTTGACTGTACATGACCCCATTTGGGATTTTCTAGGCAAAGATACTGGAGTGGTTGGCCATTTGCTTCTCCAGCTCATTTTACAGATGAGGAGAAGGAGGGTGAAGAGACTTGCTCGGGGTGACATTACTAGTGAGTGTGTGAGGCTGGATTTGAACTCAGGAAGATAAGTCTTCTGACTTCTGGGTTGGTGCTCTGTGCACCATGACACAGCCTAGCTGCCGCCATATTCCTTGTAAATAGTAGGTATTTTATGTAAGCTCTCTTTCACCTGAAGTTTAATAATATAAGCTTTGTAAGGATTCTGTAATAGGATGAGTGAATACATTAATGTATCAATAACAGTATTAAGACCTAACATTTATATGGAACTTTTAAAGTTTGAAAGACCCTTTGTGTATATTATGGTCCTCATAACAACCATTTGAGATAGGTGCTATTAATATTCACATTTTACAAAAGAGGAAATTGAGGCCTGGAGTTGTCTCATCATGGGTCAGAACTACTAGGAAATGACTGAGGCAGGTTTAAAACTAACACCTGACCCCAAGCCCAACACTCTCTGTATCAGCCACCACCTGGGCATTGGTGTTCCATGTGGGAACTCCACCAAACTAGGTTGTGCCTCAAGAATCACATATTCTAAGATTTTAACCTGAGGCACTGAGAGGTTGACTTGCCCATAGTCACACAAAAGCAGGATTTGAACCCAGGCCTTTTTGAGTCCAAACCCTGCTTTCACAGCATTGTTTATAAGCAGACAGGAGCCCACTCAGTAAGGTCAGAATGCACCTCTCAGGCCCTCCCTCCCCTCTGCTCTCCCCAAGCTCCAATCACTCCTGGATGCTGACGTGCAGATTAAAACAAACCCTGGCAGCCCAGCCAGGGAGGCTGCACACGCGATTCGACCAGAAAACATTTATATTCAGGAAACTATAAAAACAAGCTCTCCAGGAAGGGAAAATTGGAAGCAGGCCTGGATGTGGGGAGAAAGGATTCCGTGCAGGACTAGGCCTCTGACAGAGAGGACACTTAAATCCCTTTTTGGGGTGCCTGTGGGAATGGGCCCAGGTGGAGGGAGGCTTATGGAGTGAGGCCAGTGCCCAGGGCCCAGAAAGTCTTCACAGGGCCCAGGAACTCCCATAGCACCCTGTCAATCAGTCCAGACATAGCCAACCTGCACCCACATTTTCTCATCAACTGGGTTTTGCTGTTTCTTTTCAAAGCAGAATTCTACAGAGGAAAGTAGAAAAAATAGCTCACATTTTTAAAGTGTTTTAAGTTTTGCAGAGCAGTTTTTGAGTTAAATTTTATTTTATTTTCAGACCTGTATTCCATCCCTCCCAACTCCCCCCTTTCTCATTAAGAAAATAAGAAAAACAAACTCCGTTATAACTGTATACTCAGGCAAAATGAATTCCCACATTGGCCATGTCCAAAAACAACATGTCTCTGCACTCCAAGTATTCAGCCTCTCTGGCAGGATTGGGCAGCATGTTTCATCATGAGTCCTCCAGAACTGTGGTTGGTGATTACGCTGACCAGATTCCAAATTCTTTCAAATCTCTTGGTCCATACAATATTGTTGTTACTGTATCCTGCTTGCTTTCCTCTGCATCAGTTCAAACAAGTCCTCTCAGACTTCTCTGAAATCATCACCATCATCACTTCTTACAGCCCAATAGTATCTATCACATTCATATCCCATAGTGTGTTCAGCCATTGTCTGATTGATGGGCAGCACCCCCTTCAGTTTCCAGTTCTTGCAAAGTACTTTCTAACTATCAGCTCCTGTGACCAGATCAGGTCAGGACTAGAATGCCAAAGTGAGGTTCCTGAAAGCCATCGAATATTTTTGAACTAAAGAATGACATACAGGAAAAACTATTGTTGCCTAGAATTCAAGACTCAGGTCACTGACAAGCTAGAGAGTATCCAGAGCGGGGATCAATGAGGTTTTAAGCAGACTAGAAACCAAGGCTGAGTAGAGTCAGCTAAAAGAATCCTAGGTCTAGAACTAAAGGGGAACTTTGAGGATAGAGAGACCAATCTCTCTTAATTTTGAAGATAAGAAAACTGAGACTAAAAAAATAAGGTTAAGTGAATTAAGTTAGGAAGATGAGTTTAAACCTGGATGTGACTTTAGAGGTCATTGAGTTTAACCTCTCCCATTTAACAGATAAGGAAATCGAGGACCAGAGGGGCTAAGGGATGAAATGGTAGAAAGGTCATTAATGGTGATCTAGTCTTCCTCCTTATTCTACAGAGAAAGATGGGTGTTACCTCACCCATAGACCTTGGACTAAAGGGTCCAAGGTCTCCCAGTGTATCCTGAGTCATCTCCAGTCATCCTGATAAATATCTGATCACTGGATTCAGATGTTTCTGAAGGGGAAATGAGGCTGGTGACCTTCACAGCCCTCCCTCACTCAAAACAAAGTCAAGTGCAAGTTATGTCATCATTTCTCTGATGGCATGGTTTTCTTTGACAATGAAGTACAAACACAACACCACAACAGAGAAGGAAGGGAGAGGAGGTGACTTTGCCCGAACAGGTTGCAAGTTATGAGCAGGATTTGAACTAGACTCTGGAGCCAGTGTTCTTTCCATCCTGTCATGGAAATTTCTGTCTTAGTTTCTTCCTCTGTAAAACTTGACCTCAAATTCCCCTTCTGGGTCTGAATCCATGGCAGTTCACACAGCTAGTCAGTGGCAGAAGTGGGGATTCATGGGGTCCTAGAGCTCAAAGGGACCTCTCATTCAGGAAACTGAGGCAGCCAGATAACTAAGCAGCTTGCTCAGGGTTACACAGCTGGTGAGTATAGGAGAGCAAGAATCAAACCCCAGGCTCCCTGTTCACCCCCACGTAGAAAGAGAGGCAGGAGCTGACCATGGTCCTAAAGTTTTCGTGTGGAAGAGGGATGACTTTTTTTTCTGCTTGACCCTGTTATAGAACAGGAATAAAGAGAAGAAGATAATGGGTGACTTTGGACATGTTATTAACTAGGGTAAGTGGACTTAAATAGTCATTGCCTTCCTTTCCAGCTTGGTGGTCCTAAAGTTCATGAGAGCCAAGTTTTCTGGGTGGCTGCCTGAATCCAGAAGGGGTCGTCCTGAGCTATGCTTCCTCCATCAGGGGAGGGCTATGAGCAGAGGCTGGGGGATTATGCTTTGGAGTAAGTGCCCTCGGGAATCCCATCCAAATCATCCCATTCCATCCTAGAGCCCAAGAAACTTGACTTCTGACACTTCTAATCTGAAGAGCATTGAACCTTCGAATCTTAGTTGGAGACACTACATTGACACTCAGGGGAACATTCTCCCCCTTGTCCTCTGGAAGTCAGTTCTGGGGTGCCAGGAAGAGAAATGTGGCATTGGAGTAAAGTTCTCAGTAGACAGTAATAGGGAGCCATGGAAGTTCTTTGAACGCAAATGTGTCATGATCACAGGTAGCATAAGAAAGATTATTCTGACAGGGTAGTGAGAGATGAATCACAGCAGGAAGAAATGAGGTGGGAGAACCTGAAGGGACTATTGCTACTACTGAGGCAGGCACTGGGATGGAGAAAGGACAGAAACATGGAGTCACAGGACCTGGATTAGAATCCTGGCTCTTCTCCTGCTCCTTGAATGTAGATTCTCGATGTCTCTGCATAGGCAACAAAGCCATCTTTTGAGCCTTTGGATTTTAAAATTGCAGAGCATTTGAATAAATCTATGGAACTTGTCAGAACATACCCACCAACAACCTTGACACACACCCACTGCCCGACCTTTCTAAGGTTCTGCAAACCTGCTTCCCCAGTCCTAGCACCCTCCTCAACCTCTGTTTAACTGGATTTCTGTCCTTAAGCCACCAATTGCCTCCCTGCCCAGCCTGGTCTTCCCATCCACAAAGATCGGGGCGGTCTGCCACAAGCTTCCCAGAACTCCCTGCTCCCATCCACAGACATCCTCAATGGCATCCCTGAAGAAAGTGGACCTGGACTCAAATCCTGCCTCTGACATCTATTCGATATGTGACTTTGGTGAAGTCATTTGCCCTCAGAGTTTCCATTCTTTTCAGCCACAAAAACAAGGGATTGAGCCAGAAGACCTGCGAGTCCCTTCTAGTTCCAGTTCTATGATCCTAGAATGTTTATAGCACTCTGAGCCTCGATGTCCTCAGTTAGAGAGTGGGCAGCTTGGAGGAGATGGTCTCTAAGACCCTTCCAGAAGTCAATTGGTGATTCTGGGATTATTGGAGATTCTATTCCTCCCCTGGGCTCCTCTCTCTCCACTCACCTCCCCTTCATTCCCCTTCTCTCTCCTCTCTCCCTCTTCCCTTCTCTCTCTCTCTCTCTCTCTCTCTCTCTCTCTCTCTCTCTCTCTCTCTCTCTCTCCTATCTCTCTCCTTATCTCTTCCCCCTCTCTCTTCTCTCTCCTCTCTCTCCCTTTCTCTTTCTTTCCTTCCCTCTCTCCATTTTTTCTCTCTCTTTCTCTGTCTCTATCTTGTCTCTCTATCTCTCTCCCATCTCATTCCCTCTTGTTCCTTCTAGGTCACTGCTCAGCAGTCAGATTCCCCTCTTCTCACATATCTTCAGTCTCTCTCTCTACTGATCCTTCCCCATCTGCCTACAAATGTGTTCAAGTCTCTGCAATCCTTTAAAAAAAAAGCCTTCCCTTTACTGTTCTAGTTCCTTGGACTATGGTCTCTTCTCTCCTTTTTTTGTGTGCTAGACTTCTTGTCAAAGGTGTCTCCACCCAAGGGTTCTATTTCCTCAGTCCTAGTCCTGCCCATCTGGCCATCTGGCTTCCACCCCCTGCCCTAGCCCCACTCCATAGAAACTGCTCTCTCAAAGGTCGCCAACTACCTTCTAATCACCAAATCTCCAGCCTTTTTAAAGATCTTCATCCTCTTTATCTTTTCTCTGTGTTTGGATGCTGTCATTACCCCCCCCAATAATGTTTCCTCCCTCCATTTTAGAAACCCCACAGTGTCTGGGTTCTCGCCTGACTACCCAAGCAGCCTTTTCTGTTGCCATCCAATGCAAGCATTCTCTAAGCCTTTGTCCTTGGGTCCTCTTGCCTCCTGTCTACCTTTTTCCTCCCATTCTCTTTTCTCTCCTCTTTTCTATGTTCTCTTTCTTCAGTCTCTCCCTTCAACGACGGAAAGAGATGGATGAGGAGAGAGCCTGGGGGGAAGCCTATGAAAATGTGTGGAAGCTGGAGATAGATTACAGAGTACAAGGAATAGCCCCATTTGGTCAGAACATGGAAAATTTGTGATGGGAGAAAACGTGGAGTCATTTCAAAAAGACATAGTGAGGCCAGACTGGAGAGTTCTAGATGAGCAGGGGGAAGTCACTAAGGCTTCTGAAACCAGGAGGACAGCCACACAGTGAGCTCTGGGAAGGCAGGCAGCAGGGTCTGGACTTTCTCCTCCCTACACCCTACAGGAACATACATAGCATTTGGGCCTTGGCTGAACAGACCAGACAATGTAAGGGGATCTATGCTGTCACACGTGGGACCTTCCCACTCCATCCTTCAAGTACATCATTGTCCTTCAAACACTCTCTTTCCTCCTCTAAAGTATACACACACACACTCATACACAATTACACATACACACAGTCACACTCATACATAATTACCCATGCCTACAAACACGTACACATATACGTATACAAAGAAATAAATACACACATGTATACACACAATCGCACCCACAGAGTTGCCACCTTCTCTCCTAAGCAGGCACAACATCCCAGAACAGTCACCAGAGGGTTGGCTAGAGGTGATTTATACCCACCCTGCTTTGCTTCTCAAACAGGTCTAGGCTAAGAATTCTCAAATTGTAATTTCACTAGCTCCCTCCTGAGACCAAATGTTTCTTGTGGAACACTAACTCCAACCACCATGTGTCTTTCTATCACCCTCTTTGTTACATAACTGGAAAAAATCAGAACCCTATGGGGACAAGATGAAGTAGATGGCATGCCTGTCATCCTGTCTGCTCCTCTGGCTGCCCCAAAGATGCTTTCATTTCACCTACAGATGAGTCTCAACTCCAATACTTTCACCCAATGATAAAACAAAAGTCTGCAATACCCCCTCAGAGGTTTCTCCCCCAACCTGGCACTCTCCCTTGCCTTGGAACAGCATAGAGTAGGTTCTGGGATAACCCTCTGAAACTGCATTCAGAACACTAGCTCATGAGCCCCCACAAAGAGTAGCCTTGCCATATACATTCAGGCAAGTAGAAACAATTAGCTCTTTGCAAAAACATTTACTGAGATAGTATAGTAAGAACAGGTGTTATCCAATAACCTCCCCCTGTCACTGCCACTATAAACCTGAGGCAGATTCTCCCACTAAGATGCACAGGGAGAGTGAGCAAAAGCTTAAGTACAATGGTAGTATGGAACACATCCAGCTGTGGCAAATTATAAATCTTATTAGTGCAGGGACTTTCTCCTTCCACTGAGTCTTCCTGCTCCTCCCCAAAGTGTCCAAAAGTCCTGTTGTGGGGGTTCCTCACTTGGGCTCCCAGGGTCTGCTTTTTACAGCCAGCCTCTGCTGCCCCTGTCTTTTGAAACTGTTGTCCACCCTGAGTGACACTTCTGTAGACATACCTGCTTCAAATATGATGAGGGAGTCTTTGAGGGTCCCTCAATTTGGGCTTTGGACTTTCTCAAACTGCTGAAGAAGGTGTCTCCTGGGCAAGTGGCTGCCAGACATAATTAGGGGGAGAAAAAGAGACAGAAATCTCTTCTCTGATCCTTGACTGCTTCCTTCTCTCTGGGACTATTTAAAGCCCCCAAAGGCCATGACTAATTTGCTTCCTTGAATTCCACTGTAGAAAGGTGTTCCCACATCATAAAGGGATCAGCCCATCCGATCACCTTGCGACCACTTATCTATTTTTTGCTTTCTGTGATTATGACAAGTGAGGGGTACTGGAGAATAACCTTCTTTACAAGTCCCTTTATCCACCTGTAGGATAGTTGTCTGAACACTAAACCAAAAAGAATAATGTCAGCAATTTAACCTAGAACCATTCCTATTTGAGCTCTGTTGAACATAAGGATGAGAAGAATAAAAAGAAGACAGCCGTGGACAACAGATGATCAATTTCTTATTCTGTAGAAACAGACCTGAAATCACCATGAAAATATGACACATCAACTTTCCTGGGACCAGAACACCATCACAGATTGAACTGTGGCCCAGCATCACTTGGATGGAGCATCAACCCACAGAAACCTAAGAACAACATTCTAAATGGCGTTCACTGTTGCAAAAACTCCCAAGTCTCATGCTGCTTGGTGGGATGTGGAGTGGATAGTGAAAATAACCTTCAAAATAAAGGGAAGAATCAAACCACATGGGAATAGGATGAGGTCCGATCTAATCCAATAAACATTTATTAAGCACCTGCTGCATGCCAGGCATTGTGCTGAGCACTGAGGATATAATTAATAAAAAGACAGTCCATACTCTTCAAAGAGCTTGTAATCTAATGGGGAGGGGGAAGACTACACACAAAGAGGGCAGACAAAGGCAAGCCAGAGGGTGCCCATTCCTCCCAGCAATTCATACTTTGGAGTTAAAGCCAGGAACAACTGCAGATACAGAGTGAATCGAATCAAATGACTGGTTCCTGCCCTCTATAAAGGGAGGCATTCGGAGGAGTTTGGGATTCCACCCTCCCAGCCCTCCAATCAGAGGGCAGAGGAAGCTGAGGGAGTGGTGTCAATCAAGGCTTGCATTAGCAGCATAAAGATGAGGTTAGAGGTGATGAACCTAACCTGGGATGGAGGCATCTCATTCCCTGGAGCTGAAACCAGGCAGATCGGCAATATGGTCCCCACTGTCTTTTCTGGTTGAGTTGTCTCACAAGGATGCTTTCCGTGAGTCTACCAAGCCTTAAATCCTAATGCTTCTAGTCAATTATGAAAAAGAGTCATTTTCTTCACTGGCAAAATAACCCACAGAACATTAAATATAAATGAATCATAGCAACTTGGTCAGGGACTATAATTATCCAAACTCAATCAAAAAAGATTAATATTAATAGGAATGTTATTAATAATAACTGGCATTTATCTGTATATAGGGACTGATAAGCCCTTTATTTACCTCATCTCACTTGATCTATTATTGAGTCATGCCTCTACTAATGTACACTTATGGAATCTTTTGTTTTTGACCCTAAGTGTAAAACTTTACATTTATTCCTTTTAAATGCTATTTCATTTGATTTGGTTCAACATACAGGAATGGGAAACCTGAGATCCTGAAACTACATGTGGCCCTCTAGATCCTCAAGTTTGGCTCTTTGAATCCAAATTTCTCAAAACAAACAAATAATAATGAAAGAATTTGTTTTGTAATGATGGTGCCATCTATGCCTTCCTCTGAGTCTTTGATAAAGATGCTGTCCATCACAGGAACAGGGAGAGATCCCTGAAGCACTTTTCTGGAGACCTCCTTCCACACTGACATCAGTCCATCATTCCAGACTCTTTCAGCCAAGCCCCTGTCCCTTGGTGGATTCCACCATGAAGGCCAACATGTCTTCTCGCTGACTCAGCTCTCCAATTCTATATTAATTAACACAAAGAGGTGCCTCATTCTTCTGTGTGTCAGAAACAGATGCTATTTACAAGGAGCAGATGGGAAGCCCACATTCAGAGCGGTTAATAAATCCGTGCCTGAAAGTCACCACATTCTAAAATAACCCCGGTTCAGTCTGAGCAATGCTGAAAAGAGCCCACCCTTCACTGAATGTGCCATGATTTCCATCCATTCAGTTAACCCCCTGCTCGTTGAGCTCTCTGTGCACTGCTTTGCTAACAAGGGAAGGCTTCGTGAAGGGGGCCAGGAGGGATGTCAGAGGGCATCTCGTCCAGCTCCCTCATGAGCCAGGAATCCCCTCTTCAAAGTAGATCACAGATCCTGGGAAAGAAGATATACCTTCAAAATCATTGACTCCAAACCTCTTGTTTTACGTGTGGGGAGGCTAGCTGAAGCTTAGAGAGTGTCCTTCCAACAAGCACGGAGGTGGTGAGGTCCCAGGTCTCCTGATTCCTGACCCAGAGTTCTTTTAGTACACCATCTGCTACTTAAAGACCTCCAGTAACAGAAAGCTCACTACCTCTCAAGGTATTTGGGACATTTTTGGATTGCTCTAATGGTCACTTCTTACTTCTTGAGTGAGATCTTGGAGGACAGAAAGAGAGGTCATTCCATGTAAGATCAGCAAAGGAACAGACACAGCTGAGCATGGTACATGAAGGGGGTATTGTGTGATGTCGGGTAAGTGACTTGCCCAGGGTCACATAGCCAGGATGTGTCAGAGGAGGGCCTTGAGTCCAGGTGTTGACTCCCAGGCCAACTCTTCCTCCATTTCACCACGTTGACCCTCATGGACATTGTCCCCACCCTCACCCCCACCGTCAGCTGTTTCTCTGACCCCTGATATAACCACTGATGATTTACAAAGTGCTTTATATACTTGATCTCATTGGATTCACCCCCTCCCTGACCTCAGTTTCCCTTTCTGTAAATATGAAAGAGCTCAATCAGAATAGTGAATGAGGAAAGTAAGGCAAAGGGCAGTATTGGATGACCACCCAAGTCCCTTCTCACTCCAGAGACCTATGGGACGCTTGGATCGTGTCTGCCCCATAAATGTCCATTTTCCTCTTTTTCTTGGCAGCAATTACACAGCCTTGCTGGGCGTCTGGATCTACGGCTTCTTCGTGCTCATCTTGCTGGTCCTGGACCTTTTGTATTACTCGGCCATGAACTACAATATCTGCCGGGTTTACTTGGCGCGCTGGGGGATCCAGGGGGCGTGGATGAAGCAGGGTCCCGACCGCTGGAGTAAGCCGGCTCAGGGTCCGAGTCCTGCTCAGCCTCATTCCCCGGAGCCAGAGCCAGCGCCCCCAGCCCCTGCCGCCTCTGCCTCCCAGGCAACACACACTCTCAGAGGAGATGCCCTAAGCCCACCGCCGCTGATGTCCTTCCCGAGCTCTTCTGCCTGGTAAGTGCGCAAAAGACCTGACATTTCAGCTGCTGTTTGGAGAGGGGTGAACCCCAGTGCCCCCTTTCGTGGACTGGTGTGGTCCAAGGGGGAGGGTCGTGGGGTTTGTCCCTGGGTTCCACCCTGGTCAGGACGCCCTGCTTTCTCCCATTTAGGATCATGGAGTTAGGGAGGAAGAGACCTTCGAGGTCATGGAGGCCAACCCCCTCATTTTGCATAGGGGGAAACTGAGGCACAAAGAGAAGTAACTTACCCAAGTTCATACAGGAACTAAGTAATTGAGAAGAATTTGAAACCAAGTTTTCTGATGCCAAATCCAGTCCTCTTTCATTTCTAGCATATTTGGAGTTTTATAAATCAGCAATTTATAACTAACATTAATATAATGTTTGAATGTCTTCAAAACACTTAGGAACGCATTGGCACTTGAGGTAGGTATGACAGTTGTTATGCCCATTTTACAAATGAGGAAACTGAGACACAGAAAGATTAAGTGATTTGCCCAGGGTCACATAGCTATTAAAACTCATTGGCAGGATTTGAACCCAGGTCTTCTGGACTCAAGGCCAACCCTACATCTGCTATGGCATCCTGTAGGTAGACTCCACTCATTATGCTACCTCTCAGAGGAAGAACTAGTCTATACCTCCTAATAGTGTTTAATAATGAGGATAATTCTCCCAGTCGCCATTTTTTTTTTTAGCATTTTCTGGCCACTGTGTGAGGACTGTAGTTAGAGATGATGGTTCTCACTTTAGAGATGGCAACATCACACAAGCACATGACCAAGGTCTCCCAGAGAATCATCCCAGAACCAGAGCTCACACCCTGATCTCCTGACTTCTGGCCTACTGATCTACCCACCTAGCCTCACTGCCTCCCCACACTGGAGTTAGAAAATCCATAATGTCTTCTTCCTTGAGGTCTTTGGTGGACTTGTACATTCACCCAAACACTTCTTAAAGTAGGTGAAATGTCTAAATGCCTAATTCTAAGGCCCCTTCCAGCTCTAACATTCCATGATCTAAGGTTCCCTCCCAGTTTTGACATTTCCTGTTCTAAGACTCCTCTCAGATCTAATATTCCATGTTCTAAGTCCCCTCCCACCTTGGACAATTCAATATAAATAGAAACAGAGACATTAAGCCATAAATAGAAAATCCTGCAGGCCATATATTGACTTAGTTTTAAAATGTAATTTCATTTATGTTTTATTGTCTTTTTTATTTTGTTAAATATTTCCCAATTATATTTTAATCTAATTGGGGCCACACTCAGGAAAGGCGGGGTATGTTTGACACCTCTTGTCTAGAATGTCAAAAAGTACTATTCCAGAATTCATACCGAATATTTTTAGAATCTTTTCCAATGTTCCTGTGTCATTCATAATCCCTAATGAAAATAACAGTAGCTTGTCTTTTTCTAGCATGTTAAAGTTTACTAACTCCTTTGCTCAAAACAAATCTGTGAAATGGGTTTTGCAGTGCTCATTATCCCTGTTTTCTAGGTATGCAAACAGAGACCAGAGACAGCCAGTGGCTTGCCTTGGGTCCCAAGCTGGGATTCAGGGGACTTCCCAGTCACTCTATGGCCCTTTCCCCTGCATAGAGAGAGTTTAGACCTAAGTCTCATCGTGGAAAGAGCACTGTCTTAGAAGATCTTCTGGCATTAATACTAACCAATTTATTTGTGTTCCTGTCCTAGTGAGATTGGAATGTTTCTTGAGATCCTGATACTCTCAAGAGCATCATAAGCACAAGACTACATAAGCACTTAGTAAATGCTGAAAAGTTTACACTGAAGCATCTCTTAAAGGCAGAGAGTGATGGGGAAGGGACCCTGGAAGGAGGGTGGGAGCCTTTGGGCTTATATCCCCTGTCTGCTAGTTAAGTAGGAATGAAAAAAAAATCTAAGTTCTCTAGCTAACAAGGTATTACTGACAAAGCAGTTTCCATCCTGAGTGATCTGTGTATGCCTAGCTGTATGACCCTAGGCAAGGTACTTCCACTCTATGGAATACAGTTTTTTCATCTGAAAGATCAATTAATCAATTAGTATTCATTAAGAACCTACTATGTACCAGGCACTGTGCTAAACCCTGGGGATACAAAAAGAGGCAAGAAATAGTTCCTGCTTTCAGGAATTTATAATCTAATAGGGGAGACAACAAGCAAGCAATCATAAGAAAGCAACCTAAATACAGAATAAGTGGGAAGTAATTAACAGACCGACAACACTCGGATTAGGAGGGGTTGGGGAAGGCTTCCTGGAGAAGATATGAAAAGGATGGGTTGGACTGATGCAGGGGTAGGGACCCTGTGGCCTCGAGGCCCCATGTGGCCCTCTAGGTCCTCAAGTACGGCAGTTTCCTCACCCCAGGACTAGACTCTAGTCTCTAGAGGGTCGCTGAGGCCCCTTCCAGTTCCTATGATAAGGTCTCACAGCTAGTAAAGAGCAAGGGCTGGCTTCATAGTGAGACCCCAAGATCCTAAATCCAGCCCTCCTTCCAATTTCTTTTGCCAACTCCCAGCAAGTTTTTTGGAGGGAAGTTAAGTGACATCTGTCCCATCTCCGGAGAAACCAGGAAAAGCAACGGGGCTGCCATTTGTCAGAAATCCTCTGTAATCAATCTGAAGGTCGTATGTGTCTGTGTGACTATTGTGTGTGTCTGTGTGTGTGAGTGTCTGTGTGTGTGTCTGTATATGTCTCTGTGTGTGTCTGTGTGAGAGTGTGTGTGTGTGTGTGTGTGTTGTGCGTGTGTGTCTCTGCGTGAGGGGGAGAGAGAGAGAGAGAGAGAGAGAGAGAGTGTGTGTGTGTGTGTGTGTGTGTGTGTGTGTGTGTGTGTGTGTGTTGCGAGAGTACTGTGAGGCACTGGGATGGAGTGGAGGAGGCAGGAAGTGTGTCGGCTAGAATTGTTTTGTTAATAACTCACAACCTACAAAACAGGAGAGCTGAGGCGGCACAGGCCCCATCAGGGAGCTGGAGGGGGAGGGGTCCTTATGCCTCCCCAGGCAAGTGGCACTTTAGTCCCAAACCCAGCTCCACTGTTTCCATTCCCCGATGCAGAGGGGAAACGACAAATTACATTACGATGTAGATGGCAGTCGAATCCCCATATCTGATTCCCCAGTAACCAAGTTAAGTAACATTCTCCAGGAAAATGAAAGCAAATATAATTGGGGAGAAATTCTGGCTGGCTGCACTTGATCCAGAGGAGACTTCATCGAGCTTTTTTTTTTTTTGTCATTGTTTAATACCTAATGAAGGCAGACAACAAACTTCTTGCTGAACCGCCTGGCTCATTTCCCTTCTAGCGTCTGTGTTCCCCTCCACTCTCCCGTTGGGGTCCTTTGGGGAGACGGCAATCACTCAGCTCTCTGGGCTGCTAAGCTTAGAAATATGATGAACACTACATTGAAGGTTTTCTTATTATTATTTCTTATTATTAGTTCACTTTTCCGCTCAATAATTTTACTCTTGCTTAAAAAACAAAAAAGATAAATTACCTTTGGAGTGAATTAAAACCAATTTGAACATAAATAAATTTCCCTATGGGGGAGGTAGAGGGCTCTGCTTGGCTACCCTTCCCCTTCCCGAAATACTCCTCTCAGCCCTATCAAGGGTGGGGTCAAAGACCCTGGCCTACCTTGAGCCAGGAATAGAGATACGTGAGGTTATGTCTGAGACTTTTCGAGACAGAGAAAACAAAAGCCACAGCCATCAGACCCAAAATGCAGCTTTCACATGGTGGAAATTATGGGGTACAGTCCCTGGAAACCCCCTTGAGTCTTCATAGGCAGAAAACCTCGCTCAATTCCAAGCAGTTCTGTTTCCTTGCTGTACGTCCTTAAGCAAATCACCTAAGCACTCTGAGCCTACCTCAGTTTCCTTACCTGTAAAACTAGAGGATTAGATGAGATGAGCTTTGGTGTGGTCCCTTCCAGTCACAATTCTAAAACCTTCCCTCCCTTCTGAGCCTGTTTAGCTCATCTGTAAATGAAGGGATTTGTACAAGAAGACCTATAAATAAGATCCCTCCCACTTCTGAGATTCATTCTATGACTCTAGGCAGGAGACAGCCATGCTGGAACATGGAGCCAGTGTCCAGAAGCATGGGGGTCACAGTTAGGAGCAGGTAGAAGCAGCTTTGTCTGGGGTGGGGTCAAGTTTCAGATAGACCAAGAAAACAAGAGGGGATATGAGTTAACAAAGAATTGGAAACAATTTGCCACACTCAGCATCTACATGTATGTTGTTGAGGCCAGTTCCATCTTCCTGATTGTCCCCCAGTGACCTTCAGCTAGACCACTCCCTGCTCCTGCTCCTGACCCCACCTTCAACAGGAGTGATTGGCGAAAAAAGCTGCCTGTAAGAAGTATTGGCCAGTACAGCCCTTTGAGAAAATATACAACCTTGCCACTCCTGTGCACACACTGCCTGTTCCTGCCACTATTATGGCTTTAGAGCAAAAAAAATGGAAAGCCCCAGAATCACACTTCTGACTAGACAGGAGAATGCTGAATCTGGGGCCATTTATCACCAGGGGTTATATACAACCTTCAGATACCCAGTCAGCTGGCTAATTCCCAGGTGAATGCCCAACCTCTACAGATACATATAGGCTAGAGGACTCTTTCCCACAGGTTGCTACTTTCCCAAGAGAACATGGAAAGGACATGCAAAAGCACTGTCTCTTGGCTCATCTCAGATAGAATGGCAGAACTGGGAAGGCCCTTAGAACAGGGAAAGTCAGAGCTGGGAGGGGCCTGAGAAGAAAGAATATAGAATGTCAGAGAGGGATGAAGCCTTAGAATGTTCTATCTGGAACCTTAGAGTTTATCAAGACAGAGGTTTCTTAACCAAGGTCCATGAAGCATTTTTTTGATAATTGTATTTCAGCATAACTGATTTCCTTTTTAGTCCTGTGTGTTTTGCTTTGTGCATTCAAGCCATTCTTCTGAGAAAGGGTCCATAGGCTTGCCCAGAAGAGTGAGTTGGTCAGTGATACCAAAAGGGTCAGGATTTGATAATCTCGTCCAACCCTTTCAATTTACATTCTCGAAGAAAATGAAAGCAAATATAATTGGGGAGAAATGCTGGCTGGTTGCACTTGATCCAGAGGAGACTTCATCGGGCTTTTTTTGTCAGAGTTTAATACATAATGAAGGCAGACAACAAACTAAAGCAGAAAGAGAGAGAGAGAGAGAGAGAGAGAGAGAGAGAGAGAGAGAGAGACTGACTTTTTCTAGTTCCACAGCAAGACCTAGAATCCAGATTTCTATTTCTCAGTCCAGCGCTTCCTTCCTTAAACTGATATGACCTAGAGTTGCCTGTACCAAGGTATGCTGTCCCAGTCAGGCCACGTATAGAGCATTGTGTTCAGTCCTGGGCATTGCATTTTACAAGCTGAGAGGTGGAGGAGGGGGAAGGATGAGAAGCCATGACTTAACAAGATTATTAGAAAGAACCAGGGATGCTCAGCCTGAAGAACAGGCAGCTTAGACTAGGGACTCATCACC
The DNA here is from genome assembly GCA_028658325.1 of Potorous gilbertii. Classification (NCBI taxonomy): domain Eukaryota; kingdom Metazoa; phylum Chordata; class Mammalia; order Diprotodontia; family Potoroidae; genus Potorous; species Potorous gilbertii. Next base: position 242,073,948 of record CM053770.1, on the reverse strand, counting down.
TTATATCCTAGTCCTCTTGGTCAGTCAATTTTATACTACTCCACTAAGAGTTATAAAGTAGCCACTGTCTGTGTGCTTGTTTTATAATATTGTCTTCCCTGAATAGTCTGCTAGCTTCTCATAGGCAAGAATTGTTTCAATTTTCTCTCTGTGTCCCCAACACATAGTAGGAGTTTAATCAATGCTGGCTGATGGTTGGTAGAAGGGTTGATTGGCTGATTAACTGGAAAGCTATTGAAGGCATTTGGGCTTGCGGGGGTCATCAGTCAGGAGCAGTACTGGGTCCATGAGCAGGTGATGTGATGTAGATGGCAGATCCTTCCCAGTATGCATTATAAAGAGATGCACACGGGGCCTCTTTCCTTCCAGCTCAGCAAACAACATTTGAACCTACCTTCTCTACCAACCCAGAAGGCTCCTCTCCAGCTAATGTGGCTTAGAGGGGTTTTATTTTTCATCTTTTCATCTGAATAGCCTGCTGTTTTCCAACAAACTTGTATTCAAACAGGCCTTATTAAATACACACGCACTCACTCCTCTTTCAGAGAAATGCAGACGAAGCAATTTCTAAATGATGAAAGGAAACAGGTTTTAAATGGGGAGATTAAAGCTTAGTTTCAGCAATGTCTGGAGGGACCGGGCGGGGAAACAGCACAGTCTATTCATCCTCACAGTGACTTCTTCCATTCTTAATGACTCTCATTCCTCAAATTCTGTGAGGTTAACAATCAGGGAAAGTCACTGGCCCTGGGACCTGGGTTCTGAGTTTGTCTCTGATACCCACTGCCCTTGTGTCCTTGAACAAGCCTGTCATAACCTTGGGCTCGGTTTCCTCCTATGGAAAATGGCTTTGATGGCTTCTAAGGTCCCTTCCAGAGCAAGCTGGGTGATCTCATTTCTTATAACAGCATGTAATATAGGGAATACAGGTGTGGCAGACTTGGATGAACACTTTTCCTGCCTCCAGAGGCCTGTCTCAAAGCCCAACATATGAGGATAGCGTATCCTTATTTTCCAAATAGAGAAACTGAGGCCCAGGGTAGTGAAATGGTACTTTTTTCTCAATTGAAAACAAACAACAACCCCTCCTAACAGATGTATACTGTGTGAAAGTGGGAACAAGGATGCCATTTTCCTATGTGAAATGCCCCACAGCACTATGGTGGGTGAGATGATGTTTGGTCACAATCCCTGCCCCCTTAGAGCTTCCAATCTAAAAGGAAAACTACAGAACAGAAGTCAATGGTAAGAGGATGAGAGAGAGATCCGTACACATTGAAGGGTGGGAATCAAATCCATTCTAGCCAGCAGAGGGGCTCAAGAAGGGAAGGGGGCCCTCCTTTTCATTTTTGGGCTGCTGAGAACCCTTCCAGGCCCCACATTCTGTGATCTTCTGAGGCTGCTCCTGCAGGGTCAGTTCTCCAAATGGTGTTTCCATTCTCCAAGGATCCATGACTGCATTTCATCTCTGCCTTCACTATCTCGGGTCCTGACCCTTAATACCTCTTGGATTCTGTACAGTTCCAAGTCCATGACCATAGGAACTCTTCATGGTTCAGTAGAAAAGAAAATGAGATACATCAATACTTGTATAGCCTTGAAGACCACAGGAACCTAGGTCTAGAAAGTTTGGAAGCCACTGAGTCCAAACCTCTCATTTTACAGAGGGGGAAGCTGAGGTCCAGGGAGGGGAAATGATTTATAGGGCTATAGACCTGGAGATAAAAAGGAGCTTAAAAGGCTGTCTAGTCTGACCCCTTTGTTTTATAGATGAGGAAACTCAGATCTAGAAGAAAGGAAATGACTTGCCTGTGGTCACCCAAGTATTAAATGGCATCACCCAGATTTGAACCCTGTTCTTCTGTTTGACTCCAAATCCAGCCCTCTTCCCCCTGTGGTACAGTGGGAAGATGCAGATCAGAGACACACTAGAGACATACACAGTGAGAGGGGTAGATAAGCTGTGATCTGCACCAGGGTAAGGGAGTAGGTGCATCAGATTCCAGATCCCAGCATCCAAATTCTTAATAAATGATTGTTGTTTAATTAATTAATTGATCAGTCGCAGATTTAGGGCTTGAAAGAAACTCACAAGGCTAGCTAGTCCATCGTCCTCATTTAACAAGTGAGGAAACTGAGTCCCAGGGAGGTTAAACAACTTCAATAAATCAGCAGGCATTTATCAAGCTTCTACTATATTCCAGGAAGTATTTGAGGCATGGGATACAGAAAGACAAAACTCAAAACATTCTTGCCCTCAAAAACTTAACTTCAATTGAGGGAAAGAAGTATGTATGTATATGATCCTGTTTGAAATAGATACAAGATAATTTTAGAGAGAACCAGCTCTAACAGCTGGGACTATAAGGAAAGGTGAGTTGGGATTCCAGCCTTCCATTCCCACCAATGATCTTGAAGGCACTTCTTTTTTTCTGGGAATGAGTCAGTCCTAAGGACACAGATTGGAAATCCAAGACCTTGACCTAGTTCTCCACTTCTGCTTGTCTGACTTTGTCGTTTTCCCTTTCACAGTCTCAGATTCCTCTTCTGGGAAAAAAGGAGTTGGTTTAGCTAGTTTCTTCAGTCTGTTCAGCTCTAAATCTTACTATTCTCTCACAGGCTCGAAGCTGGGGGATGGCCACACCTGTAGCTTTACTATAGAGTTCTGTCCTTCTGTCACCCACACCCCCAGTTCAGCTTTCCCCAGATGGATCCCCAGGAGCACCTGCTCATTGCATCTTTCCAAGGTAATTGGAACAGCTGCGTCCTCTTCCTCCTCCTCACTCCTGAAAATAAGCCAGGGTCCTGAGAAGGGTAGGAAAAGCAAAGAGTTTGGGGTCAAAGGATCTGGATTCAAATCTATTTGCCCTTAATAAGATGTGCGCCCTGTAAGAATTAAAGAAAGACAGTTTATCCAATAAACAATCTTTGGACAGTTTTTCCCTCACTTCCCTAGATTCCAGGACAAGGATTCTTCCCATAGATGGATGGATGGATGGATAAATCTGATACTTTGAGAAATGCCTTCTCCAGAGCCTAGAGGAAGCTAATGTGCTTAATTTTGTTAATTAGTGTTATTTTCTGTTTCTTCTTTTTTATGTAAGAGTTCAGAGGCAGGGTAAAGTAATGGCTAGATCACTGGCCTTAGAGTCAGGAAGACATTGAGTAGGTCCCTTCCCTTGACTGGGCCTCAGTTTCCTGATCTATATATTAAGAGAGTTGGACGAAGTGCTCTCTGAGGTGCCTTCCAAGCTCCATAAATGTAGGGTCCTCTCATTTTCTCATTTTCCCTGGATCACACAGTGACTCAAACTCTCCTCTCCACTTAGTGCCACTCTCTCTGGCAAAGAAACATTGCTCCTCCTCCCACGCCAGCTTGCCTTAGAATATGATCCCCGTGATGAAAAGACAAGCAGGCTCAGCCTTCCTGGGGCTGGGGCCGGGTGGAGGAATGGGGGAGGTTGCAGCCCATTCCTTCTAGATCCCTGGCCTGGTCACCCTCCGCCACCCTTCTTTTCCCCTCCCTATGGCCAGAAACATCAATGCCTGTGGCTTAAGAAGTTACAGGCCAAAACAGCGAGATTCCAGGAAATAAGAAATAGAGAAGAGTCGGGTCAATATCTTGTTTCTTTGGCCTGAAAATCAGACAAAATCAGAGGCTCCGTGGGTGGAATTTATGAGACGTTTCACATCCCTGCACAGGGCCTGAGGTTTCCAATCCCCATCAGCTCAGCTTGATCAGGGAATTTTCTGCCTGTCCCCCACAATTGACCTCTTCCCCAGCTGAGGCCCAGGGCCTTCTTCCCTCCCAAGCACCTTCCTTCCTTTGCTTTACATAAAAAGGAAACGTGTGAGCAGAAAGTCTGGTGGGCTTTACATTTTTAAAGAGGTATATCTTCTGCTCTGCCCCAGCCTAACTGGGAGACCTTGAACACTGGTGCATAGGATTGTAAACCTGAGAACTGGAAGGGCCCTTAGAACATAGGATGGTAGAATTGAGAGGAGCCTTGGAACAGAAAATGGAAGAGCTGGGCAGGACCTTAAATACGAAATGTTAGAGCCTGGGAACAGACTGCTATGTGGCAGAGAGGTTGGCTTTGTTCTGTTTGGTCTGGGAGGTCCAAGCTGGTGGCAATGTGGGGAAGATGCCAAGTGGCCAGTTTAGGTGAGGGAATAGTTAGGGCTGACCTCTCCACCATGACATCTGTCCCACCCACAGTGAAAAAACAGACTGCCTGAGGAGGAAGCAGGTTCCCCTTCCCTGAAAGCTGTCTGGCCGAAGCTAGACAATCATTGTTGGTTCTGCTGTGTGCATATGGAGGGAGGAATGAAAAAAAACAATTTTCTTGTGTCCAAATATCTCGGGCTTGAAACTCTGAGGAGCAAGCTGTATGAGCAAACATGGCTTGAATCCCCTGTTCCCTTGGAGGCGATGTGCTGCTGCCCTGACCCACGCAGATGCCACCGTTCCCTCTCCTCTCCCCAAAGGTCACTCAGATGTAGCCCTTATTGGCCCTCCTTTGTGCTGGTCACCCTGGTTGGGATTTCTCTGGCAGCACTGACCACTTTGCACAGGCTCAGTCCACACTCCCCAAGGAGCTTCCTCTGTGGGGGATGGAGTCATTCCTCAGTCCATAGAATCACAAGGTCTCAATGGTTGAAGGCCTCAGAGGCATCGAGTTAAGTCCTCCCCCCACCCCCATCGTCCCTGATGTGGGCCCTTCTCAATAGCAGTCCATTCCTGCTATGAGTTAGAAAGATTCTGATGTTTTTGTTTGTACTAGGTCTTGCCCTGTGACTTCTTCCCCTTCCTTGGTCCGGTTACAGCCATTTCAGGCCAAGCAGAATACATCTCACTGTGGTCTCTGCTGATTCTGCATTCCTGTGGCCTTCTTGTGGCTCTTTCCTTCCTGTTAGTGTCTGGCAAATCTGCTGTCTTGGCCTGGAGGCCCAAGGCCCCTGTCCATCCTCTCAGCCCCATCTCCCCCTGTCTCTCAGAGATGGCAAGCAGATAAGAGCACATCCTTGAAATAAAACAAGATAGTTAACTGGGATTGCCCCTTAACATCCTGGAACCTGACCCAGCCTCTGCCCCACAACCCCCACTGAAGACTCCCACCCCATGGCTCTGAGCACCCAAACTGGAGTTGAAAGCTTGGGATAGAATGTTCAGAAACCTACTGAGTGGCCTTATTCAAGTCCCTTAATTTCTCCTGGTCTTAGATTCTTCTCTAAGAAATAAAGATTTGGTCTGAAAAAATCACTGGGTTAGAGAGGACCTCAAAGAATGTCTAGGCCCATACCCACCTGAACAAGGCTTTCCCCTTGAGATAGAAGTCCTAGACCTGGGGTCTATGAATTTGTGTTTCCTAATATTTGGATAACAGTGCTCCAACAGAAGTGATTTCCTATGTGATCCTGTCAATAGACAGGATTTGAAAACATTGATTTGAAAACATCATTCTGAGAAGGGCTTACTAATGTTCACCAGACTGCCTGGGATGGGAGAGGCAGAACTGTTTTGGGGCACCCTAACCAAAACAGAGGGTTCCAAGGATTCTTCTGGGAGCTACCCAGAAAGTCTCACCATGGCCTCTGGCAGAGGTTCCCTCAGAGCCCACTTGGACATTTCTGGCAATGGTCCATGAGCTAATGGGTGCCCTACCCCGGAGAGTTCTGCCCCAATGACAGATCCAGAAAAGTTAGGGGTTGTTTTTTGTTTAATTTTCAAAGTAGCCTCATTTATAGAGAAAGTTCTGCAGGAGGCCAGGAGTTGGATTCCAAAATGTTAAGTGAAACAGACTTTGTGATAAAGGAGGCCTGCCAGGCCCTGCCCTCTTCTGGTAACCGCCTTCCCCCAACCCACTCCTCAATCCCTTGCTCCCTGTAAAATTCTGAACAAAAGGCTTAATTTAACTCCATGAGCTTTCTAGGCCAAATTAGAAAAGACAATAATTTGATTGAGATGGGTCTGGTCTGGGCACACGCCCAAAGGGACCCTCCCCATCTCCTGTTGCATATAGCCACAATCAGATGGTTTGTGAGGACTGACCAAGGCTTTCTAAGATATATTCCCAAACGCCAGTCTAATAGGGGAATGTTGCTCAAAGATCACTTGCACAGTGTGATTATTTTGACCTTGTCCTTGGGGAGGAGAGAAAGGTTAGCCTCATGGATGATTCGTTGGCTACTTTGGTGTTAGGGACTTTCCTGGAGATTAGCCTGTGGTCACAGAGCAAAGTACGTATCTAAGGTGGGATTTGAATTCCGGACTCCCTGAATCCAAGACTGCCTTTCTATCCATTATACCAAGCTACTTCCCAATGTTTGATATCTGTTTTATGGGCCTGCCTTTGGGCTTCAACTTCCCTCTCTTATAAAGAGTTTGGAATAGAGCAGATTGGAATCAGAAGACCTGGGCTCAAATCCTACCTTCATAGACTTACTAAGTATGTGACCCTGGGTAAGTCACTTAACCTGTTGACTTCAGTTTTGTCATCTGTAAAATAAAAGGTTTGGATATAATGGTTTTTAAGTCTATGACCCTGTGACTAGAACCTCCTCCAAGCTCTGACATTCTATGACATAAGATCTCTTCTGGCTTGCTTTAATAATACTTATTTCAATGTCCCTCTCAGCTCTAGCATCCTATGTCCATCCATAAAATGTATTTAGGAACAGAGATAATATTGCGATCCCTGTTTTACAGATGAAGAAACTGAGGTTCATAGAAGGCAATTGCCTTTGCCACAGTCTCAGGGAAAGTAAGTATCAGATGTTGGAGTCAAACCCAGGCCTCATGAGGACCTAGGTTTGTCTCTGAAAGAAACCTTAGACATTATGTTGTTGACTTGAATGTTACACTGACCTTCAATTAGCAACTGCAAAAAGCAGTCTCTGAAACCAGAACCCAGGTCCCCAGGGTCCAGTCCCAGGGCCCTTTGGCTAGCTGCCTCTCTTTAGAGAACTCAGGATAGCTCTCATCCAATGACAGATTCAGGGAAGGCTTCTAGTCAGCCATGGTGGATGAGCTGGATGCTGCAGGCAAAGATCATGTGGGCAGGGGCTGGCAAGGAGGAAAGACCAGGGAGCAGAAAAGCTTGGTGTGTGCTCCAGAGAAGCTATCAACCGACTATCAGGCATGTGCAGAGACGCACTATGTGCCAGGCACTGTGCTGGTCATTGGGGTCACAAGGACAAGAAGGGAAGAGTCTCTGTCCTTAGAGGACTTACTCTCTAGCAGGAGAAGTTGTTTGTACGGTAGATAAGTTCTGCTAGAAATTCATCAATTCTTTATCTCCCTATTAGCAACAGAGTGCCATAGTGGGGAAAGAAATGGACATCTAGCCACGTGACCAACTGTCGGACTTCTCATCTGTGTGACCCTGGGGGATCCCCTGGGAACAATCCAGGAAGAGGCAGGGGCAGTGAAGAGACAGGTCCCTGCATGAGTCATTTTCCTCCTCGAGTCTCAGTTTCTCCACCTGTAAAATAGGGGTAGTGCACTAGTCCTCTCTCCCTCACTAGTGAGGAAAGGACTCTGTAAACATTGAAGAGCCATAGAAACAGGAATCGGGAGTTATGTATATCAGGTACTGCCTACTGCATCCCCAGTGTTTGTGTTTGTAATATGAAGGGGGGCGGGGAGGTGGGGAGGGACTGGGAGGGAGGCAGAAAATACAGAGATGTAGAACACCTGCTCCTCCTCCCAGGAGCTGACTTCTCCTTGGATGGACATGACAGATGCATGTAAAATGATAATTAACAGCACCAGCCTTCTGGGCACAGGGCCCAATGAGCGGGGTCACCAATGGAGGGAGGGAGCCTTCCAGAAAGGTTTCTCTTCCAATACACTCTCTCAGCAAAATCAATTCCTTCTAAGAGCTCAAGGAAGGAGGAAGGATAATGGGACTGATTCTACTTGGTCTGGAAACCATAGAATGTCAAGGAGCATTTGGAGAAGGGGCCAAGCTCAGCCCCTTGTGGGTCCTGAACTTCCCCCTGTCCCCTTTTCAGAATCCCACTGTTATACACATACAACAAAGTACATTGGATGACAAAGGAAATCCATTCTATTGAAGTACAGTCTGAGGACAGGAAGCCTTGGACATAGCCAGGTCTACTAACTCCAGGCATTTCAAAGACTCATGGGAGCAGGCACGAGATTTTGGGATGTTCACAACCATAATGTGATTTCTATTGGTGCCAAAGTCACAGGTACCAGCAATAACTGGCTTGATGCTTGCCTTCAGAAAAGTTAGAGTAAGATGTCAATGTTTCCCCATCCCTGATATTTGTCCATGAGACTGTTGGATCCAGAGGCCCCAGATGAAGAACCTCTGGGTTAGGACCCAGAACACAGAATAAAAATATGAAGTGTGAGAACTGGAAGGGGACTTAGAACATAAAATGTAACACCTAAAATGTTAAAGCTTAGGAGGGTCCATCTCTGACATTCCATATTCTAAGGTCCCTCTGAGTTCTCACATTCTCTTTTCTAAGGTCCCTCCTATAACTGATATCCTCTAATCTAACATCCTTCCCACCTCTGACATTCCACATTCTAGGAATCCTCTCACCTCTGACAGTCTAGGTTCTAGGTCCAGTGGTGGGGAACCTGCTGCCTCAAGGCCACATGTCATCCTTTTGGTCCTCAAGTGTCTAGACTGAATCCAAACTTCCCAAAACAAATCCTTTTATTAAGGGAACTAAACTTTAGTGCATAAATAGACCCTTCACAAATACTTGTTGGCTGATTGATTGACTCCTGGGTCCCTTCTAGCTCTGACATTCTATGTTCTATGACTCAAAGCTTTTCTGATTTTCTTCTCCAAATGCTTCTTCTCTGTCTCCAGGAAGGCCCCATTCTGTCTCCTACCATTCCTTAATTGGGGGGCCACTGACAATGATCTCTTGGCCTTTGGAAACTTCACAATTCTAATCTCCTTTTGCTTATTTTCAGTTTACCCTGAAATTCTTGTGTGTGTGCATGTATGTCTGTGTGTGTGTGTGCCTCAGTTGAATTAAGGTAAAAGGAGTTTCTTGACCACATTCACTAGTAATCCTCTTCATGTGTTCAAACAAATTTTTCAAAGCAACTTCAGATCCATGAATTCAAAGGATCCTCGAGACTGCTGAGCAGGTCACTTGACACAGAGGAGTAAACTGTGGCCCAGAGAGTTTAAGCGACTTGCCCAGGGTCCCAAAGCCAGGTCTTCTGGCTTCTAATCGGCAGCAGTTTCCTTGGCCAAGAAATTGGAGGGTGAGGAGGAGGAATCCTCTGGGAACAATCCAGGAAGAGGCAGGCACTCCCCTCCACCTCCAAAGGGGATCCCCTTAGAGAAGGAAACAACCATCTAGATCTCAGCCAGAATGTCACCCCACTCCCAGCCTGAGAATTCCTTACTCAGCAGTCACCTGAGGCTTTTTCCCAGACGATGCTTTTCTCCTCAAAAAACTTACCTACTCTGGTCACTCAGACTCTCCCACTCATGGGGTTTGAGGTTTCAGGACCCTTAGAACTGGGAGGGGCCTTAGGGATCATCCGGTCTACCCCCTCAATTTACAGAAATATAATTTATAGAGGAGGAAACTGAGACCCACAGGGGTAAGTGGCTTGCCTGCCCCAGGTCCCAAACAGGGAGTAAGTGGTAGAGAGAGGATGCAGGTGAGTCAAAGGACTGGGGTTTATTCCCCAGCTCTTCCCATTTCTATCTGCGTGCCCTTGGGTAAAGTTTGAAGCAGAGAAGCTCTAAGGCCCTCATCCCCATCTTCTCATCCTGACAGTGGGAGTGGCGGCTTCTTTTGTTTTGTCTTTTTATATGCCAAGAAATTGGGTCTTGGATGGGACGAGGATTCATTCTGGGCTATGGACTCAATGACCTAGGTCAATAACTAAGGGTGCACTTGTACATACATGCACTGCACACCTTCTTGTGCTAATGGTCTTCCAAATGTTAGAAAAAAGTGGACGCTGCACAGAAAATGTCCCTGACTGCAGTTCTCAGCATCTTGGCCCGATTCCATCACAGAGCAGATGTTTTAATGATTCAGAATCAAACGGGTGAAAAACTTGACATTTGAGCATGATAGAGACAGAATGGGCACCATGGGTGGATGCAGGTCAGAGGCTCTTTACAGAGTGCCTCTCACACCTCAGGTGTCCAGGGCAGGAGAGATTCTAGGAGACATGAAGACCAGCTCTAGGGCTACCTTAGCAATATTTTTTGATCTAAACACTGGCCAGTCTTCCCAAGCTCCTTCCTGGATTCCCAGGGACCTAAGCTGAGAAACCAGAGGTCAGGCTGGAATCTGGGCCAGCCTGGGCTGCTGTGCCCTCTTTGAAGAGCTCTTATCTAAGGAGCCCTCAGGGCCAGTGCCATCAGGTTGGCCCTGATGGGGCGTTCAAGGTCTACCCTCCCTTTCTAACCACTTAATCCATAGTTATAGGCTGGGAATCAAGACACTTGGGTTCACAGTCTCTTTCAACCATGAATTTAACCTTGCAGACCTCAGTTTCCCCCACTGGAAAGACTCCAGGCCTGGGCTTGAAATCAGAAGTCATAGCTCAGAGACCTAGTTCTGCTATCCTCCAGAGCGGGCACTGAATTTCCTTCATTGGATGACATCACAAGCTCTGTGACCCTGGGCAAGTCTCTACCCATCTCTGAGCTTCACTTCCCCCTTTATTAAATGAGGGTTCTCGTCCCTGCACAATCTCCTCCCATGATGTTGTAGGACTGAAATAATACCGTAATAAATAATAATAACAAATAACAACAGAAATCATTCCTCCAGTGAGGTTTGCCAAACAGCATCTGCTGTCTCGTTATGGCCTTATAACAGTCCTGTGAGGGCAAAGCTATTATAACGTCCATTTTACAGAAAATGGTCCACGCATTATGGCCAGGCACGTAATTGTGCTATGGTCCACAGGATCATAGAAAGTCACACATGACTGAACAACAAAATGTGATTCTATAATAAGGTCGCCTCCTGACTAGAATAGAATGTGTCTGAGGGCAGGCACTGGGTCTTAATTACACTTTCCTTCTCTCCATAGGCCTTTAAGAGTTCTTGATCTGTAGCAGATACTTAACATATGTTTGATGAATAAATATCCTTAAAGCTTGTGGAAAGTGAGTTTAAAGGCAATGAGAAAAGAATCATTTCCCTCATTTCCTTTTTAAAACATTTTTAAAATCTTTTAAAAGATCAACTTCTAGGTTTCAACAACACCACAACCTGATGGCACTGGCCCTGAGGGCTCCTTAGATAAGAGCTCTTCAAAGAGGGCACAGCAGCCCAGGCTGGCCCAGATTCCAGCCTGGCCTCTGGTTTCTCAGCTTAGGTCCCTGGGAATCCAGGAAGGAGCTTGGGAAGACTGGCCAGTGTTTAGATCAAAAAATATTGCTAAGGTAGCCCTAGGGACCAGGTGTTGCCCGCTAGTGGAGGAGCCTTTTGGAAATAATCCTGCCTAATGGCATAGTTAATGCATCAATTTAAAGCTGAGAGGTGTTTCAGAAGCCATCTGGTACAGCCTCCTCATTTTACAGAGGAGGAAATAAAGGTCTCGGGAGCCTAAGAGACTTCTAGGTAGCAATTATCAGAAACAGTATTCGAACCCAAGGCTTTAGCTCGAGAGTCATCCATTTTCCACTAGGTCATCAATTGATACCATACTACCCTATCTCTTCTCTCTTATTTGACCTTTGACAATGGTGCAGTTTTCGAGACAGGATGAGGATTGTTACCTCCATTTCACTGGAGGTAGGGGTGAAGAATTGAATCCCAGAGGGGCTAGACATCTTATTGCAAAGGAAGGAAAGCTAGATGTTTAGTCCAGTTCCTCCATTGGCTGCCTGTTGGATGTCTGTTGCTGAATGTCCTATAAACATCTCAGACTCAGCAGATTCCAAACAGAAGCCACCATCTTCACCACCTCCAAATATCCCTGTTTCTGTTGAGGGCACCACCATCCTTCCAGGGCCCAAGTTATTCTTGATTTTGTGCCCTGCCCCATCCCTTGTTCTCATTCAGTTGCTAAGTCTGGTGCATTCCATTTCCATACTTTTCCCATCTGGCCCTTTCTTTCCACTTATCATCACTCTAACTCAAACCCTAATCACCTTTTACCTGGACTACTGTATATCTCTCATCTTCCCAGTTCATCTTCCACAAAGCCACCAAAATAATCTTCCTAAAGAACAAGGCCTGAGCACCAACCCTGCTCAAAAACCTTCAGTATTTCTCTTTGCCAACCAGATAAAATACATATACACATGCCATGAGGCCTTCCCCAATCTAGTGCCATCTTTAATTCATACTGCTCCCCTTCACAGTCCATCCAGCTGAACTGGACACTGCCTAATTTTGATACTCTTACTTCTCAACTTTGTTTATTCATACAATCCATTCCCCTGGTAATCTCTCCTCACTTCTGCCCCTCAGGACACTTCTCTTCCTCCAAGGCTCAACCCATATGCCATCTCCTTCATGGAGCCTAGCTTGGTTTTTCCAGTTTTTTGGTGCTTTCCCTACATGGTACGTGTATTGGAGTATATTCTGTAGTCCCTCAGTAGAGGATAGGGACTATTTCATAGGGCCATTGACCTAAGGCTAGAAGAGAGAGACTTATGAGGTTATGAGGGAAACTGGGGTGGGGGTGGGGCGGGCAGGTTGACTTGCCCAAGGCCGTAGGATCATTGATCTGGAGCTGAGACACAGACAGGAAGGCATGACCAGGTTTTATCTTTGGTCAGACTCTCTCTGCTTGGTCATGGGCCAATAGAACCCACTGTGACTAGGTTCTGAGCTCTAGCATTCCAACGATCTATGTCCGTGACTAACTGATCTGAGGTTCTGTAACTCTATTTCTGTGGTCCTGAGATTCCCTCAGATTCCTTTTGGTATAAAACTAGCTTAAATCCCTGACACCATTCTAACTTTTCTTCCCTAAGTGATATTTGAAACCTCAGCACTTTTCAGACAAGGTTGAATTCACTGCAAGGAATCTGAATTTTGAAGAATCTGAAAGAAACTCTCTGAGGACGATTTGGGCATATTGGGCTCAGATCAGGTCCTAAGTCTGGATTTTTACCTTCTCTTTTCAGGCACCGTCCCATGATCAGATCTGAGAAAGGGGCTGCCTTTGAGGTCATTCTTTAAATCCAGACTCTTCCTTCCCCACCCCTAACCCCCTCTTCTGTGGGGGAGGGAACAAGTACTTACCATGTGCCAGGCACTGGGCACTTGGCAAATTTTCTCTCATTTGATGCAGGTTACAGGGCATCATATCACCACTGCCATTGGAATTCCCCCTTTCAAATCTTAATTAGAATCTCTAGTTACAGTACCCTTGGCTAATACTTCACAAAGATGAGATGCCTCCCAGAGGCAATTAAATGGAGTAGAGCCTCCCCGAAAGAAGCCAGGAGATGTTTCTGTGAAGGCTGCAGGAAAAGCTTTGGATCCATTAACTTCCCCAGAGCAAGGGAGGGTATTTCTCTTTGTAGGTTTGACAAGAATCCGATGTAATTATCCTCTGGGCCCTCACAAGGTTAATATTGGAGAAGTTAGATAACCAGGAAAAAAAGAAACAGGCCAGCAGAGATGGTGGGGATGTGCCCAGGGAGAGATTGGTGTCCACCTTGCTTAATAAGGCCCACTCAGAGTGTCCAGGCTGCAAGAAGCCAGGGGAAAGCATCTGTCTTAGCCACCTGAGGTTTAGAAGCTTCTTCTTGCGCCTTCTGCCATCAAAGTCCCAGCTTTAACTGCCAAAATATTTGCTTCTGGGAACGGATGGTGGCTAGAAGAGTAAACAGTTCTCAGTTTTGACATCATGGGTCCTGTCAGAAAGATGGAAACAAACATTTTCTTTGGGATTGTTAAGAGAGTCCACTCTTCAAAATTTTTTTTGACTGTTAATGGGCATCCTAGAGGGAAGGTAAGAAATAGAACTGTGGAGGATTAAAAGGACCTCAAAGGCCATGAAGCCCAGCCTGGTGCCAAACGAGAACTCCCTCTCCTACATTATAGACAGATTCTTTATTCTCATGCTGAATAACTCCAGTGACAGGGAGCTTACTACCTCCTGAGGTGTTCTGGTTTTTTAGCATCTTTCCACCAGACTTTAAGCTGCCTCCCAGTAGCTTCATCCCATGGACCGTCGCTCTGTTCTCTGGAGACAGTCAGCATTTTAGTTCAAAATGGGTACATGACTTGAGTATTAAAGGCTGTACTATTTTAAAAAAGAAAAGGTTTGAAGAAAACCAGATAAAATGTCTTCCATTGCTATAGCTAGTAAGAAAATCTTCAGCCAAGAAAGGGAGAGGCAATCACAAAGGAGAAAATCAATAATTTTGCTTAGGTGGAATTGAAAAAACATTTGTGTGAACATTTTAATCAATAATCCTGGAAACATTGCCTTTATACAACATATACAGGAACTTAAAAAGGTTTGCTGAGGGTTTACAAAATGGGTTTTGTCTAGAATTCCTGGGACCTTGAGGGCTATAAGTTGTAGATGCAGGGCCAAAGATTTCCTTTTTAAAAATCAAAAGCATAAATAAAGGTTGAGGAAGGATAGATGACAGTAATTATGGGAGGGAAAATATTCCGGGGGGTCTTAGTGGACTGCAAGCTCAGTACAAATCAAAATCATGGCCAGAAAATACAAAAATGCAGCTTAACTTCTATGAAGAGAGACTGAAGGCCTAGAAGCAGGGAGGTGGTGGTAGACTTCTGATCTCTGACAAAGGGGCGACTTTGGCCCAAGGTTCAACGGGTATGTTTATCTGTCCAAGCCCCTGAGCTAAGCGCTAGGGATACAGAGTCTGAAAGAGAGAGCCACTAACCTCAGGGATTTTACATTCTAAGGATGGGGGAGGGGGGTTCAGTAGACAGTCTATACCTAGGGACAGTTTGGTGGCACTGCCATGCATAGAACTTCAGGAAGTCCTGAGTTCAAATTTGATCTCCTAGCTGTGTGACCTTGAGCAGGTCACTGCCAGCCTCAGTTTCCTCAATTATAACATAGGGACCATAATAGCACCTATTTCCCAGGGTTGCGAGGATCAGATGAAATATTTGTAAAGTGCTTGGCACAGTGGGCTGTCTGTTGTAGGCTCTCTGTAAATATTAGCTATTATTGTTATTCATGGATAAGTAAATAAGATGTGAAGGGAGAGAGAGTGAAAAAGAGAAGGGGGGAGACAGAGAGAGGAGAAGAAAAAAGACAGGGAGAAATTGAGTAAAAAAGGATTAAATACACAATTATAAATATATATGAGGGAAGGCAAGAGAGAAAGGGGAGGGGGGGGAGACAGAGAGAGAGAGAGAGAGAGAGAGAGAGAGAGAGAGAGAGAGAGAGAGAGAGAGAGAGAATAGGGAGAGAAAGGAGAGAGAGGGGCAGAGGAGGGGTATGGAAGCACCTGATCTAGTGCTTGAAGAAAGCTACGGATCTGGCAGGTGCAAAGGAGGGGAGAGGAGCTGAGATGCCAGGGGCCTCCCAGTGTGAGGGACAGCCCATAGGCCTTCTTGGCTCAGCTTGTCATAAAGAGGATTCTTGTGAAATAAACCTGGAAAGAGAGACTGCAGCCAGATTGTGAAGCACTTGAAATTCTGGCCTGGGATTTCCCATTGAGGAGGCAGTGTGGTTTACTGAGAAGAGCCCTGAATCTGGAGTCCAGGGACTTTGGGTCCAGTTTCAGAGTGAACAGAGGTGAGTCCAAGGCAGCTGGAGGGGGTCGCTCTCTGAGAATGACTGAGGTGGCAAAGCTGGGAGCCAGAAGGAAGGCGTCAACCTCTGCAGAAACAGCCAAGTTAGGACGAGAAGCCAGGTTGATAACAAGCTTTGTTGAGTTTGGTGGAATAATCATCAACATTTATAGAAAGCTTTGAGGTTTGAAAAGTACTTTCTATGTGTTAACTCATTTAAGCCTCAGGGACAGAGGTGTTATTACTGCCCCCTTTTACCAGAGGAGGAAACTGAGGCTTTGGAGCTAAGGGACTTGCCCAGGTCAAAAGTTAGTGTGTGTTGGAGGCAAGACTCAATCAGGTCTTCCTGGCCGGCTTGTTCTCCCCTGAGCTGCTCCTGAGGGCCTTGAAGGAGAGAAGAGAAGGTTGGGACTGATCAGAGTGAACTACAGGAGAAAGAGTCAGTCATAGAAGAAGGGAGGCTTGCCTTTTGTGAGGTCAGGTAACAGATGTGCAGTATGGCAGGCAGCTGGCACGTTCGTCGAGCTTAGTTGAATACAGAAGCCAAGGGGAATAGCTGACACTCTGGATGAGAGTTGGGCTTCAAAAGGACCATGACAGCCCAGAATCTCAGACCATGATCGCATGAAATTTCGCAAGGACAAATGCGCCTTTGGACGTGTGACCCTGGGCAGGTCTCTTCACTACCCCAGGCAGTTCTCCAAGACACGGATGACTTCATTGGTGAAATGAGCTTCCCCATTGAGTGTTCCCTAAATCAGTGGTAACACAGGTTCAGTCCAAAATAAAAGAAAAATGAGGATAATTGTCAAGCTGACACAAGGTCAAATGCTCTCTCGGGTGGCATTAAGGAAGGCTCAGTGCCCAGGCCTTGGGAGGGGATGACTCCTCCATGCTCTGTCCTCTCTGGGCTTCAAGTATGCTGAAGGGCATTGACAAATTTGGGAGGAGGGTGACTTTAGGATTGGGTGGAGGAGCTGGGGAGGGTTTAGGGAGGATAGAGGGTCCTTGGCAGTGCCCCTTCCACGTGCATCACTTGCCCCTAGTTCGCTTATTTGTTCAGTCAACATTTTTGTGTTCAACCACTGGGTCCCAAGTACTGGTGTTACCAAGGTAGATGAGATTTGAAGTTTCTCACTAACTTTATGACTTAGACCAAGTCATCCCCCCTCTCTGAGCCTCAGTTTACTTTTCTATAAAATGGGCTACTTACCTCACAGAGGTGATGGGAGCTATGAAGGACAGGGTCTCTGGTGTTAAGAAGTCCACCTTTCAGTAGAAAGTGTGTGTGTGTATATGTGTGTGTGTGTGTGTGTGTGTGTGTGTGTGTGTTCATCCTGGAGCAATGGAAAATATTCAATTAATTTAAATTAGAGGATCCATATACAAATCTCAACTCTGTTCCTTACTACTGGGTGACCTTGGGCAAGTCACTTGTCCTCTGGGCTTCTGTTGGACTCAGGGCCTCTGAGGTGTCTCAGTTCTTACTCTGGGATCCTGTGGCACAGTCCTAGGGAGGAACCCTCTCTGCTGAGACCCTGTGGTGTCTCAGGAGCTTCCTGGGACACGGAAAAGTGAAGGAATATTCCCAGGATCACAAGATGGAATAGGTCAGAGGCAGGCCTGGAACCTAGGTTTTGTCAGTCTCTGCCCACTAGGACACACAGAAACTCAGCCTAAAAGATGTAAATTAAAAGCAGAGGGTGGCAGTCAAAGGCACCAGAAATCTACATTTTACTTGTTGTCAGAGCTGAAAGAGACTACTGGGTGTGTCTAATTCAGATCCCCTTGTTGTACAGAGGAAGCAGGGAAGGCTCGAGAGGAGGAGGAGCCACATGCCCCAGTCATGTGCAGTAAATGCCCAGCAGAACCGGGTTCCGATCCTGCTCTCCTCACTCTGGACTCCACCTTTAGCCTCCTTCTGTGAGCAGCAGCTGGTCTCACCAGCCCGGAACATGGTATCTCAGGGAGGCAGGAGGGGAGGGGGAAGAAGGCTGTGTCTGAAGGCAGAGAGTAAATATTTGCAAAATATTCCTTTAGTGAAAGCTATATCAATTTCATGCTTGGGTGATAATCCAGCACGATTATTCCCCTTGAGTTCACCCAATAATAGGGAATGGTAGCAGCTCCTGGTGCCAGGGTTCTGTGAGGGGATCCTTCTGAAAGCTTCAGCCCATGAGTGCTACAGACGTGCCACCCCACTCAATTCAACAAACATGCATTAAGCACCTAATGTTTGTGAGACCCAGGAATTTGTTCTGGGGACATAAACACAGATCGTAGGAATCATAAGCATTCCAGAGCTAGGAGGGCCCTGGAACCAGGGATGTCAGAGCTGGGACAGGCCTTAGAACAGGGGAGGTCAGGGCTGGGAGGGGCCTGAGAACAAGGGATGTCAGGGCTGGGAGGGACCTGAGAACAGGGAATGTTAGACCTGAAAAGGGTCTTAGAATAAGAGCATCAGAGCAGGAGAGACATTAGGATAGTGGGTATCAGAGCTGGGAAGACTCTTAGAACATGAAATGTCAGAGCCTAGAAGGAGCTCTGAGGGCATCTAGATCATCACTCCACAGAGGAGGACACTTGGTCAAGGTCTCCAGTCAAGGCCCATGATCACTGGGTTTGGATTCGGGTTCAGGACACAAAGCAGTGATCTCTCTGGGCCTCAGTTTTCTCTTTTGGAAGGTACGATGACCTCTAAAGCCTCTCCCAGCTCTAACGGGCAGGAGGAGAGGGGGCTGCTGCTCTTTTCACAAGAAGCTGTTGTCCTCTCCCCACTCCCCCTCAAAGCATAGAATTCAAGATTCCTGGAATAAGAAGGAGCCTCCAATGCAATCTGCTTCAACCCACTCATTTTAGAGATGAAGAAAGGGAGATTCAGGGAGGTGAAGGCACTTCCCCAAGGCCACACGGCTGCTAAGAGCCTGCGTTCACACCAATATTCTTTCCACCATCCCATAGCTCTGCCTTGGTAGGCCATGTGACCCCCATAAAATCTCTCCCCGGAATTAAATTGCTTTACTACTCCTATCCTTACCTGCCACTGCGAACAAATATAATAGATCGGGCACCGTTTAATCACAACATCCACAATGCTGCTGCTGTTGCTGGAAATGAATGGGCAAGGCAGGTGGGGATCCATCACCCACGAGGTGCCTGTCATGGCTGGCAGCCAGGGTACCCTGACACTTCTGAAGTTAACTTTCCAGCTCAGGAAAAGGCTTGGACTCAACAGAACTCAGTTCAACAAACATTTACTGAGTTATGTCCAAGTATAGGGCTCACAACAGGCCATCCCTGATGGAGAAGCAGAGCTCAGGAAATATTGTGCCTGTGTTCAGGGAGATCCCAGTCTTCTGGGACATGACACAAGATCACAGAACTGTATCAACCCCCTGGAGTGCCCCATTAGAGGCAGACAAAGGGAAAGTCTTCTCTACTTTGGGGTCATAGAATAAAGTCATAGAAGTCTTCCTAAAAGAGGTGGCATTTCCTCTGGGCCTCTGGCAAGAGCCAGGAGGAAGGCACCTGCTATTCCAATATGGCAGGGGATGAATCCCAGTTCTTCCACCTATCACCTGTGTGGCCTCCCTGGGCCTCAGTTTCCTTATCTATAAAATGAGGGAGTTGGACTCATGGTTCCTGATAATCTACATTCTTTTTGCCCCATAAAGTGACTAACTAGCTTTGCGGGCCCCTAGCCAGTCAGAAGGATTGGAGTCTAATAGACAGCCTCTTCATTCCCCTGTACAGCCTCTGTATGGCCAGCATCTTAAAGTAGTCTGAAGTTGTCAAACTTGGAAGGAAAGAAGGAAGTCTCATGATGAAGTGTCTATGTTTCCTGGGGTTCTGTTGTACAATTAAAGGACTGTGTTTACCAGCAAGAGAATCTTTACTTGGGCAGTGGTTAGCATTCCTTGATGGTCAACTCTGGAGCAGAACAGGGGATGTTAGCTAGGCAAGACTAGTTGAGTCTGGGGTCCTTTCTGGTACTAGATGTGTAATCCTAGGATTTCACCAACAAAAATCCAGATTTAGGCCTAGAAAGGCCCTAAGATGCTATCCAGTTCAGCCCCACTCCCATTTTATAGCTGAGGAAACTCAGCTCCAGAGAGGTGTGTCGCTTGTCCAGGGTCACACAGGGGCAGAGCTGAGCTTCAGACCTAGAGCCTGGGGCCCTGCATCCACTGCAGGTGGCAGCTTTCTCCATTTGTGTTTGACATTTGTTTCTTCATGTACAGGATAAGAAGATGTTGAAAAGTCACATGGCAGGAATTATCATCCTCATTCTCTGATTAGCAGAGGATTATCTATTCAGCTCATTAATAACCCAGGGCCTCCAAGGAGATTTTTGTTTAATTCTCTGTGAGAACTCAGTGGCTATTCAGCCCTGTTTCAACTATCTCCTGGAGATCCTTCCTCTGCCTCCTTTCCCTTCACCCTCGAAGGCTCTGCCCTCTCCTCTGACCCTTCTCCAATCTTCTCCATCCTTCAAGGCCCAGCTCGAGTAGGGGAGGATGAGGAGAGCCCTCAAAGCCTTGGCTGAAGGAGGCCTGCTTAGGACTGTAATGGACTCAATCAATATGCATTCATTAAGCACCTTCTGTATGCCAAGTCCTGTACTTGGCACTGGGGACTAAAGACAAAAACCGAACAACTCCTGCCCTCAGGGGGCTCGCCATCCTTCAAAGATGGCAGCAACATTTTCACATGTTTGTTTGTTTGCTTCCTCAGAATTTCCTGCCATGCCTCAGGATGGGACAGGGGAGATTACAAAAACACAGGCAGCATCCAGAAGGACGGACATCCAAGGGGACAGAAGGAGCAGCCGGGCGGATGGCCAGTGGCACGGAGCTGGCCTCTCTGTGACCCTTCAGCTGACTTAGGAAATGATGCTGGGCAGCAAAGAAGGGTGCCCAGGACAGCAGTCCATAAGCAATATTCCCACGTAGACCGAGAGCCCTGGAAAGGTGATGGTATATCTACCAAGGGACCATTGGCAGCAGCCGGGGCAGTGCTGCTCTGACCAGACCCAAGGGATGAAGGATTACAAGTGGTCTGAAGTCACCCTCCTCTGCCTTCCCATCTCCAGTAGTCGCCAAATCAAGCTTAATGTCAATGTCAGAATATTGAATGTGAGTTGTTTTTTTTTTTAACCCAAAGTTCTCCAGTGAATGGCTCTTTGAAAATGAGAGGGTTTAGCCAGCTGGTGATCAGCCATGGTGTCTGACCATCGCTCCATGGATGGGGAGGACAGAGTGTCTCACAATAGTACCACAGCCAGGAGCCAGGTCCATTGTCTCACTTTCTGGGGTGCTTGAATTCCAAAGGACAAAAAAGGATGAATCCCAATGGCACCCACCCTTAATCCAGAAAATAGCCAGTCTGTGGTAGTCCTTGCAAATGCCCCACTCAAGCATTTATCAGAGGGGCTTACCAGTGACCTTGTCACAGAATAATCCAATCACATCATTCCTAATTCTTTGGCTTCCTGGATTGCCACAACATAGAATGTTTGAGCTAGAAGGTACCTTACAAGTAACTTAGTCTGACTCCTATGTCGTACAGAAGGGGAAACTGAGGCTCAAAAGGGGAGCCCAACTTTTCAAGGTCATAGAAGCAAGTCAGCGATGAGTGATGTTAACTCACATCTCTATAACACATTAAGGTTTACAAAATGCTTCCCTGGGAGGTGGGTTAGTGGTTATGGATTATTAGTCTCCATTTTCCAGAGGAATAAACTGAGACTCAAAGAGCTCAAGTAATTTGTAGCTGGTCACACAATGAGTGAGGGTTGGAGTCAGGATCCAAACCCAAATTTCCTGACTCCAACGCAGTTCTCCCTCCATGCTGCCTCCAAATGTTCTTCTTTTCTTTAATTGAATTGAGTTAAATCTCCCAATTATGGGATATCAAATTCTGGCCTTCAATTTCCGGAAAGAACTCTACTTGAAAAAAGGAGTGTGTGTAAATGTCTGTGACAAAAATAGATGCAATTAGAGTCAATTCCACAAATGCTTAAGTGTGTGTTAGAATAATAAGAGTGTGTATTTTATTATTGAAAAATGTTTCACATCCATTTTCTCACAAATCCCCTTATCACCCCCATGAAGAAGCCAGGACTGCCCTATTAGCCCCATTTTGCAGATGAGGAAATCAAGGCTCAAATGGAGGAAATTGTTGCTCCCCAAGCCTTTCCTCCTCCACCATGGTCTTCTGGGATGTAAGTACTTTATCAAGTCTATATGACCATGGCTAAAAACTCCAGTGACAGGGCCAGCTGGGCATAACTCACTGGAACCCCCACCCTTAGCCTCTGAGCATGGGATGTCCCATAGTCCACTCTCCTCCACCCCCCATGGCCCTTAGAGGGGTTGCTGCCCTCCAGTGTCTGTCAGCCCCCACCACTCAGTCACCAACCCATATGGCCCACCTTGTTTATTGTTCATTTGTATTTTGTGTCCTTGGGCCTCCTGACCTGGTCTCTGGGCAAAGTTTAACACCCTACACTCACTTCCCATCTTTGTCTCTTAACAGGAGCTATCATTCTGCCTCATCTCTTTCCTTCTTTCTCTGCTATTCTTACCCAGATAGTCATCATTCCTTAGAATGTAGTTTCATTTCCTAGCAAGCAAAGAGTAGGTACAGAAACAGGGAGTGGGGAAACAGCATGCAGAGCTTCCCTTAACACTCCTCCAGGTCCATTACAGGACATTCAAGACCTTAGTAAGATACCCCTGAGACCCATTAGAGAAGTGGCTCCATCACTCAAAAATGAATGGCTTCCCTTTGCCCACCTTAACAAGGTAGAAAAACATGTATCTGATTTTCCATACTCATTGCAGTCTTTCATTGGTCTGTCTTACTGGCTTTCTCTTTCATTCTCTCATTTCAAGGCCCAAAACCTATCTTATTTCCTATCCATCACTCTAGAATCTAGCCAAACTGAACAAAATTTACCTTTCCCTGAGTTAGGTCTTGGAGGTTGGGTAAGATTTGGACAGGTAGAGAGAGAAGGAAACAACAAAGGTCTGGATGCCAGAAAGGACAGCATAGCTGAAATCAAAAGACTTGACTTATAACCCTCATTCTGTGAACTGCCCCCCCTTGGGGACTCAGTTTCCCCATCTGTAAACTTGCAGTGTTAGACTAGCTAGCTAGTCCCTGGATCCTCTTCTCTTATTCTAGGCTTCTCAATGCTAATCACCACAAGAAAAAGAATTTCCTAACCAAAGGATAAAACATGTGACTTTGCTAATCACAGTTCTAAAGTTGGCCCCGGGATTATTTTCAAATATATACCGTAAATTCTGGGAATCCAGCATGATCAGGGAATGGGGACTTTCCAAAGAATCCAAAGTTCTGGTTAATAGTGAGCCACCAGACAGACGCCACCCACTTTATCAGACTTAAGAGTTCCAGTACAGTGTTTTAAAACACACTGGCCACTAAGATGATATCATTGCAATTATGAGAGTCACATGGGTGTTGGACGGTGCGGAAGGTTCTAGAAGAAAAGGTCATAGTTTTGAGGCTGAAGAGAACCTTAGTGGTCATCCAAGTCTTCAGCACCATCTTTCCATCTCATCAAATTGCCCTAAATCCCTGACACTCCTCCTCAATGGATGTGAAACATCCTCAGCCCTCTCCAGGATGGTGTTGCTGGGCATAGCCATGCCCTCTCCGCAGGGAGTGGACATCAAAACCCCAAAGAAAGGCTTACTTCCCAGTGAGCACACTGGTCTGGTACTCCTAATACACTGTCTGGATACAAATGGGGAAACTGAGTCTCATAGAAGTTACATGACTAACTCAGAGGTAGCCTTAAACCTATAATATTAGATATGGAAGGAATCTTAGAACTGAACCTGATTTAGTGGATAAAGACCCAGGCTCAGGGTCAGGTTTCAAGTCTTTCTCCTCACACATGCTGTCTATATCACCCTAGGCTGGTTACTTAACCTGGTCTGAACCCTGTCCCCCAAAAAACAGATTGCTACAGTTTGAAAAGCTGGGTCTGAATCACTCCCTGTGTGACAACTCCCTGTGGAAAGTCATTTAATCTCTGCAGATCTCAGTTTTCCCCAAATCCCTCCCTCCCAGCTCTAGACCTGTGATGTCATCAGCATCGAATGTCAGAGCTGGGAGAGACCTTAGAGTACCCTGATTGATTTTGACTCCCTCTTGTTGGACCTTTCTGTAACCCTTTACAAAGTGCACTAAACATATTACTGTGTCTTTTTTCCTTAAAACAACCCTATCTAAGGTAGGTAGTTCAAAGACTGTTATTCTCATTACAACAGAGGAGAAAATTGAGGGTCAGACTACTGGGTGTCTCAAGTCGTCCCAGCCAGGACTTGGACCCAAGATCTTCTGACTCCAATTCCAGGCTGTGCCAACAATGACCATAATGCTATCTTTCTTTACTCAGAAAGGCCCTTCCCGCTCTCACAATCTGTGGCAATTCAGGAAGTATTTTGAGAACTTCCCATAGCTCAGGGTCACCAGGAAGAACACCAGTTACCGGCTGCAGAGATGTGGGATGTGTGGATGGACACAGGCTTCCAGGCACTGCCAGAGTCAGGTAATGGAGGGCTGACCCTCACATTACCTGTTGTCTTTTCCACAGCTCCCCAAGCTACCCTCACTCTGGTCTCATTCTACTGTGAGCTCCTGCCCCATCACCCAATCCTATGTCAAAAGAAAAAATGATAATGCCACCAACAAAGCTTATGTTCAAAAAGGAATTTGTATCCAATCCTTATGTGTAATTTACTGTATTTTGTACGGTTCTTTTCCCTCTGGGAATTATGTGTTATTAATGAGCAGTTCTATGCTTTTTTCCTAAGCTCCCCCCACCCTATATATACCGTACTTGGTGCGTGTTTTGGACTCTCTATACTGAGCCAATAGTTGGTAGGTGCCCACTGGCTTGTTTAGTCTTATGCTCTAGCTACACCCACCTATATAGCCCTCACCCATCCCCAAGGTAGGGGACCAGGTCTTCAGCTGCTTCCATAACAACACATCTGAAAACCTAGTCGTTTGGTTGTGAGCATTTGCTATTGATTAAGATCAACCTTAGGCTGTTAGTTTAAAAATACATGTATCTTACAGGTAGATTCTTATACCCACTCCAAGTCCCCACCACCATGATGCTCTGGAGCAGTAACAAGAGGTAAATGGTGTTCCTTTCCTCGAGACTTTGAGGTCTCAGCTTAACCGGTGGATGCAGATAATTTAGAAAACCAAATACAGATGTTGGGCTGGAAACGAGAGTCACCCATTCTCAGCTTGGGACCCTGTCCCTCAATGTCCCCTACAGGCCCACCTAGGGAGCTGACTGAGAGAGAATCATCAACCCCATGAAGATCTGGCATCTTTGGGCTACAAAAAGCATTTCACAAGCATCTTTCACTGGACCCTTGCAGAAGCCCCCAGAGATAAAGGGTACAGTGATTCTTCTACCCATTTTCAGGGGAGGAAACAGAGGGAAAGTCTTGAGGGGGATAAGTGATGGAGCCAGAGCTTGAAACCAGGTCTTTGGACTTTCAGGTCAAGACTCTCCTGCTGTTGCGCTGGCTTTGTTGATTGTCCAGCTGCTGCTGCCTGTTTTCTTCCTCCATGGTCATGTTCCATCTCTGATGGAGGAGACGGAACCCAAATTCATTGAGACGAGGTGTTTTCAGGACTCCTCCACCACGATGCCCCATCCCTCACAGATAATCAGGAAATGTGCATTGAAAACATCCCACCCCTGACAATCCAGACAAACTTCCCACCCTTGGTGGTGCTATTTCCAGCTTACTCCTCACACGTTAATTAACAGCATACTTTAGAGCAGCACAGTTTTCCTGATTGACTAATGAAGAGCTGATTCCTAATGACTTTGGGTACTGAGGATCCAGGAACCCCAGAAGATCATGAGCAAATGGCTGAGCTAGGACTGACAACTCTCGAAACTTCCTGTCAGACAGCTAGATACCATGCCAAACATTGAGTCATGGAACTGAAAAATCAGAGTGTGAAGAGACTTCAGAGACCCCTTAGTCCAGTCCCAAACTGAACCATGAATCTATTCTTTAATACCCCTTACAAGGGGTTACCTAGCTGCTA
>CM053770.1:242032155-242047615 GCA_028658325.1 Potorous gilbertii | reverse complement strand
TGAAGACTCTTGGAAAACCCCTCCAGCTCTGGGGGTCTCTTAGGAGTCTAGATTCCCAGAACTGGAAGGGACCTCCGGGCCCACACTGGGTCCAGCCCCTTCCCAGAGTGCCAGGAGGGAGCCAATCATAGCAAAAATCCTTATCCTATATGAAAGGCAGGAGAAGGAGAGCTCTTGAAAGTTCAAGGTCACACCCAAGGGCATGTAGCCATCAGGATTCCAAGCCAGAATAGGAGCCCATTCTCTGTCTGCTTCACCCTGAGGCTTGCAGGGTCTGAGTCCTTCGGGCAGCACAAAAGACAAAACACTCTGACTTATACCTCTCAGAGAAGGTCAGGGTTCAGCTTCTTGGATTTTCACCCCGCACTGCGGTCGCACACTCTGACCCCTTTAATGAGAACGGCTGGCCCTTTGACAGCTTTTTCTGGTTTGCAATGTGCTTTCCAGTTACTATCCCATTTAATTCCCAGTTATTCCCATTTCACAGATGAGGAGACCAGCTGAGAGGCTGCCAAGGGCAACGCAGCAAGCAAACGTCTGAGACCGGATTGGATTCAGGTCTTTCGATTTCAAGTCCTGCGTCTTGCCCCCTGGGAACTGGTCATAGTGTGTCAATCACTGGATGCACTTGGTCATCAAATGTTCCTACAAACCACAGGGGTTGGGAGGAGGGGAGGAGAAGAATAGGAGGGGAGAGACCAAGCATCCTCTTTTCTTTGACAAAGCCCACTCTTTCACCTTATGATGAATCCCCCTGGGAGATAACCCCTCTGTTGGCAAATGTTCAAAGCAGGAGCCAAGAGAGGGAGGAGGCAAGCTGTATACTTGAGGCAGAACGGCGTCTTGTGCTCGCCAGGGGAACAGACGGGATCTCACTAAGTGGATGCTATTTGCAGCTCCCCAATCTCATTTCTCTTTATGAATCCACGTTGTTCCTTCTTCACTAATCCAAATGGTCTCCCTGGACTGCAGAGATTAATAGAGGCTGCCTCAGCCTCATCTCCGGTAGTCTGGGCCACTGGAGACAGGGAGGCAGCAGCTGCCCAAAAGGGTCCCAAGGAGGTATCAGCATCTCACATCCCATGCCACCCAGGAAGGAAACAGATGGAGGTGGAGCAGACCAGGGGGACTGAGGCTAAGGGCTGGTCCCTTCTGGGGCTTGTGCTGGGCTATTTATCCTGGGGAAGGAGAGAGAGAGAGACTCAGCTGAGGGAAGCCTCTACATGGCAAAGCTGTGCTGCTGAACCTGGTATTCCTGGCTGGCTTACCTTGTGTGTGCTGTGCATGTGTGTGTATGGACCAGTGGGCCAGTCTGTGCTGTGAGATGCCTGAGGTCTTGGGCACAGCCAACACTAAAAGGTTTGGTGTTGATGATGCGTTTGAGATTTAGGAAGAGATATGTCCTTGACCATGACCTTTGGGAGTTTTCCACTTCTCTTACTGACATCTTGGTCTGAGGCAGGAGGCTTAGGAGGCAGGCACTGTCTCTGGACTCAAATCCTACCTCTGTCACTGGGGAGTCTTTAGTCATATCACCTAAATTCCCTGAACCTCAGTTTCTTCAACTATAAAGTGAAGAATATGAATTAGATGGCTTCTGAGGTCCCTCTGAGCTTTAGCTGTTACATAATCAATGAAGTCTAAGTAAGTAAATCCTGTTTAATTAGGAGCAATCTTGGCTCTGAAACAGTGGAGCACTATGGGTGGGGGATGTTCCATACGGTGTCAAAATGGGGTCACTCTGTACTTTATTTCACTGTTTTAGTGTGTGTGTGTGTGAGACAGACAGACAGACAAAGAGAGGGGGAGGGGGGGCAAGGAGGATCCCTGGTGCCTGGGGTGGGGGGAGGTAGGGGAGGGAACAAATAATTATTAAGTACCCCTTGCAAGTCATCCACTGCCCCAAGAATTTTACAAATATTATCTCATTTGATGAGCTAGGTCAGAGGCAATGGCTTCCAGCAATGATAAAAAACCCAAACGCATCAATAAAACACTTTTACAAGCTTTTGAAATGTCTCTGAGGACAGCCTCTGTGTTGTTTTTCATCTTTGCAGCTCCTGATGAAGATAGAGACTGGCACATAGTAGGCACTTCAGAAATGCATGTTAGAGTGAATTTAATTGTGTCAGGTTGGACAAAGTTGCAGAATATTTTTGGCTTCACTTCTCAGGGATAAACAGAACAGGCCCCTGGCCCAACATAGCCACTTTCTCTGCTGTCCTCCCATGGCCTCTCCCTTGCCCAGATAGTGCCCAGCCAGCACCAGAACTGGGGAGGATAAAACCCTCGGGAATTTATGGGCCTAGTCTAGGAAAGAGACATTCTGGCTCAGCCCGGGGTTTCTCTCCCCAGAGCCAGTGGGAGCTGTGACTTTCCAAGAATAAAAGTAAGCTCGGTCATAAGTCAAAACTCCTCCAGCCTTTTTCTGAGCACTGGGGATGTCATAATAGCATTGACATAGCACTTTAAGGTTTACAAAGCTTATATTTTATCTTATTTGATCCACACAACAGTCCTGTGAAGTGGGTGCTATTGTTCTCATTTCAGGATGAGGAAACTGAGGCAGGCAGAGGTTAAGTGATTTGCCAGGGTCACACAGGCCTTAGGTAGTAGGGGCAGGATTCAAACCCAGGTCACAAGGCTCCAGATGCAGCAGTCTTTCTATTACGCCACACTGACTCTTCATGATCAGCTGTTGGGTTGGTATCTTTATATCCCATGCACCGACCACAATGTCTCTGAATGTAGTAGGTGTTTAATGAGTGCTTGTTAATTGTCTGATTAACTGGCAGAGTTGAGAGAACCCAGAATTTGGAGGCAGTTCTATGAATCTCCACTCTATGGTTTGCTATTTGTGTAACCCTGGGCAACTGAGTGGCACAGTGGGAAAGTATTGAGCTTGGAATAAGAAAGATTTGAGTTCTAATTTGACCATAGACACTTACTAGCTGTGTAACCCTGGGCAAGTCACTTAATCCTATCTGCCTCGGTTTCCTCATCTGTAAATTGGGGACACAAGGGAATGGCAACCATTCTAAAATCTTTGCCAAGAAAACTACAAATGGGGACACAAGAGCTGGACACGACTAAATGACCAAACAACTTTGGGCAAGTCTATTCCTCCCTCTGGATCATTATACAATGGAATGTGTTCCACATTTGGGGTCAGAGAATCCAGGTTCAAATCCTGGCACTGCCACTAACTATTGCATCTGTATGACCAGAAGAAAATGAGTTTAGCATCCCTAGACCTCAGTTTCTCCATATGTCAATGAGGATTTTTGGAGTAGGTAGGCTCTAAAGCCCTTAGAACTCAGATCCAGCGTCCTCTAAATCCCAAGGTCTCTTACCGCTTGAAATCTTTGGAAATCTCTAAGGCTCCCTCAGACACTTAAATACTTTTATCTAGACCTAGAATGCTGTGAAAAAGGTAGGGGGTGGATGGTTCTCTTAACAGTACAAATGAAGAAACTGAGACCTGCCAGAGGGAGGTCATGTGGCCATGCCAGCACTGGAACCTTCCAGGTGATCCCAGACCAACCCCTTCTTTCATAGAGGAGGACAGTCTCAGAGGACCCTCAAACCAGCTTCCTACCAATGAATGTGCCAAGCTGAGCATTCAAAGAAAGGCAAGAAAGCACCCCCAGGATAAAGCCCCCAGTGAAAGCAAATACACCAAAAGCCAGGTTATCGATAAACATAATTAAGCAAGGGCTGAGTAAGCATCTTCTGGGCACAGGTTACCACATTAGGCTCCGAGGGTATACAGATGACCAGAAGCCATGAGGCTGTGAGCCCATGAGAGGCCCTGGGGAAAGGGGGTGGGGAGCAGAGCATGTGGGGATGAGGCTGCTGTGGGTCAGGATCCAAGTGTTGAAGAGAAGGTTGCCAAGCAATTTTCTCCTGTGTTGATTTTTTGTTTTGATTTTGGCTTTAATTTCAAGGCTCCAAAGTGGAAGAAAATAAAGTTAGTGTTTGCTGTCTTTGGTGGCTTGCAGGAACCCTGCACAGCTCAGCTCTCACATTCTCCCTTTCACATTAATAAAATGGATCAAGGAGGCCTCATGCAGCCCAAGTGGGAGATGAAGAGAGTTCTGGACTGGGGACCCAGAGGCTTTCGACCCAGCCCTGTGGGAGAGTCAGCCGCTCATGGAACAAATATTCACAAAGCACCTACAGTCACAATAATAGGAATGGTGGTGACAATAGCAATGGGCATTAAAGTAGTTCTTGAGGCTGAAAAACAATGTACAAAAGTTAACTCACTTGATCCTCACAACCCTGGAAAGCTCATACTCTTGCGGCATCCCCATTTTACAAATGAGAAAACTGAGGCAGACAAAGGTAAATTGACTGGTCCAGGGTCACACAGCTAGTCAGTACTACACTATTTGGTATGACAGGACCACCCAAAGGACCACAGGCTATGTAAAAGAACTATAAGGCAGTCTCCAACCTTAAAGGGATTCTAGTCTATTGAAGGAGTTAAGGGGAAAGTGAGATTCAGTCAGACACAAACATGGTCTATCTGCATTTACTAAGAGCTTATAAAAAGTCAGATCCTACCTTTAAGGTGCTAACATTCTAGCAGAGGAGTTGTGCAGAAAGATACACAAACAGAGTAAGAAGCAACTTAGGAATTAATAAATAGACAGAGGATACAAGTAAAGGATAAATTCAGACAAAGGGTTTAGGAAATCTGAGCACAGCCTGAGGGGATTAGGGAGGGCTTCCTGGAGGAGGTGACAGCCTGAGTTGAACCTTGAAGGAGTCTGCAAAGCCTAAATCTCTCCCCCTCTGCCATCTGTCAAGGCATAGTGAATAGACAAAGGATTTGGGAGACCAGAATTCAGATTCTAACTCAGGCACTTCCTAGCTGTGTGATCCTGGGCAAGTCACTTTATCCTGTTTACCTCATTTCATCATCTGTAAAAAGAGGGTGGTTGGTTAGATCAAGCCCAAGAGGTCCATGGATGGGCCTCTGGATATCTTACTTTATGCATTTTAAACAATGTTTCTGAGAGTGTTTTTTTAAGCATCCCCAACCATCCCAAGGGGTCCGTAACACAAGAAAGTTTGAGAAGAACCTTGTGCCTTCCCCACTTGGATCAGCCGCAGCTCCCTTCTGGAGAAAGATCCCAGGCCGACACCCTTCATGCCTTGCCTGCTGTGCTTCTGATCCTCAGGACCGGTACCATGCTCCCCTTTCAGCTCCCTTTACATGCCGTTTCCCCCATTAGGATGTAAGCCCCTTGAGGGTAGGGATTATCTTTCCTTTTCACTTGTATTTGTATCCCTAGTGTTTTAGTACAGAGCCTGGCACATAATAGGTGCCTAACAAATGCTTGCTGATTGACCAACACACTGACTGTACTGGATGGACCTCTGATTCTGATTCTAGAAGTCTGCATAAAATAACACTAAAATCATGCAGAAAGTGGCCTTCGAGCAGAGTTTTGAGGGAAAGAAGGAATTCCAAAAAGCAAAAGTCAGGGTAGGGAAAGGTGTATTCCAGGCAGGGGAGGACAAAGGTGATGGGACTGGAGCAGTATGACTCAGACCAGCAGGGTGGCAGTCACAAACGGAATGGTCTATAAGAGAGATGGTGAGACCCCATCATTGGGCTTCATAGAATCCCAGATCTACGAGAGACTGGAAGACACTGCTCAGCATCTAGTTTGTAAATGCATAAAAGAGATGGGACCACAAAGGAAACCCATCCTATTGAATACAGCCATCCAAGTAGCTAAGCCAGACTCATGGAGGTAGAGGCTGGAGCAGGGACCCTCTGAAGTCACTTCTGGACTGAAATGCTCTGTAATCTGTGACAGAGCCTTTGAAGGAAAGAAAAGAGAAATGACCTGCTTGGACTAGATCCAAGAAATGCTGAAAGGCATTTTCCCCTCAGCCAGCCAATTTGTTAATGACCTCCTTGCAGTGATGAGAACTTGATGGAACAGGTCATTTGGTTCAGATTTTAGCAGGCCAGGCCCCAAAATAGACACCTCTGTCAGAGAGAGTGATGAGGTCCCCATGAGAACAGAACAGCCATCACTGGAGATGAAACTGATCCTGCCCAAGAAAGCAGAAAGTGCCATTGGCTGCCCGAGAATGAGAGAGGCAGGCTGAGAATGTCCGAAGTGCAAGGCAGGAGGGAGGGAAGGATGAACTGATGGACAGATTAGATAGATGGACAGACAGATAGATAGATAGACAGACAGATAGATAGATGATAGAGAAATGGATGGATGGATGGATAGATATATGGTTGATGGATGGATAATTGGATGGACAGAGAGATAAATAGCTAGCTCGTTGGATGATAGTCCCTACTCTCAAAAATGTACATTTTAGTAGAGAAAGACAAAATATAAAGGGGAACTCGAAAGTGGAATGGGAGTGGAAGAGAACCACTAGGAACAAGGGGAACTAGCTGATTGGTAAGTGAAGTAGGCAGGAGAATGAGTTGATCTGGGCATCAGCTGAGAAGGACTTTAAAATATGGAGTGGTAGAACTGGGAGGGCTCTTAGAACAGGAGATGTTAGAGCTGGGAGAGACTTGAGTACAGAGAATGTAAAAGCAGGATGATTACATTTAAGGGCACTTTGAGAGCAAAAAATATAAGAATGTGGAATGAGAGCTACAGGAAAAGATCACAGAAGTAGTCCCTTCTCTTTACAGCTGAGGATCCAGAAGCAGAAAAGGATTTGCTGAGGCTCCTCCTGATAAGTTCATCTGTAGCTGGGACTAGAGCCCAGTCTTTAGGTTCAGCAATCTATAGGGCTCTCTAATCATCAATCACTGTGCCTCTAACTTCCCCATGGACAGATATTTCTATTAGGCTGTTGTCTTCGGCCTCCTAGTCCTTGCTCCCCTGTTTTTCCATTGTCCCACTGTTCTAATACTAACCCCTGTGTCACCTCCACCAGGGACGACCTCATTCTGAGTTCCTTTGTACTGGTGTTTCCAGTTGCTTGCCCAGTGCCTAGCACATAGTAGGCACCTCATCAATATCTGTTGATCAGTTGAGGTCAAGTTGCATCAGCAACTGACTCCATTAGTCTGCTTTACTAGAGAGCTCTCTATGTGCCCCCATACACCGTGGAAAGTACCTGGGGTACAGAGACAATAGGGAATCTTTTAAGGATCCTCCATTCGATGGCAGCAGACAATAGTACCCACTATACAAGACATGAGCCTCACCCAGGAAGCCCTTCAGAGCCTTAGGACTCATAGGCGACAGCAGCACTTGAAATAGTTGGGTCCAGTGATAAGGAGGCTGCAGTTCAAGCCAATTAAGTTGGTGCTGGAAAACTCCCCACTCTGTGCCAGGCACTTAGCTAGGCACTGGAAATATCAACACAAAAGTCCACCCATCTGCTCACCTTCCACTAGGGAAAAGAGATGATTCCCTCCTAGAAGATTTCAGCAGGCAGACAGTACTAATCATTGAGGGGGTCCGTGGGAGAAGATCTCTCACAGGAGGAACTTGAGAAGGAAGAGGGTGACCCTGGAAAGGATGCAAAAGTCCTGAGGAAGGAGATAGGGGATGGGAGTGAGGCTCAAATCTGACAAAAACTCAGGGAAGTTGGCAACATAAATAAGCATAGGGGAGCCAGGCAGTGAAGGACTTTCTGGGCTGAGTTGAAGGGTCTGGATTTCATCCTAGAGGCGAGATCCAGTCAAGCCTGATGTGGGGCCTTGGGGATTTTCTTAAGAGAGTAACTCAACAGAGGGATCATGAGCCAAGGAGTAGAGAGACTTAATGTTCAGACCCAAGCTCTGGCACTCACAAGAATAACTCCCTTTCCCAGGGTTGGCAAAGAGCTTTCTTCACAACAGCCCTCTGAGGGCAGGAGAAAAAAGATGGTTAGACCCTTTTGCAAATGATGAAAATGAGGAAATGAGTTAGAATTTGAATACAGTTCCTTCAATTTCATGGCCAGAAGGATATCTCCTATACCATCTAGTTGATCCACTACTTTCTTCCCTTAAGCCTCAGTTTCCCTCTTCTGTCAAATGGAGATAGTAGTAATATATATGCCATACCTCCTTCTCAGGGCTGGTGAGGAGGCAGTGTCTTAAATGGCAAAGTCTTAGAGAGAAATATGAGGTCTTATCATGTGATCAGGAACCCAGTTGAGGGAGGCCAAGGATGAGCAAGTTACAAGAGACAGGTCTGACAGCTGACAATGCCTTCAGATCAAAGGATCCCATTGGTGCCTCTGATGTAGAGGGTGACTTTAAAAATTCATGATTGCTAATGGTCCAAAGAAGTCTTGGAACTGGGCTAAATTGGTTGGCTGACCTTCCTCCCATTCACCAGACTATTAAAATTTAAACATCTTCTATTTCCCTGCTCAGCACCATCTCCTCTGGACTCACTCCCTCTCCAGGTGCCTCTCCCAGAAAAAATGCTAACATTTCTCTGAGCTGACCCCATTTCTCTCAACCCTAGAGGGAAAAATGATTTAGGACATTCAGCCCCAACCCCTCAATCAGGATTTCTGGGCCCCCTGCCCTATAATTATGTCATCTGCCTTGTCCAGAAAACTGAGTTTGGACAGCAGAACCCTGGAATCACAAAAGTTCAGGGCTGAAACAGACCTTTGGAGTCAGTACCTGGACAGAGTTCCTGGAAACATGTGTTTCCAGAAATAGGGAACTCACTACCTCAGTGGAGGCCATTCAACCTCTGGACAGGCATCATTACTGAGAAGTTTCTCCTCTTGATTCTAAATCTGACTCTCTTTGGTTCTCCCTCACACACAGGCACATACTACTTCTAATCCTGCCTTCTGGGGCCACACAGAATGAATCTAAACATTCTCCTCCAAAAAAGTACTTCAGATACTTCAGCCTCCTCAAGCATGTATGTAGGATCACAAAGTACTTTACAGCCATCATTTCACTTGATTGTCCCCGTAATGGAGGTGCTGTTATCATCCCCATTTTACCAGTGAAGAAAATGAGTCAGATGGAGGTTAAGTGACTTGTCCAGGATCACACAGTAGGTGTGATGGGCACATTTTGAACTTAAGTCTTCCTGACTTCAAGTCTTAAACTCTATCCACCAAGGTAGATGATATAGAAGATAGAGCTATAGATCTGGGCTCAAAAAGAATTAACTTTCAATCTTGCTTTAGATGTTTACTAGCTATGTGACCTTGGACAAGTATTTAACTGGTCTTATCCTCAATTTCTTCATCTATAAAATGAGGGGTTGGACTTCTGGCTCCAAATCTATGATCTGATGATTTTAAGTTATGAAATCTTTGACCGTCCACCCATCCTTCGTCTTCTCTTCTCCAAGAATTCTCATCCTCATTTCTCTCAGTCAATCCTCACGTGCCTCACCCTGATGGATGAGAGATGGATGGATAGATAGAGGGAAGGGAGGGAGGGAAGGGAAGGAGGGAGAGGGGGATGGATGGGTGAGGGAATAGAGGGGTAGATGGAGGGATGGATAGAAGAAGGAAGGGAAGGATGAATGGATGGATGAGTGGAAGGATGGATGGATGGATGGAGGGGTGGAGGGATGGATGAATAGATGAGTGGATGGATGGAGGAAGGGAGGGATGGGAGAATGGATGAATGAGTGGATGGATGGATGAATGGATGGAGGGGTGGAGGGATGGATGAATAGATGGAGGGGTGGAGGGATGGTTGAATAGATGAGTGGATGGATGGAGGAAGGGAGGGATGGGAGAATGGATGGATGAGTGGATGGATGGATGGATGAATAGATGGATAGAAGAATGAATGAGTAGATGGATAGATGGATGGATGGATGGATGAATAGATGGGTGGATGGATGAATGGATGGATGGATGAATAAATGGATGGATGGATGGATAGAAGAATATATGGATGGATGGATAGATGGATGAATAGATGGACTGATACTGCAATCTTGAGGCCTTTCACCATCATGTCATTTTCTGCTGAAATCTTCCATTTTATTTTTGTACTTCCTAAATGGTGTTGGCCAGAACTGAAGATGATACTCCTGATGGGGCCTGACCAGGGCCCAGAACAGCAGAGTCTTTAGAGATCCTAACAGATTAAGCAGTGGTTCTCCTAATGGTATACCAAGTGTAATGGAAATGTAATGAAAAAAATTACACTTGGTTAATTGGGTCAGCATAGATAGCTGGATAATTCTGATTTGGAGCAGACCAAAAAGCAAATTTGGCATAAAATAACCTGCTAGAACAGTCAGAGACTGAGTGACCAAGTAATCTTCTAATACCCAACAGCAAGTGCATCCCTCTTCAACTCAAGGACTTCTGAAGAAAGCCTAGTTCCTTATGTTATAAAGGATGACTCCAGGTCCCAGGATGGAGAGTGACCAGTTCAAGGACATAGAGCTAGTTCAGGCTGGACG
This sequence comes from Potorous gilbertii, assembly GCA_028658325.1. Taxonomy (NCBI): domain Eukaryota; kingdom Metazoa; phylum Chordata; class Mammalia; order Diprotodontia; family Potoroidae; genus Potorous; species Potorous gilbertii. Next base: position 242,037,224 of record CM053770.1, on the reverse strand, counting down.
CATGATTAAGAACTGAATCCCCTCTACTGCACCATCCTTCCTCTAGGAGGCTTTTATCCATGGCTACTGATCCCCCTTTTAGACTGATGCCTCCCTCCATGAAATGTAACCCCACAGAAGGCCAGGGCAGCTGGCTGCTCTGCTCCTCTCTCTGTATCCCTCCAACAAACACAGACACAAGCCCATGAACAATTAGAGATGACTCTAAGAGCCTGGGGGTATTCAGGCAGGAGAGAGAAGAGGAAGAAGGGGAGCTGGAGTCCTTGTGGGCAGGGGAAGTCAATGTTTGGTCCCAGAGGGCAGAGCCAGGTTGGTCTGAGAAAGCTCCAAAAAGACCAACTGAGGCTTGGAGTCAGGAAACACTTCATGGCAAAGGTGGCTTCCTTGGGAGCCAGCGGGTAGTTCCCCTCATTGAACAGGTCTTCTGGCAAAGGCTGGAGGACCCTTGGACAGATCTGATGAGGCACAGGCACAGGCTGGCCGGGCTGGCCTTGTAGAGGTGCCTGACAGCTTGGAGGAGAGAGCAGGTGGTATAGACAGGGAGGCACAGAGTGTGGATGGATCTTCTTAGAAGTTTTGCTGTGAAGGAGAGGATAGAGAGAGCTAGCATGAGGGGGTGGAAGGGTCAAGGGAAGGCTTTTTTTAGGATGAGAGACCTGGGCCTCTCTGCCAAGATTTGGGGAAGTGCCAGGGAAGAGGGACAGATGGAAATCAGTCCCTTGACCTCAGCCTTCACCACCTGCTGCTTTGATGTATTCCTCAGGTTCCTTCCAGAACCCCAGAGTCCCACTCCTCCCCCGCCTCATTCTTCCACGTGGCAGAAGGAAGGAAGAGACTATGAGGCCACATGAAAATGGCAACAACCTTTCTATTTCTTCCCAGTCTGAAGGAGGGAGTTTTCCACTCACCTCTCTGATCACGCTCGAACACAAGGTCTGAAGGATGTTACTGGACTGGGGGCTTTACGGTGGGAGGAAGTTTGGAGGTCAGCCATCATCCTCATTTTGGAGATGAAAAGACAGAGGTGGAGGGACCTGTCCAAGGTCACACAGCTAGGAAGCGTCAGAGCCCAGACTCAAGCCCAGGCCTGGCTAACTTCAGATAGAGAGCTCTCTCCCCTAGACCACACCACCATCACCAAAGGCCCCCTTGAACCCATGGGCCTGAGTTTACTCTGAGGGCTCTGAGAAGAGACTGGGCAGTCAGATGCCCAACTCCTTATCTGTGATCATCACACGAGCACATGGGAATATTTTAGAAAACAAAGAGATTTTGGCAATGAGCAACTCTTATTCCTTACCATGCACAAAGATTCCTCCAGCCACTCAGGCCCGTGTTAGGGAAAGCCGTTCCCTGGCTGTTCTTACCTTCCAGAGAAAAGTGTGGGCTTTCCCCTCTCTCTCCCTCACTCCCCTTTCATCCCTTTCTCCCCTTTTCCTCTCTTTCTCATCCCTCTCTTAGATAAGAGACAGAGTGGTACAGTGGATAGAGTTGGCCTTGGAGCCAGAAAGACCTGAGTTCATCATGTGGTCCTAAGCGAGTCACTTAATCACTACCTGCCTCAGTTTCCTCACCCATAAAATGGGGAGAAAAACAAGGTTATCCTCAAAGTTGTTGGAAGAATCACCTGAGGCAGCATTGTAAAGTGCTTTGCAAATCTTAAAGCTGTCTAGAAATGCCAGCTGTTGTCACTGGCGATAAGTCGGCTGTGGTATCATTGCTCTCAAGACAACTTTCTCCCATTTTAGAAGAGCTGGTTAGGAATGATCTCTTCTCAATGGCCCTTGAAGCTTCTCTATGTATTCATCTCACAAAATACTCACCTCACAAAACCCACTGAAGATGGGCCAGTCCCAGCATTCTTATCTTCACTTTGCCATGAGGAAACTGAGGTTCACAAAGATGAAATAATCTTTTCAGGGTTAGTTTTAAAGCTAGTAACTGTCAGAGGCAAGATTTGAACTGGGAGCTTCTGACTCCAGGTCCAACACTCCTTTCTTTTTTTTTTTCACTTAATAGTATTTTTGTTTCCAATTATATGTAAAGATAGTTTTCAACATTCATTTTTGTAAGATTTGAGTTCCAAATTTTTCTTCTTTCCAGTCTTTCTTCCCCTCATCCCTGCCCTGAAGAGCAAGCATTCTGATATAGGTTATACATGTACAATCATGTTAAGTATATTTCCACATTAGTCATGTTGTGAAAGAAGAATCAGAACAAAAGAGAAAAACCGTGAGAAAGAAAAAATACAAAACAACCAAAAACTTGAAAATCGTATGCCCTGATCTGCATTCAAGAGTCTTGGGTCCTTATATTGCTGAGAACTAAGTACATCCTAATTGATCATTGTACAATGTCCAACACTCTTTCAATAACCACAGGCTTGTCTCTCTCTCTCCTGCCGGGCTGTGTTTCCCCTAAAACTCAAACAATTAGTCAACCAATCAATAAGTTCCTATTGTGTTGGAGGCACTAGCATTAAAATAAGACATTTCTCCCCAATGACTCAGGAATGTGTAAGATTTTGGAGGACACAAACTAACTCCTTCAGATGAGAGTCAGAAACCCACAAGCCTTGGGGTCAATGCTTCACCTGGTGGGCTACTGGCTTCTAGTGGACATGCTAAAAATATTGGAAATATGACCATGAACAGATGACAGTAAGGTTCCAACCAGCAGAAAAGGAAGTGGGGAGGGTGGGAGAAGAGTTCAGCTGGGGTCATGGCATCAAAATGATAGAGCTAAAGTGACCTCCAAGGTCATCTGATTCAACCACCTCATGTTATGTCTTTTAATCAATTCTTTGTTCAATTAACAAGCATCATTTTCTCTCTCTCTGAGGAAAAAGAAGGGGAACAGAAGAACAAAGAAGAGAAGGGAAATATGGAAGAGAAATAGAGAAGTGAAGAAAAACTCCCTTAACAAATACATAAAGTCAAACAAAACAATTGTGCCAAACCCTCCCCGCTTTTACGGATGAGGAAATTGATGGTCAGAGAACTTAAATGTCTTACCCATGGTCATGGCACTGTTAAACCTCTGAGGCAGGATTTGAACCCAGATCTTCTTGGGTCTAAATTGGGTGCTCTGTCTACTGCACCATCCTATGATGCCAAGATTGTAGGATCCCGACCCCTAAGTCCCTGGTCCTGTGTTGAGCCTGATAACACAAGTGAGAATGATAGAGAATCCATGATTTCCCTCCTTCCTCTCCCATCCCTCATCTTTTCCTCTCCCCATCTGTCAGGCTTCACCTCCCAAGAAAGAGATTAGAGACCACAAAAGAATTTAAAGCAGAGAGCCTGAGACAGGAGAAAAGGAAATCCTAGAGAGGCTTGTGTGATGCTCTGCTCTGGGCCCTCTGAAGTCTCCTTGCAGCTGGTGGCTGTGGACAGCCAGCTCTCTGGGGAAGGATGGAGCCTTCTGAGACTTAGCCCAGTCAGGTACTTGAAGATTCAGAGGCAGAAGGTTTGTCTCATAGGGTCCCAGATCTAGAGAAGGAAGGCCATCTTGTCCAACCCTTTCATTTTACACATAAGGAAACTGAGGCCCAGGGGAGTTAAAGCCCCATAGTTAATGAGTGACACATGCCTCTCTAGACTCCTCTTGTCTTGGGTATTGATTTCCAATTAGCCCTGAAAGCAGAGACACAGTGGAGTAACATTATCATCATCCCACCCACCCTGAGCAGCCAGAGGGTCTGTGATTCCAGCGCTGATGGGCAGAAATGGTCTGGCCAACGAGACAAAGTTAAGGGAAAGTTGGAAGTGTCTGAGGCAGGATTCAAACCCACATCGTCCTCATTCCAGGTCCAGCACTTCTCCCACTATGTTACCTGGCTACCTAAAGTTAAGGATGTCTCTCTCATGGGTCTAGGGGAACACCCATGTCCTGGGCACTTTACTGAGGATGAGCAATTCAACAGTACCTATGATCAAAGACAGCAAATTCTTTGAATCCAAGAAGACCTGCATTCAAGTCCTCCCTTTAACACATCCTGGCTGACTGATCCTGGGCACATCACTGGTCACACTGTGGAATGTTCTCTGGGGCTATACGAGGCTGAGAAGGTGCTGACTTGCATTGGTAGAGTGTCCCTGTCTGGGAGTTCCTTACATCAATGAAATCACAGGTCTGAGCCCTATCATAATTATGGTAATTTTACTCACTAAAGTTAGTAAAACGACCCTCCAAGTTTTACTTGAAGTGTCTGCAGGGAATGAAATCGATGATGGACAGGAAGGGCATTTCCAGCTCTGATCCTCAGCCTTTGGTCTTGCTGACCTCTCTCTAGAGCTATCTAGGGAGTAGGAATTTCCCCACAGTTCCATCCTTAACAGCATCCATCAGAAATGTTCCCTCTCACCAGAGGGGCAGGGGCAGGGAGTGGGGGGAGGGGGGTGAGTCATTTGCTCCAATATTCTCTCTTCTCTTCTAAGATTTGAGGATATAACACAGCAGGAAGATTCAGGTCTACTCAGATAACAAAACATGTAGGAAATAATGAATCAGAAATGCCAACAGAAAACTTAAGCCCAGCTTCCCGAGGGCCATAGTATAAAGATGGGCAAATGAGGAAAGTGAGCTCAGAGAAATTACATGTAGCAGAGTGGCTGGGCTAAGGTTTGAATCCCAGCTTAGCCACTTGACTGTGGGTAGCTCATATCCCCTCAGTTTCCTTACTGGTAAAATGAGGTTGGACAACAGAGCCTCTGCTCTGAATAGATCATCCTGTGATTCCCAGGGATCAGGACCCAAGTACTCCTCAAGGAAATTAATTTCTCTGTTGGACAGCTCCAATTGTAAGGAAACCCCTCCTTTCGGCTGGGCTGAAATCTACCTGGTCCCCTCCAACACCATGATGATGTGACATTGGAGGGGACAGTGTTGTCCTCTGGAAAAGTGCTGTCTTATGTCATGGGAAACATCCAGTCCTTCATTTGGATACCTGATCTTTGCACATGCCCTTAAGTAGGAAGGTGAGGGGGAGGCAGACAGGAGAGGAGGAGTTGAGTTACCCAGCTAGTTGAGTCTCCATTTAGCCAGCTGCATCAACTCACAGAACTGTG
>CM053770.1:241927863-242024425 GCA_028658325.1 Potorous gilbertii | reverse complement strand
GATTCTGCCCTCCAACATGTTAACTCTCCCTCCCAGCATAATATCATCTGTAGAGTGATCGTTTTGCCATTTGCGCCTTCATCCAAGTCACTAGGAAAAGAAACTACAGAACAGAGTCAAAGGCAAATAGATCCCTGGGGCACTCCACGAGAGACCTCCCTCAGACTGACATTGCTGAATGAATCAAGACTCTTTGGTTCCAATCATTCTTTCCCCGCAATTGTATAGTCTTCTAGCCCACTGCTATGTGCTTTGTCCAGAAGGATTTCAGGAGAAACTTCATTGAATGATTTATTGAGATCCAGGCAAATTACATCTATGACTTTCCCCATGATCTTCCCATTTAATAAGTTGTCAAAAGAAGGGAATTATTTTAAACTAGCATTAGCACTCACACTTTATGAGAGGTTTACAAAGTGTTTTACATGTTATTACACTTGATCTTCACAATAACCCTGAGGGGGTGGTGCTATTATTAATCATGCTTTAAAGTTGAGGAATCTGAGACCATTTGCCCAGGGTTACACAGTTAGGAAACGTAAACACAGGCAGGATTTGAACTCACATCGTACTGACTCCAAGTCCAAGGTTCTGTACACGGAAGCACCCCTAGCTGTCATAGTTATTACTTCTTGCTTCTTTTTCTAAGTGTTTGTAAATCATTTCAATGATCCTTTCTATGTTCAACTGGCAAACTAAACATGGAGGCAGACTTGCATATAGACCAGAGTTCAAATCTTGCCTCAGGCACTTACTAAAAGGGTGAACCTGAGAAAGTCACTTAACTTCTGACTCAGTTTCCTCAAGTATAAAATGGGGCTCATCCCAGAGATGTTGTGAGGATCCAATGAAATAATATTTGCTTTAAAAAAGAAGTGCTTAGCACAGTGCCTGGCACACAGTAAGAACTTCATAAATGTTTGCTCCATTTGCACACAATGGGAGCTATATTTATGCTTGTTCCATCCCTTGGTGAAGCCAGTAATCATCGTGGTTAGTATCTTTGCTGACTCCTTGGGATTTTATAAGACAATCATCATGCCATCTTCAAATAGTTATAGTTTTGTCTCCTGTGGATGCCTTCAATTTATTTTTATCGTATTATTCCTACTGCAAGCATTTCTAGAATTACATCAAATAACAGTGGATAAAAAGGGTAGCCTTGGTTTATTCTTTAAGAATTAGAATCATTGGAAAGGAAATGTTACTTGGTCCAAAGTTTGGAAGCTTTGGAGGTTTTGGTCATCAACTAGTGAAGGGAAGACTATGGGAACCAGGGAGGACTCTGAAATAAAGGTGGGGTTGAAAGAAGCCTTACCTCTCTCCATTTCACACTCCCAACTGGTTGGATGACTCTCACTAATTCTGAAACTGGGCACTGAAGGAAGCTTCCCTAGAGCAGGATTTGGGGGGATGTGACAAATGACAAATGAAGATTCACAGAATCTTACCATTGAAAGAGATCATCGTTCCATGAAATAACACATCACATCAGGGGAAAGCTTTCATTTTGAGGAAGTTCTTTATAGTGAGAAAAATCTGCCTCATCTTCTACCTATTACTTCTTAAATCTATGCAGTCAAACAGAATATCTGGTCCCTCTTTCTCTTAATAGACACTAATATTTGAGCTTTGTTCTCCCTCCCTTCCTCCTCATCCTCTCTCTTCTAGGCTAAATGCTCTGTTATTTCAACTGATTGTCTTATGGCATGATCTCAGTCCTACAACCTTGTTGACTCTCATCTTGACATCATCTGATTCATCAGTGACCCTCCAAAAACAAAATTCCAGGTGAATAAGAATAAGTCTCAAGTCTCAGGGAATGTTTCCCTGACCCTCATCATCATCAGAAGATGCTTGTCTCTACAAAGCATAGTAAAGATCTAGAACCTCTAAAGACCTGTAGCCCAAGACAGGCAACACCAATTGAAACCAACATGGCAGTGTAAGGGAGAAATGGAAAGAGCATTTGATTTAGAATCAGGGGATTGGGTTTAAAACTCAAGTCTTTCATTAATTTGCCATATAATCATAATTTGAATTAATCAATACCAAGTCTCACTTTCTTCCTCCATCAAATTAAGAAGTTTTATGGGAAGATTTTCAATTTTTCTATCCTATGACAGTTATACCAGAATCTCCTAACTTTGTCCCTAAAGTTACCTTGTATCTGTTTTGAATGTGTGTTATCTGCCCTGATACAATGTAAGCTCCATGAGGGTAAGGAATGTTTTGGTTTTGTATCCCCAATATTTATCACAGTGGTACTGGTACATAGTAAGTGCTTAATTAATACTTGTTGATTAACTACCTACTCATTGATTTGTTCATTCATTCACTAAATACACTGAGCACTGATCTACACCTTCCAATACCACATTCAGCAATATGCAGGATAAAGAGACACAGTCCTGTTCTCAAGAAATAACAGTCTAAAAGAGAACAGATGGAAAGCTAATAAGAGATCATAAGATTGAGAGCTAAAAAGAAACAAATTGAGGTCCAGCACAGTTGAATGACCGGTCCAAAGATGCAAAGAAGGTGCAAAGATCATTGAACTGGGAGTTGGAGGATTTCACTAACAAGCCACTTAACTACTTATGGGACTTTGGGAAATCCATTTTGCTTTATAGGCTTCTGTTTTTTTTATCCATAAACTGAGAGGGTTGGACTATTGAACCTCTGTACTGGGGTCCAACTCTAAATCCATGATCTTATGGCCTTGGAGGAAGGTCTAGGCTTTCCTCCAAATCCACAGTTCTTTCCATTCTAAGAAGTTGCATGAGGGGAATTGGAAGGCAAGAGGGCTGGTGAACTCAGGGGAAGGTTTTCAGATGAAGGTCTCTTGCAGCTGAGATGATCAAGGAGGAACTTCCTGACAATTGAGCTGCCTCAAAGTGGAATTTGCTGCAGTGAGAAGTCATGAGCTGGGGCTTCAAAAGGAGGATTCAGGTAAGTAGGTAGAATATGGGAGTTGATTCCAAATTGGGCAGACAAGGAGGCACAAATGAATATTCATTCATTCATTCACTTGTTCACTGAAGCAGAAAATAAAATGTTACACAGAATGGATGGAAAAAAGTGGAGCTAGAATTTCCATAATTATGAACTAACTATGAGTCAACAATGCAATATGGTGGCCAGTGAAACTAATGGAATCTTGGACTGCATTGAGAGAGGCAGAGTGTTCAGAATGAGGGAGGAAATAAGCCCATCCTTTTCTGCCCTAGTCATACTCCATGTAGGCTATTGTATTTACTTTGTGGCACTGGGTTGTTAGGAAGGACATTGATAAACTGAAGTGGGGGAAAAGAGGCATTTCCTCTAAGAAACCTGAAAAGGAAGAGATCACTTTCAGTTAAAGGGTTCAGAGTAGAATTTCTTAACAACTAGAGCTTTCCCAAAGAGGAATTCATGCCTACATAAGTAGTGAGTTCCCTGTCATTGGAAGTCTTCAAATAGATGTTGGATAATCATTTATTGGGGATGTCATAAAGGGAATTCTGGGTAAATGTTAGACTACATGGCCTCTGAGGTCCCTTTCAGCTCTGAGATTCTGTGATACTGTGTTTGATCCATCCAGTCAATTTATGGGACACAAGGAAAAGCAAGGATGGAAGGGAACCAGCATTTATTAAATATGTTTCAGGCACTATGCTAAATGCTTTAGAAATATTATCTCATTTGGTCAAGTTTGATCATTAGGTGTGATGGCCCTGGATTCAGAGGACAAAGGGTCAAATCTTAGTTCTGTGTGATTGTGGGAAACTCACCACACCACTCTGGGCTTCAATTTCCCCATGAATAAGACAAGAGGGTTTCACTAGATGATCTCCAAATTTCTTTATAGCTCTCAGTCTATGAAAATGAACCACAGAAAGTCATTTAAAAGTTTGGATTCAGTATTTCAGTCTTCTTGAGGCACATAGGCACTCCTATGAACAGATTGCAACCTATCAGAAACCATCTCATCCTGTGTGTCTCGTCCACAAATTCTCCACAGGAATCAGTTTAACAGGTGGGAATCCTTCCCTTAGAACTCCTGATGTTGCATGGACACCAGTGAAAACTTAGGGCCATCCATTTGTTATTCCTCCATCTCATTCCATGACCTACCCATCACTTTCTCCAGTCATGCTCTGTCTAATGATGTCCTTGACATTATTAGAGCTGGAAGAGGTTGTATGGTATGTGATCTAGCCTACTGTATCTGGATCCATGCATGGCATCTCCCTGGGGTATGAGAAGTGTTGGTCTCTACCTTTGTTTGTGAAGCTTTGCAGGGATGGAGATTCAAGGTTATCCTAAGTGAGGCCAGTTTTGGGCTGCAAATATTCTGATGTCAAAAACTAAGTGTAGACAGATGTAGGGAAGAGCTTGGGATGTGTTTGGGCCTCATCTATGACACATTTTCTCTTTAGGGATTATGGGCCTTTTACTACTTATTACAAAAAATAAATAGTTAGCTAGATTAGCTAGGAAAGATAACATCTGGTAAGTTTGAAAGAAGTGGGTAGGAAGAAAGAAAATGATCTTATTTCCTCCAAGCATCATAGTGTTCTCAAGAGAGGACTACATTGAGACCTTGAACTGGAGGTCGGACTTTTCCCTGATTCATGTGAGACCATTAGTAGGTCATTCACCCTTTCTGGGTCTTAATTTTGTTGTTTGTAAACTGGAAACGTTGGGCTAAATGACCTCTAAGGCCCCTCCAGCTCTGAACTTCCCTGTCCCAGTTCCCTCCCAGTCCTGACATTCCCTTTTCTAAATCCTTTCCCTTCTCTGTGCCTCACTTTTCTCTTTTGTAAAACTGAGCTATTGAACTAATAAAAAATATTATCTCATAGGGCACAGAAACTTTAAGGTTTTCAAAGCATTTCCCTCAACATGACACCTTATCAGACAGATAACACTGCTATCCCCATTTTACAAAAGAGAAAACTGAGGGTCCAAGAAGTAAAATTCTTACCTCTGGTCTTACACCTAGTAAATCTAAGAGCCAGAACTGGAATTAGTGTTTCCTGGATCCAAGTCCCAAGCTCCTTCCTGTTCCTTTCAGGGAGCTTCAATTCTGTAATATTTCAGGTGGATTGGGACCTCTACTCCCTTTTATTCAATCTGCTCCCTCAGCAAAGATCACCAAAATGTGAGACCCACTCTCATGACTGCTCTTTTAGGTCCTATCCTAGAGAGGGGTTGCTCAGGGTAAAGACTAAGAATTTGCTATTCCCTGCAGCACCCTCCCCATCTATACAGACATGGAAATGTGCATGCACAATTCACATCCACAAACACACAGATGTATGCAGCTATCTCACATACACACACACACACACACACACACACACACACACACACACACATACACACACACACACACACACATATACATACACATAGACATAGCCATACCTCCAGAGAGAACGAGAAAGAAAACACTCTCCCCTTTTTCTCCGTTTCCCTCTCTCACACACTCTCTCTCTATTCCTCTTCCTTTCCTACACACTCTCCTTCTATCCCTTCATCTCTGTCCTTCTCTCCCTCTGTCATGAGGACCCTTCTTCCTCTTTTTCTCTCTCTCTTATTCCCTACTTTTCTCCCTTTATCTCCCTCCCTCTCTCTCTGTCTTTCTCTCCCTTCTTTCCCTCCTCCTTCCCCCTCTACCTCTCTGACTCTTTTCCTCCCTCCCTGTCTCTGTTTTCTTTGTTTTCTTTCTCTCTCCTCTACCCACTCTCACATCCCCTGTCCTCCTTCCTCCATTCCTCTCTCTCTCTCTCTGTGTCTCTCCTCTCTCTCTGTCTCTGTCTGTCTGTCTGTCTCTCTCTCTCCTTTTTCTTCCTCTCTCTTCTCTTTTCCTTTCAACAAAAACATCCTGACCCTCCTGGTGAGCAGCAGAATCTGCTGCTGATTGCATTTCTGTTGGTACAAGGTTCCATTTTCCATTTCGCTCCTCAGGGCCATGGTGACTCATCCACCAATCCATCCACAAGTATTTACAGAGCACCTACAGCGCATGCAGTCCTGGGCTTGGTGCCACAGGGAACACAAAGGAAGAGTGAGCCTGGGATATTTGGCCTTAATAAAGTTCCCTTCTTTTTACTCCATTTACAATTGGGTGCAGCTAAGGCCTCTGAATACCTTATCTCAAATAGAGGTCTAATGACTGCCTGGCCTGAGGGCCAGCTCTTATCTAAAACTGTCAATCTGCCCGGGACTTACCTAGAAGCAGGCAGTCAGGACCATGGCCAGGGGTAATGGTGAAGATGGGAACCACTAACCACATCTGCACTTTCGCAAAGGATATCACCAAATTACCCCCACTCCCATCCCCCCCACCCCCAAGTAACTGTGTGTTGGGCTACCATGATGAGTGAAACTCGGTGGGGTTGAAAGTGATGGGGAGAAATTAAAGGGAGGATGAGAACTTCCTGATGGTTGTGTTGTCTTGTGGCAGATTCAGAGGTATGCAGAGAATAAGTAAAATGTGGGCATGTGAATGAAGAGAGTGTAGGCTAGGTATGCTGATGTACTCTGTCTATACCTTCTGTGTACACCCATGGATACAGATAAGACTCTGGCCTTGGAATTTCCTTGAGGGTATTTCCTTGAGTGTCTCTCTGAGGACTCCTCCCATCAAGGAGAAAACCAAAGGGCCAAGTATGACTTTCTCTCCTCCTAACCTTATATTCTACAACTATATTTATACTTCCCTTTGGGTTATAGAGGTAAACCTGTAATGGTAAAGTCTTCTGAAACTGACTCCAATGTAGCTTTTATCTCAGAATATGACCCACTAACCTTCTGGCAGATCACCAACCCTCTGTAATAGGGTCAAAAAGACCAGGGGTCAAGCCAACACACACAACCTCCACATAATATACTAGAACATCCCAACTACTGGGGCAGCCACAGGACAAGACAATGGGTGTTACAGGGAAGAGTGGGCTCAGGGCTTAGCACACTGCCCAAGCACAAAATCAGCAATTAATGAATGCTTGTTGATTGATTCAGACAAGTCTGAATGATTTCCCATCTCTGATGCCACAATTGGGGAGGTGGCAAGGAAGAATGCCAATGGGCAAAGTGGAAATCCCAGAAGAGGGCTGAGGAATATACTGGAGGAAAAGCCATGTCTAAAGCAGAAGCATTCTACTGGGACAAAGCCCAAGTTACAAAGTTCAGGGAGGTTTTTTTTATAAGACTATGGGGAGCTTACAATCAAATGGAAGAGAGGAAGAAACAATGTGGTTTAAGGGAAAGAGACTTGGTTCTAAGCTCAGAGAATATAGGTTCAAGTCCTCCATTTGCTACTACCTGAGTGACTCCAGACACATTTCTTTGCCTCCCTGGGCCTCAGTTACTTTATCTGTAAATGAGGGATTGAACAGATAGCCTTTGAGGTCCTCTCCACTTCTATTCCCATGAAGATGGACATGAGCCTATGATAAATGTGAAAGAGATGCCAGGCCAGATGTTATCAAATGTGCCTATCATTATTATGCATTCCTGGTATATTATTTATATCCAGCTGTGCTGATTTCCTCCCTCTAAACTGCTTCATCTATCTTGCCACATTTCTTTGTCTTCTTCCTAGTCACCATGTCAAGTCCATATGTTACAATTTCTCTAGCCATTTCCCAGTCACCAGTATGTAGGTTGTTTCCAATGTTTTATTGTTAACAAAAGAAAATTGGCTATGAATATCCTGCTACCACTGATTTTTTTCCATACCTTAATAAACTCCTTAGGGAATCATTCTAGTAAGGGACTCATTGAGGTGAAGAGAATGAGCAGTTTTTGTAACTCTTGTTGTCTATCAGCATATTGTTTCCTCAAAAGGTACTTTCAAGTGCAAGGATTCAGAGAATGCTTACTTCATGGAGGTAAGGATGTTTAGGAAGTAAAACCTTGGAATTAGGGTTAGGATGAGTGAAACTAGGTCTCAAGTTACCACCAGGAGGCGCTTGTCTCCATATGGTTATTTTGAGCCCCCTATAAGGCAAAGTCAAGATCTAGATGAGACCCTGTTCTTCAGGGTTCTTATAGCTTAAAATGTGCAACACAAACAGAGACCAATATGGAGAATTGTGGAGATGCTGTGTGACCTTGGGCAGGTAACAACTCTTTGAACCTCCCCAGTTTCTTCATCTGTAAAATGAGTGATTTGGACTAGATGACCCAAGAGGTTCCTTCCAGCTCTACAGTTAAGATCCTATGACTTTTCTTCTCTGGAAAATGAGAGATTGAACTGGAGACACCCTCTGAGATCCCTCTGACTCTGAAGACCTATACCTTCATGAGGGTAGCTTCATCAACACCTTGGACAGCAGCTCAGATCAGATCACAACTGCTGATCCCTGTAAAGTGGAGAGCATAGAAGTTAATCTTCAAATCTGGGGTGAAGAGCCAAGGGGACCATCCTAAGACCAATCCAATCCTTAGAACCTTCCTAGCCTTTCCTTTCCACAGAGGCTCTTCCACTGTGACCCTATTCAGTCTAGGATCCTGGGTCCTAAGGATTCCCCTATCCTAATCTGGTTTTGCCTTCACCTTGGGGTTCCTAACTTTAACTTAGCACACTTGCTCTGTCTGGATCCAGACATCCAATCCAGTTAATGGATCTGTTCCCCCAGACCGAGTCCCCCTATTTCTAAACCTTGGTTCTATACTCTGGCTTTGCCTCCTGAATCTCTACCCTGTTGGCACTATGGAGCACTCACCTCCCTACCCTCATTGCTTCACCAAGAATTTCTTCCCCAACCCCTGCTAATGTCCCTTCGGTATTCTGGGTTTGAAGAAGGATTAGACTGTGTGGCACAGAAACTAAATGCTTAGAGGAGAAATAAATCCATGTGGACTGAGTGGAGCAAAGGACATGGGTTTTTGATGAGTCAGGAGGTAGAGAAGAAGAGGGCTTTTTAGGATTGGGAAAACCAGCATGGATAAAAGCACCAAGGTGGGAGTAAACATTGTGAGGGTGACCATGAAAAGTAAAAATGCATGTCCAGGAGTAACCAGGAATAGCTCCAAGTACCCATTCTACAACATACTTGGTGGGTGACCTTGGACAAGTCACAATGCTCGCTAGGACTCTGTCTCACTACTTGTTAAAAGGAAATGTAGCCTCTGTCTTACAGGGGCACTGAAATGAAAATACACTATAGAACAATGTAGAAAAGGGCTTGCCAATTGGAAAATTGGCACACAAAAAAAATTCCTATTGCTTACCAATAGGAAAATTGGTAGTTCAACATCCTAAGGAGTAGAACTGATTTGGGTAAGGTCACTTAGGAAATAGTCATCCTGGAATTTAAAGCCAGGTTCTCTGGCTCCAAATTCAGAGCTGCTTTTTCCACTGTGGAAGGCCATGGTAACATCCTGATTAGCTGTGGATGCCACCTACACTCCTTCCCTCTGCTTGTTTCTCCCTTGATGGTTTTCTACCTAAAATGCCAATTTCTGGGCATAATCTCCTCAGCTCTAGAAATGAAGCCCTGCAAATACCATCTTTAATCCTCTTGCAAGGTTTGATTCCTTTGGAAAACAGAAAATGCCAGGGCTTAGTTAAAAGAAAGCTCTGCATGAGCTCCCTGCATAGGCAGGCAGGACCACTAGACCACCCCAAGGAGAGAGATTTTTTTTTTATTTCTTTTCTACAAAATATGTGAAAATAGCCACAGAATTTAGCTTTAGATACAGTTCCTTCAGTGAGCTGATTTAATTAAATTTTCTGGGAGAAGCAAGATGATTATTTTCAAACTTGTTGGCACTAGATGTCTTGTGAACCTCAGAACAATAAATTCCAGTGGTTGGCATTGAGGAAGAAGGATTTCTAAGGCCTTTCTCAGCTCTGATAATGAATGTCTTAAAGATTCTCCCAGCTCTGATATTCTAGGGCTCTCTAACTTTGGATCTAGGTCTTCCCCTTTCCTTTGACCCTCCCAAGTGGCCAGGCACACCCAGATCTAGGAAAGGAAGGCTATTCTATCCTTTCTAATCATGAATAATAGAAGGAGAGACAGACCCCTACTCACTCTCTTCTTCCCATGCTACCCCTTTCCCTCTCTCTAAACAAGATAACAAAACTGGTCTATCTCTTTTGGAGCAGGTATTTTTCTTGGTATCCCCAGCACTTAATATTGGGTATTGCCTGGCAGATACCAAGTGCTTAATAAATGCTCATTGACTTGACTTGACTAGGTGATGTAGCCAGCCTTTAATGAAAAGTAGTGAATTCCCCCTTCTTGAATGTCTTCAAGCAGAGACTATTATCCTTTGTCACAAATAACATAGAAGGAATCTTGTTCATTTCCTGGTTGGGTGACATGCTTCCTCCCCCTTTGAAGTTCCAATCACTACCATTCCCTATGATTCTGTGGGTGGGAATTATACTGGAGTGCTCAGATAGATCTATGATCTCATCAATATAGTTGTTTCCTCCAAAAAAGAAGATGGCAATTCATTCTTGCCTACCTACCCTATGCCCCTTGCACTCTCAGCCTCCCATAAGTTGACCACAGCAGGTCCACCCAATATGCTAGAGGTCTTCCTTGACATGACCAGGACACCACAGTAACACTTGTTCAATGAGACAAATTTCAGCCCTTTGATACAAGGAAGGGCTGCCTAACATTAAGCACTGTCCAAAAACAAAATGGGAAGGATTTTCCCTTTACTAAAAATGTTCCTTGATAGGAATGAAATAAAGGGAATCCTGACACAGACAGAGGCTGGATTCAATGACCTCAGAGGTCCCTCTTAGTTCTGGGATTACATGGCTAGAATGGTGCTGCCATTCCCCACCAGCCCTTCTCCTGGGCCATTAGAAAGCCAGACACAAACCTTTAGAGCTGCTGCTAGCAACCTAGGTGAAGGTTTCTTGTCCCCTCATGACTACAAGGGATAAAAACTGATTAAATGTCCTAGGCAGTCATTCATCCTACAAGGACTGAGTTCGACTTCAAGGTCAGAAGACCACATTCTTCCAGAGGTAAGCTCACATTTATTGGGGATGTAAAGCCTTAGCTGAAACTTAAGCAGATTCCCAGATTCCAGAGTCACCATTTCTCATTCAATTAACTTCCACGAATCCCTGTTCCTTCGAGGATTAAACGCACATGCAAAGATCACTAAAGACTGCTGAAACACAGACCACTTCAGGAGAGCACCATCTTTAAGGACTCAATTCCCAGCTTCAGTCTTTTTCTCCTCAGGGGTCTCATGCATCTTGTGTTTGGAAAACAAGCTGTAGAGCACTCTCAGAGTAGCTTTGATGTCTCCATTGGTGATGTCTGTGGACACAAGAGGGAGGTACACATTTCTGTTTGCTCATTTATTCAGCAAAACTTCATTAAATACCTAGAGTTTTCAGGGTGGTATACAGAGCCTTACTGGGGATCCTGAGCTGAGCTCACCCCACACTGCTCACAGCCCAGGAAGGAAGGCAAGACATAGACCACAGCGTGGAAGAGAGCCCTAGACTCAGAGGCACAAAACCCAAGTTCAAATTCCGGGTCCACAGTTTCACCTCTGTGACACACTGCAAATCATATCCCCTCTTGGAGACTCAGTTTCCTCTTCTGAAAACAGATTTTAAAAAGTCTTTGGGAATATCACAGAATCAGGAGAGTGTAGAGTCACCCATTTGGAACCAGAAGGTACTTTAGAGGTCAGCTGTTTCAACCCTTTCTTTTTACAGATGAGGAAATTGAAGACTCAGAGAGGATAAGGACCTTGCTCAGGGCACAGAAATAGCTCAGTGCAGGAATGGAGTCTAAATCCAGGACCTGTGTCTCCAAATCCAGGATCCTTTCCACTGAGCCAACGCTCATAGAAGCCTTGAGAAAAGGACTGTGGAGAGTGGACTCAGTAATGACTACAAGAAGATGACAAGGTAGGCAGAGCTCATTAGCAGATATAGAATTGTCTTTGGCAGCAGGAAGACCTACTTCTGACATCTCTTGGCCGTGTGACTTGGATCAGTCACTCAACTTTTATAGACTCCCATACAACTTCCCAAAATTGTAAGTTGTGGAAGAGTTGCCAGTCTTCATTGGTAGAGAGGGTTTCCTCACTGTCTGTTCCTTATGCCAATGAACTCAGTGGTCTGCCCCAAAATAAAATAAAACCAACCAAATGAGTGAAAACAAGATGGAAGAAAGATAGAAAATACTGTTGTGAGAATTGAAAAGATAAAGAGATCCCTAGGGAGGGCTTCATAGAAGATGAGTAGACATTGAACTGGTGCAGATGGGCACTGATAAGGAAGAGGAAGGCATTCCAAGCAGAGTATGAGCAAAGGCATGAAGGTGGGAAACCAGTAATTGTCCTGTCTGAAGGGTATTACCCGAGAAGGGGAGTATTGTAACAAGATATGGAATGGGAGGGTGGTGCCTGATGACCAAAGTCTTCAAAGACCAGGCAGAGGAGGTTGAACTTTACCCAACAGGCCACCGGGGACCTAGAAGCTTACTGAATGGAACAGAGACATGAGTAGATCTATTCATAAGAAAAATGATGCTGGAAGAGATTTGGAGTGGGAATTGAAGAAGGAAGGTAAGGAATGGCTAACACAGTAGCCCAAGCAGGTGGCAATGAGGATCTGTTCCAGGGGGATGTCCACGAGCTGAAAGGCACAGAACCTGGGGATTGACCATCACGTGTGTAATAGATCTTTCAAATGACTTTTAAAAGGGGCCTTTCCCAACCAAAACTGGGCTCCTCTAGGATATCCTTCTCTGATTTGAACTAACCTCACCCTGATTCCTGAAGATCAAGTCTGAGATTTTTGAAAAACCTGTGAGGTAGTCAGCCAGAGTGGATGGTAGTATCTTCATTTTACAAATAAGGAAACTGAGGATCTGATGTAGGGGACACATGCTCAAACTCATACAGCTAAGGGAGTACTTACTCTGAGACGGGAAGTAGAACCAGTTTTTCTAACTATAACCTAATTTCTTTCTACCCTTGTACCTAGCACAGATACATAGTAAGTGCTTAATGAATGTTTGTTGATTGACTAAGTGATTACTATTAGTCCTCTGACAGGTGCACAGGCAGGCTTCTCTGCTCTCACTTCCTGCCAGCCAGGACAGCCAGCCCTGTTTCTAGCTAAGGAGGGCAAAGCAATTGACTACTCAGGAACATTTCCTCGGACTCCCACGAACCTTCGGGGTTGATGGGGTAATTGAGCAAGTCTCCTTCCTTCAGCAGGTCCATGGCCAGGTTAACATTATGCAGCTGGGAGAGAGAAAAAGCCACCCATGAGAACAGAAAGGAGCAGTTTGTCCTCACCTGAGCAATGACTCTGGGACCACCAGGATGGGAAGGGAGTGAGGGGGAAGATGCCAAAACCGAAAGACAGCTCCCCAGGCTCTGACTAGCAGAAATGGGAGCAGAACATAGACTTGGGGGCTGGTCCTGGCTCTGCCACAGCCTGACAGCATTACTGAACAAGTCATCGCATGACTCTGGGCCTCAGTCTTAGAAGCCGGAAAGGGGAAGCTTCACCAACTGAAAACTAAGGCCCTCCCAACTCTGACATTTTCTATTCTAAGGTCCCTCCCAGCTCTGACATTCTATAGTCTAAGTTCTAGCATCATATGTTCCAAGCTCCCTTCCAGGCCTCTTCATCTGTGATTCTCTAAGCTTCTGGGTGAGTTGTCCTCTCTCACAACAACCTTGAAAGGCTCTGACAAAAGGAAAATCATTTAATTATGTTGCAAACATGTTGCCACCATTGCCTGGGGAAAGAACAATTCCTTAGATTGCACAGAGCTCATCTATTTCAGAAGTCACCTTATGCTCATACAATGGAAAGGAAACCCTGATGGAGCCCTGGGTGACAAGGGACCCCAGCCTGGGGGAGGGGGTCAGGAGAGGAGGAGAGTCACGCAAAGGCACATCCTCCAAGCCTGGTGTGAGGTTCCCCAGTCTCAGCTGCCTTCCTCTATCAACTCCATCACTAGGAGATTGGGGGCCTTCCTCAAGATCTGCTCCACCCCACCCCACCCATAATCCCCTCCTGCCCCAAACGGGACTCCCCAGTGATTGAGAGCCCAGCTGCACTGATCTCTTATTTCCATCCACCTCTCTCTGGGGAGGGGAAGAAGCTGGAACTGAAACGACGATTCTCAGAACGATCTGTTTCCCTCCCTCAGCGATCTGTGATTTCATCAGGAAGAACAGCCCCTGTCTGTCTAGTATTTCTCAAGGGCTACTTGTCTTCAGTTCTGTTTGACACATACAGAGACTAAGGGTTGGAAAGCTCAAAAGACCTTATCAATCAGTCAGTCAACAAGGCTTTATGAGGCTCCTGGCAGATAGAAGAACGTAAAGGTTTGTGGCCTGCCCACCTGCCTGCCAGCCTGCCAGGCATTGTGCCAGGTGCTGGAATTGCCCAGGCTTCCAGAAGAATCAAAGTTCCTCAAGGGTAAGAACCGTCTCACATTTATTGTGTGTCCTTGGCACCTGGTATAATTGAGGCAGGGAGTGAAGAGCAACTTACCATTTCAGCAGGAGAACTGGGGGTCAGGAAAAACTCTTTCAAGTGCAGGAAATAGCCTTCAAGCTGTCCAATCAACAAGATCAGAATAACCCCATCTGCAAACTATGAGAGAAAGCACCGTGAGGGTTGTGCTTCTGAGCAACTGGATTCCATTCAATCCAGTAAGCACTGATAAAGACCCTACTGTGTACTAGGCACTTAGTGGAATGTGATCTGAGTCTTGAAGAAATCTAAGACTTCCAAGGGGTAGACACAAGGAGGAAGAACATTGTGTGCATGAAGGGAAAAGAGAGACAGAATGTCTTGTACAAGGAAAAGACGCAGGCCAGTATGGCTGGAGAACTATCTACCCAGGCTGTAAAGAGAAGCTATGGCCACATTGTGACAGGTTCAAAATGCCAAATAGAGGAGTTGATTTTATCCCAGAGGCAGGAAAGAGTCATGGAAGATTACAAGTCAGTTTTACTTGAAACTCTGCAGATGAAAAAATGCCCAAGCATTCCAACAAGGAAATGGAATTCCCCAGGAGGGAATGAGCTGCCTGTCACTAGAAGTCTTTAAGGGAACAAAGTCTTCATCTGAGATGTTGGCAGGTTTGATCTCTGAGGTCCCTGATTGCTCTGGTATTTTATTGTCCTGCTGTGATTCCAGTCCATCTGGAAGGGACAGGAACAAAGAGAAAATCCCATTTATTTTTAGGAGTCCCTGATCTCCCCAGCACAATGTGATCTCTTCCTCCATTGTTTCTAAAGCGCTTTCCCTCAATCTATCCTTTGTTCTTTGCATCATATTCATTTGTCTGTATGTCATATTAATAACTCCAGTGCCCACACGAGATGGGGTCTTTTAGACAACTCATAGCTGTAAAGAGTTGCCATTGTGACTTAACTGAGACACTACCGAGCCATTATGTGTCCAAAGTGGGATTTGAACCAGATCTTCGTGTCTTCCTGACTCCAGGCCATGATATCTCCCCGTGTTGCAAATGGGTAAACTCCTGAAGGTCAGGGGCACCCTCAGCACCATGCATAATGCTCTGCCATGTGGAGACATTTCACAGACTCTCCAGAATCTCACCCTAACCACTTTCTCCCTCCCCCAATGCCTGGCACAAGGGTCTGCACACAAGATGTTTGTTGGTCTCTATTATGAGAGGGGCATCACAGCTTCACAGGAAGGGACTTGTCCACATGAATTCCTTCTGCCTACTTTGAACGAAAGGTATCTCCCAGTCACCACTTATTATCACAAGAGAAGATCTATTTTTTTTTAATGAACATCCAAAGGAAAAGTGAGCATCTTGATACCCAGAACCCCTGTGTGAACCCAGGTAGTAGTCTGTGAGTCCCTACCTGGGTATCAAGATTTTGCACGGACAATCCCAAACGCTCCATCTTCTTGTTGACAAACTTTATGATTGCCTATGAGAAAGAGGAAAAAACAGCTAAGCATCCCAGAGCAACCTGCAATGGCCCCATGTGTCGACTTTCAGCAGAGCCGAGATCTCACTTACCTCTTTGACGGCGTTCACTTTCTCTGGGGCAAGTTTAAATAATTCATCAAAGACGTCGACTTCTGCAGAAACATATTCAATGAAGGCTTCATTAGAATTCTATTATCTGCAAGAGGAACAAAGACTTAGCCAGAGAGAGCTACCATTGGAGGACTTCCCTTCTCTGGAGTCTAGCCCTCATGCACAATTATCAACCCGATAATTTGATCTTCATTCACTCCTTCCTCTGATTCATTTGTTCACTCATTTATGTATTCATTTATTCATTCATTTATTCACATATGCATTTGCTCCTTTATTCATTCATGTATTCACTTATTCAACTCACTTATTCCTTTATTTACTCGTTATTCATTCACTAACTCACTTGTTCCTTCATCTACTTATACATTTATTTACCCATTCATTCAACTCCTTTATTCCTTTATTTATCTTCTCATTCATTCACATATTCAATTATTCACTCACCCATTTACTTATCCACTAACAAACTCCTTTAGGCACCCATTCTCTCACTTACTCTCACAGTTCCTCACTTACCCAACAAATAGTTATTGAACATCCTTTCTATGTGAGAGATCCAAAGGAGAATTTGAAACCTGTTGCCCAGATTCTATTTGAGGTATAATTTGTATGCCCACTGATTACCTTATCAGTTGGAATACCATGCCCTGGACAGGGCAAAGACAGGGCAGGTGAGCTAGCTGAGCTCATGCATTCCCCAGTGTTATTTTCTCAGGCACCATCAGAGGTGATTCCAGGTTCTCAAAGGCCAAACTAGTAAAGTATAATCCATCAGTCAGTCAAATGCTTATTAAATGCTCACCAGCTGCTGGCACAAGTGTTGGTACATTCTACCATGGTGGAAAAATTTTTGAGTAGGAGGTCAGTTCATCTGTGAGTCTCTCATTCATCGTGTGGTTCATGTCCAGGTAATTTGCAAACTAGAAAGTCCTATGCAAATGTACTACTGAACCATCACAATAAGAAAGATAAAGCTAACATAAACCAGTTCTGGAGCATTAGTCAGAACATAGGAAGAGAATAAAAATCCTTCATATTCATTGGCTTACAAAGGTTTCACATGCATTATCTCCTTTGATCCTCACAATGCTCAGGATAGATAGAGATATTGAATATCAATCAAATATAATTATACCTATTTAGTCATGAGGTTCATCATTAGGTTGGCCACAGGTTGCTGAATTTCTTTTTTTTTTCTTTTTTTGACAGAGACATGATAATCTATAGTAGCAAAATCACAAGTCTTTAACCTATGATGTATGAGCCTGGAGACTGAGCTGCTCTTCCTAACAACGGGAGCTGTCCAGTAGAATGGGAAGTAGTGGGTTCCCCTTTTCTGAAGGGCTTCAAGTAGAGGCTGGATAATTGCTTAATGAGGATGATGTGGAGGGAATGCCTAGCCTACTGTGAGCTGGACTAGATGCCCTCTGTGCTTCCCTTCTAGTTCTGAAATTCTATTGTTGTGGAGCCTTGGGAAACAGTAAACTCAGTTCTCTTGCACAGTTATAGAACACTTTTTGGTCACTATTTCTTTTGACTCCCATGGCATGACAGCCCTGGGACACAGGCCATGAAAACAGTGTTAGCCCATTTTGCAGGCAAGCAAACAGGCTCAGAGAGGGGGAAGGTGACTTCTCAATGGTTATTCAGCCAGCTGAAGGTGAAGCTAAAGATGTTTTTTCAGAGCAGAGACTTTCCAATATAGAAACTCCCTTTATGAAAGCATTTCATCCAATTGCCTGTGTTCTATATAGTCTTGGAGGTTGGCCTGGGGAACTGAGAATATAAGTGATTTGGTAAGTAGATGTCAAAGGCTGGATTTGAACCCAGATCTTCCTAAGTGGCTCTCTACTCTTTATGACTTGCTTCCTGTCCCCAAGAACATAAGAGATGCTTGATAAATGTTTGTTGGGAGAAACAAAATTGAATGCAAGGCAAGATCATTCATCATGCATGTCTCTAGCAACAGTCAAATGACAGGAAGAGATTTCTGCTTTTCCACTGGGGGCGAGGCGGGGTGGGGGGGGAGAGACTTACTTGACTGCTGATTCAAATTCGTGCTAAAGACAAAAGAAAAAAATTGATTAAGAACTCATCTGCTGCTAACATCCATCCTTCCCTGGTGGCCACACTTCAGCACAGCGGGAAGTTGGGCAACCCAAAGCATCTCAAGCAAAGCTTCCCAAGTCAGCAGCTTCTCTGGCTTTGGATTGTGGGAGTCAGTGGGGCTGACCAGGTTCCAGGCCATTCCAGAGGCTCTTACAAGGGCCATCCATCACCTGAGCCTCTGGACAAGCTTCAGGGACAGAAGCAAATGAGGTCTCACGCTTAAGAGAAACAGACTGCCTTCTGCAAAGAGGGCAAAGCCCTAACTCTGGACACAGTCCCCAATGTATCTTACAGCCCAAATGGAAAACAAGGAGTGAGCTCATTAAATGATCTATTACCCATAACCCTGAACCAAGAATGGGACTTTTATGACCCGGAGAAGGAAAAGCATATGATGATCATAAATATTGTGATGGGAGGCAAATTCTTGGAATGCCTCTCTCAGCATTCAGCCTTCCCTACGGAAACCCCAAATTCTCATTTTACCAACATGGGGCAGTAATTAATTACTCGTGATCCAGAAGGTCTGCTGCTTACTAGTTGTGTGATTCTGCACAAATTGTTTGCCCTTCTTGGGTGTCTATTTCCTCAACTGTAAAATAGGAGTGATATTTTCTTGCCAACATAAAACAACCAAGGCATTCCTTCCATGTAGAAATGCAGGTAGAAGGCTTGGTCAGACTTGTGGCCACACTCAGAATGGATGCCACAGTACTCTCACACCATATGAAATTCATTGGCACATGAACTTGATAAATTAACTCTTGAGCATATAAACTTTTTAATACTGAATTTTAAAATATTTCCATCTTCAGCATTTCAATCACGAACCAAAAAATATCAGACATGAGAAGATTTTAGGAGACAAAATATCAGAGCTGGGAGGGTCCTTAGAACAGGGAAGGTCAGAACTAGAAGGAGCCCACTCACTTTTCAAGCCTATAAATCTGTCTTCTAGCCTCACTATCCAACTGAAATAGTTCTCTCCAAGAGAACTTTTATTTATTGTTCCTTTTATTGCTAAATCCAATGGCCCCATCCTGATCAATCGTCCTCCTTCTTGACTTCTCTTCAATACACGACATCATTGACCAGTCCCTTTGCCTCGCTGCTTTCTCCACTGCTATTCTTGACCAGTCTCTGGTAAGGTCCTCTCTCCACCTGTCTGACATTCCCTTCTCGGTCTCCTTTGCCCCACCCACGCCTCCTCTCCTTGCTTACTTGCAGTCGGTGATCTGTTCCACAAACTTCTCAGACTTTAAGCCATTCTTGGTGCTCTAACAGGCAAGAAACGGAAGAGATGGTAGTGAGTGCCCAGAGAAAATTCACTCAGGAGGAGAGCATCAAAATCTTAGGATCTCAATGGTCTGAAAATGCCCAGCACTCTCCCACCAAACCTGGCACCAAGCACCATCATGCAGCCCACTATCAGTGCAACTGAGGGATGCTGTACAAAGAAGAGTGGACTTCAATCTAGAGGTGAATGCTCAAGTCCCAGCTCTGCCACATTGTGTGTGACCATAGATAAGTCACTTCATCTCTGAACCTCAGTTTCCTCATCTGTAAAGGGGGGATTAGTCTCTGAGATACCTTCCAAAGTCTCTCAAGCAAAGCTTCCCAAGTCAGCAGCTTCTCTGGCTTTGGATTGTGGGAGTTAGTGGGGCTGACCAGGTTCCAGGCCATTCCAGAGGCTCTTACAAGAGTCATCCATCACCTGAGCCTCTGGAAAAGCTTCAGGGACAGAAGCAAATGAGATCTCACGCTTAGGAAAAACAGACTGCCTTCTGCAAAGGGGGAAGAGCCCTAACTCTGGACACAGTCCCCAATGTATCTTATAGTCCAAATGGAAAACAAGGATTGAGCTCATTAAATGATCTATTACCCATAACCCTGAACCAAGAATGGGACTTTTATGACCTGGAGAGGGAAAAGCATCCATTGATGATCTCTTCTGAAGAGATCTAATTTGAGGGGTATGGCCTATATCCAGGAGCAGCCTACACTCAGACTGCTGGACCATCTCCAGTCATACTGATCTATATCTGGTCATTGGACTCTGATGGCTCTGGAGAAGGTGAGACTGGTGCTTACAAGTCATGGTCTCATCTTCCTGATGCCTTGGTCCTCTTCAAGAACAAAGGACAAACCCCAACAATCACAATTCTCAGACAGTCCCATAACCTCATGAGCAGGTAGGGCTGAAAGGGACCTCAGAGGCCCTCTGGTCCAGTTTCATCTTCTATTGTCTGGCCTGGCCATATTAACTCCCTGCTCAGAACCCTTCCTTGGCTCCCCCAGTCAGTCAGCCACGGCCACGGCAAGATGAATTAAACTTACCATTGCAATCTTTCTTCAGCTTACCCCCCTCCCCACATACTACAGTCTAGTCCATCTAGCAGCCTCCAGGCATTCCCACAGGCTGTCTCCCATGCTCAAAGACTTCCTCACATCCTTCCTCTTCCTTCTCCTCTTCCATGGAGCTGCCCATGGTTTCCCCAATTAGAAAAGCTCTCCTTATTTTCCTAGGGAGCTTCCTCTGGATTTCTCCTTTAATCCTAGCACATTGGACCCTTTCTGGATTGTACTGGACACATCCCAGTCCCTCTAATCAAACGTAAGCTCACTGAGGGCAGGGAAGGTTCCCTTTCTCATGATTGCCTCCTCAGCACCAAGCACAGAGTAAGAGAACCTGGATAATAACCACACTGGCAGCTCCCATATCTGAGGCTTCAGAGCACCTTACAACCATTTTCTGGTTACAGATTGTCCCAGTCTATGGAATAGGCAGTCTCCGAGGACAGCTTCACAGCTACCTTTGTCTTCCTGGCACCCAATAAATGCTTGTTGATTGAGTAATTGTTTTGATTTACAGCTCATAACAGCCTTATATGGGAGAAGCTCTCGTTTCTCCCCCTTTTATAGATAAAGAAATTAAGTCTCTGAGATTAAGTGACTTGCCCAGGGTCACAGTGCTGGCATGGGACCGAAGCTGCATTGAGCTTGGTCTTCCTGACTCCAAGTTCAATGCTCTACAGTTCACACACTACACCATTTTGACTCTGCACCTCCATGGACATGTTTAAAGATGACCTTCACAGGTCCAGGGAGGGATTCAGAATTTGGCTCACTTTAGAGGGAGCTGCTGTTATCCAGTTGTTTGTCAGTTGTGTCTGACTCTTCATGACTCCATTGGGGTTTTCTTGGCAAAGACATTGGAGTGAGTTGCCATTTCCTTCTCCAGCTCATTTTACAGAAGAGGAAACTGAGGTAAGAAGGTTGAATTGACTTGCTGGTGAATGTCATACTGGATTTGAATTCAAGTTTTCCTGAACTCCAACCCAGTGTTCCATCCACAGCCCCCTAACTGCCCCAAAGAAGAGCCTTAGAGGTCATCTATTCTTATGTCCTTTTACAGAAGAAGAAACCAAGGCCCAGAGAAGATCATGGATCTGGAGTTAACCCTAAGAGTCATCTAATCCAACTCCATCTTTTTATGCATGAGGAAAATGAGATCTAGAAAGGAACAGTGATTTGTTTGAGGTGACCCAATAGAAGAGCTGGATTTGGAACCCAGGCTCTAGTTCCAAATCTTGCTGTCTTGCCACTGTTCCCTCCTGATGATAATGTGATAGGAATGTAGGAGAAAGAGAGAGAGATCACTATGGTCCAAGGCTTCATTAAGGAAGTGGGACTTGAGCTAATGGTCCTGGTGATTAGAATGGCTAGACAGGTCCCAGCAAATCTGAGCACACCCCAATACACCCACCCATGTAGATGGTTAAGTAAGATTCTAAGGAGAACAGAGACTAAAACATGTTCCCTGGAAGTGTTTGCTAAGATGATCTTCTTGGTCTCCATGAGCATTCAGTTACCTCCACTGTCACCACTTCCACTTGGACATTTGCAGGGAGGGGTAGGTCAGGTTGGAAGTGCTTGGCCATGGCCACCAGAAGATGGAGTGTGGGCAACAAGTCCTTATTGAAGATGCCTGTTGAAATCAAACAGAATCAAATTAAGTGTGAGGTAGGGGAGGCAGGGCCTGGGGGTGGTCCATATGAAGAAAAACTGGGAAGCAGAGGGGGAAAGAAGAGCTAGGGATTTTAGTGCACCACAAGCTCAGTATGAGTCAACGAAATAACACACATTGCTTCCATAAAAGTCTTAATGCAACCTTAGGCTGCACTAAGAGAAGCAGAGTATTTCTGGCACAGGAGGTGATAAGTCCTCTGGCACTATGTTCTGAGAAGCTCGTATGTGGAAGATTGTGCCCTCTCCTTGTCATTGAAGATGTGCTGGAGGCCAGGATGGTGATCAGTCTCCAGTTCATGTCATTTGAGGGTCAATGAAGATGCAGAAAGAGACATGTACTTTTGAAAGTGGCCAATAGGGAATTTGTTTTGTTTGGTTATGCATGTTTCCTAAAAGGTTTAGTTTGTTTGTTTTCCAATGGAGAAAAGAAGGTAGGAGAAAGAGAAAATAAATGCTTGTTGATTAAAAAAAATTATCTTTAAAGATTTATACAAATCAGTTTTTTAAGTAATAAAGTAAAGGCGTTTAGTCTAGGAAGAGAAAAAAAGACTAGGCATTGGGAGCAGGGATGGAGAAAACATCATTGTTATCTTCAAGTATTTGAAGAGCTCTTTTGGCCTCAAAGGAGCGGGGAGAGACAACCAGGAAGATTTTGGCTCAGTGTAACCTGCTAACACTTAGAGCTGTACTAATGCTCAAATTCTTCAAGAGAAGTCTGGAGGATCCCTTGTCAGGGATGATGGAGTAGGGAGGGATTCTCCACTGGCAGATGTATGGTGTTAGCTGGCCTCTAAGGTCCCTGCCAGCTCTGAGCAGTCAGAGGAGGTGGGAACTGAAAGTTTGAGTCATATGGGGATAGTGTCAAATAGGAAGCTTGTGAGATTTAGAGCTGGAAAGGACCTTAGCTATCACCTAGGCTAAAAACAAGGTCCTTTTTACAGAGGAAGAGACCAAGTATTCAGAGAAGAAAAACACAGTGAGTCAGTGTCAGAACTGGGATCTTGATTCCAAGTCTATGAGTTACAGACAAGGAGTTTCCCCATCAGGAACTCTCATCACCAGTGAAATCCCAAGTCTAGCTTTAAAAAAAAGGAACTTGGATTAGTCATAGAATTATATAGGTGGTGTTACTTCAATAGCTCAGGGACCTTTCCTGCTTCCTCCCAGTTCCAGACTAGGTTCTACACAGGGGATTTGGCTTCAGAAGTATCACCTGACTTTATAAGCCAGTTCTGACTAGAGGTTCCATCACACTGTACTGTTGCTGAGCAATGTCTCAGACAGAGCTGAGAGATACCTACTCTCCACATTCCATTTGGCTGAGCTCTCCTCTAGCTGCAAGCACTGGTGCAATGCCTCCAACACAATGGTGAGCTTCCGCTTCTGACTGCTGGCAGTCAAGGCGATCTCTTCAACCTCCAATGTGATAGACGAGAGCTTCTCTGAAAATGTCAGAGAGAGAGGGAAAGGAAGAACTGAGCTAGGGTGCAACAAATGGAACTGTGAAGGCTGAAGGTGCAGGGAGGTTAAGTGCTTAATTTCTCTTTTCGTCTCAGAGACAGCCCGGAAGAAAGTCAGAGCTGGTGGGGCCTTAGAACAGGGAATGTCAGGGCCGGAAGGGAACTTAGAACAGGGGATATCAGAGCTGGGAGGGCACTTAGAACAGGGAATGTCAGGGCCAAGAGGGAACTTAGAACAGGGAATGTCAGGGCCAAGAGGGAACTTAGAACAGGGGGTGTCAGAGCTGGTGGGGCCTTAGAACAGGGAATGTCAGAGTTGGGAGGGAATTTAGAACAGGGAATGTCAGAGCTGAGAGGGAACTTAGAACAGGGAATGTCAGGGCTGGGAGGGAGCTTAGAACAGGGAATGTCAGCGCTGGGAGGGAGCTTAGAACAGGGAATGTCAGAGCTAGGAGGGACCTCAGAACAAGGAATGTCAGAGCTGCGAGAGGTCTCAGAACACTCTTAGCTGAATACTTTTCCTGGAATAAATAAATAAAGCTCTGATGCTTTATTTGTTCAAAACAGGTGTGAGTAATCTGTTAGAATATCATGACTGCCTAGCAAGGTAGTAAGTTCCCCCTTCCTAAAGGTATTCAAGAAGTTAGATAAATATTTGTTGAATAAGTTAGATAAATACTTGTTGAATAAGTTATGGAGGACTTTCCTCAAAGGTTGGCCTCAGTGGCTTTGACCCATCCCTCCAGTTCTGGAACCTTGTGATTCTGCTGCTTCTTCACCTGACCCATAGCTATCTAGAACCCAACATAGATTGTGCCACCCTAGCCCAGCCCGGTGCCCATTCCCTCAGTGCAGCCCTCTCTACTCAACAGTGATGCTTTCCTGGGAAAGCCTCTTAAAATCTTAGGCACAGGTAATTTCTTTACCATCATAAAAGGGGCATTGCATGGTACATGGGCCAGAACCTAGGCCCAGAACACCAGAGACCTAGGTTCCAAACCCAACTCTGTTACTAACTGTGTGACCTTGGGTGAGTCACAGGATCAGAGATTCAGACCATAGAGGGGGACATAGAGATCAAGTTCCCTCATTTTACAAAAGAAGAAACTGAAGCATAAAGCAGTGCTATACATGAAAGAGCATTGGCTCTAGAGTCAGAGAACCTGGATTAAAATTTTACTTCCAAAGCTAACTACTTGTGTGACTATGGTCAAGTCATTTCCCCAAGCCTCATTTTCCTCATTTATAAAGTGGGGGGTGGAGTAGGGGGAGAGATGGAGGTGGACCAGGGAGCCTCAGAAATCCTTCCTAGCTCTAGTTCTGGAATTTTTTGAGACCATAAAAGGCATGGAACTTGTCCAAGGTCACATGACTGGGAAGGACAGATCCATGGTTTAAATCCTAGGCTTGAGTTCAAATTTTCCATTTATCCCATTGCACCAGGATGACTCCTCATTCACCACCCTCTTTCAGAGCTTCTGTTTCCTCATTGGCAAAGGGGAGACTGGACCCGGTCATCTTGGATGTTCCTTCCAGCTCTACCAAGCCATGAACTGATTCTCATTGACATCTTACGCAGGAGATGATGTAGAACAAGCCCATCAAACAGGTCTTCCTCCAGATTCTGGACCACTATATGTTCCCGGAAAAGGGTGCTATTGATCCACTCCATCAAGACCTGCCGCACAAACAAGGCAGAATTATTGAGTTTTAATTCTAGAAGGGACCTGAGAGATTATCCAGCTCTCCTCCAACTACGAGGTTGACCCAGATCCCAAGGGCATATCTGGAGGATGCCCCAAGCAAGGCCCTTCCCCTTGCCCAGAGTCTGCCCCAAGCATCTTGCTAATGTCCTTTCCTGGTTGGTGGAGAGCCTCACCAATGGGGAGGATGTTGGATAGAACTTTGCGTCTTCCTGTCTTCCCTGTAACTGGACCATTAGTACCACAGTACAGCCTCATACAAAGATACAAAGGCAGGGAGTAGAATGGGAATTTGGGGAAAAGGCAGGAGTTTGGCTTTCACAAATAACGTCACATGGATGAAAGTCATTTATACAAGTAGGAATGACACAAGGTAATAAAAATAAGGACTGAAATTAACCACAATAATAATGAGAACTCTATTTCCATGGCACTTTACAGCCCCATTTCTAGTGCCTTGCCTCAGAGACTACTTCCCATCTCCTCTTAGTTACAAGTCCCATTCTCCTTAGACTATGAGTTCCTTGTGAGAAGAGACCATTGATTTCCTTTCCTCTCTGCATCCAGAGTACTTAGAATGGTGTCTGACACATAGTAAACACTTAATAAATACCCGACTGACTGATTAATTAACCGACAGTCCTGGGAGGCTGAGAAGGTAAATATTATCTTTTTAGGTCCAACAAACTTCTCTGGTCACACAACCAGTAAGTGTCAGAGCTGGGATTTAAACACTTGGCTGCAGGTCAAGCATTCTTTGAATAACACTACACTACCATTGATGAATGTGAAATAGTAGCCCCAACGACAGAGGGAGGAACATTAAAGGACTACAAAGCCTGGACTTTGCCTTGCACTATTACCAGAAAAAATTCCAAAATGGCAGGATGGGAATGGGAGTGGTTTAGGCAGTGACCCCAAATTCATTTTCCTTCCAGGGGGAGCTCAAACCCAAGCAAAGCTATGAATCCAAGGGACTATAGTGTTCCAGGGAAAGGTAGAATTCATTGAAAATCAGGCAGTCAATTAGTAAACATTTATGAAGCATCTACTCATCTACTATGTGTCAGGCATTGTGCTAACTGCTGGAAAGAGAATTCTGTATCTTGTTCATAGGCTATTTTGTGAATCCTTAATGTGTTTTCTGCATTTTTCATGGTGATAAAGTAAAAGCTGTCTTGTACCCAATATATTCAGATTAGCTGGAGTATTTTTTCCCCATGACAAAATTGAAGAATTTATTTTTTCTTGCTATTTCTTCTTGTTGTTTTTAAAATTATCTTATATTTGTTTTACTCATTTATTTTCTGAATATCTCCAGTTTTGAACTGTCTCCCTCTCTCCCTCCCAATCCTGCATTAGAGAAGGCTATCTTTATTTACCCAGGATCTGGAGACTCCTTTGCCCACATATGTAGAGAATCAAACATAACTTGTATTCTGAGATTTCCCAGAAGTATCAGTGGAGAGAATGAAACAAGAAAAAGACAGTGATTTGGGGGAGACTAACTCTGAGATTGAAGAGATTGATATAAGACCAGAGACTGCTTCTGGACCATGGCTCATATCTGAGAGAAATATAAGTAAGGAAAGGTCACTTTCAGCTGGGGGTATGGACTTCCTAGAAAACAGAGAAGGGGAGCTAAGTTTGGACAGAAGAGACAGAAGCTAATAGACTGAGATGGTGGGGGTAGACCGTGCGCCCAGCTTCAGTCAAAATGCCCTGTCCTCTAAGGGCTGAGAGTAGGGAAAGCTTTGTAGATTCTAGTGCAAAGACAAGGAAAAGTGAAGCTGTTCCAAGGAATAAGAGGGTCTGAATTTGAAACTCACACCTGCATCTCGCTACTTCAGCAAATCTGACCGCGGAGAAGAATTCATTAGTTCTCCTATGACTCATCCCCAGCTGCCCAGAATGCTTCTCTCCCTTCTAATCATTTTCATCTTTGGAAGGGGAAGCAATGCTACAGATGGGGACAAGCTACAGGGAAGCAGCCTTCAGCTCAAAACAAGAGGGGCTCAGGTGGGGTTTCATCACAATTAAAACTGCCTGAGATGGAAACAGGTTGCCTTGGATAGGGAGTGAGTTCCCCATCTCTAGAAGTGACCAACCACAGGCCAGGTGATAGGTCAAGGATGCTAGCGAGGGAAGTCATGTTTTATCCAAGAAATGAATGAGAATTACCTCCATGACCCCTTCCAGTTCTGAAAAGCTTTGATTGTGTGAAACAGAATCCCTGCCTCTCCTGGCCAGAGAAAGAACAGAATTAGGCTTTTTCCCTATGGAGGAAGTCAATTTAGCTTCATTCAATTCCACAAACATTGATTAACTACCTACTATGTGCCAAGCATAAGGGATACAAAGGCAAGAAAAAAACAGTCACTGCTCTCAAGTAGTTTATATTCTACTGGGGAAACAACAAATCCACGATTAAGAAATCACAAAGTACATAAGATTTACCAGGTTGTGTAGCTACAAGGCTGGTCTCCAAGTGATTCTCTTGTCCACCCTTCCCCCTCACCCATCTTCCCCCCAGATTTCCTGAGCAGCTTTTCAAGTATTCCCTGGTAGAGAAATAACCAGTGAGAGAGGATGGATCTATAATCTCATTGATCTGAATGTTTCCTCCAAAGAAGCACATCACAGCCTACCTGTGCCTGCCTATCCTCAGTGACTCTTGTCCATGTCCAGCCAATAAACCTTTATTAAATAGCTACAATGTGTCAGGCATTATGTTAAGTACTGGGGACACACAAACTGGCAAAAGACAATCCCTGCCCCCAAAAAGCTCACAGTTGAATGTGGGAGACCACATGCAAACAAATATGTACAAATAGGCTATATACAGAATAAATAAGAAACAATTAACAGGGAGAAAGCCCTAGAACTGACAGGGGTTAGGAAAAGCCTGAGGGTAGCTAGGTGACACAGTGATAGAGTGCTGAGCCTAGAGTCAGGAAGACCTGAGTTCAAATTTGACCTTACCCACTTACTAGCTGTGTGACCCTGGGTCACACACTGTTTGCCTCAGTTTCCTCATCTGTAAAATGAGTTGGAGGAGAAAATGGCAGACAGCTCAAGTATCTTTGCCAAGAAAACCCCAAATGGGGTCACAGAGAGTCAGAAATACCTGAATAACCACAACAAGGAAAGTCTTCCTGTAAAAGGTAGGATTTCAGCTGAGACTCAAAGGAAGCCAAGAAAGGCAGGAAGAAGCAATAAGGAGAGAGCATTCCAGGCATGAGAGTCAGAGAAAATGACCCAAGTTGAGAGATGCAGGGTCTTGTACTTGTACTTGTACTTGTACCAGCCAGAAGGCTGGCATCACTAGATCAAAGAGTCTGTTTGGGGGAATAAGATGTCAGAAGACTGGAAAGGGATGAGGGAGCTGGATTATGGAGAACTTTGAATGCCAAACAAGATTTTGGATTTGATCCTGGAGGTCATAAGGAATTGCTGGAACTTACTGAATAGGAAAGTAACACGGTAGGATTTCTGCTTTAGGAAAATCACCGCTGTATAATTTCTGGTAACATGTTGTCTCCTGCTTATATTACACCTGCCATATGTCTTATGGGTTATATTTCATTTCAATTCTTCAAAGACTGTCACGTTTTATGACTTAATGGGCATTCAACGATAACAGAAGAGCACTGGTATCAAAGAGATCAACCTCTGTTTCCAGCACAAGCATGATAGAAGTTGGCTATTTCTCAAAGGTAATTCAACTTGCCTTCCTCAATTCTGGGACCAGCTCATTGTCATTCGGCATCATCTGAGAAACAGATATTGATGGACCAGTTCTATGAGGTATCCATCTCATAGTCTAGAGAAGAAGAGTTTTTCATCTGCTTGGTTTTTCATGTGTGGATGGAGAATGAGTACAAATTCTTTTGAGTGGTTATGGATCTCCTTTAGAAGACTCTACAGTAATAGACAGTCATGCTCAGTGAGTTCCCAACTAACTAAAGGATATCAAGATATGAAATGAAGAGATCAGTGCTCACCAAAGATATTCTCTACTGCCACGGAGTAGGGATTCCTTCTTGATATTGGGATCTCCAGATATTACTGGTTATGAGTGACATCGAGCTGATTCTATTGAGCCCTGAATTATTACAAAGAAGGATAGAAACCGGAAAGCCCAGGCTTCAATAGGAGTGTTTGGTGGCCCAGTAGATAGAGTAGAAGATTTTGGAATCAAGAAGACTCGAGTTTAAATCCTGCTTTGGATATTTTACCAGGTGAGTGATCCTGGAAGACACTTAACCTCTCATAGCCCTCCCAAGACTGATGTAAGGATCAAATAATTTAATGTTTATAGCATGCTTCGTAAACCTTTAAATATGATGGAAAGCATTGGAACTGAATGTGAGAGAGCTGGATTTGACTCTAGCTTCTGACAAGCCTGCCTCTCTGCACAAGTTACTTGCCTTCCCTTATCTTCATCTGCAAAATGGAAATAACATCTGTAGCACAGGACCATTGCAAGGATCAAACGAGATGATAGAAAGCATTTAGCAAACCTAAAAGCGCTGCTGGATTGATTATTGTGGCTGTTATTACTGGCTAGGCCAGAGGGGGAGTGCAGTCTCCTAGGAAGAACGTGAATATTCAGCCAGAAGACGAGTTTAGATCCTGGCTCAGTCACACACTGTCCAGGACATGACCTCAGGAAAAGTCCTTTCCTCTCTCTAGACTGCTCTTTCTGCCTATGTAATATTGAGGGGTATCGTAATAGAAGATATCTAAAGGCCCTCCCAGTTCTGACATTCCCTATTCTTAGGCCTCTCCCAGTCTTTCCAGTTCTATTAGTCTGGGATGTACCAGGATTTGGGGACCTTGCTGAAAAGACAGTTGGGAGCAGAAGATCAGTAGATCTCCAATGTGTCATCACAGTGTGGGAGTCAGGAGGGTCCTCAAAGGTCAATTTGTTCAGCTCTTTCATTTGACAAGTGAGGAAACTGAGTCCCAGTGAACTTAAGTGACTGGGTCAGGGTCACCACCATAATTAGTAACAAGGACATGACTAGAACCCAGATCTTTGGCTGTCACTCTTTCCACTGCTCTATAATGACTGTGTTGCTTCCCAATTTAGGGGGTTTTCCAAGATTCTTCAGCTCATCTCCAGTGAATTCTACTGAATTAAGTGTTTGGTCAACATTGAAACTGTTTACTCACTCTTTTGGAAGGAGAGGGTAGAGATAGCCCTTAAGCCTAAAACACACAATTATCTCATTTCCATTTATCCCCTAGGGAAAATACAAACATACAGGCCAGAAAAAGCAACACAAGAATCCCCACAGCTCACAATTCTCCAGAAGATTAGGACTTACATAGGGTTTTAAGGACTGAAACCTTTCCTTAGGCAGCCCTTGTGAAATCAGCAGAGCACAGAGACCCCCTCTACAGATGAGGAAACTGAGACTCAAAGATGGGAAATTACACAGGAAGCAGAGGGCCAGTTCTTGTTTAGACTGGTGCAGCCAGTCCAGCCCTACATTAGAAATCACACTTGGGTTCAGATTCCAGCAGTGTCACTTATTAATCCTGGGACCTTGGCTTTCCTAATCCAAAAAATGGGGAAAAGATATCTGCCCTACTCACAAGACAGCAAGATTAAGAGAATTTCCTAGGGTCCTCCCACCTAGACTAGGTGAGTTTTTTTCCAGGGACTTATCCCACTGAGGCTAGGCAAGTTTTTCCTTAAATCACCCTTGAAGTTTAATTAGTTCAGGGAACTAAGGTTCAAATAATTGACTGATGAGTACTTAGGGAGGCTTCTCCCTCAGACTCCTGGCCAGCAGACTATCATGGTTACACAAGGGCAGAGAAATTATGTCCAACACATTCAATGTGGTATCCTTGCCACGACTAAGTAGGCATCTTTTTTTTTCTGACTGCCTCATTTCATTCCAAAATTCCAGAGAAAATATCCAGTCTATTCCAAAGGTGAAGTAGAAATGTTCCTCTGTAGCTTCCTCCATCATGGATTCCCCACCTCCTGCTACCCTCCTTTAACCAAATACTCAAGAGGTGGTCTCACTATGACCTGAAAGCTGGGCTCCAATTGCCTCACCCTCTCTTACTTCCACACAAATTCATATTTGATGTTGAGTGTGTAGGAGCTCCTTACATAGCACACTTGGCAAGGAAACTTTGGACTTTGCTTCAAAAGTTTTCACTTTTTCTGCATCTGAGACCTTGACCTGTAGTTTTAAATGCTTCAAATAAAAAAAAGAAGAATCATAGATTTATAAGAGATAGTGAATTCTCCATCACTGGAAGTATTCAAGAAGAGTGTGGATAACTGCCTGTCAGAGATGTTATATGATGCGAACTGGAGGTTTCATGGCAGACTGGTGAGAGAGATATTTGAATAAAGGGAATAAAAGGTAATTCATCCTTTAAGGTCTGAGTCAGGATTTACCTCCACCATGGAAACCTTCCCTGACTACCACAACCCATGCTATAAGCCTAGCCCTGATGGGGAAAAGCAAATTAAAGGAAATAAGTTGTACCTTTTGTAGTTCTTCAAATTTTGGGTTCTTTCGAGAAGCAGGCTGTAAATATTTCTTCTTTTCTCCTGTGAATAAAAACATGCAATAGATGTGATGGATGCTGGCAGACCTCAGTTCTGGGGCCATTTCTACCACTAACTCATCCTGTGACCTTGGGTAAGTCCCTTAACTCCTCAGGAATGCAGCCATGTCTGGCTTTCATTTGTAAATGGAAAGAGCTGGACTCTATCCTACGGAAAACAGCTTAAAAGTGGAACTTTGGTCATCATGATCATATACATGATCCTGAAAGGTGCTGCTGTCCAGCCCGGGGTGGGGAACCTTCAGACTTGAGGCCACATGTGGCAGCCCTTTGATAAAATCCACCCATTGAAGGGTCACACTTGAGGGCTACATGTAGCCTCGGGGCCATAGGTTCCCCACCCTGGGCAAGATAAGAAGACCAGAAAACTTGCCCCTTGCTGCTGGATCAGTTTTTCACAATAAAGTATCTGGAGGCTGTCTTCTTGAAGGAAGGAGAAGATGCAATGAGGCATGGGGAGGAGGGAGGGCATTCCAGGCATAAGAAGCAGCCAAGATTGATGTAAGATGAAGAAGGAGAGACTGTGCATGAGGAACTGGGAGAAAGCCAGTTTGGCCTGACCCCTAAGGTACTGACCAGTCCTAGATCTATAGACCTATCATTTACTGTGGGGGCAGCAGGGTGTAATGGATGGAGAGCTGGGCTCCGTCAGGAGTGTTGAGGGTCAGGCCCCTCTCTAGAACTAGAAATCACAGAGAAAGTGCTGCCTGCATTGATGGTGGGTGGAGGGAGCTTCCTTATCTGGGAGTGCCCCATTTCCTCTGATGGGCTGGAGGGCGGCTGATAGGTTCCTGCCACATCTTGCTGATGTGTTTGTCTCTGGGAAGTCGATGAAGAGGCTGCCATACTGATCCTCAATGACAACAAGGAAATGAAAGATTGCTCAATAAGAGACCGGAGGGAGCCTTGGGAGGAAGTGAAGCAGCCGCTGAGGGTTTGTGAGAGAGGGGGAGGGGAAGCCAGGGTGGGGCCCAGTAGGGACCTCTGAATAATTCGAAATCAAGTGAAAATAGCTCAGAATTATTGGGCTTTCTATAGAGCAGGAAGCACATTCCTCACCCCTCGAGGCAATTCCTACAAGTATAGATTAAGAAACTAACGTATAAGTTTTGAAAAGGTTAAGTGACTGACCCAGGATCAGATCTAGGCCTCAGACCCAAGCATTTCGGCTCTGAGTTCTGTGTTCTATCCACTCTATCAAGTGAGGAAACAGGGGGTCACTGGGGCGAGGCACAGGTTTATCAAAAGAATGTCATGCCAGACTGACATGTCTGTTCTGTGTTCTAGGGTACTTTCCAGCCCTGGCACCCCCGGGTCTAAGAACTCTCCCAGCTCTGCCATCTCTCCTCTGTCCTTTGATCCACTCTGCTATCCTGTGGTTTGAAGGATTACCGACCCTGCCTGATCACTTGCAGAGTTCTGCGTTCTCATTCTGGCGTGAACTGGAAAAGAAGCAGGAACTTGCTATTTGATAAGAATTCGTAATGAAGGAGAAAATCAATGAGACTTGAGGGACTTTCCCTTTAAGAAAAGTTTGTTTAATTCTAATTTTGTGCTGATTAAACGCATTTAAAGGATTAGCTCACACTTGCATTGCCTCTTCAGCTGCCTGTGAAAACTCAATTACAGACAAGAGATTTGGGCTTGATTAAAACTTGAAGAAAGGCTGGGAAATGGGAGCAAGTTTCAGGGGTTTGGGGAACGGGGCTTGGGCAGCTATAATCACAGAAATCCACAGCTGGAAGGACCCTCGGAGGTGTAGTGGAGCACCCCCTGCCCTTCACAGAGGAACTGACCGAGGCAGGCAATGGGGAAAGGAGGCAGGGCTTAGAAAAAGGGTGAAGGTGTGTGGTTTTGTGTGTGTGTGTGTGTGTGTGTCAGGGCTTAGAAGAAGGGTGAAGGGGTGTGTGTGTGTGTGTGTGTGTGTGTGTGTGTGTGTGTGTGTGTGTGTCATCCTTCCTAACAAGGTCTTGCACGGTAGGGACCAGGTTACAGCGTAATCTGAGTCAGGATCCTCTGAACTAATTGTACCTTCAGGCACCATGTGACCCAGTCCATACCTCTCTCCTCTCTACCATCTTGGACAGGTAGCCATCCAAACCTTGCTTAAAGATTTCCAGTGAGCTGCGAGTAGCTGCTCTCAAAGCAGCACTATGCACTTTGAGTAACACTCTTTCTGCGTCTCTCCCTCCCTCCTTCTCTCTTTCCTTCCCTCCTTCTCTCTCTTCTCTCTCTTTCTCTCTTCTCTCTCTTTCTCTCTAGAAATTTCTCATTGACCTGAGCCCAAACCTACATCACGCCAATTGACCCCTGGTTCTACCCTGGGGGCCAACCAAAACAAAGCCCACCCCTCTTTTCCACAATACCCTTTCAGATATTTGAAGACTGGACATGACCTTGACTCACACACCTCCCCACAGCTGAAAGATCCAAGCTGGACAGGGAATCTCTCACAAGAACATGGTTTGTTCTCACTCTGAGTGGCACCGAGGAGAGCCAAGGCCAGCACACATCCCAAAATCTCCACACATGAAAGCCAGAAGGAGCCTAGGTGGTCACGTTGTCATCACCAGGCCACATGTGACAAATCATCGCCACCCTCTGTGGTCACTCCAGTGAGGACAGGACCACTATCCATCAATCTTAGTAAGTACTTATCAAGTCCCTGGGTGCCAGGTACCGTGCCAAGCCCAGGGAATACCAAAAAAGACAAAACAAAAAGTGTCTGCCCTCAAACAGCTACCAAAGTGATTTTCCCCAGGCCCAGATCTGACCACAGCACTCCCTTCATCTATAAATTCCAGTGGCTGCCTATTTCCTCTAGGGAGAAATACAAATTCCGCTCCTTGGTTTTTCCAATCCTGCCCAATCTGGCCCCATCCTATCTCTCCATACTCCTTACACATGACTCCCTTTTTGCTCTAAGGTCTAGTGACCAAACAGACTTTCTCTCCACTTTTCATTGATGGTGTCCCATAGTAGGAGTGCCTTCCTCTTCACCTCCATCCACTTCATTTCCTGCAAGATACAGCTGAGCATCTTTCCTGCCCCGCCCCCAACTTCTAGTACCCTCCCTCTTGAGCTACCTGATATTCATTCTGAATGTATTCTCCTTAACTTCTGGGCTAATCAAGAATTTCTGTAATATGAAAAACTTGTAGTTAAAATCACCAAAATTATTCCCCAGGGAAATGCATGAGCAATGCTAAGTGGGAAAGGGGAACAAGATAAAGAAACACCAGAAATCACTGACAGCATGACTTGAGGGGACAGAGGGGAGCTATATACTTGGTCTCCATGACCAGGCACAGTTGGACTCTCTCTAGGAAGGAAAGGAAAGGGCATAAGCATCTTCGTAGTGCCTTCTATATGTCAGGAATTATGTCAAGTGCTTTACAAATATCTCATTTGTTCCTCACAACAACTCTGTAAAGTAGGTGCACCCATTTTACAGTTGAGGAAACTGAGGTACAAAGAGATTAAGTGACTTGCCCAGGGTCACATGGCTAGGAACTGTCTGAGTCTTCTTGACCCCAGGCCCAGAGCGTTATCTAACGTACCACCTAGCTGCCCTATGTATACATCTTACTTATCAACAGTCTCAACCTCCAAAATCATTCACTGCCTACAAGAAAAATAATTAGTAGTAGTCATGAACACTCATATTCACACACACGCACACATACAGAAACACATTTATTCTGTTGGTTCACATTGTCTCTCCCAATAGAATGGGAACTCCTTGAAAGTAGCGACTGTTTAATTCATCATATTTTTATCCTCTGTGCCTGGCACACAGTAGGCACATAATAGATGCTTGGCAAATTATTAATCTGTTGATTGATTCTATCATGGGAAAGAGTACATGCCTTTATAAGCATATACAGAATAAATACCAAATTAGTATTTTTGATAACTAGGAAGGGGGTCACTAGCAGTTGGGCAATCAAGAAAGGCTTCAGGGAGAAGTGGGGGGCCTCAGGAGGCCTTCAAGGACCAGCTTGTCCCACTTTAATTGTTAGAATATTCTTCGTGAATTTGCTTTTTGTCATCTCCTCACACTGGTCCTCACTAGCCCACTGGGGCCACGCAGTCCTCCATGTCCTCCTTGGTCTAGCTCAGGCCCTGCCCAGACAGGATTCGGTCCATGTCTGTCGAGTGACTCCATCTCTAGGACTCAATCCCATTGGACCACTGCTCCAGTCATCTCATGGAGTCATCCTACCTTGAGTCAACTCCTCCACAGCCTGAGGTTTGATGTTGGCAGGGAGCTGCAGAAGGTTGTAGATACACTCTGACTCCATTGTCTTCTTGAGTTCCCTAAGAAACACCAAGGGAAAATGCCTTCAGTGTGGGTGTAGACCTAAAACCCCTGAAGACCACTGGCAACTCAAAAGTCTCCCAAGAACCAAGTCTTGCATTAAGTGGTCTGGTCATCAGGCTTAGCTACTAAGAGACCCCTGGGTGGTGACTCATTTTGGTTTTTATCTTTATAGAGGAAGTATCTTAGAATCCCTGACTCTCTGAGTTGGGAAGGACCTCAGGGTGTACTTGGTTCAAACTCTGCCTGAGCCAACCAGTCTCACTTTACAGAGGAGGAAACGTGCTTAAATACACCCTCAGATGTCTTGAGGTGTGTGATCTAGGGACTGGTTCAGAAGAGCAAGTCCAAAGCCAGGGGCCATCCCGTGGACTCGGATGTACCTCCTTTCCTCAAAACTTGGACCACCAAGCCAGTCCATAGGATGACCACCATCCCACTGAATGAGAACTGCTTCAGGGAAACGTTGTGGCTTTGTGTTTCTTTGGATCTCCAGCACCCAGCATGCTGCTTGGTCCAGAGGAGGTAATTAATCAATGCTTATCAAGTAATCGATCAGTAGATTTTGTTGTAAGTGGAAACCAAGTTCAAAATGGCAATGCATGATGCAAACAGGGCTTTGAGGACTTCTGTGATGACTCTGCTGTCCCCCACTGGTCTACAGACTCCTTGAGACCTGCAAGGATGTCCAGCAGAGGCCAGCTTCCTTGGGCAAGAATATGCAACCTCCCACCATAAGTTCTGTTATTTAAGGTGTTCAAACTATGCTTCAGAGAGCACAACTCTGATGAACTAGCCATCAAATGCAATGTTGTTTGAATGCAAAATGCATGCTTGCCAAAAAGACTTTTATGGTGAACGCGTATGAGGCAGGTGATCACATGGTGGTCAGAAGAAGCAATACAAGGACACTCTTAAGGTCTTTCTCAAGAACTTTGGATTTGATTGTGCAACATGGGAGACACTGGCACAGAACCACTCAGCATGGCATGCCCACATCACAAAGGGTGCTATGCTCTATGAGCAAAGCAGAACTGAAACAGAACAAAGGAAAAGTAGGATGCACAAATTTGGAGTATCCACCCCAAATGTTCACTCAGACTCTCTGTGCCCAGCCTGTGGTAGAGCATTCCAAGCTCGTATTGGTCTGATTAGCCACAGTCAGACACATTGAAACTTGACTTTATCATGTTGATGCCATTTTGGTCCTCTTCAAGAAGGAAGGATAACCAACCATTTCTAACTCCCATGGTCTACAGGCTCTCAGGGCTTATCTACACACTAGGTTCTAGGACTCTTGCCCTAGATCCTTCCCTAAAGCCAGGGCTCTGGTCACCAAGGGCCCCCAAGCTAAAGAGTGCTAGTCACATAGTTCTATTTGATCTCTGGATAGTCTGGGTGAGGATACAGGCAGCTCGCCTCTGCCTCCATGGAAGAATCCTGGCCTGAGCTATAAGCCCAAGAGAGCCAGACCCAAGGTCTAGTTCTGCTGCAATTGCATGTGCAGCTCCGGCCAAGTCAGGAGCCCTCTCTGGGCCTCAGTTTCCTCAGCTATGAAATAAGAGGATACGACCAGATGATCTCTGGGGTCCCTTCGAACTCTGATATCCTAAGACTCTAAGGTTTCTCTTTAGAAGGGGGAGCAGATTTAGAAGCCAGCTTAGCCTTCTTTTCTATTTTATCAGTTTATTTACTCTTGGGGGAACAATCCCCTCTCCTCCTTTCTCTTTATTCTCTCTCCCCTCCTTCTTCCCCCTCCCTTCTTATTTCTCTTCTTCTTCATCTCTCTCTCTGTCTCCATCTCTCTCTGTCTCTCTGTTTCTCTGTCTCTCTCTCTCTGTCTGTCTGTCTGTCTCTCTCTCTCTGTCTCTCTGTCTCTCTCTCCTTCCTCTACAGCTCCACAGCCCCTCTCTCTCCATTTTACACTCCCAGTCATCCCTAGGCCTGTACAGGCAGCATATATCGACCTGTGGACACAGCCTCAAATACAGTAATTGCTGGACTATCACAGTGGACGCAGGCTCACAATGACCACTGGCCTGGTCCAGCTGGGGCTTCCCGGGAGGATGCTTTCATTGGCCTAGGCCGGGCTGCCAGAGTTCTCACGGACTTGTCCTATTCCAGGAGGAGAGGCCAAGACAATGGTACCAATTTAGCCTGTCCCAGGCAGTCAGCTGTTATTTGCTGATCAGCAGGCTCCCGGTAGGGCTGATGAGTCAATGCATGGCTAAGACGGGAGAGAGCCTCCCGCTGCTGGGGGTGGGGGAGGCGCAGGGAATCTGAAAATAGCGACAGCGGCTGGGCGGGGTGGACACCGCCATGGATGCCCCACAGCCTCCTGGATCCTCTCCAATGGACCCTCTCATTTAGCCAGAGTGGAAGCTGATGCTCAGAGGGCAGGAAGAAGGAAGCAACGCTCCCAAAGAGGTGTCTGAGCTGGAATTCGAACCTGGATCTTCCTGACTCCTCCTGCAGTGCTGTAGCTGCCTCTCCAAGACACAGTAAGGGGCCAAACTGCCGGCTCTCCCTGCCCTGGTCCTTTCCTCGCCCAGACTCTCTGCTGGACATGAACTTTGAACCCGCATCCCTCTCTGGGTCTGCTGCACTCTGTTCATTCAAGGCCTGTCTGAGGCTCTGCCTCCTCCCACAAGTTGGGCCTTCCCCCTCCCCACCTCCTGTTTCCTCCCAGCTCCTAGGGGCCCCTCCCTTCTTCACTGGCCATATGTTCTTTGAGTTCGTGTCTCCCCACTCCCACCCCTCGAATTCTAAGGCTCTCAAGAGCAGGTTCTGGGTCCGATCCATCTCTGTGTTCCCAGTACCAGTGCATAAGCCTTGCACAAAGTGGTTCTGTCTTGAATGACCCAGAAGGACAGAAGTGACATCTGGGGCCCAGAGATGGTCAGTAACTGGCTTAATGTCACACAGCTTTTAAGTGTCAGAGAGTAGACTCCAGGTCCCAAAACCTTCCCAGCTGCTGCTATTGCCCAGGAGGGGGTTCTAGAAAAAGGAGGAACTTACCTTCCCGGAAGTTCGGGCCCCGAGGAGGCCTAGACAAAAGAGAGAGGCTGAGGGTGGTCTGGGGGACAGTGGACAGCTCTCCAGGCGTTCAAAAAGAAGACCCCCAGCCTGGAACTCAGAGCAATCAGGAGCAGCCTAGGCGGAAGTCCCAGCCAGGTTGGTGGTGGCAGAGACGCCTACTCACTTCCTCCCACAGCATGCAGTTGGTTGTCTGTCCAAAAGCAAGTTCACACGCCCCAAAGACAGGGGTCCTGACGTCAGTCTGACAGTCTTCATCTGTCCCCAAGGCACCAGGGGCTTTGGGGGGTGAGGGGAGGATGATGTAAGGAAACTCTGGCTACCAAGGAAGTCTGGACTTATGCACAGAGCACTGCCCTGAGGGGGAGGGCAGGGGTCCTGGGGCATGGCTATGTGACCTTGGGTCAGTCACTGCCCTTCCATGATCTCCAGCTTCCTTTTCTATGAAGTGAGAAGACCCATCCAGGTCTGACATTCCCTGTTCTGATGACCCTTTCAGTTAGGTTCTTTACTATTCTAAGGATCCTCCTAGTTCTGACCTTTACCGTTCTAAAGACCTTCCCAGCTCTGACATC
The DNA here is from genome assembly GCA_028658325.1 of Potorous gilbertii. Classification (NCBI taxonomy): domain Eukaryota; kingdom Metazoa; phylum Chordata; class Mammalia; order Diprotodontia; family Potoroidae; genus Potorous; species Potorous gilbertii. The sequence goes on along the minus strand of CM053770.1, from coordinate 241,984,549 downwards.
CCCTGTTCTAAGGCCCTCCAAACTAAGACATCCCCTATTCTAAGGACACTTCTATCCCTGACATTCCATGTCCAGGCACTCAGAGAGCTGAAGGGAAGACCCAGAAATTAAGACAAATGTCAGGAAGTATCATCTGATTGAGATAGCCTGGATCATGGAGCTGGGGTAGCAGGGGCAGCTAGGGGACACAGTAGTTAGGACCCTAGACTTGGACTTAGCAAGACCTAAGTTCAAATCCTCACTCAGACACATACCCCATATCATATGTGACTTTGGACAAGTCACTTAAACCTCTTTCGCAGTTTCCTCATCTGTAAAATGGGGATTCTAACAGCACCTACCTCCCAGGGTTGTTGTGTGAATCAAACCTTCTGCCAAACTTAAAGCATCATGTAAACAGTAACTATTATTATTTCGTGTCTGGTAAAATTTGAACGCTGATCTTCCTTTCTCCAAGCCATGCTGTCTCTCCTATTCTCCACTCTATGCCTGGAGTAAGCTGTTCTCTGACAGTGGCTTCTAGGAAAGGTGGTCCCTTCAGAAAGAGTGCTTGCTATCCTGGAAATATCAAGGCAAGACTCCAGGGGGAGCCTGGCTATCCACAGGGTGGCAGATGCCTCCCCTGGAACTTCAGTGAAGACTCTCAATACTGCATTCTGTTACCTCCCACTCCCCCAGCCAAGCCTCCTCCACTGCAGTCTCTTCCTTTGACCAATACCTAGATGACTACTGATAAAGCACCTTAGCCACATCACCTATCAGGAGACTGGGAGGTCCCTGAGGGCTGGCGCTATCTAACTCTCATCTTGGTACCCCGAGTACCGAGTACAGTGCCTGGCCCATTAAAGGCTCTTAGCAAATGCCTCTGGATTGATTGCTGAAAGAGATGGGGATCAGAGCATTCAGAGACCACCACCACCATCATAGATCAGTTAATCAATAAGCATTTATTAAGCACTATCCATGAGCCAGGAACCAAAGTGAGGCTAAAAATTCAAAGAATAAAACAGCCCCTGCTTTAGAGAAGTTTACATTCTAACGGGAGAAGTATACACCTATGCAGAAATGGACAGATATACCAATCGGTCCAAGATTGTCAATTGCTTTAGGGAGCACTAGCAGCTGTGAGAAGGATCCAGGTAGAAGGGGCTGCTTGAAATGCATCATGAAGACAGAGAAGGTGGAAGAATTCAGGACAACCAGGCAAAAGCACAGAGGTGAGAGATGGAGGGAGAAATGGAGGAAGCCAGTTTGGCCGGATCCCAGAGTATGGGAGGGAGGGAGGTGTGCATTCCAAGCTTCCTGCCAATTTCTGGTCCTCTACCCCAGCCACCCCAAGAAGGCTGGGAAGTTTCTCCCAAGAGATAAGACAAAGGCAAGGGAAGGAAATCTGAACCTATGGATGGAGTTGTGCTACCCTGAGTGGCCAAGCAGAGAGGGAGTGGAGATGGGAGCAAACCCATGTGTGGAACACTTTCTGGCACACGTACCCACTGCAGAGGCCATGGATAAACAAGGCAGCTTTCTGGAATGTTGAGATTTTCACATCCAAGGACACAGATTGGGAGGGAAATGTACTAAAAAGTTGTTTGAAAAAGTAAGAAAATGAAAACATGAAGATAGAGAAATGCATGTTTGTGTTCTTCTTTACTTCCCTCTCTGCCGATTCAATCCAAAGAGTATTTATTAAGCAACTGCTGTATGCAAGGCCCTGTGCCACAGACCAGGGATGCCAGGGCCACCCCTGACCATTCTTACATTCTGCTAGGTGAGACATCTTGCATGAAGGTAAGGACGTAGAAGGCACTTAGAAGAATGGATGCTAACAATGGAGGGTGGGGGGAATCAGAGAAGGCTTCATGGTAGAGGATGCTTCCCATAAAGATTCAAAGTGAAGGTGAGGAGGGAACAGCTTCTCAACATGGGGATAGCTTGTGTAAATGCATGGAGGCAGGGGTTCCATGTTGAATTTGGGGAACAGCTAGTAGGCCAGTGTAAGAGGACATAATGTTTGAGTTATTGAAAGGAGGTATCCAGAAAGCAGTTGGCAATTCAGGGCTGGAGGTTTGCAGGAGGATCAGGAATGAACCTACGGATTTGGGAATCAGTTAGGAATAGAAAATAGTTGAATCAACACGATCCAATGAAAACACAAAGGGAGAGAGTGTAGAGGGAGGAGAGGGCCCAAGGTAGAGTTCTTGAGGGGCACCCATGGATAGTAGCCCATAGATGCTTTCTTCGAATTATGCTTTTAAATGCATATAATAAAATGCACAGGAGAACAAGGAAAACAATAAAACAGAAATAATGTCCAAACAAAATGTTAATGCACTTGTTCCTTGAAGTTGGGATTCCAGCTCTTGCCCCCCCTGCCATTCACTAGGCTGTCCCCATGTCTGGGACTCCCTCCCTCCTTACCTCCCTTTCTTAGAATCCGTAGTTCTCTCCAGGTCTCAGCTCAAGGACCATCTCCTGTAGAAGCCTTGACTAGGCTCAGCCTCCTCAAATCTTGTATTTACTTTTCTGTTTAGCTGATAGAACATAAGCTCCATGAGGGAAGGGAAGGGACTACTCTTTTTTGACCTTGTATCACAAGCATCTAGTAAGTGCCTGGTAAACAGTAGGCACTTAATAAATGTTTATTGTATTGGAATAGGAGTAGAGGGTAAAGATGCGGAAGGCATTCTAAACCCAGGGAACAATGTAAGCAAAGGGAAGGGGTCCTTTTGGCTGGAGTCAATCAGCATACTAAGGCTAACAGCCAGGTGGGTACCAGTTTGTCCAAGACTTTGAAAACAAAGCTTGTTTGATCTTGACTTTGTGGGCTTAGGGACACACTATAGAGTACCCATCCTCAAAGAGATTATATCTAGAACCCCAGGATCTCAGTGTGGAAGGGACCTTAAACAGTGTCCAGTCTGAAAAAACCATCCAGACCATCATTCAGTTTTGCATTAAGATGTCCAGTGAGGGGGAGGCTGAGGTGGCCCCCAACACTTTGGGACAGTTTCAATGACAAGGAAGTTTGCCCTTACACCAAGACGGCCAGTTCTGTCCCTCATTCCCAGGTGTGGTTCCTGAGGCTAGGCAGCACAGTCTGATTCCCATTAACCAGACAGCACTTTGGATCCTCACTCCCCCCATGTCTGCTCTCCTCCAGTCTTTAAATATTGGAAAACAGGAATAGAAGGGATAAAGCTCTCTTGGGCACAAAGCTCATCAATAAAGGACACCGTATGAGGGCACCACAGAAGGAAAGGATGAGGTTGAGAAGAGGCGGGGTGAAGCTTTCAACAGGACTTGAAGGGGAGGAAATAAGACCCAAGTGTTTGTTCTGACAGCGACAGGACATTTGCTCTGCTCCATTTGCTCAGATGGTTTAGAAGAGAGAGCTTATGATATATGTGAGTGAGCAGATCTTAGGAAACATAGAAAACATCTGCTGGGGATGAATGACGATCAGTGCCTGCAAGGGGGCTGCCCCAAGACAAGCAGCCATGAGCACTCTGGGGTTACCACAAACCCTGCAAAGAAGAGATGCTATCACATCCCCAAAGATAAAGGATCACTTATTCAGCTCCTGGTCTGCCATATTTCTTCTCATTCCCTCCTAATTTCATGTCAGTCCAACAGGCCCAGGATCATGCCTCTCTTATTTTTATTCCTCATGCAGATTCAAGTTCATTCATTCCACAGCCAAAGGAAAGAAAGAGAAAGAAAGGAACAATCAGGCTTGGGCCATGACTTCATAGTGGTTATTGGGCCTTTACTAGAATAAATAACATACTGTAACACTTCATGCTATTAATATTTCCCCCAAGCACTTCCTGGAGACTCAGAGCTTGGAAAGCCCATTCTTTGACAGGGCAGCCCTGCCAGTATCTGTTATTTGGCCTTCCTTGGCCAGGCCTGACCAATGGCTGACAAATATATCCAGTGTTTTGTCTGCCATTTTTTAGTATCTGGAAAAGGAAGCAGTTAGATGGTGCAGTGCATACAGCACTGAGCTTAGAATGAGGAACACTCTTCTTCCTGAGTTTAAATCCAGGCTCAGACACTGGAGAAGGAAAAGGCAAACCACTCTAATATTTTCTGCCAAGAAAACCCCGAGTAGGTCAGGAAGAGTAGGACATAACTAAACAACACTGTCCAGAGTAAACTTGATGTTTCTAAAGGAAAGTAGAAAAAATTAAAATACTTTTGGCACCCCAAACACTAAATTTCTTTATAGAAGGAACAGAAAAGAATCTCAAAGAGCTTGTCTTTGTCACATCACAAGCATCCAGGACATCAGGGCATGGAAAGGTCTAGTATGGAGCTCCCTGCAGTACTGTTGGTTATCAGGAGTCAGAAGCTGTCGGCAGACTCCATCTATCCAGCAGGAGTCAGACAAGTCTGACATAGAGAGGTGCAATGAACAAGTCTTTTTTTCAGATTATCAGGCATCTAGTAAAAGAAAAAAGGATATTCTCTAGCTTTGCTAGTCTGAAGAAACTCAGCATGCCCACACCCAGGGACAAACAGAAGAATACAACTTTCCTAGAGGAAATTGGGATGGGGTGGGGTGGGGGGAGAGGGTGGCACTCTGTACTTTGATTCTAGTTTAAAAATACTTCAAGATGGGGTGTGGTCAAACCTGTATCTAGGTCAAGACAGCTTTTCTGGAGTCATTAAATGCATATGATGAACTGAAAGGTGAGGGGGCAGAGCTGAGAGCCCAAGTGAGGGTCAAGAAGGTCTTGGCTTAAATGTCACCTCACTTTTTAGTGCTCTAGGCAGAAGGAAGGGGAGAAGGGAGGAGGGAAAGTAGGAAGGGAGGGAGAGAAGGAGGGAAAAAGGGAGGGAGAGAGGAAAGAAGTGTTTTTCAAGTAACCTCTTTACATCCTTCCCTTTCCTGAATGGATTAACAAAAAATCATTTATTAAGTGCTTATGAGGTGCTTCAGAACAACTTGCCTCAGAGCAATGGAGAGAACAGTCCACTCAGATTCCACCTCAAACACCCCTAACCTTCTCCATGGTGGGATACTAGGTGACAAACTCCCTTCCTGTCTTATTCAACAGCTATGAAAGGGGACTCTCCTTTGCTTCAGAGTAGGCAGGACACCAAAAAGCCCATATCCCACCTTAATAGTGGTGTCTCCTGATTTCTACATAGTCACCAAAGGCTAGTTACAAGAGAAGGGCAGGACCAATTATTTTCAAAGTTAAAAAAAAGTTTTAACTGGAGTTCTTCATTTTATCTGCTACAGCTGAGACTGAATGCCAGAATCTCAGAACCAGAAAGAACCTCCGAGGTCACCCCTGCCTGGGTAAGGAGAGAAACTCAACATTATTCAGGTAGGAGAGTCCCCCAGCCTCCCTGGAAGCTTTTGCAATGCTGGACAGCTCCAACCTTTCTGAAGGTGGTCCTTCATGGAGGCTACATGGGCTTCCCCAGTCATTTGCTCCTCTCGGTCCTTCCTCTTCCTACAGCAACCAGCTAGAACATAGCCAACTGCCATGTTTATAATTTACTTTCTTTTGGCTATCCAAGGACCCATCTGATGATTCAACATGACACAGAGGCTCCCAAAGTTTATGCCGACAGATGAATGTTCTGGTGGGTCAAGCTCCAAGCTACAGGCCCTTCAGATGTGCGCTGGGCAACGTACTGAATGTCTTTGGTCTGAGGATCAGTTTCCCTGAGCACAAGATGTCTCATCATCAGAGCTGGCCACCACTGAGGCCTTTTCATGTCATGCTTAGTCATGAAATAGTGAACCCACAGGGACTGGCATCTCACTAGTGGAGGAAGGACAGGCACAATGGAAATCACTGCTCCCTGAAGTCAAAGGGATAACATCACAGTATTATTGGGAAAGAAATTCTTCATTAGTCTTAAACTGCCGGATAAGTACGAGCTACTTTTAGAATAATAAATTGTAAATTTAATAGCTTCATTGAGCTGGAACCTTACACTGGAAACAGAAGATTAAAATTGAGGGCAGAACACTGGAGGATGAGAGACGTGATGTTTTCATCATTCTTTACAAGGAAAGGTTGGGACTACAGAAGAGAAGGCAAGTAATAGGTGGTGAACAGAATAAGAAATGGAAAGAATATTAGAGAAATTCTAATCACAGGATCATTGACGTAGGCTAGATGGGGCCTCAAAAGCCATTCCTCTGCCCATTTTACAGAAAAGGAAAATGAGGCCCAGGTAAAAGCAGTGGAGGAATTTGAACTCAGGTGCTCTGCCTCTGCTTCTACAGCCAATGATGTTCCCACCAGACCTCTTTTCAAATTAACTCCTTTCATATTAAAGATGAAGAAATTAAGGTTCTGAGAGATGATGGGATTTTTATGAGGTCATCCTGCTAGCAAATAACAGGGCTGAGACTCCAAGACAGCTAAGCCAGTTCTCTTGACTCTAAGTCCAGTGGCCTAAAAGTTAGACATTGCTGAAGAGGATGAAGATTTTTTGGTTTGGTTTGTTTGCTAGTTTCCTCTTCTGTAAAGGGCAGGGGTTGGACAAGATGACTTTTGACCTCCTTCCCAGCTCCAGATCTAAGCCCATGATCAAGGAACAGTGGACTCATGTGGTCAGGGACCGACACCTACCCAGAACAAGGTGTTTGTCTTCCTAGCTTCAATGAGAAGGCTTTGAACAAAAAGTGGAGGTCAAGGGACAGGGACCATCTAGAGTCTAGAAAGAGCTCTGGATCAGGGGTTGGACAATCAGGGCTTTCAGTCTGGCTCAATTATCTCTTACTTATGAGGCCCTGGTTCCAATTCCTAGCCCACCAAAGGAGTTGGTTTGGGGTCCTTTTCAACTCATAAATCCCAGGATGTGCTAAGGAGCCAGAAGAAACTGTAGGTCTAGTTACTAAGGCAACACTCAAGCCAGAGAGAAGAAAGAATTGCAGCAGAGAAGCCTGCAGGGGATTCCAAGGAAGAAACCTCAGGGTGCAGTGCTAGTCAAACTGAAGGGCACGAGGAGGTATGGAGCAGGGTGGGAAGCATCTCCGAGAAGCAGATGAAGAAGGCTACCTTGGGAGCAGCATTTGGAACTCATCAAGCAACACTCCCCTATGCGTTAAATATTTAATCAGAACTTGAGCACCGTAGGGGTAAAACATGACTCTACTACCCTGGGGAGGGGGAATCCGCCATCTGGAGGGGCGGGGCACCACCAGCTCGGAGCAAAGCCCAGACTTTCTGAGAGTGCCAAGCACACAATCAGAGCTGCTGGCTCAGCCGGGGACATGCTTCTCCACTGAGTGCTAGACATACTGCCTCGCAATTGTTTTCATGCCTTTAAAGACAATTTTAAAAGCAAAGACAAAGAGCAGGGTCTTTAGGCAAGTGTATTTGTTTTTGCTGGTTAGTCAGTCACCTTTTTTGTTGTCATTCAGAGGTCAGTACTAACATGAGAGAGCATCCAAAGTTCTTGATGGTGATCTAAGGTTACTTAGACTAGGTATATTGAGACCTGTGACTTGCCAGACTACAGGGCCCTTCCCAGCCCTGCCATCCCCTGTTCTAAACTCCCTTCCAGTTCTGGCATCCCATCTTCTCAGGTCCTCTGAGCAGGCCCCAGCAGTCTCTACACTCAGTAAAATGATTTAGTCCCATCCCCTCTCTGACCTCTTTCCCCCAAGTAAAAGGGCTGGGGTGAGAGAACTGCTCAGTTTCCTTCTGGCTCTGACGTTCCACACGTCCTGTTTCTCCTTGGACGCTGGGGGCAGCTGCCTCAGGCTCTCTGGGTACAAATGAAGGACAGATGCCAGCACCAGAGGAGGATTTGGGTCCCTTTCACCCAAGGCCTCACTAGAGGCCAGCGTGAACCCCCCCAAACCAGGTTGAGAGGGATTTCAGAGGCTCTGGGTGAGCCCTGCAGAGGGCTCAGAAAGCTCTGACCTGACAATTTCATCACTGTGATCTGAGTGTCACAGCATCCCCCAAGAGAAGCCATTGTGCCAGGCTTAATAATTTCTTAGCCCTGCTGGAACACTGCCTTCCTCACCAGCTGTTCTGGCCCAGACGATGAGACAAGGGCAAGGGCAAGTATTTCTGACAACGCCAGCCCTGGCACCCCATGTCCTACAGGAAGCTTGTGGAAAGAACCACTGGGCACATAGGGAGGCAGGAAAAGTCACCTTCTCTCTCTGGGGGCCGAGTTAGGGCACAAAGGGAACTCATATTTGGACAGAAGGGGGCCCACTTCCACTAATCCCCTAATCTTACAGAGGAGGCAACTGAGGCCTAGAAAAGAGGCAAGAACTGGTCCAAGCTCACACAGGGAGCTTGCTACCTCCAAAGTCAGGGCTCTATCCATTGGGACAGCTGTCTCCTGAACATTCTTTATAACCTTGATGAAGGGGGAAGAGGAGAGTCAGAAAGGACATAGAAAGGCAGGAAGTGTTTCCCATTTGTCTTTGTATCCATTCCCAGCTGGGTGTCTGGTAGGGAGTGGGGGCACAGTTCAGTAACTGCTTGTTGGGTGCAATGTGAATTATAATAGAATGTAAGCACCTTGAGACTCGGTGCCTGGCACAGCGGGCAACTAAGTAATGCTAGTTAAAGTGAATGGAGGAGTGCGCTGCAGGTTGTAACTCCTTAAGTCCAGAGACAGTCTCCCGCAAGTCTTTGTGCCCTGCCTCAGCACTGCACTCCGTACATAGTAGGTGATTACTAAATATCCATTGTTGATTTACTGATGTCACTGATAAGAAAACAGCCTTCGAAGGGTGGTAAACTTACCCAGGGTACCACCATAAAGGGCACCAGTGGGACCAAAAGTCCTCCAAGGTCATGCCTGTCAGGCAACCCTGCAAAGTCACAGGTCAAGATCGGCCAGAGTGGGACCTGGGTTCAAATTCCACCTCTGCTTTTCACTATAAATGGATGTTAAGAAGTCACTAAATGTTGCACAGGCTCCCCATCTGTAAAATGAAGGGGCTCAGGAGGTGGGGGGGGTCTCTTCCAGCTCTAAATCTACTAACAGATCATCCTAAATCTCTGTGACTTTCTGAGTCTGTTTTTTGGTTTACAAAATGAGGGAGTTGGACTAGATGACCCAAGGTCTACTTGCACCCACTTTCATTTGATAGTTGGGGAAACTGAGACCCAGTGGTGGGGAAATGACTTGCTCAAGGTGATATGGCTGGGAGCAGTCCCTTGCTCTCCTCACTCCCAGGCTGGACGGATCTGTAGCCCATCTGTCACATGACCCTTTGGCCCAGGGTTATCAGATAATTAACCAAGAATAAATAAGCAGGCTTGTCATTATGGGTCTCTCGTAGAAACTCGGCACTCTGGGGTTGTGGTTGATGTCATGTACAATGGGCAGCCAAATATTCAGATAAGAGAGGAAACATCAAAAGTTTCTTATAGTTTCAGACTTTCTTTGAAAGGAAGAAAGAAAATACAAAGCCCATTTTTACTGGAAAGCACAGATTTTAAAGGAACTTCCAGCCTGAAACAGTTGGAAAATCAGGAGAGCCCATGAGAGCATCTGGAAAGACCTCAGGTCACCAGCAACTCCATCCTAGACCAGTCCAGGCGGCCTCTGCTGGGGCTGGGATTTGAGCTCGTTGTCTGTAAAAAGAGCAAAGCAGGAGTGGGGATCCTACGTCCGAGGTGGGAAGCCCCCACCCCTGACCCCGGGCCCATCGTTTCCAGGGGGCTTTGCTCCGTAGCACCAAGGAGACAGAGGAGACAGGTAAACTACACTAAGGCACAAAGGAGAGACCAAGACCTGGTCTCCCTTCAGGAAGACACTGGGATGAAGGCTTCATCGGGATCACTCGATGTTTTTGTACTTGGTGAACAAGTTGTACAAAACCCGCAGGGTAGACTTGAGATCCAGGTTGACGACATCTGCAGGGGAGGAAAGGCAGCAGTAATTTAGGGGGTTTGGGGGGGAGGAATAAAGCCCCCCCATCTCCACCCCAACCCCATGTGAATAAGACATAGAAATCTCTCATAGCGCATGCCCAGACTAATCGACTCAAGAGCAATAATCAATTTAAAAAGCACCAAAGCACTGGGGAGAAAGGCCTCTATCTCCAGGAGCCCAGTCAGCTCACTGTCAGGAGCTAGGGGCAGCACCCAGCCTCTCCCACTTGGAGCCTCCAATCTACAGAGGGAAACAACAGCTGATGACTATTTACAAAGTCAACATGGGGCTCTAGCAGCTGAAGAACCAGTGGCTTCTTTTTACCAGGTCCTCCTCCAATGGGAGCGAGAGAAACCAACTGACTGTTCATTGAAAAAAAAATAAAATGGAGCAGCTCGGGATTCTAAGGGGTAGTGGATGAGGAGGTAGACATTCCAGGCACAAGGGTTACTGGGTGAAGGGAGCAGGGAGTAAATAGCTTACAAGGGTAGGTAGGAACCTGTGGGCCTTCCTGAGCAGATCTGGACTCTAGGATACCTGCCTGGTCAACTGGGCTTCAGGTGATTGGGAAAATAGCTTATGTGCATTTTCTCCTTTCCTCCCCCAAACCATTTTATAGGGAGAGTGGGCCAGGGCCTGGCCAGCTCAGCTGCTTCCCCAGATTGGGGAATAACACAGTGCCGGTCCTTCACAAGTCCCTGGCTGCTGGGCCTTCACTGCACTTGGCTATTTTTACTTTCTGGAAATCAACCTCCCTGTTCTGAAATCTCTGCCATATCCATGGGATAACATTTCTATTTAAAGACCATCTGACACCTTCCCAAACCCAGCCGGTCCCATCTAGAGTCTGGCTGCCTGACCCTGATCCTTCACTTTTTAATGTGAATACAGAAAACAAGCACCAGGAGAACGGGGTGGGAGCAGGAGAGGGAAGGTTTGGGTTTCCTGGCTCTCTAGCCCAGCCCTTGCCCCACCTGGAGGATGTCACCCCTGGATGATGACTAGGAGCTCTCAACTACCCTGACCATGTTTGCCATAGCAACCATCAAACACCCTGACCTCAGGCACGACAGATGCTGAGGCTGAGTCATCCCTGAGGAGCTGGCTTATCTCAGGAGGCAGGAGATACTGAGGCACCTGGCACACAGTAGGTGCTTCAAAGAGTCTTAGTGGAGGGCTCCCATGGAATATGTTCTGCCTGGCCCAAGTGAGTAAAACCAGAAGTAAACTGGGAGTGGGAGAGTGGGGGAAAGTATTTCAGAGAAGCAGACATTGGATTGGTTTCATGAAAGGGAAAAAAAATACTGAACAGAGTGTCCAAAGGGATAAGTGGAACAGGCTGCCTCAGGAGGTGGTGAGTTCTCCATCACTGGAGGTCTTCAAGCTAAGGCCAGATGACCGCTGTCAGATGGGGAGGTGGGAGGGGGATTCCTAGGCCACTGCTGCACCAGATGCAGCCCCTTTGAAGACCCTTCCAGTTCTGTGATCAGTAATTTATCAGTCTTCCAAATTTCCCCTCACCTCTGACTTGACAGGAAAAACACAGTAACCATAACATTGGTGAGTAAACAATTACAAACAGGCTAATTCTATGACTGGCTGACCTAGACACGCTGAGCTTTAGTCCTTATAAATGCTGAGAAGGGAAAATTGGCATTGATCAGATCACTGACCCAGGGAAGAAATCCAGCCAACTGGGGCTAAGCACATAATCTCTCTCTGTCTCTTTCTGTCAGCATAATAGCCTTTAAAGGGGTCCTGGTCTGATAGGGCTCTCAGAGGCCAAGCCCAAGCTCCCCAAGTCCCACATAAGGACATTGTGGCCCAGAGAAGCGGACTGACACACTGTGTCACAACCAGGAAGTGGGAATTCCATCTGGGCCAGTTTGCAGTTTTCCTGGAGGTCTTGACATCTACTGATCAGCAGTTAAGGAGAAAGGAACAGAGATGAACCCACAGTCTCTCCATCCAAAATATCTTGGGAGAGGGGAGGGCAGGCACTGGTCTAAAAGAATGCTGGGATCATCCTTCCTTCAGCCCCTACAGTAAGCATCTTTCTGGGAGAATTCGCCATGTCATGTAAACTTCTGGCAAATCAAAAAGAATTCCATGAGGAAATATCAGAGGTTGTCTGTAGATGACTTCCTTGACACCAGACCATGGTGGAGATGCTGCTGCCTCCAGAAGACTCTGCCAGGGAAGCCCAAGTCCTGGCAGGTCTGACCAGGTTGGAAAGGCCTCCAACATAAGGGACAGACAAGTCAGCTGTCCAAGGAACAGACTGTCAGAAGTGAGAAAAGCTCAGTACCAGACAGCAGTGACCACCTGGGGAAGGAGAGCTGGGGCCACAGCAATTCACAAAACCAGCTTCTCAAGCATCAGAGGAAACTCATGCTGAGAAGTGTCTCTGGAACCAAATTCTTTTTCATTATTATATATATTATCAATGAGAAATCCCTGTGTCCTTGGGGAAAATCACTTCCCTTCTGTGCCCCTATATCAAGTGAAAAGATGGTTAAACTCAATCTGAAAGTGCCCACTACTCTAGCCCTGTTCTGAGGCCTCTTCCCAGCCCTGACATCACTTGTTCCTGAGGCCCCTCCCAGTCCTGACAGTTTCTGCTTCAGGAACCAAAGAGTTTTCCCTTAGACTTTTTGTCCACTGGGCTAATTCTTCCTGTCTCTTGTCTAATCTTCAGGCCCAGTGTCTCACTACGTTCCTTCCCTCTGAACATCATGGAAGAAATCTCAAACCAATGTTTCTGCATCCAAGGAAGGGAGAAACTTGCTCTAAGGCGAGAAAGGAGGTAAAGGAAAAATGGCCAAATCTAACACATTTCCCAGTAATCACTCCAAGCACACCTCCCCAACCCCAGGGGGATGGTCAAACAAGCAAGAAGCCCAAGTGTTCGACCCTTATAAATGCCAACTCCAACACCTCAGATGCTTCAGGTTAAGTTTTCTGACTCGGGCCTGCAGAGTGAAATGATTAATAGGACACCCCACTCCCGACCCCCATTCCAAGAGGCACTCCCTGCCAGGAATCCCATCCATCAGCATTTATTAAGCGCTTCCAGCAGGTGAAGCACTAGGGATACAATTATTGTTGTTTTCAAGGAGTTTACAATCCCAAGGTGGGGATGCCAGGGGATACCTGCTGCCTGGGATCATCTCCAGGAGCTGGAAGCAGGTGAGAGGGCAGATGCAGGAGGAATCGATCAAGGACAGTTCTCTGCTCTGCTTAAATAAGGTAGTGGGAGGAGCCTCTAATTAGAAGCTAGAGGTGGAGTCAATCAAGGCTTAACCTGGGAAGGGGTCTTATTAATGTCGTGGAAACCAGGCAAAGCAACAAGTGCAGGAGAGCATCAGAGGGAGGGTCAGGGCTAGGGGGAGGGAGTGGGAGAAGCAAAGTCCCCTCCCCCACTCCAGCCCCCAAATGAAGGGGTGGACATGTTGGAAGCAGGCTATGATGGCCCATCATGTCCGATGGCTCCAGGCTTCAAAAAAACCCCTACCCCCCAACTGTGCCCCAAGATCCCTGGGTTGGGAGTCCCAGGGGGGCAGGGCCTAGCCTGACCACTCACTAGCTGTGTGACCTCAGAGAAGTCACTTCACCAGGCAAATAACACCTGCCACCTGGTGTCCTTGAGTTACCAATCAACAAGCATTTATGAAGCATCCTCTGTATACTCAGCATGCGGGAGAAGGGTCAGGGATACAAAGATGAATAGGAAACAGCCCCTCCTCTCAAGAAGTTTCCACTCCCTTTGGGGACACAAAATATACACACGTAGAACTCAAACACAGAATTATTTAAACATCTACCAAGTGCTGGGCAGTAGACAAAGGGCAACAAGTCCCTGCCAAGAAGCTTATACTCTAGTGGGGGGGAGGGAAGAGGATGATGCTCAAAAAGTATAAAACACCAGACTCTATATAAATGCGTTATTATTAATTCTCCACTACTTAACAACTAGGTATTGTCCTCATTCTGACCCTGTGAGGTCAAACCAAATGACACTAGAGAAATGGAGTCAGAGAGCTACAAGGGAGTTGAGCTATAGACTCCAGACTCCTCCCCCCAATAGAGCTTTGACCCTCTGAAGCATAAAAGTAAGGCCCTAAGAACTGTCACAGATCTCAAGTTACAAGCAATCTGGGATGCTGCTTCAGGCACTGTATCACACTGTTCCCTTAGGACTCTTGTGAGTCTAAGCTGGGAGTCAGAGGGGACCCAGCAAGTTTGGCCTTGTGATGTGGCTGTGATTCTTAGGAGGGTAGGTACCACAAAATCAAAAAGCAGACAGGTCTGACTGAGGGAGGACTCCAGGAGCCTTGCACAAAGTGGGCTCCTTCTGGAGGTCAGAATAAGAACTGGGTCCCCCCCAAGGCATTTCCTGCCCCCCTATATGTCTTGCCCCACCCCATAACTAAATTAAACTCTCTCAATAGGAAATAAAGAATGAAGCCTTCTATTCATCACAGCTGCCTTCAGCTGGAGGGACAGACACAGGTGGCCGTCCAAATGAACTCTCCTGAGTGGAATCACCAAGGCCCAGAAATGCCCAATATAACGAAACCCAACCTGAGTAACCAGAGAGCGACCTGAGTAAGCAGAGAGTGGCCCAAGTTTCCCCCTGGCTATTTCCGAGCACCAGCTGTCAGCTACCCTGGGGCGTACCCGCTCCTCACGCCCAGCCCAGCCTAGCCCACTCATGCATTCACCCAGGAGGGGACCCTGTGCAAGGCTCTGGGGGGAGCCAAAGGATTGTAAAGTCTTTGGCCCTCTCCTCAAGTGACTTAGAATCTAACTCCAGAGCCAAGTGAAGAAGCATTGGGGCTCCGCCCCTTGCTTTAAGTCAGCGTGAGCTTGGACAAGTCCTTTGATTTCTCTGGGTCTCAGCTTCCTCAACTGTAAGAGGTTGGGGGTGTGGGGGGGAACCCACCACCACCATTGGAGATTGCTGAGGTTGGAGACGGTCTGCCTCTAGCCCCTTCACTCTACCCTGCTCCAGGAGTTCCTGGATTCTCTTTCACATGCCTGAAGTCTTCCCACCAAGGAAGATTCCTGCTGCCCCCTCCCCCTACCAGGGAGCTCCACCATTTTGAGGAAGCACCCAGGCCAGCCTCACTTTCCCTTTCCTCCCCCTACTTTTCCATGCCCCTGAGGCTTCCCCACACACTCCCTTTTCTGGGCTATCTTTCCCTATTAGAATATAAGCTCCTTTAGGGCAGGGGCTTTCTTTTTTGCCCTTATCTATATTCTCCACAGTTTAGCACAGTGCAGCACTCCATAAATGTTTAGTGACTCAACTCTCCTCACACGTAAAATGCGAAATGAGTGGTCAATGGCTTCTAAGCTACCTTCAGTTCTAAGAACCTACAGTTCTACACACATAATACTTTTATCTTAAGGTTCTGACTTTTATGCTTACATGTGTGACAATGGCCAAGTCACTACACCTCAGTTTCCTGAACTCAATTATTTCTAAGACCCTTCCCAGCTCTAAAATCTATGATCCAATGACCCTAGACCACTTTAAGCCTCAGTTTCCTGATCTATAAAATGGACTCGGTGACCTCACAGATCCCTTTCAGAACTAGGTCTACAGCCCAGTCCAGAGGTGAATAAGAATCTCCTCCCCTCCCAGTTCCCCAACAGCTTCTCAATAACTGCCCTTTGAAAACCTCGGGGGACAAGGAGCTCATTTACCAAGTCAGTTGTGGTACACTCCAAGGCAGCAAAAGTCCCCACCATTTCATGCTATCAAAGGGAAAAAGCATGTGTTTTTGCTTCTGACCTATCCTAGGTGCCACTAGGTGAGTCACTTCACCTCTCCATGGGCTAGGCAGCTCTCCCAGGTGCTCCCCAGAATTGTGGAATTATACAGACTATCTTAGACTGGGTCCCAAGGAAAAGACTTCCCTCCCATCTTTGCAGAGGTGGGGGGTTATAGGTACAGTACTTGGTGACTGTGTAGAGTAACTTCGCTGACATGTATTTTGTTCCTTTTTTACTACAAGATATGGCTTGCTGAGAGAGAGGAATATTATTCAGAACTGGGAAGGGATGAAAACAAGAGGAATCAATCATTTGTTTTTTAAGCCTCCTGTAAAAGGAACCTCATACCTTCTGGGCGAGCCTTTGGTTTCTTGAGTCCCCCATCTTGCATGAGTTCAAAAGCGAATGAGACGTTGTGGACCTGCCCCCAAAAAAAGGAGTTAGTGATCATCATCAAATGATGCAGCAGCAATTAGCTCTGGAGGACATGGGCCAGAAATAGGGACAGACCAGTTTAGTTTTTCTTGTCTCACTCAAACAATCAGCATTTATTAAGCACCAACTAAGCAGTAGGAGCTATGTGAAGAGCACATAGTAAGCATTTTATAAAAACCAGAAAGACTGAATCAAATTCCATCCCTCCTCTTTCTTCCCCCCAAGAGAGAATCATGTTGAATATCTGAGGCCAAATTGCCGCCATCTTCATCTTCCTCTCCAGAGCCCCAGACCTCCCTGCCCCATCCCATGTCTGCCCTCCAGGACCTTGTTTCTATTTTCAGGAAATTCATCCCCAAGTGGAGTCTGATGGTTTCCTTGTCTTGGGCGGGTGGGGGGGGTGGGGTGGGGGGGTGAGAAGGGTCCAATGACTGAGGTAAGCTGGGACAGTACAATGACTGTCAGGAGGCCTGAGTTCAGTCCCAGCAGAGCCTGAATCTCTGAGTGGAAGGGAGGCACTCTCCCTCCAGGGACACTGTCACCTGAATTGGCCCAGAAGAAGGGTGTGATGCAGAATGGACAGCAGGGACCCTGCCTCAGACTACCTCATTGCTGAGTGACCTTGGGCAAGTCACTTAATAATTCTAGCTAGAGTTTACAGCACTCTCTGAAGTCTGCAAAGTGCTTTATCAATGCCTGGAAATCTCATGCAGACCCTCCTGCCCTCCCTCCTCTTCATCCTCTCTGACTTCCCCAAAGACTCAGCTTTTCCTGGCCTCCTCCTATGGCTTGTACTTCCCCACCCCTTACCCCCAGATCCCTCCTTTCCCTCCTTATGTCTCCTATGTATTCAGTTGTTTGTATGGCCTCTTCCTCATTAGACTGTGAGTTCCTGGGGAGGGGGGGGGGAAGGGGGGGTGGGGGTGGGTTGGGACCTGGTTTACACTCTAGTGTCTGGCACACAGTAGGTACTATATAAATATAACAAAACAGATGTTAAGGTACTTTCAACCCAGAAAGCATACCTCCCTCCTCAATAGGCTTTTTATTCTAGTGAGTCTGGGATTTCTAAAAGTGGGAAACACAAAAGATTTTAGGGGAGACTTTCCAAGTCCTCTCTTCCAGATAGTTAACATCATCAGGTCCTAAATGTGCTGGTGGACTGTTATTCTGGGGGTATTTACTAAAGTCATGGAGCTGTGACCTGAGGACCTGGGTGCGAATCCAGCCTATGCTCCCTATGTGGGTGGGTGACAATCTGTGGACCTCAGTTTCCTCATTTATAACATGAGTATATTAATAGCACGTACTTCTAAAGGGAGAGAAATGCTAGATGGCTATGGGGTCTGAAGCCTCCAAGTACCTAACATTTGGGACAGAAGTGCTTAAACCTCCCAAATGACCCATGAGGGTTCAGAGACACCTGACCCAAGACTCCACCGGCTGCCTCTTGGTCAGACAGAAACCAGGGGGAAAACAAAACTGGAGAAAAGCCATCAGAGAATTCTGCAGTTGGAAGAGATCTCAGAACACTCAGCAATCAAAAACCCTTTGAACCATAATATTTTGATGAGTTAAATATAAAATGAATCAGAAACATATGGATAAAAATTTATTCTCAATGCAAAATAATGACAGAAAAGCATTTGAAAAAAAAATCAGTGTTTAGTCAAACCTACAACTTGAGATGTTAGAAAGTCTATTATGGCTGAGCTGAACAGAAGGCCACGATTACATGCAGAGGCCAAACTTTCCCATGAGACTTCAAGAAACACAACATGCATGACAAAAGAACGGCTGAAAAAGGGGGATTCTCACAGACTGAGTCTGTGCACTGAGGTAGGGGGAGACCTTGCAATTCATTTTGGAGAGGGGAGGAGGGAAGGAGAAAGAGAAAGAGGGGGAGAGGGAGAAGTAAATTGAGCCAGCCTCAAAGACAGGAAAACACAGCTTCAAGCTCTGCCTCTTGACACATTTTGGCTGTGTGACCTTAACTCTAGGGATCACTTAACTCTAAGCTCCAGACAACTCTCTAAGACAGGAAATTTGTTGCCACTAGACTACTCAGTTTTTATTTGCACGCTCAAATCTACTTATCCATCCTGACTACTCTAGGAAGTTCAGTCGCAAAGACCCCTTCAATATTTCCCACCCATTTCCCTATTACTGTAGAGGGCATCACCAATCTTCCATCTCTCAGGCTCCCAACCTTGGAACCATCCTGGACTCTCTCACCCCGCCATGTCTAAGCTGTTGCCAAAATCTGTCAATTTCACTTCTCCAACATCCCTTGTTGATTTCACCACTGGGGCATAAAGTATTGATTTCACCTTTGCAACATTCATCGCTTTCACCTCTGTAGCATCTTTCCTATATGGCCCCTTCTCCCCTCTGAGGCTGCCCCCACCCTGGTGCAGGTCTCACCCCCCCTCACACCCAGACAATTGCAACAGCCTGTATGTTCCTGCCTCAGGTGACTCCCTACCCTAGTCCACTTTACATTCAGCCACTAAAGTAATGTTCTTAAAGATCAAGTCACCCCCTATGCAATAAATTCT
Source organism: Potorous gilbertii (assembly GCA_028658325.1). Taxonomy (NCBI): domain Eukaryota; kingdom Metazoa; phylum Chordata; class Mammalia; order Diprotodontia; family Potoroidae; genus Potorous; species Potorous gilbertii. Next base: position 241,965,893 of record CM053770.1, on the reverse strand, counting down.
AGAGGCTTCCTCTTGTCTCCAGGAAAAAATTAAAATGCTGTTTGGCATCCAAAGCCCTACATAACCTGGTCCCTCCTCCCTTTCCAGTCTTCTTGCACCTTATTCCTTGTGATACTTAATCTTCAACCCAGTGATTATCCCTCATGCCTGGAATGCTCTTCCTTCTTCTGACTACAGCCCTCCCTAGCTATCTTTAAGTCCCAAATAAAATTTTGTCTACTTCAGGAAGTCTTCTCCAACCCCTCTTAATTCTAATTCCTTCCCTCTGTTAGTTATTTCCTACTTATCCTGCATATGTCTTACATGGCATATATTTGTCTGCACGTTGTTTCTCCCATTGGATTGTAAGCTCCTGAGGGCAGGGACTGTGTTTTCTCTCTTTGTGTCCTCAGGGCTCAGCAAAGTGCCTGGCATAGAATAGGTGCTTAACAAATGTTTGTTGGTTGAGAATAAGTGTCAGTCTGCATTGATTGAGGGACTTTCCTCACCTGGAAGTTCCCTACACAAAGGAAATCACTAAGAAATCAGATCACTTCTCTAAGGAAGTTTCATAATTCATACCTCCTGACTCTCAGACTTTCACCTTCCCTGACTTGCCTCCCTCCCATCTACCCCCTATTGTAAAAGCTCAAATATTCCTAGAACACCCTGTTGGGTCTCCCCCAACACATTCTACCTGTCGTATTATTCTACTTAAATTTATTATACTTAGAAATGCTTCAGTTATGCAGTGGAGAAAGTGCCAGAGACACAAACTCAAACTTTGCCTTATTAGCTGCGAGACCCTGGGCAAGTCAGTGAACACTTCTCAGTCTCAGTTTCCTCATCTATGAAACAGAGATAACAGTACCTCCCCTCCCAGGGATATGGCAAGGCGACATTTGTAACGTCCTTTGTAAACCTTAAAATGCTTTGGAAATGCTATTATTATTTTCAAATAAATTTTCCCGAAGGCAGTTTAGCAAAGTGGCTTGAGACAGCAGGTCTCTACGACTCCTGATGAAACCCCTGAGTGAGAATGGATAGACTCTGGCTGTTAAAGCCGGTGGACACTGCCACTGCAGGAATTTGTTTTGTTTGATTATATAGGTTTGTAATGGGCTCTGTTTTTCTTGCTTTCTCAGTTGGGGGAAGGGGAAGGGAGAGGGAAAGAAATTGAACCTGAAAATAAAATAAAATTGGCTTTTTTTAAAAAGATGTTTCTGGTACATACTGTCTCTGTGATCCTGGACAAGTAACTTAAATTTCTCAGGCGATGTTCTAAGACTGTAGGTCTAATGAAAGCCTGATTCTAGTTCTTATTCCTACCCAGCTCACTGGTGGCCACTAGACTCTAAGCTCCCTGAGGGCAGGGACCAGGTGACCACTCAGTTCTGTACCTAAGTACCTGACACAGTGTCTTACAGAGAGCAGATGCTCATCAGATGTTTGTCGAATTAAATTTAGAGCTCTGTTTACTGGTTAGCATCTCAGTCCCTCTCCATGTATATTTTCTTAACAGTTTTACTTAAAACAATCTTCTCTCCAAAACAACGCCTCTGGCACTTGCCCCGTGGAAACGGAGACATAGCAAGAACTCCAAACAACCAAACACATTTTCTTTCTACTTAGAGGAGACATGGGAAGTACAGTTGACAAGACCTGCCACCTTTCTGGAGGCTGGCAGAGGGCCCCTCCCTGGACTGTGCTGGTTCCCCAACACCCTGGCTGGGCTAGACCTGCTGCAGACACCCTCAGTTAGCCTCAGGAGACCAGAAGCTGGCCTCAGCAGCCAGTCAGGCATCAGTAAACAGACTGAGACCCATGTGCCAGTTATCACTTGTCTCTGGCTACTAAGACCGACTCCCTGACTCACAGCCTTCATCCCCCCACCCCCCAATCATCACAGAGATGGATGCCTTTCAGATGATCTTTGGAAGGGCTAAGAATAAAGTATTCAATGTCCACAGTCTATAAAGATTAACTCCTGGAAGCACTAGGGACACAATCATAAGATGATGACATGCTCCTTCCATGATCCTTTCCCAAGCCATCACCAAAGCCCACAGCCCTGATGCCCAGACATGCAAGCAGGTACGCATACTTACCTTCTGTTCGAAATTCTCCGGAGTTAAATGAAAGTTATGGAGAGGAACAAAGTACCCTTCCAGCAGGCCCATGAGCAAAACCAGATACACGCCATCTGCAAACTGAAGAAAACCAGCATCAGTGATGTTCCTGGATAGGTCCTGCCTCCTGCCCACTCAAGCAGAGGAAAGGCATGGTCACAGCTATAATTCCTGCCTCTGGAATTACTCTTCTTCTGCCATGGCCAGAGGGATACCTCCTGGCCCCAGGGAGGGAGAAGACACCCTTGGCCTCTCACTTTTCAAGCCATAAGAATAATTCCAGGTGGATGAAGCCTTGTGTCCGCAAGACATGGTCACATACCACACCCAATCCTTAACCCCTGCTTACTGAGCTCTGGGAGGGATCACTCGCCCTTTCTGTGGAGGAAGAAAACAAGGCAAACCAAGGACAGGCAAACACATAAAACCACAGGACACTGGAAACACTATGGCTCACAGAGGACTGGGTTCAAATCCCATTTCTGATCCTTACTACCTAGTTGACCTGTGTCAACTTAAATCCCTGGCTTCACTCAGCTCCAGGAGAGCCATGACTCTCTGAGGTCATCCTGATTCTATCACCTTCTAGCCATGATTTTAGATACATTGCTGGACCTATGTTTGTTTGTAAACCAAAGGAGGCAGGACAAGGGTCCCTTCAAGGTCCAGGCCTGTGATCTTATGATGCTCTTTCACTTCTATCTGTGTGACCTTAGTAAAATCACTTAGACTCCATGGGCCTGTTTCCTCTTCTGTAAAATGAGAGGAATAGATTAAATGACCTCTAAGTTCCCTTCCAATACCCTGTCTCTGTCACTTACCTGTGACTTTAGGAAAGGCCCTTCCCTTCTCTGTGCCTCAGTTTCCTCCTCTGTCAAGGGAGGATACCAACCAGATGGCCTCTAAGGTCCCTTGCATAGGAAATGTCCAACTTCCTCATTTTACAATTCAAATACATCAGGTCCAGAAAAGGGAAGAGCCTTAGGGCAAGGCCCACAGTCAATGGGCAGGAATGTGCACTTCATGTTTCCTAGACTGTCTAGATATCATTTTGAAAGTATAAAGTACAGACCAAGGAAAGAACAATGGAGGTTCTGAGGGTCTAGAAAATACCAAGATAACAAAGAAGGAAATGAGGATAAATGAGACACTTAGAAAGAAGATGCCAGAGACCCCAGAAGTTTGTAAGGAGGGAGCAGCCATGGCTGACTTACAAACAGGCAAACAGATGGAGCCCATGGAGAGGAGGGGATGAATTGGCCCATTCCTAGAATGCCAACTCAGAAGGAGGAAGAAGTAGGGGAGAAACTGAAAACATATTTGTTTCCCAAAGCAGCTCCACAGAACAGGAGCACCCAGTGTCTTATACAGGCATCTTTTATGTTCTTTTTATAATTAATGTTCAGAGAACACCAGACACTCAGTGTCACAAGTGGGCAGAGCACAGGGCCTGGAGTCAAGAAGACCCAACTGCAAATCCTACCCCAGGCATTTACTAGTTGCATGACCCTAAGCAAATCACTTAACCTATGTCTGTCTCAGTTTCTTGATCTGTAAAATGGGGATAATACACCTAAAGTCCCAGGTTGCTTGGAGTAACATACACAAATAATATATTGGTGCTTTCCAAACTTCGATCAGTCAGTCAAAGAATATTGACTGAACGCCCAAGTAAGGAAAGACCCTCAACCAAGGAAGCTTAATCAGTCAGTGACTATTTACTGAATGCCTGCTACGTGTCAGGCACCGTGCTGAGAAAAGCAACATAATCCCTGTCCTCAAGGAACTTATAATATGATGGGATATAAACATATATATAAAGTAGCTCTACACAGAATAAATAGGAAATCACTAGGTTCTGGAAGTAAGAGAGGTCAGGGAAGGCTTCCTGTAAGAGGTGGGATTCGAGGTGGGACTTAGAGGAAGTCAGAGTAGAGGAGGGAGGGCATTCCAAGAAGGGGAGATGACCAGAGAAAGGGTCCTGGGTTAAGAGATGGGCCAAGTCTGAAGGAAGCCCTGGGATTACTAGATGGAAGGTTATGTGTTAGGGAGGGAGGAGTCAGAAAACTGGAAAGGGGGGAGCGGGGCAGGTTATAAAAGGCTCTGAATGCCAAGTAGATTCTGTATTTGTTACCAGAGATAACAGGGAGCCACTGGTACTGAGTAAGGATGACACAGTGGGATGGAGGTTAAAGTCCATTTTTACAGTGGTGGGTGCAGTGGGTAAGAGCTCCAAGGACATCCATTAAAACTGCAGGTCTCCATTCACCAGCAATGTAACTTTGAGCCAGTCCCATCACTTGCCTCAGTTTCCTCATCTGTACAAAGAAGAGGCTGGACTCAATGACCTCTAATGTCCAGCTCCAGGCCTCTGATTCTGTGAATTCTTTTGCTCTCACTGTTGCTAAACTCATTCCTAAGTCCCTAGAATGACCCTGTGGAAGTAGCTTCTCTTGGAGCCTCATCTGCACCATGAGAAGCCAGCACTAGGTTCTGTCTCCAGAGATGCTTTCCAGCATCTCTCACAAGCTCCAATATTGGCACATTCCATGCCTCCAGACCAACTCCACACCTTAGTTTACCAAGGATGACATGGCACCTCAGTGGAAAGCTTTTTAATAAGCATCAGATTTATTTTTATGAAAGGAGAGAAACAAAAGCCTAGGGATTCATGAATCTGAGGGTGGCTTCCCCAGCTGGGGCTCCTCAGCACTTAATTAAGTCCTAGCACATGCAGGCCATAACAGTGGGGGGAGGGGGAGATCTGTGACCACAGGCTGCTCCAATTAAAGACAGTTCCAATTTCAAGGGATCTCAAAGGTTTGTCCCTCCTTCCAAACAACTCCAAGAGGGCATTATCATTCCCATTTTGCAGATGAGGAAACTGAGGCTCTAAGCTTATAAAAAGCCTTTAGAAAGGCTTTAGGTAGAACATATTCCAACCAGCACCCTGGGGGTGAAGCAGAGGGCAGCTTGGGACCAGAATGACCTGGGTTTGGGCCCTGCCTCTGACAGGTACTCCAGAGGAAGCACAATGTGGTGCCTGGGGGACGCAGAGTCTGGTCCCTTCATTTTACAGACACTGTGGTCACTGAAGCTCAGAGTTGAGTGAGACTCACCCACCACACCTGCCAGTCTCCTGTCCCTCAGAATGCCCCCGCCCTGGCCCAGACCATGCCTTCTGCTGCACCAAGCAGCCTCCCCACAAGGCCTCAGGTGGCATGCCCAAGGAGCCAGTCTCACCTGCGTCTCCAGCTCTGTCACCTCCAAGTTCAGCTTATTAAGGTGTTTGTTCACGAATGTGATAAGAGACTACAGGGAGAAGAGCACAGAGAGCAAGGGGTTAATGCCCAAAATGGGGAGTTCTGAACACCAAAAAGAAACAAACTCCAAAAACGAAAAGCTAACAGAACGAGCTGTTACTTCAAAGCAATAGATGCATCCATCACTGGAGGGTGGGAACTACACGAACATACATTGGCGTCCCTCCTGTGACAGGGAGCTCACTGCCACTCAAGATGGCCTGGTCCTTTTTTTTTTTAACTGTTCTAATCATGACTGTCTTTCTAATGGGGAGAAAATCCACCCCATTCTATGCTGCCTCTGCCCCTTTCATGGTACAGAAAATACTTTGCTTTCTTTTCCATGGTATGGTCCTTTGAATAGGGGAAGGCACAGAATGACAAGATCCTGGAGAGAGGCCTGGAAGGGCCACCCAGTCCAGCCACCTCATTTTACAGATGTGCAAACCGAGGCCTAACACAGTCCCTCATTAATGATACAATAAGCACCCCTGAAGGACAAATCCACACGGTAAAACCCAGGACCCAATAATTAAAACTCTGACTCATTAGAAGCCTTCTGGCATGCTGGGGATTTTAGGAGATCCAAGACTCTGCCCCCATGCACTTTAAGGTCCCTGTCTTCCTGCAGGCAAGTGTGAATGGATGAAGGGTCTCAGACAAAGGAGAAGCTCCAGCATAGGCCAGAATCACCAGCTATGCATTTCTCAGAGATGCCTGGCAGTGGATGCCATTCATCCTGTTTCACCTGAATAAAGACATACAGATTTAATGTATTTCTTTGCCCCACCAGGGATGGGTTTCAATGTCTTTAACAATAAAAAAAAGTTTTTTAAAAATTCAGGCCAGATGCTCCTGGAGGCTGATCAGCTCCTAACGCTGCCGACTTCAAGAGAAGGAAATTCACATAGTTTTGTTTTTTCCCATTTGGGGCCCTGACATCTGCATGAGCTGGTGAGACCCTTCAAGGCCCTTTCTCTTTTGTACACCTGTCTAGAGGAAAAATGGGCTCAATTTCCTCTCCATCCCCACTGACAGGAAAGCTTGGAGAAACGGTTTCAGATAGGACTTCAAATGCTCCCCAGAAACAGCAAGATCCAACAGGCCTGTGTGCTTTAAGAAAACAAAGGGGGATGGGAAGAGGCTGGAATCTGCATTAGCTTCCCTAGAACAAGGCTGGCTGGTAGGTTCCGGCCAGACTGAGAGACATGCAGGCCAGGAGGTCCCCAGGGAGCAGACCAAGCCGGCTTCCTTCCTGATTCTCATGACATCTCTGGGTGTGAGGCAGAGACACTCTAGATTTCAAGCACCTGCTGCCTCCTTGGAGACAGGGACAGCTTCCTGCCATCAGAGCCCAGAGTCAGAGTGGACCCCAACTTACTTTCTTCACCACACTGAGCTTATCAGGGGCATGGTCAAAGAGCGTGTCGAAGGCGTCTCGTTCTGTGGAGCACATGGAAGGGGAGGCGAGTTAGACGATGCGAGGAACTGGAATCTGGACCGAGCTGTAGACAGCCCAGAGAATGGGCTCAATGGGAGGCTGGAAAGGATATATTCCAGGGCATGTAGGCCCTCTGAAGACAGGGACTTTCATTTCCATCTTTATATCCCCACACTGAGCACCAGTCCTGGCATGAGGCTAGGAAAGAGGCTAGACTTGTGCTTTCATTGGTATAAGGAACTAGGAGGCCATCCCTCAAAGAAGGATCTGGAGAAGGAACCTAAGAATCACCAAACCTAGAACTCCTGACCTCCTCCCAGCTGGGGTATGGGAGGGGAGTGGAGAATGACATCTTTCTGCCCTTGCCTTGTGCTTCCGGCTGGCCACATAAGGGGTGTGGTGCCCACCCACCAGTCAGACAGCCCAGTTTCCAGGGGTAGCCTAGGGCAGTGGAGGAGGAAGTAACAGGTAGCTGTTGCCATGGTGACCCCATGTCATGATCCCTCACTCCCCTAACACGCTCTTCCCTATTCAGAGAAGAGGCCTGTTGCCAGAGGAGTGTCCTGAGACCTCAACCTGGTAACCTGATGGGCCGACCAGGACATGGCCAAGAGGGTTCTTAGCCTCTCTCCAGCTCAGTCAGGGACACTGTGAAATCCCAAAAAGAGAAAATTTAGTCCACCATTACAGGAGTGCTCCTGACACCCAACAAGTAGATGCCAGGACCCCAGATCAAGAGGTGGATTTTTATTTTACAAAGGGGGAAACTGAGGGCCAGGGAGGCCAATGATTTGCCCATGGTCACATAAATGGTAAGCGCCTGAGACAAGATTTGAACTCAGCTCCTCTGATTCCAGATCTCCCAGTATGTCTGAAAAGGGTTGCAATTGGCACAGATAGATGGCAGACCTAGCCCAGCCTACAGAACTACTCCCTTCTCCCAGACACAAGGCAGCTGAGGCTTTCACCATTCCCAGGGAGAGTGGAGGGATACTGGAGACCCTACAGTCCTTGGCATCTAGAGTACCCCTCCCTGCAATCTAGTGCCACCTCTTCTAATGTCTCTGTGTGCACCTAATTATTGGCACGTTGTCCCCTCCATTCCAATGGAAGACCCTTCAGGCCAGGAACTAATTTCTCCTTTTCTTTGTATTGACAGGACTTGGCCCAGGGTCAGGCACAGAGCAGATATTTAATAAGTGCTGGTTGTTTGAATGGTACCACATCTGCAGTTTAAACATTTCTCAGGCACAGTAGGCAACATCAGCACAGACTGACCCTAAGAAGAGAGCAACTGCCAGCATTTCACTTTTGTGGCTTGTTTGTCACTTTTTGTGACTTTTAGGCAATTCTCTGTCTCCCCTGTTCCTCCCTCAACCCCCAGCACCTGAGATGTTCTGGAAAGCCCACACCCACCGGATGCCAGTCTCAATCCCCTCTGACTCCGGGGACCCCAACTCTGATGCCTGCTACTGGACCTGGGGCAAGACTTTCAAGCCCTGGCACCCTGACCCAAACTGCTGGGGTGACCCAGGCAGGGTTGGTTGGTCAGGTAAAAACCAGCTCTTACTGACAAGTGAGGAAAAGAAGGGAAAAAACATCCCCAGCAGCTGCAAACACCCTCCCTTTCCTTCCTGGAATGACCCATTGTAACCACGGCCCCACCCCTGCCCCTTAATTCCTCATTTCTCTGTTGCAGAGAATATGGAGGACAGCTTCTAAAAATCAGCACCAAACCCAAGAACCCCAGTTTCTAACCAGTTCTATTATACAAAGGAGAAAATTTTCCTAAACATGAAGATTATATTCAGTCCCATATTCTAGGGCAGCTCTCTGGCTGATCAGATCACTCAGTGTTTTTCCTGGGTGGCACTCAGGACCTTTGCCCTCTCTGACTGACCCCCTCTCCTGTACAGAGCTTAACTCACCCTCTCCTCTTCTCTAGGCTGCAGCTGAGAACTCCAAAGAAAGCCGAGATGTCTGCCCCATTTCCCCCTGTCCACCTGGGTCGATTCTCAAGGGCTAAACATGGCCGTGACCTCCCTTTTCTCAGTTCATTGACGATATTTCACATCATGAGAGAAAGAAAACCCTGAGGACAAGACTACCAGGCTCCCCTCCAGTAGGAGTAAGGCAGGTCCAATGTCCATCAGCTTGGCCAAAGAATGTAATAGTTAGGGGACCCCACAGGGTACAGAGTGCGAAACCTAGAGGCAGGAAGACCTGAATTCAAATCCAGGTTTAGACGCTGACTAGCTGGGCAGCCCTAGGCAAGTCGCTTCACCTCTGCCTCAGTTTCCTCATCTGTATATGAGGCTTATAATAGTACCTACTTCCTAGGGTTGTTGGGAGAATCAAATGAGATATCTGTAATGTGTTTACTTAGCACAGTATCTGGGCACTTCGCAGGCACTATAGAAATGCCAGTTAATCTTATCATCCTTATCATTGTGCCATATGTCACGTGCCAATTTCCCAGGTTTACTTACCGAATCTTCCCATCATCATCCTGCAAATGAAAACAGAAAAGGGGCCCACTATTACAGCAGGTTCATTTAAGGAGGTAAAGGATTCTTAAAGAAAGAAGAAGCAGATGCATAAAGGCACGCTGAGAGTTAGTGATTGTTTTGCTTATAGAATAATTCATATAATTAATTGTTCATCACAGTCTTTTACCCCCATCCTGTCCTTCTTATAAAAAGCAGACATTCTTCATCTGTGGCAGAGGATTTGTGATTTTTACATTTTGATAACTATATTTCTTATTTTATTTAATTTATTTACTATTTTATATTTCCCCAGTTACATGAAAAAACCTTCTTAGCATTCATTTTTAAAAACTTTGAGTTCCAGATTCTCTCCCTTCCTCCCTCCCCATTGAGAACCACGCAAGTCAACATAGGTTAATACGTATGGTCATATAAAACATTTCCATAATAGTCATGCTGCAAAAGAAAACAGAGATCAAAAAAAAGTGAAAACACAAACACCTCAAAAAAAATAAAGGAAGTAAAAAAAGGCTGCTTCAATCTGTGTTCAGATCTCACCAGTTCTTTCTCTAGGGACAGATAGCCTTTTTTATCATAAATCCTTGAGAGTTGTTTTGGTTTGATAACTGTATTTCAATATAATTGGCGTCTACTAAAATCCTATGCATTCTATTTTATGCATTTAAAAACCTTATTTTTGTGGGGTTTTTTTTTTTGGTCTGTTTTCTTTCACAATAAGACTGATAAGGAAATACATTCTGTATAATTGATTGCACAAGTATAATTTGTGTCAGATTGCTTACCATCTTGGGGAATGAGAGAGAGAATTTGGAACTCTAAATTAAAAAGAATGAATGTCAAAAATTGTTTTCACATGTAATTGGGGAAAAATATTATTTAAAAACCCTTATTCTGAGAGGGGGTCCCTCAGCTCCAGCACAGTGCCTGAAGGGCCCAACACATATAAAGGGCAAAGAAAGTCCTGGCAATACAATGTCCTGGTACTTTTTTCTATTTGAATATAAGTTCTCTCAGGGCCTGTTTTATTTTTGTCTTGGTATCTCCAGCACCTAGCAGCACAAAGCATGGCACCTCATAAGGATTCAGTAAATACTTGCTGATTGGATGATTGACTGGTCTCGTTAACCAATCTTGGTGGACTCTGTTGACTCTGGGAAAGTCACTTCTCCCTGAGTTCATTTCTTAATCTGTGAAATGAGGAGGCTGGACCTCAGACTTAGAACCAGAAGGGCCCCAGGCCACTGGGCTCCCTCCTTCCTCAGAGCCCCATGTGCTCCACACATATTGTATCTCCCCAATACCTAGCACAGGACTCTGCACACAGTAGAGGTTTAATAAATGTTTGCTGGACTAAATGAACAGAAAAGGCATAATTAAGTACTTACTATATGCCAATAGAGTACGCTACAGTACAGTATAGGGCTCTGGAGACTTCAAAACTCTCCAGCTTTTCCCAAGTCCATTCAAAGGTGTCTGTGTCAACAAAAAAGTTTCTATGTGCCTCCCTCTGACCGAAGTATCATGTGTGACAATTAAAGGAGCCAGGTTGGATGATTGCAACACAACCAAAGAATAAGACAAATTAAAGCTTGGTGCACAGTAGGCACCTTCTAAGTGAAAAATCGCTTGATTAAAACTTGTGCAGGGATCAAAGGTTCTACCATAAACAAACATTGGAGAAAGAAATGTGACTGAAGGAGGCTGAGGTCTCAACTGCCTTCCAACAGATTCCACTATTAATGGGAAATGGTCCCAGAGGATGGGTGATGCTGGGGATGCAATGATAAGGAGGACAGGATGAAAGAGCAAGGACACTCCATTGATATCCTAGAGAGAAGGGGGTCAGCACTTACTCGGTGGTGCTGGTCAGCTCCTCCACCACATGGGCTGAGTGCAACAGGCCTTCCCGCTTCTGAAAGAGCACAAAGACATGAAGTTCAGCGGTGGCTGTCCTGTAGGAGGCCTACCTGGCCACCCCAACAGGCCCCCCACCTCCAGTCCAGCACCCTCACTTTCCACCCTTCCTCACGTCCCATCTCCAGAAGGCCCTGGTTATGGAGTCTGGAAGGGGCTGCAGTCCATAGTCCATTCCCTAATCTCTTATTAAGCAGCCTGAGGTGGGGGTTGGAAAAGGGGACTGGAAAGGGGATTTGAGAGAGGGGCTCAAGGCCCTCCAGGAGGCCTAGTTGCTCTTGTTCACTGACCTCTCCTGGGTCTGTTTATAGGTCAGCCAGGCTCCAGGGTCAGACCCTGAGGGAACAGGACAGGGCATAATTAGACTCTGAAGGGTGGGCTGGATCAGACAGGCAATGAGGACCAGAAGACTCGGGAGTAGCTGTGCCCAAGCAGGGTGGGATGCTGGGAATCTCAGAGAAGATTCACTGGAACCCCAGAGATCCTCTCTGGCCCAGTGACTGGAGACAACAAACAGAGGCCCAGAGTGGAAGGGACAAGCCCAGGGCCACTCATTCAGGGCCAGAGCCTGGGCTGGGAGGTTCAGGCCCAGTAACTTCCACCACTTCTAGTAAAGTTGCTTGGGGCAGGTCCTGGAAGGACCATCTGGGGACACCGGCCCAGAGACAAAAGCATGGCAAGTTCATTTCACAAAGGGGTAAAACTTGGAGCCTTCTTTCTGCCAACGGCTGATTCAACTTCACCCTAGTGGGTGCCAGGAAGCCCCTTCTAAATCCCATGAACAAAGAAAGAGAGAAAGAGAAGGAAAAGCAGCTGAGTAAGACTACCCAGCAGATCAACTCCATCTAGAGGTATATGCTGTGCTCCACACCCATGGCCCCCCACCTCTACAAAAAAGGGAAGGTGGAGCCTTTGCATCAATTCTCACTTCCTACATTCTAACCTCAGTGGTTCGTGAACTGGCCTCCTCAGTCCTGAACAGAAGGCAGCCAACTAAATGGGGTCCCACAGCCTCTTATATACAGTGGGCACTCAATAGGTGCCTCTTCGCTAAAGTGAGGAAAAACACACTCACACCTACATAGTTACTCTCACATGCACACACTTACACTCTCCCATGCAAACACATTTGCACACACACAGATACACTCTCATACCTATACACTCTTACATGCACACATACACGCATACACTCACATGCACACACACTCACTCATACACACTCACATGCATACACGTGCATACTCACACAGGTGCACACACACACACACACACACACACACACACACACACACACACACACACACACATGCGGCCCTCCTTCCTGAAGGCCAGGGTTCCCCATTACCTATTTGCTGCTTCATCCAAAGAAGACTCAGCCTGAACCAAAGGGAGTCATGAAAATCAAGTTTTATTTTGATGTCTCCCCCCTGTCTTCAAACTTCTCCACTGAGTGATAAGCACATTTAGGAGCTGAATATTGAATTGACGCATTGGCTTTAGAGGGAGATGAATGTGCCTTTTGAAAAAAATCTTGGAAATTAAATCTGAAAGCTCCAGGAGCCTCTGGGCTCGCCTTCCCTCTGAACACTCCACTGTTTCTCATTTCCATCATTTATCTCAAATCTAGGAGGAGCTATAAATTCCACTGAAAAGGAAAAGAGAACACCATCTCTCAGGAGAAAAAAAGAAAACAAAAAATTGCAGAGCACCCCACAAGCCCTGAGTCAGGGAGCCTGCCCAAGCTGGGCCCCATGGAAACACAAAGGAAGATGAAGGGTGTTACTTACTCTGACAACTACCACTTGCACGGAGACGTGCTCAGGGAGCCGGATGGGGGCTCGGAAGTGCATGGCCAGGGCAACCAGGAGATGAAGGATGGCTATGAGGTTCTTTCCATGGATTGCTACAGAGGGGAGAGGAAAGGAAGGTGCCTTTTGAACGATGTTACATGTGAAGTAAAAACCTAAGCACTAGAACAATGATGCAGTTTGGAGGAAAGTGGAAAGCAAGCTACACTAAAAAGAACACTGGGCTTAGATTTGGATCCTGACTCGTCTGGGTGAGTCTGAGTGAGGCATCTCAACTCTAGACCCCAGGCTCCTCATCTGTGAAATGAAGGCATCTGACTGAGAAACCTTCATATTCTAAATCCATGGCCCTCTGAGTGTGAGTCAAGAGAGCTGGGTTCAAGTCCCACCACTACTAACTACCTTCCATGGGGTGATGGGTAAGTTACTGAACCTTTCTGTTCACCAATTTCTCATTTGTAAACTAGATGAGGCTAGATTTCAAAGTGAAAGGAGGGAAAAGATATGTACACAGGCTGCCCAGATTTTCCAAGCCCAGTGTTCAAACTCTCGGGCCCACTTCCCCCTATTCTGCCTCAGGGAGCCCTAGGCTCTGATAGGCAAGCTTGTGCCTTCTCCTGCCTGGAACCAGGCCTCCAAGCCACCTCCCACACCTAGCCTCTTTAGACTTCTCCAGGGCAGTGATGGTCTTGCTTACTTGCATCTCTGTGCCCAGCCCTTTGTAAGGTACCCTCCCTTTTCACTGATTCATGACCTTTAAGGTCCTCCCAGATCTAAATTCTATGTCTGCCTGAAAGAGGAGAATTGGGGTCCAAGACATCCCCTCCTTTACTGCTCATGAATCCAAGCTCCCCACAGCCCAGAAGATGGGCGCCCCCAGATCAGACAGGGCCAGACTATGGCCTTCCCCTCACTTCTCCAGCCTGGTCAGCCATGGCTCAGATGTCAGGTGGGTTATTCAGTTAGAAAACATCTGTATTAAGATGAATTATCTCTGCCATCAAAAGACAGACTTACGTCATCATTCCCACACCAAAGGTGTTAGCACATACTGTGAAGGCAGCAGTAGGACAGGAGGAGGTGAGAGGTGAATTCTGCTTTAGGTTCATGCTGACAGGTAACACCTGCTCTGGTTAATTAAGTTTCTATTCCATCTTACTTAGTAGGGAGGCTTGCTGCTGTCAAAAAAGCCCTCCAGAAAACACCTAATAGTAATTACCTCCTACTCCCAAGAAGACTCCTGTTGGGAAGGGGGAGAAAGGAGGGGAGGTCCCCAGGAGGGCCCTGGAATGGAGGGCAGAGCCAGGGCAGGTATAGAGAAGACCAAGAAGGATCGGGGGGAGGGGCAGGTGGGAAGGAAAACTTAGAGCTTCCACAACTCAGTGACACCAAAGTGCAAGGGGACAGGATATGAGCTCCAGAGGGATTTTTAGAGCCTGGTCTCTGAGCCCTCTGGACCTCCATTCCCTCATACAGGAAACAACCAGGCTGATTCTTGGATGCTCATTGTCTGCATGACCTTGGACATGTCCCTTCCTCTCCCTCAGCATTAGATTCCCCCTCTGTAAAATGAGGGAGTTGGACCTCTGAGGTTTCTTCCAGCTCCAGAGCCAGAAACCTGGGGCTGTGATCCCATGGAACTCTTCTGCTGCGAATCTTAGAGCTGGAAGGGACTTGTGAGGTCACCTGGCCCACTCCCTAGAATCCCCCAGAGGCCGAATCTAGACTCTTCCTATTGATTTAAATCCTGACATTACTCTGTTTAATACCATAAATACACAAGTCGCTAAAGCCCTACGTGAAAAGCTTTCCAATGGTTGGCTTTGTGGTTTATCTGGACCACTGGTGCCCCTCTAGTTGGACAGATAATCCACTGTTGACTATCCTGTCTTTGGGAAAGTCAGATTATGTCTAAGGAAAAGGAAATCCCCTCCCTAAAGCATCTTATCTGTGTCCCCGCAGCCCCCTCCAAGGGCACAAACAACTCACAGTCCACATTCCATTTGATGGCCCAGCCATGAGGCCGCAGGACTTCATAAACCGCCTCCAGGATGGTCTGCAGCTTTTGTTTCTGGCCTATTTCTGATTGCGTCACCTCGGCCACATTCAGTTTGCGGTCGGCTAACTTTTCTGCAGGGAGGACAAAGGATACAAAGCAGTCACAAGTGGGGTGTGGCCAGCTGGATCTGAGAGCCCAGGAACAGCAGAGGGGTGGGGGGGGCCTCTCCCCACAGCTCCCCAGGGCAGAGGAGAGATCCGCAGGCACAGGGAGTGCTCACAGAGCAGCCCACGGCCAGAGAGGAATAAATATTTTTTGATATATTCATCTACCCATTCATTCATCCCATCAATGAAGTGAAGCCAATAACCTCTGACTTTAAACTTTCACAAAATGTCAGAGCTGGAAGAGTCCTTCATTTTACAGAGAAAGAAACTGAGGCCAAGGGGGGCAAGCAGCTTGCCAAAATCACAGTCCGAGCTTATTAGAATGTAAGCTTCTTGCTTTGGGACTTGTGTCTGCAGCACTCGATGCCACATGTGGCACACAGTTGGTACTTAATAAGTGTCCATTCATTCATGCATCCAATACTCCTCCTACCACACACTTCCTACCCACCCTCCTTGGAAAACTGCCCCAGCATGGAGGAAGAGGCAGAGAAAAGATTCCAAGAAGGAATAATAAGAATTTGAAATCCAGCATCAGATAAAGGCCATTTAAATAGGAAAGGCTGGAGAGCGTCTGCCAAGGTGTCTCGGAAGGATGAGGATTCTGATAAAGAAAATCAAAATCAGCTTAAAAGCATTTTTTCCCTCTCCCACCCTCCTTCTTCCTCCCACAGCCAGGTAGGAAGAGTGATTAGATCTTCCTGGATGTTACCAGGAGTGAGCTATGGGCTGAACAAACACTGTCACATCTGCTTGGTGTTCAATTACCGAAGGCGAGATCCCCGAAGTTGGCTTTGGCTCATTCAACCTCCCTGCTTTGGAGAGCAGGCAGAGAGGACAGGACCCAGGCAGAACTACCTGGGAGCCTGCACACCTGGGACCGGGGGCTCCCTGAGTCAGTGTCCAGGGTCAGGGGGCAAGAAAAGGGAAGCAGAGGCAGCTTATCGTCATCTCTGTGCATCCCACCCACACCCCAGCCTTGGAGTCCTCTGCCTTCAGCTTGGGAAACAGAATAAAAGCTATTTGGAAAAAATTGTTTTCCAAAATGACTAAAATAATAACTTATGGATTATTAATGACCAATTAAAAACAAAAAAACTGTTTCTGGAGTCTCTGTCACTCAACATGCTTCTGGGATGCTTCCCAGAAAGGGAGGGCCACTTAATCTTGCAAAGTGAAACCTGACTGGAGGGGAAGGGGAGGAGGAAAGAAAGGGATGGAAGACAGCCCCACAGCATGCATTTCAAAGCAGAGCAAAAACACCTTTTTTCTTTTTGGTTCACACCTGTGTTTGGGGCAGGGAATTCCCAATAGGAAAACTCCCTCTATCAATGGGGCCACAGGGTATAGACCCTGAAGGGACCTCAGAGGTCACTGAATCCAACCCCTTCATTTTACAGAGGAGACTGAGGCCCTAGGTCCCCCATGTTCTCACCCTTCCACCTACACAAGTCCTACCTAACCAGAGACACCCCCTCCAGTCTCACTTCTCCCAGAAAGCCCACCAGGCCTGCCTCAGAGCACAGTGACCAAGGCTGCCCACCTTGACCACTCATCACTTCTATGCCTATCACAGACACCAGGCACTGACTGCACACTGCCTTGGACTCCTAATTGCCTCTCTGTGTCTACACCTAATCTCCCTGAATAGGTTAGCCTCTTTAGAGAAAGGACTGGCATAAAATGGAATGTGTATAGACCATTTATCATTTAACAAGATGGAAATTTAATTACTATTAGTCAGTCAGTTCACAACCATTTATCCAGGTACCTACTGTGCACCAGGCATTATACTAAGGGCTGAGAATAACAAATGAAAAAAGAAGAGTTCTCTGCTCTCAAAGAGCTCACAATCCACGGGGAACAACAAGCCAAAATCTATTTACAAATAAGCCAAATTCGGGATGAAGTGGAGATAAAGACCACAGGAAAGGCTAGAATTAAGGTAGGGCAGGAAAAGCGTCCTTCAGAAGATGGGATTTTCCAGGATAGAAATCAGGGAGGTCAGGAGGTGAAGACCAGGAGGAAGTTCTAGGTATGGGAGAGAGCCAAAGAAAGGATCCAGGGTTGGGAGATGGAGGTCTGTGGGGGCCGGTCAGAAGGCCGGGGTCACTAGAGCAAATGCTGGAGTATGAACTGGAGAGTGAGGTGCAAGAAACAGAAACAGCAGGAGGGCTCTGAATGACAAACAGGGCATTTTAGATTTGTTCCTAGAGGTGGTTGTCTGAGGAGGGGGGTGACATGATTAGACCTGCCTTTTAGGAAAATTACATTAGTAGCTGAATGGAGGATGGGCTGGGGTGGGGAGAGATCTGAGGCAGGCAGACCCACAACAGACAACAGTCCAGGATTGATGGGATGAGGGTCTAACCAGGGGAGGGGGAATGTCGGAGGAGAGAGAATATCAGATGCTGCAGAGGTGAAGTCAACAGGCCTTGGTGCCATAATGGATCTGGGGGAGCAAAGTTCAGAGTCTAGGATAACCCCTAGCTGGGACCCTGAAGAATTGGAAGGAGGGTGGAGTCCTCAATAGCCATGTGTGGAAAAGGGAAGGATTTGGGGGGAAAGATAACAAGTTTGGACATTTGAGGTTAAGATGTCTATGTGATGTCCAATACAAGAAATAGCTGGAGATGCGAGATTGGAGGTCAAGAGAGATGCTAAGGCTGGATAAGTGGATTTGAGGTTCAGTAGCACCGAGAGGATAAAGGGAGCTGATGAGATCGCCAAGGGAGAAAAGAAGACCCAGGACTGAGCCTGGAGGGATGCCCAATGTGGCATTAGCAGGTGTGACCTGGAATAAGATCTAAGGTGAGACTAAGGTGTATTCAGACCAAAAGAGAAGCCAGGAAGGAGCAGGGTCACGGAAACGCAGGCTCCCAGGCCAGGCCCTAACAGCCAGGACTCCTAGGACAAATCAAGAAGCCCCCACGGGGAAGGTCTGTGGCACCCACAAGTGCTACACCGAGCTCCCAGAGGGGGCCCTGTTTGGGACGCTGTGAAGCATGGGATGGAGGTGGGTTATTAGGGGCCCAGAGAGGATGCAGGTGACTTAGCTGTTGGCACATGAAGGCCCGAAGGGGACTGCAATGATTTCAGAGCTCACACACCTGGGATGTCGCCCTAGCATCCCCAAACTGACTCTTCTCTCATTGTAATTCCATCAAAGCAAGTGACTAAGTGTGGAACAGGGACAAGGGACAAAATTAAAAGAATCAGATAATGAATAAATGAGGGAAAAAGCAAGGACCAAGTGCCAAGGGCAGGGATTTCCAGCAATCCCCAAAGACAAACAAATACAAAAGCAGAAGGACTCCAGTCTAACAGGGAAGGTCTGTAGAGATGGTGAAGGAGAACTACCTGCTCTCAGGAAGCTTCTCATCCAGTGGGGCAGGGGCAGGGCGCAGGGGGAAGAAAAATCTACAAATAGCCATAATAGGGGCTGAGAGTCCAAGGAAGAGATCCATGCCCAACCTAAGGGGGC
Source organism: Potorous gilbertii (assembly GCA_028658325.1). Lineage (NCBI taxonomy): Eukaryota > Metazoa > Chordata > Mammalia > Diprotodontia > Potoroidae > Potorous > Potorous gilbertii. The sequence continues at coordinate 241,947,157 of CM053770.1, read as the reverse complement.
TTCATCAAGGAAGGCTTCAGGGAGGAGCTGGCGTCTGAGCTGTCTGAAGGAACTGAGAGACAGAGACAGAGGGCAAGGGAAGGGGAGTCCTCCAGGCACAAAGGACATTTAGAGGAGACATGGAAGTGAAGAAAGACACAATGACAGTGGGGATGTGGGAAGTCCATTTGGGCTGAAATGTGGAGAAGAAGAGACTATGGTCAAGCCTTCCTCCCTCCTTTCCTTCCTTCTCTCTCTTCTTTTTTTCCTCCCTCCCTCCCTCTCTCCTTTTCTTCTCTCCCTTCCCTCCTTTCCCTCTCTTCTTCCTTCCTCTTCCTCTCTTTTTTGTCTGGGGTGAATTACTATCATGCTCCTGTTCTCTTATAATTAAAGATCTATGTACTTTTTATGTATGATATTATTGTATCATCTCTTATTATCATAATTTATGGAGAAAATGCCATAATCTTTTTTTGTGCCTCAGTTTATCCATCTGGAAAATGGGGTGAACTCCCTCTGGAGATACCTGAAGGCAGAAGGACCTGAGAGGAGGAGAGCCTACTGCTTGGCTCCTCCCTCTTCATGGGCTGTTTACAAGGAGAGGACTAAGGGCTCAGCATGTGATACCCAACATACATGTTGAGATGTGTGAGGGAGAGATAGAAACAAAGAGATTCGCTGAGAACCTAGCCCCAGTCACCCTGTCCAAGGAAAGGGACCGTGTCAGAGTGGTCCTGGACTCACTTCCCCTTTCTACGCCTCAAGTTTCCTGTTCTGTAAAATGTGAGGTTGGCTTTGAAGCCTCCAAGTCCCCTCCTAGCTCCATCTGCCTTACACCTGGACAGGTCAGGAAGGAGACCTCAAGGCCAGAATCCACTCTCTCCCATAGGCCCATGAAAGCAACCTCTTTCCCACCTCTTCTGGCACACCTTACTCACCCAAAAGCTTCTGCAGAACCTGCCCATCATACAGGTCCTCCTCCAGCTGCTTGATGATGATTCTCTCCTCCACCAGCACATCATTTATCCAGTCAATTAAAACCTATAAAAGAAAATCAGAAGTTAATGACTCATCAAGCAAGGTGTTACCTGAACCGGAACCAGCCATTCACTGGATCATGTATCAAGGATGGAGAGACCTTCAGAGACTATACAGCCCCTCTCCCAATTTGAAAAGTCCCCCAGACTAAGAGAGGAAAACAGAATTTTTCTTAGCCCATTTACTCTAGCCCAAGCCCTGGTGCTCCTCAGCAACATGTCCCATGAGACTCTGATGGTAGTCAGCTGCTACTGCCAAAATGCCCACCTGCCACCATCGCTGGACTGCCCCACTAGGAGATATGGCAGATTGTGGAGAAATAGGGGAAGGAGCCCATACTGTTGCAGCATAGGGACCTCCCCAAGGACCCATTAGAGCCCTCACAGTCCCAGCACGCCCAGCTCTGCCTCCCTTGGTGAGATCAGTCGGTGCATTGCCCTCACATGCATTCATCACCATCATGGCTAGCATTTATATAACACCTACTATGTGCCAGTCACTGTGCCAAACGCTTTACAAATATTATTTCATCTAATTTTCACAGCAACCCTGGAAGGGAGGAGCAATTATCTCTTCTTTTACAGAGGAGGCAACTGAGGCAGAGCTTGAGTGACGCACAAAGAAGCACACAATACGTAAGGGCTTGAAGCAGGATTTGAACTCAGGTCTTTTTGACTCCACACCCAGCACAATATCCATTGCGCCCTCAACTGCTGATGTTTATAAAGCACTTTTCAAATTGCTTTACACAGAATCTCTCCCTAGACATCATCTTTCACTGTCTTCCTTCTCCTTGATCCCATCCCCCCAGATGTCTCCCACAGGTCACACCCTCAATCATCTCCCTTCTCTCTCGGATCTTCAACCTCTCCCTATTTGTTTTTCTCCACTGCCATCAAATAGATCAAAGGCTCCCTGCCTTAAAAAAACCTCCACTGGCCCTCCAGCTAGTGTCTGGTCACCTCCTCCTTCCTCAGTCAAACGCCTAAAGAGAGGATACCACCTGCACTTGCACTATTTCCTCTCCCCTCTCCTTAACAAAATTACATTTGTAAAGCAAACAGTAGGCACTTGTTAAAGGCTTGTTTCTTTTCTTCCCTCACAATCTGCCTTCTAACTTCATCACTCAACTGAAGCGTCTCCCTCCAAAGTTAGATGATCTCAACGGCCAAACGCTATGGTCTCATCTTCATTTCATCTTTCTTGACTCTTGCTGCCTCTGATGACTGACCACTCCTGAACCTTCCTCCCTCTCCTTGGTTCTTCCTGTCCAACCACTCCTTCTCTATCTCTTTGCACTAGGTCACCAACCATACGACACCCCCTAACTTGAAGTGTGGCCCCAAGATTCTGTCCTAGGCCCTGTTCTCTTCTCCCCTACAATGCCATGCATCTAATTATCATCTCTATGATGTGTGTACATATATAAGCATGTATGTGTGTGTGCGTGTGTGTGTGTTTGTATCCAATCCCTGAGTTTCAGTCCTAGGTCATCAGTCACCCACTGAACATCTCAAACTGGACGTTCCTAGAGACATCTGACTCAACATGTCTAACACTGAGATCTTTCTCTTTCCCTCTAGCTCTCCCTCTCTCCAAATTTCCTGACTTTCTGAGGGTACCACCATCCTCCCACTCACCCAGATTCATAACCCAGGCATCATCGTCCACCCCTTCCCCTTTCACCCTCACATCTCATCAATTGCCAAGTCTTGCACTTCTGGGTCACAAAGACCTCTGGCATCAGACCCTAATCCTCACTCTCCCTCATTACCACTCATTCAGGCTTCTCACACATTAGCCTCTAAGGGGTCTCCCTGCTTTTCATTGTTCCTCCCCCTCCACCATTCTCTGCACGCGTGCTTTTCCTAAAGTATCCATCTGACCATGTCCCCCTCCCCTCCCCAATAAACTCTAGTCACTACCTATTAACTCAAGAATCTAGTATTGACTCATCCATTTGGCATTTTCAAAACCTTCACAACCTACCTCTTCCCACTCCAGCCTCGTCATACATCACTCTCTCCCCAGAAACAGGGAAGATGGCAAGATGTCCTAGTTTCCAGATGACTGATCGGGTGCGATGGGACGGAGAAAGGGTATCACCAACTTAGAAGTTCAGAAAAGGCTCTGGAGAAGATGGAGCCTAAAGCCCCCGGCCTGGAAACAAGAAGGCCTAGGTTCAACTCTGCTTCAGACACTTCCTAGCTAGGTGAGCTCAGATAAATCATTTACATTCTCTGTGGCCCACTTTCCTCAGCTGTTGGATGATAGAGCTTGAGACTTAGAAAGTCTCTTCCAGGCCTGCATCTGTGATCTTATTCTCCTATAAAATTCGGGAAACTTGGAACATAAAATTGCAGATTCATGGCAAAAGGGAAGTTCAAGGCATTACATGGCCCAGTGGATAGAATGCTGCCCTTGAAGTCAGGAAGACGTTAAGTTCAAATCCTGCCTTAGACACTTACTGTGGGACTCTGGGGTGAGGGAAGTCACTTCACTGCAATCTGCCTCAGTTTTCTCCTCTATAAAATGGAGACAATTTATGTAAACTCTATACAAATGCTAGCTCTTTGTTATTTCTTGCATTATTGTCCTTATAGGCCAAGGTAAGGAAGATAAACAGCAGAGGAAAATTATGGTAGTTAAAGAAAGGCATTCCCAGATTAACGCCAAGTTGTCACAGAGCCACCATGTGGACCAGCAGGCCTTGCAATGCTAGGGTATGACACCATGTGAAGGACTGAAGGTTTGGGAGAGAAACCCAACACTTCACAGAGGAGAAGTGCTCTGTCCAAGGTCAGGTGGGAGTGAGCAACAGATCAAGATTCAGACACAGATCCTGGGACTCAAGTTCCAGCATCCTCAAAACATACCTTTTTGCCCAAAAACTTTCAAAGCAGTTTATTAGGGTCCCAGGCAGAAGCTCTTTTGTTTCTGTCTTCTTACAGCCAGAGGGCAGGTACCTCTCCAGCCCAGGAAGTGCTTTTGCAAAACAAAAGGTGCCTAATAAATGTTTTCAGGAACTGCATAAGATCATCACCGGTCTACTAATAGAGTCCATGAGAAAAGAGCATTGGCTTCTCAGAGATTGGTTATATTTCTATATAAACTAAAACACCCCATGTCTGTATAAAACATCAACAATGCCTGGATGAGGATGGGATGTTCCAATTATGTGAGCTACAACCACCCCATCTGGGGCAGGGCCCTTTCTGGAGAGGTAATGCAGGGCAGTGTAAGGAGATGGGGGGGACTCGGGATCAGGAGCCCCAGGTTCAAGGACCAAGTGACAATGTCATTGGATTCCTCAAGATCTGTTTCCTCCTGTGTACGGTGGAGGGAGAGTGAATTAAGTGGCTGTTAGCATCCCTTCCAAATTCGAAAGAAAAATAAATAAAACCCTAGGATTTGAGGAAATTTTCAAGAAGCAGAGACATAGACAGAGACATAGAGACAGAGAAAAAAGGACAGAAAAAAAGGGAGGGAGAGAGGAAGAGAGACTGAGCCAGGGTGAGAGGGAGTATGTGCACCTTTAGAAGGAAGGCAGATTCATCCTCACAAACTCAGCCATAAAGTAAATCAGAGACCTCCCAAGTACGTTAGGAAATCAGACTAGAATAAAAAGGAAGAAAGCCAGTGGCCAGCTCAGCGCAGGGGCAACGAAGGGAAGGGAGAGACAAACAACAGACTGTGTGGTGTCAGGAAGGGAAGGTCACTCCTACTTGGCCACCTGATCTGCAGTGCCCCCCTCAGCACACCCACACACATATGTGGGCATATACCTGTATGAGCACACACATATACACATGGTGAATGTAAATTTGACCTTTCTCTCTGGATATTCTCTAAGTAATAAAAAGGAGATGTCTCTGCCAAGCCTCCTTACAGGGCTTGTCTAGCTGTCTGGGCTCTCAGCTTAATGGGAGAAAAGGGATAGAAAGGGCTGGAGGAAAGAAGGCGAGCCTTGTGGGAAGGGTGGGCCAAGAGAAGAGGAGGAATGAGTCCAAACTGCAGCGAGCCATAGGTCACTCCCCCTTCCCCCAATCACAGTGGCCTAGGTTATGACTTATATGCGCTCAGTAGGTGCTTAATAAATATTTCAGACTGAATTAGAAGAGATTATGAGTCTAAATCTGCCAGGCATCCTGGCTGGATCATAACAATTTTATTCTTTCAGATAACTCAATGGAAGTAGCCTTCATTACAGAGAAAGAAGGCCTCAGTTTCCTCATCTTTAAAATGAGAAGGTTGGACTAGATGGCCCCTGATGTCCCTTCCAGGGTCTATACCTATATCCTAAATCCCCTCCCCTCCCTGGGTGGGGGTTTCCTCCTCTGTAAAATGGAGGGGGTGGCCAGATGCCCTCCGTAGTCCCTAGTAGCTCTGGGTCTTCTTCCAATAACCATTTTACATATTACTTTTTGAAAAGAGGACACCAATTATTATTTCTAGACAACTTATTGCTCTCCAGGCAGGTGTCTTCTCTACCTGAAGGATGAAGAAGAATGCCTTATACCTCTATTTCTCACGTCTTTGGCAAAGTCTTTATGTGCTACACATTAAGTGGCTCCCGGGGCCACTTGAACCAGAATAAAACATGATTTTTCCATTAGTCCTTTCTGAATTACAATGGGATTCCACAGTCTGCCTCCCCCTAGAGCCAGGAGAGTCATGTTTTAATCCTTTCCAAATGCATGCTAAGCATCCCACTTTAGATCCACTAAGGAAGGATACAAGCTTTATCACAGTGAGAGACACCTCAATGATCCTTTCTGAAACTCAGGTGGGTGATGCATCCCTGGTGCCCCCAGATACAAGAGGCCATGGTTCTTTCCAGAGGCTGCTTCTTTTCCATGCCTTACTGCACCCAAAATGGAGGAACGAGCAGACCCTCCTTCATGGCACTAATTACAGTTCTGACTGTCCAAGTGCTTATTAAATAGGAAGGCATTTTTCCCATTGGTTTTATCTGGTCTGAAGAGTAAGAGATGCTCTGTCCCCTCGAAAACCACAGACATGTCCAATCTGTTTTCATTTTAGCCAAATTGCCCCCGGGGACCTTCTATAGAATAGAGATGACTCTTAGAGGTACAGGCAGACCTGGGGAGGGGGTGATGTCATCAAAGGGGATCTAACAACCTTTGCTGTCCTTTACTCCACGGAATTCTGATCCCAATATTTCCAAATACCAGAGTGGCTCTGTCCCTTTGTTTCAGGAAGCAAGAAGACGGCCTGCTCTGGGCCAGAGGATAGAGGGAGAGAAAATCAGCACAGGTCGGGCCCAAATAGACCACATGAACATTTGGAGGGGAGATGTCTCTAAATTTACACAGCTCACAATACTCACACATGCACAAAGAAACTTCCATATAAATACTATGCGGTTGTGCTGCAGTTGATGCAACGTCCCTGCCGGTACCCCTGTGGAGCAGACACCGCACTCTACCACACTGGACACTCTATGAGGCAGATCTTCAGTAAGTTTCCTATCTCCCTGGATGGATATTTAAGAGCTGTCTGGAAAGGGCCTGAAGGGCTTTGGGGTTGCCTTGTCCCCAGGCTCTCACTCATGCCCCATGCACACCCACCCACACACACCCACACACCCACACACACACACACCCACACACACACACACAAGCTCCCATGGTGCACCCACGTGCTGACAGCCTCGGCCTGCCTGTTCTTGAGGATAAACAACTATCAAATGTAACGACACTCTTCAAAGTCGGGGAATCAAACCAGCTCCTTAAAGACTGTGCAAAGCAGCTACAGATGCTTCACAAATAAAAATAAATAGCACACAACAACAAAGTAGGAACGAATCAGGCCTCCCACTCACTTGTCTTTTTAAAGGTCATCGTTCCCCAAACCAGGACTGTTGGGGGAAAAAAAACTGGGATTCAAAGTCCAAGGACCTGAGTTCAAAGCCCAGGTCAACCACTTATTACCCATTCAACTATTTGGCCTCAGTTAAATGTAAAATGAGGGGGTTGGACCAGATGTCTTCGAAAGGCCCTCTTTAATGACAACAACATTAATTAATTATTAATATTCTACAGTCTGTAGAGCCAAGAGGAGCTCTAGCAGGGAGGCAGGGCAGACATCGTTAGCCCCATTTTATAGAAGAGAAAACAAAAATAGGGAGGGAAAGTTTCCAGTGACTTGCCCAGGGTCACACAGCTAAGTGTTTGTGGTGTAAATAACTAAACAATGGAAAGCCCTGGACTGGGAATCAGGGAGACTTGAGTTCAAATCCAGTCTCAGACACTTACTAGCTGTGTGACCCTGGGCAAGTCACTTCACCTAGGACTGCCTCAGTTTCCCCATCTATAAAATGATGATAAAGGATGATGATAGCACCAGCCTCCCAAAGTCACTTCACCTCTAAGCTTACCTCAGTTCTTTTCATCTATAAAATGAGGTTTAGGGATGATGATAGCACCCAAGGAGGGTTGCTGTGAGGCTGGAGCAATATTTGTAAACTGCTTTGCACTACAGAAGTGCTAACAACTGTTACCAGTATTATGAATAAGAAGATCCTACAGTCAAAATACACATGGGCAGCCCCTTCACACTCCAAGGCCCTGGCCAGCTGAAACTGGATGCACCAAAGATGGCAGAACTGCCCTTCCTCCTCCTCTCCCAGGGAGCCTGTGGAGCTGCTGAGGATAAAGTCCAAGATGGCCCTGGTCTTGTCTCCAGCAGCTTACATTCCATCAGAGGAGACACTGATTTCCATGGGCCTCAGTTTCCTTATCTGTAAAATGAGGCGGCTGGGCCAGTCAGCTTCTACCATCCCTTCCAGCTGCGGGGTGGGATCCCATGTCCCCGTGCCTCTCCTCAGTCTCACACTTTCCCTCACCCCTCCAAGAAGCTACTAGGGGCAGAGATTCTCTCATGTTTTCACCTCTCATATCCTGGCACCTAGCCCAGAGCTTTGCCAAAGGATCGTAGATGCAAAGCTGGAAGGTATCTGTAAAGGTCTTCGCAGAGGAAGAGGGAAACTGAGGCCAGGAATTTAAATGACTAACCAAGACCACCCAGATAAGAAGGGATAGCAGTCAATGCTGTGGGTCATCCAACAACGCACGCCTCCGCCTACCTTGTTCAGTTCTTTGAACTTGGGGTCTTCCCTGGATGTGGGATCAATCATCGTCCGCTCCTCATTCTCCTCTGCCAGGTTACAAAAGGAATCCACAGTTAGAACCAGCCCCCTTTTCCCCCCACCTGCACCTCCTGTCCCCCAACAAATGGATAGGAAGCTGAGAAGGCATAGTCTCAGTGGGGGCATGTGCATAGACCAGGCATGTGACCACCTGGCTCCGGGCCAATCTGATCCCATCTGCAAAGCGCTCACTTTTCCAAAAAGAGCTCGACAGTCTTTAGCCCTGATGATGGTAACAGCAATAGCCTTAAGGTCTACAAAGCACTTTTACAAATATTATCTTAGTGGATTCTCACAACAACCCTGAGAGTTAAGTTCTATTACTATACCCCCTTTACAGATGGGTAAACTGCGGCTCAGGGAAATTATGGGAGCATCTGAGACAAAATCTGAACTCAAGATCTTCCTGGGGTCATCCTGGTCCAGCTCTCTGGGCACAGCACCACTCAGTCTTTCAGAGGACAGAGAACTTGGAAAACCTGTGTTCAAGTGTCGCCTCAGACACTTCCATGACCATGGGCAAGTCACCTCACCTCTGCTTGCCTCATTTTCCTTGTCTGTAAAATGGGGATAACAACCTCACAGGATTGGCATGTGGATCAAATGAGATAGTAATGTAGAGCACCCAGCACATAGTAGGTGCTATGTAAATGTTAGCTACGACTCCCCTTTTGTCACCTCTCTGGGCCTCAGTTTCTGTAAAATGAAGGGGTTGTATACTGAGTGGCTTCTTGGGGTCCTCTCAGAGAGGAAGAGGGAAGAGGAGAAATGAGAGAGAGAGAGAGAGAGAGAGAGAGAGAGAGAGAGAGAGAAAGAGAAACAATGGGGTAGATGAGATGTTAATTTTATTTATTAGCTGTAATAAATGAATAAACCTATTTCTAAGAATAAGTGCTCAGCTTTGCATAAGGAAGCCCTGAGTTTACAATCTACTTTAGACAGTAAAGTGTAATCACTAGTGTAATCTTGGACTGGCGTCCCCCACCCCCTTAAATCACTAGTGTAATCTTGGACTAGCGCACCCCACCCCCATAAATCACTAGTGTAATCTTGGACAAGTCTCTTATAAGCCTCTCAGATTCAGTTTCCTCAACCATAAAATGGGATTGATTTGGCTTCTACCTCCTGTTTCCCCCCAAAGGCAGAAGGGTGAGGAACTACTTAGAAAATAGTCTCCTATGAAAGGATTTGGGATGAATGTTGGGTCCCAACCCATGCCTCTGTGGACCTCCAGTGGGAAGGGCTCTGCAGGGTCATTTGGGAACCCAGCGCCCACAGGGGGACAGAGACTAAAGCCCAAACCATGCTTTCTGGAGAGGCAGAGGGCTGTCCCCTCAATCCCAGGCAGCAGCAGGGCCTGTGTTGGTACCCATCCAGGGGCCAAGAAACCACCCACATTCCCAGGCTCATTTCCAACCACACAGCTGTGGCTGGACTTGGGGTCAACACAAGAAACTGTAGCAGGAGAAAAATGGGATTTACTCTGAGGATGATGTTTGAAAACTCATATGCCGCTCTATGAGATTAAGGCTCTCTAGTTCAAGAAACCACAAAAACCTTTTTCTTTTTGGGTGAGGGAGAGTAAGAACCTCTGCCTCAATAGGGTTGAGGGTCTTGGAGTCAGGAAGACCTGAGCACTAATTCTGCCTCAGATACTGGCAAGTCACTGTGACCCTGGGCAAGTCACATGCCCTGAGTCTCAGCTTCCACTTTTGTAAAATGGGTTAAGATCCCCCTGGGGTGGGGGGGGGACACTCTCTAAACCTGAAAGGCTGTTGTTGTTTGTGCTGATGACAACTGGCTATAAAAGGCAGTCATCCCCTACAGGAGATGTCCAGGGCCACAAGGAAGCCTGGGAGCAGCCTCCCTGATCCAGCGAGGTATCTGGCTGAACAGCATTGGAAAAGGAAGGAGAGAAGAAGAATCAGTAGCAGCCAACCCAAGCAAAGGCTGAGAACCAGGGAGGAAGATTCAGAGCTGTGGCACTGGTCACTCCCTCTCTCTGGGCCCTAGTTTCCCCATCTGTAAAACGACAGAGATGAACCAGTTGGCTCATGAGGTGGCTCCCAGCTCCAGATCTGGCTGCACGATGATATACAGCATGAAATATCACAGGATCATTGACTGAGAGTTAGACGGAGCCCCAGAGGCTGCCTGGCCCAACGCCCTCCTCTTCCCCAAAGGAAACTAAAGCTCACGGTCACACAGGGAGGAAGTGTCTGAGGCAGCATCTGAACTCAGGTCTTCTTAACCCTAAAGAAATTCTTTTATCACTCCTCACCTCAAATTTCCACAGCTGTCCCAGCCCCACAGCCCTTTGCTTTCTAACTCCCCTTTCTCTGTGGCTCCTCCCACTAAAAGGTAAGCTCCTGAGGGCAGGCAGGGACTGTCTCGTTTGCATTTCTATCCCCAGTACTCAGCACAGTGACCTTCACAGCCTTAAATCAGTTCTTTCTCTAGTCCCAGTCTCATCTGTCTCCTACCCCCCACCCCCTTCCCAGGCATAGAAACCTTCGGGACAAAAAAAGAGGCCACAGAAGGGCAGACCGTACCCAGGAGGGTGTCCTCAGGGTGGATGTCCACTGTGGCAGGAGTCATAGGAGAGTTGATGGCATTCTTGCCCTCTTCTTGGAGATCACTCACTGTCAGGAAAGAAAGACCAGAGAAAAGAGGTGTGAGCCCAAGGATAACACAGCAGACACTCCTGAATGAAATGTGACTAAAGAAACAAGGGGTGGGGTGGGGGAGGGGGGCACAGGGAATAGGTCACCCGAGCAGTGGCTGAAGGAAGTGGGAGCAGGACTTCTGGAGGCTGGCCACATCAGATTCCACAGCAGTCACAGCTGCCAGCTTCAAAAGGATGAACTGCGTGGCACTCAAAAATAAATAACATTGCCTGACAATAATTTATAAAGAGCTGCAGACGTGGCGTGGGGACTGAATAGCCAACTCATGACCAGGAAGCCCTCTGAGATCTGCCTCTGAGACCCCAAGGAAGCCACTGAGCACTCAGGCCCCTGGTAGCCCTCTGAGTGTAACTGAGGCACACTAGTTACAAAGGATATTGCAAACTGTAAACATCTAGCCCCCTTGCCAATGCTCTCTCTGAGGCAAAAGGCTTTTCTGAGGACAAATGGTCAGGCCCATCCTAGGTGAGCCAAGGGGAGACGCTGGATTCTTCTTTCTTCAGGGTCCAGCTTGCGGCCCATAGATGCTGGCAGGCCTGAGGCTGAGTCAGATATGCAAAGAAACATGGGGAGAGATGCCAAAAGAGGAAGAAACGAGGGCAAGGAGGGAGAGAAGAAGGGAGGTGGGGAGAGGAGGGAATGGAGGGAAGAAGAGGAGAGAGATAGGGAAGGAGAAAGGGGGGGGGAAGAGGAGAAAGAGGAGATGGGGGAAACAGAGCAAGGGGAGAGGGACAGGAAGAGGGAGAGAAAGAAAGAGAGAGAAAGAGAGAGGAGGAGGAGGAAGAAGAGGAGAAGAAAGGATCAGGGAAAAAATGAGATGCCCCTGTTGCCATACCTCCCTGGGTAGAATGTAGGTCCCTTGTGGACAGGATAGTTTTCTGTTTTAGCTCTGTATCTCTCAAACTTGATGCCTTACACACAGTAAGCACTTAATAAATGCTTGACAGGTTGAAATTCCAAGGTAGGAGCTGATGACTACCCAAGGTCTTCCCAGTTTTCCCCAAATGCTGGCGCCTCCCCCTCCCTCACGAAGTCTTTTCTATCAACACATCTGTGTAAATATTGTATCCTCACTGTAAGCCCCTTGACTTTCACTTCTGTCTTTGTATCTCTAGAAACTAGCAAAGTACCTGGTACACAGTAGGTATTTAATTGAACTGTTGAATTTGTCTCATTTCAAATTCCAATTCAAGGTAAAGCACTGCAGTTTTTAAAAAAGAATAAGTGGGCCACAGGCTAGATGAGATCCCACCACTAAAGAAAGGCTCTCAGAGGTGAGCGGAGGTCATTTCACCGCAGTGAGAAGGTTTCCTGAAACACAGAACATCAAAGATATACCTGGAATGGCCTGAGATTTCATCCCTCTCTAAAAAGAGAAGAATTCTAAGATGGAAAACTAGATCAGGCTCCTGCCTATCTCTGACTCAGTTTCCTCATCTGTGAAATGAGAATATCCACATCTACCTTCTAGGCTGTTGAGGATCAATAAGACAGCCTATAGAAAGCACTGCTATATAAACATTAACTATCGATGACTGAGGAGGAGAACGCCACAGTTCTTCTTACATGCGTGATTACTGCCCATTCAAAGAGCCCAGGCCTTGTCCGTGATTATAAATCAGATGTTCTCCCTTCAAAGGATTGGCTTGGTTTTGGAGAAAGAATTCTTTGGACCCTGCGTTTCTCTTCCCCAAAAGTTTATGGCCTGCGAGGCCCATGGGTTTTCACTCAAATCTCAGGAATATTTTGGTTTAAAGGCCCTGGTCCATTTGCCAAAGAGCCTGAGAGTCCAGAGCCAGGAAACAGTCATATTCTTGGAGTCATGTCTGACAGTTCTCCAGTCTCAGGGAGCTGACAACCTTTCACAGAACCATGCTTGGTCTACACCAGGGGTTACACAAGTTCAAAGACAGATTCTTGGCCCTTCTTTCTTGGGCTGCGTGATTCATGGGGAAAACTCACTTGTTTTGTTTTCCTCGGTTTGGGCCACTGTTCCTGGGAGGATGCCCATCCGCAGCTTATTAAACACGAGCGCCATGTGTGATCAAGTGCAACCACCATGTCTACTGATGCCACTTCTGCAAAAGTGTCAAACATTTTGCAGCAACCTTCAAAGTCTCTGGGACGAGGGAATTGTGGGCTTCAGTCTACAGGTGGGAATTGAGCCCCCAGGTGCTCCTGACCTCTAGGCCTTTTAAGCTGTTACCATGGCCAGGTGACTGATAATGCAATGTTATATTTATAAAAAGCTCCCCCCCCCCAAAGAAGGCCCTCACTGAATATCCTCTCTACAAGCTGGGCCCTTGGACAGTGAGTGACTGTTGCCTTGCACAAGCCCTCAGGCCACAGTCTGCTCTTCATGGATAGCATCTTAAAACATTTCATTTTAAATGTACAAGTGAATTGATTTGGGTCTGGTCATACAATGGAGACTGAGATGCCCCACATGGCCTCCAGGCTATCCCCTTACATGCTCCCCTGTCCAATCTTGGCCTTCCTTATGTGCATCATCACTTAGCCACATACCCCCAATCGTGGATGACCGGTGGATAATCTGGTCCACAATGCAAGACTTTACCCACACAATGCCCATGGCCTCTGATTCTACCTCATTAAATTTGGGGGGGCCACTGCTCCAGCCTGAGGGATCTTTCAGAGTTCTAATTCTGTCACTTGGTGAATCAGCCACTGATCCTCCCTAGATTTGTAGAATCTGCAAGTCCCACAAGCTCCTGTCCATCCACAACCTGGCCAAGGACTGTAGAGAAGAAGGTTGAGCCTGAGTGTGTCTCCAAGTTCAAAGTCAAGAATCAAGTGGCCAAACCCCAGGCTGCTGAGGAACTCTGAAACTGGTCACAGCCCATCATTCCCGCCTCTCCTCTGGTCATCAGTGAAAATCTGAGGAATAAGGGAGATCAAGGAAGGTCTGACAGAAGAGGCAGCATCTAAGCTAGGTCCTGAAGAGTATGAAGACCTCCTGGAGGTATCCATGTGGGCGGTAGAGCTTCAGAGCTGATATCTAGCCATGCCAGGGCTTTTACAGGGGACAAATTAGCAAAAAAAAAACCTAGCTGACCCCGTGGGGAACCTTTTGTGTTTTCTGTAAGTAATCCTGTAACAGTCATTCACCACACATTGTCCAAGCATCAGCTGTGAGCACTGAAGAGAGAGGCCGTGGGGCCCAGCTCAGTGAGGGTGGCAAGGCGCAGGTCAGGAACTTGAGGCGCAGACAAACTGAGTCACTTGCTTATGGTCATACCAGCAGAAACCATGAGCCCATAACTCCAAATCCAGGGCTCTCCCCACCAAGCCATGCCTCTTCCCTCACTCTCCCATAGGAGTCTACACATTTTAAAGGATAACAAAGCCCTTAAGATATACCTCATTTGATACCCACAACAACCCTGGGAGGTAGGTGCTATAATTATCCCCATTTACAGATGAGGAAACTGAGGCAAACAGAGTTGAAATGAATTGCCCAGGGTCACACAACTAAAGTCTGAAGCAGAATTTGAACTCAGATCTTCCTGACCCCCAGTCCAGAGCTCTGTCCACTTCACCACCTATCTACCACCAATGTGGCACTTGCTTGAATACCTTCCAATGGCTGGCAACTCACTACCCCACAAAGTCCCCGCTTTCTGCTTTCAGAGTTTTAATCATTAGAAAGTTCTTCTCTTAAGCTGAAATCTCCCTTCAGATGGAGTCTAGAATGTCATCTCCCTGACAGCAGGGGCCATTTCATCATCTAGCATGGTTCCTGGCATCTAGAAGTTTCTCAACAGATTGCCTTCTCTTCCCAGATCGGTGAAATTCCTTCAGGTCCCACCCTGGACACGTGTACAGGTAACTTGTGTCATCCCCAACATCTCCTGCCAAGACTTTCCCTTTCAAGGTCTCATCTCCCCTCTCTTTGATGATACCTGGCTATCCTAAGAAACAATAGACCTCAGGATGGACTGTAGCCCACTTATACCAGAAGTGTTCACAATGTGCCAAGAACACCTACAAAGTGAGACTAGGCTGTGGCAATGTGCACATCTGAGAACAGCCTGTTCCTTCATAGTGCTCCAGGCTGCAAGGGCTGGCCTGGACCAGGAGGAGACAAGTGGAGAAAGCACATCTCCAGGATGGCTCCAGAATAATAATTAGTACAGATGCAGTCACGTGTGGAGAGAGGCCGCATTATAGGGGCTGGGTGTGCAGCCAGCCCTGGACATCTCCAGAAAGGACTGGCTCACCCAGCTGGCAGCTCCCGGTGCCTGGGGATGGGTCCATCTGATCCCTTATCCCAGGGGGACCTGGGAGTGGTGAACACCAGCAGCTCTATCCCCCTAAATCAGAGACAAGCAATCAGTGTCCGGCAGAGAGCTAACGAATCACTACTGCAAACACAGATGGCTGGTTTTTTCCCTTGTCTCTGTGGTAAACAGACAAATGTTAAAAACAGAAATAAAAATGAGTGCGCAGGAGGGATCAAAGAGGAGGTTTCCGTGCTTGCACTGACCAACCAGGCCCCATCATCCCCCCTTCAAAGGCCCGCCTCTTCTCTGGCCCCAGGGAGGTCAAAGGCAACCACTGGGAGTTATTTGTTCACTTTTGGCACTGCGAGACAACTAGGTCAGCTTGTCCAATTTGTTTCCTCCACCGGTCTAAATGGGATGGTAAATAAATCTCTGAGAAGTGAGCAATTTATTCTTAGAGGCAAAATAAAGCTCCACATGCCAGTTCCCCTTTTCCTATAGCATTTTAAGGATTACAAAGCACTGTCCTCATAAGAACCCTTTGGGCCCTTTCAGAAAAATGGTGGGAGGAGGAAAACCCAAGCTCAGAAGGGTAAGTGTTTGGTCAAGGTCATCTCCTAGGGCCTGGTAAAAAAATGGCCAGGTCGGCCTCATCCGACATTCTGCTAAGAAACTGGTCCTTCATTTCCCGTCACTGATGGACCCCATCTCTCTTCTGGCCCTTTCCTGATGTTTATCATCAGGAGAGGACAGGTGTGGGGACAGGGATGGGGAAAACATGACTCAAGTTCAGAGTGTGACGTACAGATGGGAGACATTAGGTGGCACAGTGGATAAGAGTGCTAGACTTTGGAAGACTTGAGTTCAAATTCTGTCTCAGATCCTTGCTGTATGACCAGCCTCAGTTCCCTCAGTTGTAAAATGGAGATAGCAATAGGGTTGCTGTGAGTATCAAACATTAGCAAAGGTCTTTTTAAGGTACTCTATCATTGCTGGTTATAACTGCGGTCAAAAAGCCTGTGAGGGATACTTTGTCCTACGGAATCAGATGCTTTCTTCATAATCAATAAATCAAGAGAACAACTGAGGGGTGTGCGTGCATGCGTGCGTGTGTGTACGCAAACATATACATAAATACATTTATGCATATGTTTGTTTGGACATAGCCAATGTGGACGTTTGTTTTCCCTGACAAATTTGTCTGTAATATTTCTCAAGGTGGGGGAGTGAAGGAGGAGGTGCAGGAAAGAGGCAGAAGGGAGAGAATACAGAATTGAAAACACAACAAAATTTAATTCTTTAGAAAGAATCTACCCAAGCTGCCATATAACAGAGCTCCCCTAGGAGAAAGAAGAACATGGCCCAGAGGAGAGGCATGGGGTCAGGATGACCATGCAGCACCACATGGTGAATGGAGGACTCTGGAAGAGAGTCAAAGCGGCCATCAGTGAAATGGGTAATGGGAAGAAAAGAAAGTAAGGGACAACAGTGTGAGATGAGATGGAGAATGGGGAGATTTGGGTCAGGGACATTGGCTAGAAAGAAAGAAGTGATGAGGGCCAAAGTTAAGGTCATGTGTGTGAACAGAGAGAAAGTAGAAAGGGACCCAGGGGTCAGCTGGAGAAACCGATCTGCAAGGTCTGAGGTACACTGAGAGGATACCTTGAGATAGGGCCTGGGAAGGACAGAGACAAGGGCCTTCCCGGATGGGCAGGCATAGATGGGCTGTGATCTGCACTAGAGGACAGGAGGGAACTCTGGGAAGGCTGAGATCACAAACCAGAGGAACACGGAGTAGAAAATGTACTTAACATGTTTTGGCTATCTATTCTCTGGTCATTCAGAAGCACTTCTGAATGTGGATAAGCCATCATCCTCAGTACATCCAACCAGGTCGAAGGACCTGGAGATATTTTAGCCCCAGGAGGAGGCACAGGAGAGGATATGACACCATCACCACCTGGAAGCCTCATCTGTTGGGCAGCAGAGCTCAAGGCCCATGGAACAATGGGGAGAAGGCCAGTAATGGCAAAGCCACTGAGAGGCCAGAGTTCACCGTAGCCCCACAAACCCTTGCCTTTCTTGTCTCTACAGCATCTCTCATATCTGACTCCTTGCCACTCAAGCATCTCCTACCTCAGTTCAGGACCTCCTTCCTTCTATCTATTTTTATCGCAACAGCCTTCTTCTAGCTCTCCCGGCCCCTTACTAAACACTACTCCCCAACCTTCACGCCAAGATCCAACTAAACTGACCTCTTCACTAGTACTCACATACCACTCCTCCTCTCCTGCCTCTATACCTTTGCACTGGCCATCCCTCATGCCTGGAATGCCCTCCCTCCTCATTTCTGCCTGAAAGAATCCCACTTTATTCAAGACTGGCTGAAGCCCCATCTTCTGCCTGATGCCTTTCCCTACCATTCCCCTTCCAAGCTGCTGTCTTCCCTGTCAAGATACCTTCTTTTTCATTATCTAATTTCTTTATATTTACTCACTTTGTATTTATTCCATATAGACTCATAAGTATTTGCTGTCTTCCTCATTAGAATATAAACTCCCAGTGGGTTGAGATTCTTCCATTCCATCTCTGTATCTCCAGCACCTAATTCAGGGCCTGGGACAGGATAAATACTTAATGATGCATTGAATACTTATTGACTATTTATTACTATTGTATTGAATGCTATTGACTAATTATCGAATACTTGTGGACTATTGACTGACAAGTGACCTGACCAAAATCAAAGGCTGAGATTTGAACTCAGCTCCTATGACTCTAAGTTAAACACCATTACAAAGTGGTCCCCCACTACCTGGCACAGATCTCAGTGAGGTCTGCAAGCATCTCTCAAGGGCATGGATCCAGGGCCCCCAAAGTGCCCATGGGTATCACTGGGGCCAATAGCCCAGGGATGTGCCCTCAGAGAAGTCCTGGATTACCATCACCTGCCTCCTGGCCTCTGCCATCACCTCAGATCAAAGTCTTGGGTATTTCCACACACTCAATCCATTTACCTGTCAGTGAGAAGCTCCCCATGGCTCCCAGACCCAAGAAGGGACAAAGGAATGTAGGTAATTTCATTTAAACTGTTCTTCTTGACCCAACAGCTCCCCTCTGGCCCTTTGGACAAGCAGCCGGTGCCCTCATTCTGAGTACCCATTAATCAACGCATTGTATCTGCCTCTATCATAACAAATTGGCAATTATGTTTAACCTGCTAGAAAGGCAGCACACTTCACCGGGCCCTAATTACTTTCTCTGAAAAAGCAACTTTGGGAGGAAAGACAGGAGAATCGGCACCAAGTCTCCTGGGGCTGCTGGGTCATCTGAATCCCAGGTAACCACCACAACAACATGGCAGCAGGAGCCCAGGGGCCAGCTGCTCCAACCCACTCCATCTGCAGATGAGGAAACAGAGGCTCCGTGCTCCACTATCCAGTAATTCTGACCAAGAATATAAAATCTAGAACTGGAAGAGACCTTTGATAGTATCCTGTCCAACAGCCTGATTTTCTTCGGCTGTTGTTGTTGTTGAGTCTTGGCCACCTCTCCACAACCTCATTTGGGGTTTTCTTGGCAGAGATGCTCCAGCTCACTTCACAGATGAGGAAACTGAGGCAAACAAAGTGAAATGACTTGCCCAGGATCACACAGCTAGTGCCCTGACAAGGTCACAAAGATAAACCACTAGCCTTATCTGACTAAGAAAACCATTGATTACAAGCTGAGAGGACCCTTCCAGGTGACATAGGGCCATCGCTTCATTCTGCAAATGGATATACCCCAGAGGTCATCTCCAGGCCCAACTCCCTTATTTTACAGATGGGGAAACTGAGGCCTAAACAGATGAAGGACACATAATCAAAACGTGGTTTAATAAAGAAGCTTCATGGGAGAGGGTGCATCAATACTCCTAAAAATTACAAGCAGTATTACGGCCCACATAAGTGGGGCCACAGGGCAGCAGCAAGCTGGGATGGAGACCCTTGCGGTCCTGCAGAAACAGAATCAGCTGCTCATTTCAAGCAAAAGACGCATTTTAATGAAGCCACCGAAGGCAGAGAACATCGGGGAGCAGTGTGAATAGAGACCACACAGAAGAAAGCGGTGCCCAAAGCCGAGGGGGCCGTGCTCCTGCTCCAGGGAGGCAGGACCAATTCGAGGCTGGCTAA
>CM053770.1:241890216-241927363 GCA_028658325.1 Potorous gilbertii | reverse complement strand
GATGACAGAAGAGAGGGCAGATTGGTGATATGGGTAATTAGAATGTCCAGTGTATCAGGAGGGGGGAGGGGACAAATGGGGAGAAAATTTTGGAACCCAAAATCTTGTGAAAATGAATGTAAAAAGTTAAATAAATTTATTTTAAAAAAAAACAATGCCTCCTAAATGCTACCATTTACAGAACAAGGCCAGATGAAGCACAGAGTAGGTCTACAAGAGACCGCAGAGGCCATGTGCCCATCCTCCTCACCCTACAGATGAGGAAACAGGCACAAAGAGTTTAAGTGACTCACCCAATCTCACACAGGTAATAAGTAGCCAAGGTGGAATTTGGACCCAGATCCTGTAAAACTCCAAAGCCACATATCTTTGATGAAAGGTTCTCTCAAACACTAAAATTAATCAATGAGCAGCTTGGAGAATTGTCCTCCTAGCCCCTCCCTGTGAGGAAGTGCTTAGGCCTTGTTAGACTTCAGAGATTATTCATTGCATTTCCCAGTTAGCCCAGGCCTAGACTCCTAAACAATATCTGTAAGCACTGTGCCTTGTCCAGTTCCTCAGCCCATGAATAAATAATATATGTTTACTGATTGACTGTCTCCAAAACTAGGGATATTAACCCTACATATCTATTTCTGGGGCTACAGATTAGGGATTGTTGGTCTGGAGAACACTGCGGGGAATGTAATCATGGTCTTTTAATGTTGGAAGGATTGTTGTCACGGGATCCCTCCCCCTCTTCAAGTCAATCCATCAACAAGCATTTAGTAGCCCCAACCATGTGCTAGTACTTTGCTAAGTGCTTGGGATACAAAGAAAGGCTAAAACAATCCCTACCCTGCATGTGCTCGTGTTCCACTGGGAAGGAGAAAGGAAAAAAGAAGGAAAAAGAGGAGTGATAGAATGAGAAAGAGAAAAAGAGAAAACAATTTGTTATATGACTCTGGGAAGGGAAAGAGGGAGGGACACAGAAGGAAACTCGGCAATTAAAAACAAGAAACATCAACAAAAATGTTTTTAAAAAGAGAACGTAAAAAAGGAGAGAAGGAAAGAAAAGGAGGGAAACATGACTCTGGAAGCAGAACTTATTTGCAGAGAAGAAAAGTAATTTCACAAGGGCGTGTCAAGCCTGTGACTCGAGGTGGAACTGTACCCAAAGGGCTATAACATAGGGCGTACCACTGAACCCAGCACTAGGTCTGTATCCCAAAGAAATTATATAAAGGAGTAAAGGACCTACATGTACAAAAACCTTTAGAGCAGCTGTTTGTTTGTTTTTTGTGGAAGGAAGGAATTGGATTAAGGGGATGCCCATTGACTGGGGAATGGCTCAGTAAGCTGTGATATAGGATTGTGAGGGAATCCTATTGTGCCATAAGAAATGATGAGCAGTCTGCTCTCAGAAAAATCTGGGAAGACTTACAGGAAGTAGAACCAAGAAATCATTGTAAGAGTATCAGCAATACTGTACAATGTTCAACTGTGAATAACTTAGCTATTCTGAGTGATACAATGATCCAAGACAACTCTAAAGGGCTTATGACGAAAAATGCTACCCTTCACCAGAGAAAGAACTGGTGAACACCATTATTGCAGGATTTTTTAACTTTATGTTTCTTGCTTTTTATTGTTTATTGGGTTTTTGTTGGGGGGAGGGTGGCAACACGGTTAACATGGAATTATGTTTTGTATGACTTCGCATGTATAATAATATCATTTAGCTTGCCTTTTCGAGAGATGGGGGGAGCAGCAAAGGGAGAAAATGCGGAACTCAATTTTTTTTAATGAATGTTAAAAATAAATTTTAACAAATTTTAAGTGGTCTGTACTGTAGGTACAAAGCCAAAATCAAAATAGTCATAAAATCTGAGGATTCCTAGATCTAAATCTTCAAGAGACCTTAGAGGAAGTTATCACCCCTTGTTTTATTGTTGAAGAAAATGAGACTTAAGGAGACAAGACTTGCCTATCATATGGAATCAATTATACTGTCAAAGGGTCAAAAGTCTTGAATGAGGAAGGCCCTCCAAGGCCACTGAGTTCATTTTACAGATGAGGAAACTGGGAGGAGGGAGTACCAGGGATGATGTAACCTGCCCTAGGTCACACAAGTAATCATACTACCACAGAGGCCCAGACTCAGAGATGGATAGGACCTTGGAGGCCAGTTAGTCCCAGCCCCCATTTGCATCTATATTATACCATACACTAAGTTTTACAAAACACATTTCTCCCTTTTAGGTCAGAGCCTAAAGCATAATTACATGTACTTTATAGATTAGGACATTGAAATTCCAAGATTAAATGATGTAACCAAGGTACAGAGCTGGAATTCCAACTCATAACAACTGATTCCAAGCCCAGATCCCAGCTGATGTAGCCTCTAGGATGCTAAGGCATACAGAACACCATAAGCTGGTAAATGTGTTATTAGCCCCATTTAAGAGATGAGAAGGTAGAGGTTGAGCAATATATGGTGACATGCCTGAGGTCACGCAACCAGTATGTCTTAGGAATGGAAACTGAACCCAGGGTTCTTGTGATGCCAAGTCCAAACCCTTAGCTGCTAGTGTCCCCACAATTCCCTCCTTTTATTTGGTATATAATGCCTTTATATTTATTTATAATCTACAATTATTGATAATTTATATAATACATATTTATTTGTATTTATATACATGTTGCATTGCTCGATTGAATGCAAGCACCTTGAGAAAGAGGATTTTTTGATCTTTGTCTCTGTATTATCTCAGGGCCTATTACAGTTCCTGGCACATAGTAAGTATTTCATGATTTGTTAGGTGATGGACACATCCAAGATGGGACTCAACCCAGTTCTTGGAACTTCAAATTCAGTATGAAAGGAGGCCACCCACAAATGGGGCACAGACTCCCAAAATGGCATCCGTTGGCACAGAACATCCTGCTCTGCCAGTGGTCTCCCATCTGAAGGTCCTCATCCCCTCCCCAAAAAGGAAAGGAAAGCATGTCTCCCTCTCACACGCCCATGATCCATCCTTGTATAGACATGGAAACATACCAGAGTGTACAGCCCACCCGCCCTCCACTCTGCACAGCAGGCATGCCAGCCAAGAGAATGGCACGGCCTATTTAAAATCTGATGACAGCAAGCTCGGCATCTGTTTAATAACAGTTCTTCATGCGCCTGTCAAATATGCTAAGTGAGACGATTTTTTTCTGTTTTAGAAAAGAGGCTGAGATAGAAGCGTCCCAACCACCCAGACAGGAATCATAATAGCACTCATTTACATCCAACACCCACGTACTGCGACACCGGACACCACCTATCCTCCCAACTAGCCCAATATAAACGGGAGACCAGGCAGGCTAATTAAATTTTCCAGAGCTGATATAAATTAATGACAATTTTTAAGGGTAATAGAAGTTACATTTTTTGTTATGTATTATTATCTAACATGGTGCTACACATTATTATAGAAATATAAGTTGGTATTCACATTATAGCCAAATAATCGATCAGAAGCCAGGGCAAGCAGAGGGACCTGTCACATTCACAGTCAGAGTCAATCATAGGCACAGTGGTTTATAACTTTTTACAGGAAAAGCACCAACATTCTTCCACTTCTCTCTACTTTCAAATAGTCCAAAAGACAAGGACAAAAGTCAGTTCTAGTCCCTCTTTGGACTTAAAGTCAGATCAGAGCACAACCTTCACGTAGATGCCCCCAGTAAACTTTGTCTCAGGACCAGGGGAGGACCCTATCTCACCAACAGAGTGGAAGTTTCATTATCCCCATTTTACTGGCAGTGAGGCAGAATGTGAATATGAATTCAGGTCTTCCCTAACTCCAAGGCCAGGACTCCTCCCATAGTACAGTTGTTAAGAACTGTTAAGGTTTATCTCAGGCCCACAGTGCATTTCTGGGAGCAATCGCAGTAATTTATGAAGTGCCTACTATGTGCTCGACATTTGGGCACAAAGACAATAAAAGAAACTCCTGCCTTCAAGGCATTTACAGACTACTGGGGGAGATGTGCATAAATATCTACAAAAGAAATAATTGAAGTGGCTCTCCTTACTCCTCCACCCTCCTTCCCGTAACTCTTCTACCCTCCACCCTCCCCAAGCTCTTCCATCACCCCATCCCCCATCACTCCACCCCCTAGCCAACTGTCAGCCCACCAAGGGCCAGCTCCCCTTCCGATTCCATCAGGAAAATGTCCTTCATGTCTTTAGCCTTCATCTTAACACAGTGATGCATCACCTCTCTGTTACCTGCCTCCTTCTGTTACTTCACCAATTGGGTTAAGGGAAGTCACTTGGCATGGCACCAACCTCCTCTCCATACCAGCAATGGAGGTGGGGAACCTGCAGCTTCAAGGTCACATGTGGCCCTCTAGGTGCTCAAGCGCATCTCTTTGACTGAATTCAGACTTCACAGAACAGATTTCCTTCATAAAAAGATCTGTTCTGTAAAACTTGGACTCAGGAAAAAGGCTGTACCCAAAGACCTAGAAAGTCACATGTGGCCTCAAGGTTACAGGTTCTCCAACTCTCTAGAGAAAAAGTGATGAGGGTCTTAAACAGGGCAGAACTATGAACAGAGGGAACAGGAAGGAAGGAAGATATGTGGAGGGAGAAACAGAACGATCCAGCAAGTGACCAGGAACATGGGGTGAAGCAGAGGGAGGAGTCAAGGATGACGGCGGTTATCAATTTGAGTAAGTGGAAAGATGGCAGTCCTCTCAACAGAAAGAGGGAAATTAAGAAGAGGAGAATTCTGGGGGGAAAGGGTTCTGTTTTGGACATTTTGAATTTGAAATCCACTAGGCAGCTGAAGTTGTAGAAATGAAGCTTGAGAGCTCCTGGGACAGGATCAGAGATCTGAGCACCATCACCATGGAGGTGGACTTAAAGATGGGTGCTGATGGGGCCACCAAGTGACTATGTGGAGAGAGAACAGGCCAGGAAGGCATATGAGGAAGCAAACATCATTAAGCAGGCCAAAGACACTGCGCTAGGACAGGGGAGGCCTGAAGATTGTAATAGCAAACCCTGATCTCACAGCACTTCCATTACAATGAGGCCGGAGAGGACAAGAAGTGCCCAAGATAACTTTTAAACAAGAGAGAGTGAGAAGAGCAAAAGTAGAGAGATTCAGGTCAAACACAAAGTGGGAAAGTCACCATCACAAGTACATGGAATAGTCCATGAATTCTAAATCACTGCATGCTTCTTGACTTAGAGATGCCCAAGAGAAAAATGGGTTATTTCTGAAAGTAGTGACATCCCTGTCACTGGGCAGGTTTGAACCCAGGCTGGATGACTCTTTCTTGAGTATCTATACTGCAGGTAGAGTTGGATAAGATCCAGATGGCCTCAGAGATAGTTTCCAATTCACCAATTTTATGGGTGACCTTCTAGAGATCCCAGGAGTTGTCTTTGTCTCTTCATTCCAAAATGGTAACAACATCCTAGAAAAATTCCCTAACCTCTCCTAAGTAGATGTAAAAGTCCCAGAATATCAGGCTCCCTATGTAGGGGAAGAAAACAAACTCCCTTCCCCCTGTATGGAAGACCTTTTGAAAGCACTGTTTACAATCTAAAATCACATTGTTCACTTGGGAATATAAATATGCGTTATGTATAACCTGAAGGGCTCATAAAATTACCATGTTTGCTAAGTCAAAAATATAGCCTATTTAGACAACTACAAATTTGCTCATTAAATTTACTTATGAGTGTTTTTAATTTCTGTTACAGTACAGAATCCAGCCTCTCTTACTTTTTGCCTATAAATGGGTGAAAATCTGAAAAACCATCAAAGTGACTGAGAAACAAAAGAGAATGAACATTAACCCTCAAACACTTTCTGTAGTAACCTCCAGGACATGGGTTCATAGCCTGGACCCATGGAGAGATTTCAATAGGAGACAATGAATTTGGATAGATTATATGTTTCAATATAATATATAGAATATATTTAAATATAATTATATATAACCCTATATGTAGGGATATATATGTATCTATATATGTATATTGAAATATACACTATATATATATATATATACATATATATACATATATATATATGTATATATATATATATAGTGTATATTTCAATATAATTGGTTTTCTTTGCTATCCTACATGTTTTATTTTATGCGTTTCAAAGCCTGATTCTGAGAAGGGGGCCCTAGGCTACACCAAAGAGCCCAAGGCTAAGATCTCAGCTTAGGATCTATGCTTCTCTTTTCATCAAGAATACTTGAAAGTCCTCTATATCATTGAATGACCATTTTTTCCCCTGAAATATTATACCCAGTTTTGCTGGGTAGGTGATTCTTGGTTTTAATCCCAGTTCTTTTGACTCTGGAATATCCTATTCCAAGCCCTTCAATCCCTTAATGTAGAAGCTACTAGATCCTGTGTTATCCTGATTGTGTTTCCACAATACTCAAATTGTTTCTTTCTAGCCACTTGCAATATTTTCTCCTTGACCTGGGAACTCTGGAATTTGGCCACAATATTCCTAGGAGTTTCTCTTTTTGGGTCTCTTTCAGGAGGTGATCAGTGGATTCTTGCAATATTTATTTTGCCCTCTGGTTCTAGAATATCAGGGCAATTTTCCTTGATAATTTCATGAAAAAATGATGTCTAGGCTCTTTTTTTGCTCATGACTTTCAGGGAGTCCCTTAATTTTTAAACTGTCTCTCCTAAATCTATTTTCCTGGTCAGTTGTTTTTCCAATGAGATATTTCACATATTCTTCTTTTTTTTCATTCTTTTGGTTTTGTTTTGTAATTTCTTGGTTTATCAAATAGTCATTAGCTTCCCTCAACTCCACTCTCATTTTTGAAGAACTATTTTCTTCAGTGAGCTTTTGAGCCTCATTTTCCATCTGGCTAATTCTGCTTTTTAAAGCCTTCTTCTCCTCATTGACTTTTTGGACCTCTTTTTCCGATTGAGTTAGCCTATTTTTAAAGGTGTTATTTTCTTTAGCATTTTTTAAAGTCTCCTTTAGCAAGCTTTTGACTCGCTTTTCAAGCTCTTCCATGGCCTGAGCCCACTGCATATTCATTTTGCAGGTACTAGATGCAGAAGTCTTGACTTCCTCTGACAGTATGCACTGTTCTTCCTCCTCCAAAAGGATGGAAGGAAATACCTGTTCACCAAGAAAGTAACCTTCTATGGGCTTATTTTTCCCCCCCTTTTTGGGCATTTTCCAAGTCAGTTACTTGACTTCTAAATCCTTTGTCAAGAGGAGGGTCCTAGTGCTCTTCCCCACCACAGGACCATGCTCAGGGCTGAGGTTCAGATCAGTTGCTCAATTCCCCCAGGGTCTTTAGGGGGAATGCTTCTGCCACCCATGTTGGAGGAGACCCTGCTCCCCTCTTGCCCAGCTGGGAAAGTCCTCTCACTGACCTTTGAAGCTTTCTTTGGCACTTGTGAATTGAGGGATCTGAGACCCTCCCTGGTAGTGATCTGCCCTGGAGGCCTGTTCCAGTCCTGTTTCTCCCAGTGCTAAGGGCCAGAGCTAGGCTCACTCCACTCAGTATCCCATGTTACAGACCTTTCCTGTCAGCATTCCAGGTTACCTCTGGCTGGGAATTTCTTTTGTTCTATCATTCTGTGGCTTCCACTGCTCTAGAATTTGTTGAGTCATTTTTTTACAGGCATTTTATGGGCTGTGGGGGAAGAGCTAGAGTATGTGTGTCTTTCTACTCCACCATCTTGGCTCCATCCCAGGATCTATGCTTCTCAACTAACCAGCCAACATTTCCTAAGTGCCTCAGGCAGTTAAATAATCATTTATTAAGCACCTGCTGTGTGTCAAGCACTGTGCTTGGCCCCAGGGGTACAAATACAGAGAATGAAATCATCCCTTCTCTCAAGAAGCTCACATTCCATCTGAACCATAGGATTTTAGAAACTCAAGAATCAAAGCAGACTTCAGGACCTAATCACTAGGTACCAGGCCACAGTGCCCAGGTTTTGGGCAACCCCTGAAGACTTAGGTTCTGTCATGTGCTCCCTGGGTAAGCACAGACAGGTTGTTTTCAGGTATTTCTGGTGAGAAACTTTGCCACAGAAACACTAGATGTGACAAACCTAGAAAGCTAAATACATTTGAGCCACTTAACAGGGCTAAAAAAAATGTGTCTGCATCCTAATTTGGGAGAAGAGACAAGTGCTCCTGGGGCTGGGGAAACAGTCATCCCATGAACTTCACTCTTATTTGGAAAGGGCAAAGGAAGGGTGGACACAAGCACACACAAAGAGTTATTGTAGAAATGAAGTCAATAGGGAAATGGGTGAGGAGAGAGGAATTCTAGGAGAAAAGAATGGGAAGAGATGGTCAAAAGCAACTTCAATCACAGACAGATGATCGTAAAGGGGATAGGGAGGGAGGGAGGGAGGAAAGGGAGGGAGGGAGGAAGAGAGGGAGGGAGGGAGGGAGGGAGGGAAGGGAGGGAGGGAGGGAAGGAAGGAAGACTCCTGAGACTGGTCTGGATGAAGAGAGATGCAGAGGAGTAATATTAGATCATACCAATTATAAATTACTTGTTTTATCACATTCCAGTTTTTTCCTCTAGGTTTTTTTTTTCCACAAAGGAGGTGGGGAAGGGGATGGGTAGGGAGACAGTATAGAGGTGTGGTATGCCGAATGAGAAAACAGTATAATAGGATATGACTCAAGGAAATAACACCTAACAAATCCAACTGCGAATGTGAAAGAAATTAACCCATAAAATGTAGAAAAGCTGCAGGATAGATCAGAAAGCAGAGACCAATGGTTTGGTGTTCACAAGAAATATATATGGAAAATAAAAATTCACAGAATTAAAATTAAGGAGCTAAAGTAGAATCCATTATGCCTCAGTTAAATTTAAAAAACACACAAAGCAGAAGTGACCATGAAGATCTCTGATTTAGAGTTGGAAGGAGCTTTAGAAACCATGGAACCCAATTCCCTTACTTTACAATTAAAAAACTAAAACAGTGAGAGGTTAAATATTTTACCCAGGGTCAGTTTCTGAATCAGAATTTGAACTCAGGTCTTTGATTCCAAGTCCAGTGTCATGTCTACTACACCATGACACCTCCCTTGGTACTTAACAAACAATTTAAATTTATGGTAGAGGCCTTCTTTCTGACTCTCATATACAATATTCAATTCAATTAAACAAATATGAAGTGCCTACTATATGTAGGGTACTATGCTCACCTAACACTTTTTGAGTATCTTTAATGACAGGAAACCCATTACCTCACAATTCAATTTAATTCAATAAACATTTATTAAGTGTCTACCATGTGCCAGGATTTCCTTGCCCAGATCAAGTCTAATCCCTCTTCTCTCCTAATCACTCCCAACATGCCAGGTCTGGTCACACACTATGGTCTGGCTCCAGACCTCTCACCATGCTGGGGGCTCTCCTCTTAATGAGTTCCACATGGTCAACATCTCTTTTAAAACCCAGTGTCCAGAAGTGAATGCAACACCCCATCTCTGTCCAGAGAACCACAGGACTCTCTTACCCTCCTTTCTCTGCATGTCCCTTTCTGAAAAACACCCACGTACCCAGTCTGGGTATTTTCATCATGAATGTGTCCACAGTTGGTTACTTCATGGAAGTAGGGGCTCTTCAGACAACCATAAAAGCCCAGGTCTTGTGCTGTAAGGGTGATCAGAGGCCACCAACCCAACCCCCTCATTTTAAAGGATGAGATGTAACTTCCCCAAGGTCACATAGGTGTACTCAGCTTGTGTGGGGAGGGGAAGAGATGTGAAGGGTCAGCAGAGGGTAAGGTCCTCGGGGGAGGGGGGGGGCAAGGGCTGTTTTATGCCTCTTTTTGTATCCCCAGAGTTCAGCACAATGCCTGGTACACCGTAGGTGCTGAATAAATGTTTACTGACTGACTAAGAAGCCCAGGGAAGGAAAGGGAATTGTCCACACCAGGACCCACAAACAGATCTAAAGCCAGGTCTCTCTGCTTTAAGTCCAACCCATCAGGGTGCATGGCCTCACTCATTCTAACTGTACCAGCAATAGTATCTTGCACACATGACCTGGGCAAGTGGGCTCACTGACTGGGCAGCCAAGGGACTTTGAGTTCATTTCTATTCCTGGTCTGTTCCTTCATTTTCTTGGCTGACTGGCAAATGGGACACATTCTCCTCACCAAGCAAAAGGCCAGACCTCAGTTCCTTGGCTACAAGGCCAACCATATAGCACATGCTTCCACTCCAAAATGGAAAATCAAATGTCTTGTTTTTCTCTCCCTGAAGCTTAGCCAGCTATTAACAGGGCACTGAACGAACTTTGAGACTCCCATCTGCTTGTCTCTCCTAACAGACCCACTTCCCAAGATCCTCGACCAGCAGATCTCTCTGCCAGGTTTTGTTAGAAACCAGAAATACTAGAAGGGCAGGCTCCTCCACCTATATAAGGCTGAAGAACGCCTGTTCCCACTCAGTGATTAATTTTCCCCCAGGGCCTATAAACAGGCCATAACTGTGGGGTAGGCAGCCTCCCTAGCTAAGATGAGGTCATGGGGCAAGGTAGGGCCTTGCTTTCCTCTGCACAGGAGCTAAAAATAAATGCGAGACAGAGAGAGAGAGAGAGAGAGAGAGTGTGTGTGTGTATGTGTGTGTGCGTACACACATAGTTACATTTTTATTTCACAACTGAGACTCTGCAGACAAAAGATTCATGGCTTTGTAATTCTATGACACCTGCCAGAGGAGACCTTTTTCACCAACTGACAACAGGATTTTTTTCAAGAGCAGAATAGCGATGTGGTCCCCAGACACAGATGAGCTCCTTCTTGGCTCTTATTGGCTCTTATTGAAGGATTTCCAACATGGCAGCCAGGGGAGGCCAAAGTTCCAGCTCAGAGACACCAATGACAGGCTTCCCACTGCCTGGAGCATTCTGAGTCTCAGCTAAAATCCCACTTTCTCCCCCTAAATCTCCAAGGTCACTGCCAAGTAAACCTGTCTCCATCCTGTTCAGAACTGTGGTCTCCCCCATAACACTGGGAGTTCCCCAAGGGCAAGGACTGACTTCTGCTCTTCTGTCTTTCCCAATATACTAAGTAGGGTTTAGGACAGTGCCTGGAATTCAGAGGATGATTAATAAATGCTTGTTGACATCCTCCCAATCAGGGTGAAGACTGGGCAGACATTCATTATTAATCACCTCCTATGTAAGAGGAAAGAAAACTGAGCCCCAGAATGGGTAACTGGATGGTCTGGGGTCTCACTTCTCAGCCAGAGACAAAGAGCCAGAACTGGTTTCTTCCTCAGTGAAATAAAGGAGTGCTGGATGTTCATCTGATGGCAGTTCTAGGTCTCAGAGTCTGAGATCCTTTGACCAGGGAGAGAATCATTTAACTAGAACCTCGGAGGTGAGAACCCTTCATTTTACAGATGAGGAAACTGAAGCCCAGGAAGAGGAAGAAAGTGTGCCCAAGGTCATACATGATGACCTAATAATAATGAATGACAATGGGGTGAATTTATATAGAGCTTAAAGATTTACAAAGCACTTGACAAATACCTCATCTGATCCCCCCAACACCCCTGGAAGGGAACTGCTTTATTATTATTTTTTACATTTTACAAGAGAAAGTGAGGCAAAGAAAAGTTGTACATGGTGATCAGTCAGGTTCACACTCAAAGACCAGGACTCCCAATCCAACTTCTTTCCACAAATCCATGGCAAGTAGAGAATCCAAGCTCAGGCTGGAATGTGGTCTTAGACACAAGCAGCAGCCCCTGGGGGTTTCTGGAGCAAGAGAGTGGGCACTCTGATCTGCCACAAGGAAGATGATAGGATCACACAGAGGTAGTCTCAGAGGCAGAGCGGGAAAGGACCAGGGAGATCATTTAGTCTTATTCTGTCACTTTACAGATAAGGAAACAGAGGCTCAAGGTCAAGTGATTTGTCGAAGTCGTATTTGAACCTCGGTCCTCTGATTTTAGCGATTACTTTGGCAATAAGAGAACTGGTGAGAGATCAAATCCCCTCCTTTCACAGATGAAGAAATGGCAGTGATCTGTCCCAAGTCACAAGGCCGGGTAGTGGCACTGTTAGAACTAGAACCCAGGTCTCCAGACACCACCACACTACCTCCCTGCTCTGTTTGAATGTGGTTCATGCTGTACTCAAGCCTGAGAGATTAAACAAGGATAGAAAAGAAGTGCAGTTTATCAAGGGATGGGGAATCACCCTTCAGAGGGGTATTCATACCCTTCATTACTGTTCTAATTTTATATTACTTGTAAACAGGCCCATTTATAAATATTTACACACAGCTGTGTTAATAAAGGCTTCTACTTTCATTATATAAAAAAAGAAAAAGTCTGGGCTAGCAAGGGGAGGGGAAGTAAGGCAGAGCCCAGCGTGGACCTGGAGTCCTGATGATCAGCAATTCAATGGTCAAGGTAAAAAGCAGTGAAAAGTGATGGAGTGGAAGGGGAGTCATGAGAGGCTGTGGGCATCATGTACAGGATGGTAAGCTGACCCTGAGCAACAACAACCCTCCAGCACAAGCAGACTTCTGTACTGTCATTCAGTCCATGGACAACCGATGGGGGCAGGCACCCTCTGGGTCTTCTTCAAGTTGGGAGCAATTTCAGCTCAGAGCTGCTCTCTGCAGCCCAGGGGAGCTTAATTAGGAAGACTCTGGAAAACCACTGGCCAGCTGTTCGGCTTTCCTGAACCCTCAAATGACTTCCAAGGCCAGAGAGGCCACCTCTTCAGAGCAGTAAAGTGGCCACTGGAGTTTCATTTCCAGGTCAGGCCTTGCAATTTTCAATTTCCAGAGTCCCAGGAAGCCTCCTCTGAAAAGAGCTCTCAAAATTGGCCCACCTGGGCAACACCAAAGAGAAAATAAAACTAATAAATGGTGGATGGAGAAACACATGAAAGAAAATCGTTCTCAGGGCTTTTTGTCCCTGGAGAAAGATGACTGACTTCTGAATGAGTTATGGACTATACACCATTGCTTTGCTGACCAAGGCTGCCTCAGAGGATTCCCCACTTCCTTCAAGTCTCAGCTCTGACTGGCCCCCTCCTCCAGAAGTTATTTATTACAGCACTCTCTCCTCTTTCTTCCCTCACATTATCTCACAGAATGGAAGCATCATGAGGGGAGCCCGAAGTCTTTGCTTACTCATTGAGCACAGTGTTTAGCACACAGTAGGCACTTAATAAATACTTGCTTATTATCTATTTACATTTGTATCCAATCAACAGAACATAAGTTCCCACCATCTGGCATAACACCTGACACATTTATTATTGAGAATGGACGTACTATTTCACTGGGGTATGAAACTCTCTGCACTCTGATTGAGGAGAGGGTGCAACCAACCTGGGTCACACAGATTATGTATACTTCAAGAAAGCAGTCTGTCCTTGGACTGGGAATAAAGAGCTAGAAATTCCAGGAAGAGGTCTGGGAATCATCTGGAGCCAAGGGGCGCCACAGTGCACAGAGCACCGGGTCTGGAGTCAAGAGGACTCCAATCTCCAATCTCCAATCTAATCTCAGACATTTACTAGGGGAGTGTCCCTAGAGTGATTAAAAACAGCCCCTCCCTCCAAGGGTTGTTTTGAGGATAAACTGGAATATTTGTAAAGTACTTTGCAAACCCTCAAGTGCTATGCAAATGTTAGCTATTTCTCTGCAGTGACATACACTAAGATCACTCAGGGTCAAGAATATGGATAAAGTAGAGGGTCTAAGCCAAAACTTCGGAGAACACCACATTTAAGGGGTGGGAGAATGAGGAGGAGGCAGAAAGAACTGGGAACAGAGAGGAGAGGAGTGAGGAGGACACATGCATCTGATAAGTGGGCCCTCAATGTAACCTGCCAGGCTTAGAAGGGAAGGAAAAGGGAGATGGAATCGAGTGGTGATGAGGTCAAACGGCCATGAGATTGGCTAGCTTCACTGTCTCAGGCTTACTTTGTCTTCTCAAGCCACTGCATGTCATGCACAGACCCCTCTGGCAGGATGGTAAAACCTAGGATGCCCTTAGCAGAATCGAGTTCTCCTTTTAAAATCCTAATGGAAAGAAATGCTCCATTTCAATGAGAGGTTGGTGAAAATCAAGAGGTCATTTTTTTCCTATCCAAGTTCACAGATGCCTCCTCCACTGGAATGTATGTATCCAAAGACTCATGGGAGGTCTGTGGACCCAGGTTAAGAACCCACAGTTTGACGCTGGAATTTGGCAACACAAGAAACATTCTACCTCTCTGATTCCCCTCCTCTGGGCTTATGGAGAGGGGCAGGAGCTGGTCTGGTATGGCTATAGGGAACTCCCAGATAAGGAAACTGCCTCCACTAATGCCAATGTTCTCTGTAACTTAGAGAATGCCTGGAGCCCAGAGAAGGGTCAGGTGACTTGCTAAAGATCACATAGCCAGCCCACAGTGGGACTTGGGCCTTGGCACTCCAACAGGCTGCCTCTCTATGACCTTCCTGCCAGAAGGATCACAGACTCAGAGCTCAAAGGGGCCTCAGACACCATTTCATTTTACAGAAGGGGAAACTGAGGCCCGAGGACGTGAAGTGACCTGCCCAGGGTCACACAAACCCTCAGCCCGTTGACTCTGAAGCCAGGTCTCTTTCTACTACACTGTCCTGTCTCTCCATCCATCCAATGGATAAATATCCTTTCTCCCATGGTTCCTTTTAAAGCGAGTGATTGGAAAAGTTTCATTTGGAGAAAGCGAGTGACCAGTGGGTCAAGTATCCAGCAATGCTATCAGGCTGGCCACAGTCTGGCCATAGGATCAAAGGAAATCATCTCATTTCTGTCTCATTTTTCATAATATCTAAAGTTTAAAATAAAAAAAGGAAAAGGGAAAAAAAAAGCTGGGGGTGGGGGTAGAATGAGGTTCTCTTGCCCCCTCTGGTGGTCACCCTCTTCAAACAGGCTCCTGAGGGGGATGGCAACAGAAGGCAGGGCATTTAAACTCCAGGGAACACACCAGGAATTCCCATTGATGCTCCCATCACCCTCATCTCTGCTCTCCCAGCAAACCCAAATGTTTAAGGTGGCAACCATGGTCATCTTGCATGACCCTCTTAGTGTGCAGCCTCCAAGTAAGGGTACCCCTCTGGGGCTCAGGAGAGGGCTGAGCTGGAGCTACCCAGAAGGGCCCTTCTGATTCTAAACTCATGATCCTGAACCAGGAC
Source organism: Potorous gilbertii (assembly GCA_028658325.1). Taxonomy (NCBI): domain Eukaryota; kingdom Metazoa; phylum Chordata; class Mammalia; order Diprotodontia; family Potoroidae; genus Potorous; species Potorous gilbertii. Next base: position 241,912,155 of record CM053770.1, on the reverse strand, counting down.
TGATTTTTCTGGTATAATTGGCCCTAGGAAACTCTCTGTGAACCAATTTAAATGGACAGAAACTAAAACCACAGCCATTATCATACACGAACATGTCCATGAAATCACAGACTGAGCCTTTCCCTGACAGCTGCCCCATGAGGAGAGGGGCATCTCTCCATTTACACACCAGGAAACTAAGGCACAGGAAGGGCTATGAGTTCCCACTGGGACCCCAAGCAGGGCTTCTGATCGCAGGTCTTCCCACCATGTAGACCAGTTATGAGGAGTGACATATCCTCACCCAGGAGAGACCATAGTTACAGAGAGACCATAAAGGGCTTGAAACCAGAACAGCCAACAAGCCGGCCATTTTGGCTGGAGCATGGTGTACTGGGTCATCAACCTGGGAGGACAGGCTCATCTTTGCTGAGCACTTTAAATGCCAAAGAAAGGCACATCTCCTACTGGTAATGGGGAGGCGCTGAGCTCCCTGGATGGGGCATGACCTGATCAGAACTGTGCTTTAGAACTATAAGTGGAGAGGCAGAAAGGCTGATCAGGAGGCTGCTGCCAGAGGCCGGGCAAGAAGTGCTTTTCAGAGACCTATATAACAGTCTAACGATTCCTGCTTTTAATGAAGAATTGGGGTAGGCAGACACCACTTAATTACAGCACAAATGTCCATGCCAAGTTAAATCTGCCTCAGAAGGGACAATAAAGCTTTACTTTACGCCGATTCCCAAGGCTCATGAATGGACTTGCCTGGCCAAATCTAAAAGAGGCTTTCTTTCCCAGCCTGCCCTGGGGGCTGCTGCGCAGCTGCAGACAGGGACACAGAGGCCTCCTCTATCACTGAGCTCCCCAGGAAGGAAGCGACTCCCCCTCAATTATCAGCATCATCAGCCCAAGAGAGCAATGGGGCCCCAGCTCTGGCTCCCCAGCCTGGCCTAAGATCAGGGTCCTGTACCACCCCAGGTCTAGGTTTGGAAAACAGAACTGAGGCCATGGAAGAACATCTCAAAGGGAAACCCTTCATCTGTCACACACAGTCTGTGCTAAGTGCCCCCTGACCTCGAGGGGCTCATGCTCTATCAACAGAAAGAATCCTGGGTTTGAAGTCAAATGGAGCTGGAGGAAAATTCCACCTCTTGTCATAACCTGGGTGACTTCGGATGAGTCACTTCCAACTCCCTGGGCTCATTTTCCTCATCTGTTAAAAGGGTTTCTTAAGTTCCTTCAGGTTGAAAAATCTATAATCTTATGCAGATAAATAACTGACTACAGGGGGAAGATAATGTAGTTAATTCTGAGAAGTATGTAGTGAACAAGTCTGAGCGTACAGAGGAAGGAGACTGAGATGGTGAAACCAGCCCCCAGGAAGGTTATTGGAAGAATATGGGAATGTCTAGTGTGGAACAGGAACTAGGGGAATGGGATGGGGCAGAAATGGAAAATACCAAATTCTCCAGAATGACTCGGTAGGACATTGTCAGTGCTCAAATAAAAATAGATAAATGACAGACAGACGGACAGATGAATGGATGGAGAGAGAGAAAGAGAGAAAGGTGAATGGAATGAATGATTAAATAAGGCAGGGTTTATGAAACTTGAGAGATCCAAGTTTCCAGACCATTGCCCAAAGGAAAGTCGCTATCATCCATCCATCCCCAAGGCTCATTATGCACCTGCTCAGCCAAGAGAAGGTGATAGAAAGACAGGTGCAAAACAACCCCTGCCCTGAAGGACCTTACATCCTGATGGGAAATACAGACCCCTACAACATATGTGAACTATAATCATGATAAATCCAAGGTAATGGGGAGTGTGGGTGAAGGGGGGGGCAGCTGGCAAGGACAGGAGAAGGTGAGAGGAAGTGAAGGATTCTCAGTAGCTGGGGGAGGAAGGACAGTGCATCAGGCCTGATCCTACAACCCCGAATCACTTCAACATTCTTTCCTCCATAAAAAGAAAGGGTTGGTCTTGTGAGGGCCTGCAATGGCCCTTTGAGGAAACTGAGAGGACTTCATCTTTCACCACTCACGTTCCTACTATCAATAGCTGGGGGAGGTGGGGGTGGGGAAGGATGAAAAATAAGCCTGGAAAATCTGTTAAGACAAAGACCAGATAATAAGAACCCTCCCTCTCTCCAGAGACAACGCTGTTCTATGGTCTTGATTAAACCCATCAGACTTTTCAAAATGGGTGGAGATTCTGGGGACCTTTCACCAGAAGAATTAGAGGCGATCAGCAGTAGGGAAGGGTGATGAGAACTGGGAAGACAGGAGGGTGCAAGGAAATGAAGCCTAACCCAAAACAAACAAGCTGGGAACTATGGCGCAAGAACCGCCTTGCGCACTGCTCCAAGGAAATATTAAATCGTTAAACTCTCATTACCCTAATAAGATGTTTTCTAGGCAAACTGAACACAGACCACTTTTCCCTTAAGAAAGCACAAAGAATCATGAAGGGGAAATGCAAATAGCAGCGGGGAGAGAAGTGTAACTGACAGATAGCGGTGGGTATCTCCTCCCATGGCTCTGGTGTTTTTTTAGTCAAATCACTTAAGTAATTCAAATTGTAAGAATCGGCAAGTTTTACTGGCAAGAGTCAGGAAGGAGACCCAGGTCCAAATCTGATATTTACTTGGCTGTGTGACCATGGAACAGGTCACTTCCTTCTCTGAGTCTCAGTTTTTCCACATGCAAAATGGGGAGATTAATATCTATTGTACCTCTCCTCACCACAGTGAATAAAGTAAAAGGGATAGGATCCTAGATTTAGAGATGGGAGGGTCCTCAAGGGTCACCTAGTCCCAACCTCTCATTCTACAAAGCAGGAAAACTGAGGCCAGAGAAGTGAAGTGTCTTACTCAGAGTCACACTACTGTACCACACCCAGAAGCACAGTCTCCTCCCCAAAGCACTGGACAAAAATCCTAATTTTCGGGGAAAATGAATCTTTGATTTCTTCTGGACTGCCATGGCCAAAGGATTTTTTAGTGACCAGCAAAGGAGTGACAAGTCTGTCTCCCACATGATTTGGAGGGACCTTGGACAGCAGGCACAGTCTCAGCAGAACTCACTCTGCTCCACCAGTACCCTCTTTGTCAAGTCAACTGGCATTTATTAAGCACTTACTGTGTGCCAACCACGGCTCTTCACACATGATGTTCCATCTCCCACCTCCGGGCCTTTGCCCAGGCTGTGCCCTGTGCCTAGAATGTTTTCCTTCTTCATTCTATCTTTTAGAATCCCAGGTTTCTTGCAAGTCTCAGCTCACTTTCTTCAGGAGGCCTTTCTTGACTCCCTCCAGCTGCTGGCACCTCCCCCTAAAATTCATCTTCTATTTTGTGTGCAATTATTTATGCAACTGTAGTAGCCTCAATTCAAATGCAAGTTCCTTGAGGAGGGGACTGTTTTGCTTTGGCTTAGCACTCCTAGCTGGGCACCAAACACATGCTCCTTGATCCCCTTAGTTTCACCTTATGTCCAAACTAAAAAATATACCACCATTTCCTGGGATACTTGAGTCACTCTTGGGACAAAGAAGCAGCAGAAAAACATCCAATGGCCAGAACTAGGTAAGGAAAAAATTTCCAACTCAGACTACTGCAATGATGAACCAGGCAGACTAACCAACACTCCAAAGGCCCCTGTGCTGGAACAGAATAAAACAGAATTTTTTTCCTGGACAGACAGTTGTTAAACATTTATCCGCACACTGCTGAAAGGAGATGTGCTTTTCTGGACACAGCCAGAGAAGGACTTTGTTTGCTTAATAATATATATTTATTACAATATGTTTGCTTTTTCAATAATGAAGGGAAAGATGGAGAGAGAACGGTCCATTGTGGATGCTGAGGTTTCAACCCAGGAACACTAAAAACTTGCAGTTTTATGATGTGTTGTGGTGGAACCATCTCAAAGACTACCTCCAATCCAGGTACAGGCATTTAGACACCTCTCGTGAAGTGGGCTGTGTTCCAAGAGGAACCAGTAACTTCAGAGAAAGCAAGATGGATTTTTATAGAGTAAAGATGGGATTATATAACAGAAATTTACATCGAACAGAGGAATATGATTAATACTAAAAAGGCAAGAGGAGTTTGTTACAGGATTAGGTAATGGAGGAGGGGTTCCATCTATGGTTCAGTGGTTAAATATTCTGGCAATGCTACCCTTCAATGGACTAGCTATTGTGGTCCTGTCTGGTCAAGATAGTTAGGTACGGTGGTCCTGTCTTGGGCTAGATGAATGATGTGAATGTGACTGAATGCAAGAACACACCTATTCAAATATGTCGGAATGGGCCTGGGGGCAGTAGCTAGGAAGAGGCAGTGTCTGGGTTCCCATCACACAGGCACACCTGCTGTTTCTGTGGGAACTAAGAGTTCAGGGACATACCTGCTGTTGTAGTGAGCAATAAGGCATACATGCAGAGGTTAGGATATTGGTGGAGGAGAGGCAGGGAGGTAGGCACAGTAATGACGTTATAATATTAGGGCTGGAGGCAACTCTATTAGAATCCCATCAGTCAACTCAAATGTCTCCCACGTAAATATCACAAACACTTTCTTTTTTAATTTAATTTCTTCCAATTAGTAAAATCGCCATCTTTCTCTCTCACTAAATAAAAAAGAAAACCCATTATAAACTTATGGAGTCAAGCAAACCCCTGCATTGACCACATTCAGAAAATGGCACTCTATTAGATCAAGGAACACGAGAAGGACATTTCATCATATGTCACTGGAATCCTGGTTGACATTGTGCTGGTCTGAATTCCTAAGTCTTTCAGTTACCTGTTTTTGCAACATTGTTGTCTTTGTATCTTCTACTGGACCAGAAGCATCTGGCTCTACTCACTCTCCTACGCATCAGTTCAGACAAGTCTTCCCGGGTTTCTCCATCCCCTTCATCATTTCTCATAACAATTCCATCACATACATGACCATAATTTGCTCAATCATGTCCTGATTGATGGCATCCCCTTCGTTTCCAATGTTTTCACAACATAAAAAGAATTGTTACTAATATTTCTAAACATATGACTCCCTTTCTTCTTTCTTGGATGTCTCTGAGGCCCAGATCTATACAGCTAAGGGGAACAGTTGACAGACTGTGGAAGTCAGAGTCAGGAAGATCTGAGTTCAGATACTCAGATACTTACTGGCTGGGTAACCCTGGGCAAGTCACAACTTCTGTGTGCCTCAATTTCCTCATCTGTAAAATGGGGATAATAGGGTTGCTGAGACTATACTATGAGTGAATACACATAAAGGCCTCTGCAGACCTTAAAGTGTTGCTATATGAATAGCCACTATTAGTGGTATTACTGGGTCAAAGGGTCGGCACAGTTTAGACATAATATAGTCAGAAAACACCAGACAAGGAGAGCACCAAAGGACATTCAACAACCCATCAGAAATGTGATTGCATTTTAACGGATGGAAAATATCTCAACACCAGTGTCCATTGGTGCCATCTCCAAACCATCTCTCTGCACGCAGCTAGACCATCAATTTGTAAGAGCAAAAGTCAAAATCAACACCAAGCTGGAACGAAAAGACAATGAGGAGATGAGATGATGCCAACTGCAGTGATAACTGCACCATCCTGAGCTGTCCACATGAAAAAATGAAGGATGGACAAAGGAGCCCATCAGATCACCCACCCTTTCAACCAAGCCATCACTACAAAGAAGCCAAAGAGCCCTCAGGCAGCAACAGCCACCCTCAGGCCATGCTGCAAGGCCATACGGCCAAGGGAGATAGGGAGATACCAATTTAGATTGTAAATTCATTACAGGGGAAGAAAAAAAACTAGGTGAAAGCTCCGTATCCTGACAAAGCTGATACCTGAAGAACAGAGAGGAAAATAAACCCCTCTCCTTTCTTTGTCAAGGCATAAGACTGTGGGTATGGAACACAAAGTGTACTCTCAGACTTGGCCAATGCACTGCTTAATTTTCTTAAGCTCCCTTTTTCTTCTTTGTTAGAAGGGATAAATAATTCACTAGGGAAAGGAAAGGGAGAGGGAATGTATTTGGAAAAATGATGGTGTAACAATACAATTTTTTTTTCATTTGTTTAAACATTACAGAAAAAGATGTTGGATATCATATTCACACCTCCCAAAACAGTGAGGAGTCATGGAAGGGAAAGGACATTTGTAGGAAGTTCAGGGCAAGACCCCACTAGGCCATATCTATCCATAAACAAAACATAACCTATTTTTCTCACTGACAGAGGAATGAATGCTCACTTTTAGACTGTACCCTGTGGTCGCTTCTGAGTTACATGAGGAAACAGAAATGGCTCACCAAGACAAAGGCAGGAAGGGCAGCTGGGATGGGGCTGGGATGGGCCAAGGACACAGCAAAGAAGCCGCCAAGCTAGAAGGGATAACTTTGCAAGCACCAAAGGATCAATTTTCAAGAATCTGATGGAGATAAAAACACCAAACAACTAGGGAGTGTGTGTGGGTGGGGGCGGGGGGGTTGAGGTATAAAACTCGGATGGTTTTATTATGCAAAAATAGCAGTCAAAAGGATATTATTAACTGAGGATCCAAAGGCCTGCTTTCTCATCTGTAAAAAATCTTAATGAAAATTATGTAATTAAAAGAGATAATCAGGGAAATTGTGTTATGCAAGGGGCAGTAGGTGATTCAGAAAAAGGAGTAAAGGGTCAGGAGTCAGGAAGACCCAAGTTCAAATCCAGCCTCAGACACTTACTAGCTGTGTGACCCTGGGCAAGTCACTTCACCCTGTTTGCCTCAGTTTCCTCATCTACAAAAGAAGCTGGAGAAGGAAATGGCAAACCACTCTGGTACCCCTGCCAAGAAAAAACAGGGTCACAAAGTCAGATACAACTGTACAGCAACATGTATTCAGCGTATCTTTGATGAAAATGAGAAGGGAGCAGATAGGTTTTTTCACATATTTTCTGGCAGAAACAGGAAAAACATTTGACCCAATAACCAAATAGAAGTTTCAAGTCTTTCCTCCAACAAAGTGTGCCCACGCATGTGCTAAGATCATATAAATGCCTCCGAGAGATGCCAAGATTTCAATAGATGGCTGTTCCATTATCCCTCAATTATCCATGCTCATCAATCGAAAGGCACGGATTAAGTATCTGATGTGGGACACCAAGACAGAAATCAAAGTCCCTGCCTTCATGGGGTTTCTTCTATTGGGAAAAGACCACAACATCAGACAAAGCTCACTCCAAGAGATGGGTCCTTGGCTGACCATGACCCCTGTCAGGAGGATCCTGAGAAGAACCAAGCGGAAGAGGGCCTCCATAGAACAGATGCGGTGTCTGAGGCCTTCTGGAGAGCTGGCAGGGACTGCAGAGGCCACTGGACCCAACCACTTCAGCCCAAGAGGTTAAAGAACTTGTCCAAAATCACCCAGAATGTAAAGGGCAGAGGTCGATTCATGGGCTTTAAAAGTATTAGTACTGAAAGCACTGAAAACTCTGAAAGTATACCTCTTCAATGACTCACAACTTAAAATCTGTACAGGATCTCAAAAAAAAAAATGTAGTTCATTAGGAACACAGAACCACAAGAATCATGGACCTGGAGCAAGGAGGGACCTCAGAGTTTCCAACCCTCTTATTTTACAGAGAAGGAAACTGAGGCCCAAGGAGATAAAGTAATTTGCGGAAGGTTACAACAGTGACATCAAAGACACTAGAGTTGAACTCAGAACCTCTAACTTCTGAGCACGCTCTTTCCATTGTACTAGGTGGATATTTTCTTGCTGGGAGAGAGAAAAATTATAAAAATTTTTTAAATGTGAAACAAGACCCAAGGAAACTGTGGAGACTACAGAGCTCCAGGGGTTGGTGGGAGAGGCCTGGGTCTCATGTCCCAGGGAGACTGCTAGAGCCTGGGGCCTGAGATAAAGGAGTCACAAGCTTCTCCCAGACGCTGGCACTGAGAGCTAGGCTGCTCCAAGAGATAAGACAGCAACCACAAAAGCTGCAGCAATTTTCCAGTCTTCCTTTGGAGGCATCAGAAAACCCGAGTTCAATTCTAGCTTCAGACACTTAACAGCTGAATAACCCTGGTCAAGTCACTACCCTGCTGCCTGCCTCAATTTCCCCAATTGTAAAATGGGTATAATAAGAGCATCTACCTCCCAAAGTTGTTGTGAGGATCAAGTAAGATATTTGTAAAGTGCTTAGCACTGTTCCTGGCCCATAGCAGGTACTTAGTAATGTTGGCTTGCTCCTTCCTAGTAGTAAAAATCCCTTTATTTAAGGCCCACTCAGCCCTGCAGCAATGTCATGCACATTCAGACACAGCCAGGAAAGTAGGGGAAGGGAATGAGACCAGTTCTGAATCTTCCCAACCACAGTCATCCAGCCTTCATCACTTCATATGGTCCATAAAGGACAGATTGAAAACAGAACTGAAGACCTGGAAGGGGCCTCAGAGGGCCACCAGACCAACTAGCTCCTAGACCCAGAATCCCCCAGGGCACACCCTCCCTCCATGAAGGGTCATCTGGTCTTTGAGGCCCACTTGAGTAAAAGGGAAGACGGTACTTCCACAGGCAGCCAATCGTCCATGTAAACAGCTCTCCTTGTTAGAGAGTTTTCAGCCTCTCCCAGCCAAGGAAAACAGGCCTAAGCCCTCCACCACCTGCCTGTCAAATGCCTTTCTTTTTTAAGCATTAATGATGCCTTTTGTTTTTACCCATGACATTCACCTCTAAATAAAGCCCTGCCCTCCCCAACAAGTCTTCTCTTGTACCAAGACTTTAAAAAAAAGAGGGGGAAAACCACAAAACACAAAGAAGTTGAAGCTGAATAACTACAATGGCCAAGACTGGCCCCTAAGAATAGCCTAGAAAACATGCCTCCCTCCATTCTTGGCAGAGATGGGAGAATACAGGTGTGGAACGGCCCAAACATTGCCAGATTTCGTTGGTGAATTGGATAGTTTTGCACCTTGGCTCGTCTGTTTCTTTTTTAATTCTTTTTTATTCTGTGTTAGGAAGCACGGTTCCCAGATCGAAGGGGGTGGGGGGAAGGGAGGGAGCAAATAACAATATCTGATTCAATACACATAGCCTAGAACCAGGAAGACCCAAATTCAAAGGTGATTTCAAACACTTATGAACTGTGTTACCCTGGGCAAATCTGCCTTGGTTTCCTCCATTATCCAGTGGGGATGACAATAGCACCAACCTCACAAAGTTGTTGAGAAGATCCAGTGAGATATTATTTGTAAAAAACACTTAATATAGTGCCTGACACATAGTAGGTGATATTACAAATGATTATTCCCTTGCCCTAAACAGTTTTGCAATGTATAATTAAATTAAATTAAAGTGTGTCCCAGTCATTATGGGAAAAGTTAAGAATCTGCAAAGTGCTATTTCTGAAAATCCAAGGATTTCTAGGATTTATGAACAATTAATATAGCTACTAATAGTCATGTGATTGAACAATGATTTCCAAGGATACAATAGGAGCCACATGAACTGACAAGTATGCTGGCTTGGGAACTAAGAGAAAGAGGCCCCTATTACATGCTCTTTGACTAAGTAAATCACTGAGGCCAATCATTCTTTGCTCAAACGGGGATTATCATTTCTTTGGTCTCTACCTCACAAGGTTTTAGTGAAGAGCACACAATATAGGAGATATATACCACACTAAAAAGAAATCACCTTAGAAGTGCAGCGATACCAGCAAGGTGGAACTGGGGCTGTTTATATCTAAAACTCAACGCTAACATTATAAGCAAAGGTGAAACACTAAAGGAAAGATGCTCCCTTTCCCTGGTATACTTTGACATAATTCTAGGAATGTTAGAAATAGCACTGAGATTATGGGCATAAAAATGGGCAAAGATGAAACGAAAGTATTCCTATTTGCTGATGACATGGTATCCATAGAAAACCATAAGGAATTAGCAAAGAAGCAAACTGAGAAAATAGATACTCTCTAAGGTAACGGTACAGCCAATAAACAAAAATCAACAGTATTTCTCGGTAACCATCACAAAATCCAAGAGGAAAGAACAGGAATAACTAGACAATGCATAAAATAAAAGCACTGGGTGTCTTCCTTTGCCCCTCTGCTCATCTCTCTATACAAGCTTTCCCTCAGTGAAGCCCATGTTATTCAGCCATGGCAGACAATGGAACTCCTCTAAGAAATGGGGAAAAGGGCATCTGAGGATGTAACAAAGATACCAGTGCTGTGTGAGGTCTGAGACAGGAACGATTATTTCTGAGGATCACAGGAATAGAATCAGAACTAAGCAATTAACAAGTATTTAGTAAGGGACTCCTATATGCCAGGAGAAGAAACAAAACAATGCAGAAAATAACCCTAAAAGCTATTAGTAATAACACTACTAATCACACCAAATCCCTATGTAGACAAGGGCTACTACTACCTAAAACAAGCCTTGATTCCTTAATGAATATTATTCATTTTGTCAGGGGCTTTGAGGGCCTGTCTTCTTGAAAGGCACATTCTTCAGGGAGGCTTATGTGGATTGGTAGAACAAATTGGGAGAAACTCTGGCTAGAAAGAAAATAATGGGAAGAATAATGAAAGGAAGTTAGACTAAGCCACACCAAGCAAGGTTTGAAATCAAAGTCACTTCCTCTTACCCAGAAAAGGAAAAACAGAGAAGTGATTTCCAAGTCCACCTCCCCCAGGGCTGCGAGGGGAAGGGGCTCTTTTTAAAGGGCTGAAGCATAGGATTCAGTCTGCAATGAAACACAATTTTGCCCTTTTTAAAAACTGCCCATTGAAAGAGCCATAGTCAAACAAATTGCTATCTTCGTGTTTATCCAAAAATGACTCTAAACAATGGGAAAAAGTCAAACAACACCAAGGCTCCTAGTTAACAAGTAAAATAAATTCCAAGAAACTGAGGAAGTTTATTTTCAGTGAAGGGTATGTACCGGATCCTAGATTTAGGGCAGGAAGGGACCTTACAGGCCATCAAGTTTAAACACTTAAATTTTACAGGCCAAGAAACTGAGAGAAAAACAAGTAACAGAGAGGAGGAGGGAGACAGAAACAGAGAGACAGGAGAGGAAGAGACAGGGAGAGGGAGCAAAAAAGCAAGCAAAACAGGGACAGAAAAGAAGAGGGAGGGGGAGAGGGAGACAACAAGAGAAAGTCAAAGAGAAAAGGGAAGAGAGGGACAAAGCAAAAGAGAGGGAGGAAGGGAAAAGAAGAGGTAGAGAGAGAGAGGGGGGTAATCTATCCAAGCAGAGTGCCCCTGGACATGGACCATGAGCTGGTTCAGACAAGCAGAGTGTCTTGTTAAAACCCTGGAAGGCCCAATAGCCATGGCTTGCTTCCCCTGGGTACTACATGAGTTCATACAGATGCTGTAGGCTTCCTGTTGAGGGTGTACATGCTTGCAGAAAGGTGCAGCTCAGCTCAGGTTTATGGGATATGCTACTTTTCCTATGGTACTTTCATTAAATAATTTTGCTGGGCATGGGGGACATGCGGGGGGGGGGGAGAAATACCCTTGAAGCACTTCAGAAATTCCAATTGTGATCACTATTCTTTGATAATACATTCCCAACAAAAAGTCACCGTTTAGCTACCTGTGGAACAGGAAAGAAAAACATACCTCTCCCCGCAAAAAAACACCTTTGATTTTTACTTAAAATGTTCAATCCAACTTCTGAAATCCCACCCCACCCCACAATGGCTATCCTTGGGATCTGCATCACACTGATGGGAGGGAGCTGGAAGGACCCCAGAATTCTACCCAAGGCACTAACCAATCCTAATTTCAGATAACAGAGAAGTGACAGACCAGAGGCCCAGAAGAATCCATGCAATGCACTGGCTGGTTTTATTTGACTCTCCATGTTTGTTAAAAGGGGATGATGTCTACTGGGGAGGGGGGAGGAGAGGCTAGTGAATAGTGACAGACATGGAAAAATGCATTAATAAAACATTTTTTAATGTAAAAAAGAAAGAATGTATGTAGAAGGAGGTAGAAATAGAGCAATTCCATTTTCTGAATCATTTTCAGTCATCTCATGGCCCCATTTGGGGTTTTCATGGCAGAGATACTGAAGTGGTTTGACATGTTCTTCTCCAGCTCCTTTTATAGATGAGGAAACTGAGGCAAACAGGGTGAAGTCACTTGCCCAAGGTCACACAGCAAGGAAGTGTCTGGATTTGAACTTAGCAAGATGATTTGTTCTGACTCCAGGCTCAGAGCTCTATGCACTATAATGCCACCCAGATGCCCACAATTGTGGGCAGTTCTGTTACTACTTGGATGAATCAAATATAAATGTCATTTTTAAAGTGTACATAAAAAAAGAGGTTCACAGTTTCTCCCCCAATCCTCTTCCCAGTTATTTTACATCCTGAATGAGAACTACATGATTTCATTTACAATTTAATCATTGTTTTTAAAAGCAGACAGGTCCAGGAGACCAAGGCCCAGAAACTCCTGGCTCCAGCACTAACTCATGACCCTCCCTTCCCCAGGGCCATAGCTCATTTCCTCCCCAGAAGTGAGCCATACCACCCCTAACTGTGAACAATAATGGGGACAGGGAAAGGGGAAGGGGCTTGTTTAGAGAAGCAGAGTTATAATCTCCAATTCAATCTTCAATTAGAGATTAAGAGAACTCCAAAGAAGAAAATCAACACCTGGAATCCCAGCCCCAGCCCCTTCCAAGGTAGGCTGGTGGCTTCCCGTCTTCCGGCCAAGCAGCCCTTCGGTGGCTAGCCTCAAGCTGTGGGAGCACTTCACACGTCCCTGATATATCCCACCCAGGGCCCCAGATATTTGGGGTCGTCACTCTTCAATGAATGAAGGAGTGAAAAAATATTCAATAAGTGCTTACTGTGTGCCCAGTAGTGACCAAAGCTGTGAGAATGTAAGCATTAAGTGCTTACTTTGTGCCAATCACTTTGCTGCAAGCTGAGGATCACATACAAAAATGAGCCAGATAAACTCATTCTAAGACAAGGAGAGGCACAGAGAGGAGCTGGAGCCAGAGAAGGTGGTTTGGTTTGGGAAGTCACAGAGCCTGCCTCCTCCCCCTGGTAACTTCAGGGCCATCTCTTGTTTAGCCAGTATAGAGTTTGCTTTGGACATATTTGTTTGTAAGGGGTCATCTCCAGTCTTCCTGATCTATATCTAGCCACCAGACCCAGATGGCTCTAGAGGAGTGAGTGAATGCACTGCCCTCCCTCACTTAAATCCAATTCACTTGCAAGTCATGGCACCACTTTCCTGATGTCACAGTCCTCTTCCTTGACTCTCACCAGTCAATCAATCAGTCTACATTGATTAAGCACCTACTGGGGATACAAAAGGAGGCAAAAGAAAGAGGGACAAACAATTTTTTTGTAGGCTCCTCATTAGCCTGGAAGCCCTTGAGGGCAAGTTCTTTCATTTGCCTCTTTTTGTATGCCCAGCCCTTAGCATAGTGCCTGGAATATAGTAGGTGCTTAATCAATGTAGACTGATTGACTGACGGGTGAGAGTCAAGGATGAGCCCTTTCTAGAAGCAACAGTGCTGGAGATTTGAACACAGATTCTACAGAAACAAGCAGAAGGAAGGCTCTCTCACTTGCACAGTGACCCAAAATGTTTTTCCCTATGAGCCAGTCTATCTGGTTTAGTGAAGAGAGAGCACTCACTCACTCACTAGTCCCAGAGGTGGAACCCAATTCAACCTGTGCCTTTGATATTGACTTTATATGACCCTAGGCAAGTCATTTCATCTCTTGGAGTCTCAGTTTTCCCATCTGTGAAATGGAGATAATAGTACATACACTACCCACCTCCTAATACAGCAAAAAGCTGTATACCTGAAAGTGCTACGGGAAGGTGAGTTATGATGAAGGAGGCCAGAGGACAGGGAGAGTGCTGGACTAGGACACAAGAGGATGTGGGATGGACTTCCATCTCCAAGGAAGTTTCTTAATCTCTTAGAGACTCAGTTTCCCCATCTGTAACAGGGGTATAAGGGCAACTAGGTGGTCCAGTAAATAGAACACATTAGACCTGGAGTCAGGAAGACCTGAGTTCAAATCCAGCCTCAGACATTTATTAGCTGTGTGACCCTGGGTAAGTCACTTCACCCTGTTGGCCTCAGTTTGCTTATCTGTAAACTGAGCTGGAGAAAGAAATGGCAAACCATTCTTGTATCTTTGCCAGGAAAACCCCAAATGGGGTCACAAAGAATCAGACATGATTGAAATGACTAAACAAAATGGGCATAATAATATCTTACAGGATTGTTGTGAGAATTAAATGAGATAAGCTATATAAAGCACTTTGCAAACCTTACTATGCCATCTCTCTATCTATATGTATACATATATAATACATAATATAATGCAATAATAAATATACATACATAGATCAAGTGAAATCAGAGCTGTAATTTCACTGACATGTTGAGTTCCTGGGGAAGAAAATTCCCACTGATGAAGATCAGTACAATTTATAATCTTAGGAAGTAGGCTCAGATACTGGAGGATTAAATGGTCCCACCGACAGTCCTAACTGGATTTGAAGTCACCTCTCAAAAGGCAGTACAACACAGTGGGAAAATCACTGGCTTTGGAGTCAGAGGACCCAGTTGTGCTAATTTGACCTCTGAGGTTTGCTGCCTGTATGACTGTGGGGTAGTCACATCATTCTCAGCTTCCCTACAATGAAGGGGTTGGATTAGATGATCCCCTGAGAACCTTTCCACCTCTCTAGGTCAACAAATCTCAGTCTTTTTGACTTTAAAACCATTCTCTACCCAGTCCGAAGCAATGTCTCTGATTATATAAATATCAGATACAAACAGACACACAAAAATGTGTGGGTAATTTGATCTGTGGCACACATTATGCCTGGGCTTTCAACACAGAAGAGAACGGAGGATATTCAAAAGGAGACAAAGACAGGCAAGACAGCTTTGAAACTAACATGCTGAATAAATCCTAGTCTGTAAAAAGAAATAAACTATCTCTACTGGATACAAGGTTTCGTGTATCTTCCTCTTTGGCAACGAAGGACAAACATACAATGTGTGAATGTGTGTGTGTGTGTGTAAAATTTAATGTTCGGTATTTGTAAAATACAGAAGAAAAATAATATTAATATATATCTATATATGTGTATACACACATACATACACAAATAAATGTGTATAGATAGATGATAATCATATACCTGAGTTTGTTTAGACATTTTCTGGTCAATAGGTACTGTTTATCAGAGATTTTTCACATACACACATTTATATGTATATGTATATGTGTATGTGAATATGTATGTACACAATATTTATAAAATAAAATTATTTATCAAACAAAATACAAATATCATGTTTATAAAACAACATGTAACATGTTTATAAAATCTATAATATGCATGTTATATATTTATATACATACATTGATTTTTATGAAAAGTCTCTGAGAAACAGAATCAGTGTCCATTGACCAGAAAATGGCTAAACAAACTCAGGTACATGATTATAATGAGATATTTCTGGGCTGTAAGAAATTACAAATATAAAGAATTTAGAGAAGCCTGGAAAGATTTCCATGAACTAACACAAAGTCAAGTCAGTAGGATCAGGACAATACTATCCACAACGACTAAACCATTATCAATGGAAAGAACCAACCACAACAAAACAATTTAAACCAAATGCTATGAAATTATAATGACCAACCTCAGGCCCAGAGAAGAAGTCCACCAGGAACCTCCCTCCCTGCTTTGTCACAATGCCAGGCTATGGGTGGAGGACACTGCAGACACCACTTTTTTCAATATTTTGGTTAGCTTTGATGAAAACTTTTTTTCCTCTCTTTTTCTATTCCTTATTATAAGAGACGGCTCTATTGAGAGGCAGGTGAGGCAAAAATAAAAAAAAATACAATTTTATTAAAAAGAAAATGTTTCAGGGCTTCAAAGAACTATGTTACATGTACTTTAAATATTCCTTTCCATTTTTCCCAATGGTCACATTTTGTCACAGTTCCCTTTTCTAAAACAAGGATGCCACATGATAGAAAAATGTCAGTTAATCATGGTGTGATTCACAATTACACAGCCCTTTCTGTTCACTATTCGGCACCAAAGCTTTTTAATCTCCTTTCTTGCAGCTTCTAAAATTCCTGCTCAAGGAAACCAGAATCAGCCTTGGCTAAATCCTTCCTCAACGTCCTATTTCAGTGAAAGATCTATTTCTAAGATTTATAAACTGACACTAGCTTGTTAATTACTTCTGGATAACTGCAGTCTGCTATTCAGTATCTCATTTTGGCCACCCTCCGCTCCCATCCCCTGCCCCTCTTTTAAGCATCTTATCCACATGTGGTGCTTCCAAAGATAACCACTCTCTCCTAGAGCTCCCACTAACTCCCTAACAAAGAGAATGGGACTACTGTGAGTAGGGCTGAATAACTGGCACTGACGGAAAATCTTGTCTCAAAAACTTTTCCCCTAGATAAAAAAATTTTCTTGCCTCCAGTGACCAAGAAATGCTAATTCTAACACATGAGGAGGTCAGGACAGGAGTATCTTTTGATGGGTGCCAAGGTGAGGGACCTTGTGAAAGACTGTCACATTCAACTGGGCCAACGTTGCAACCCAGAAATATTAATTAACTAGGCAGGTACCCCAAGAAAGTCTAATACAGAAGGAAAAACCCACAGGTGTGCAAACAGAGAGTAGATTTTTGCTTTGCGGCAAAGGGGGTGACCATCAATTGGGACTGACTGAAAAACATAATACGTATGTAACAGAATATTACTGCTCCATAGAAATAATGGAAGGTATAGCTTCAGAGAATGATGATGACGATGATGATAGACACACAGTACTTATGCAATGCTTTGAGTTTGCCAAGTACTGTACATATATTAATTCATTTGATCCTTATAACAACCCTTGGAGGTCAACACTAATTTTATCCCCGTTTAACAAATGATGAAAGTGAGACACAGTGAGAGGTCCAGTATCTTGCCAAGGTCACACTGCTGGAGAGCTCTGAGGTAGAATTTGAATTCAGGTCTTCCTGACCCAGGTCCTGAATTCCATCTACTGCCCTACGGAGCAGCCTAAATTTTGGAAGACTTGTACAAACACAACAATGAAAAGGAAAACACTCTGAAATGAAATTTCAGAATGCTAATCAACACCATGAGATCATAATTTCAGACATGAAGCCACGCAAAATCTTACTCCTCTGTGATCCAGCAGCAATGGTCCATGTGTGGGTCGTCCAACACGCCACTCCAAATTCATCTCCCCGCTCCATGTCTTTACTCTGGCAGTGACCCATGCCTGGAATGCTCTCCCTCCTCCCTAAGTCTTCTGGCTTTCTTCAAGACAGTTCAAATCCCACCTCTGGCCCTTAGCAGACAATGTCTCTCTTTTCTGATCATCTTCTACTTACGCAGTATAGATTTTTCTATGTACCTAATTACTTACATGCTCTCTCCCCACTGGAAGGTATGCACCTTGAGGGCAGGAACTTGTTTGTAGTGGTTTTGAACTTTTTTCTTTCTTTTTTTTTTTGGCCTTTTTGTATACTCAGCACTTAGCACAGGGCCTGGCACACAGGAATTGAATCAATGTTTATTGTCAGACTTTTTTTGTGCCTGGTTATTTAGAGCAGGTAAAGTGAGTTTTTCCATGATTTTTCTGCCTCTGTATGCTAATAAAGGGTAGCCCTAAGGAATTACTGAGAGGCAAAAACTAGAAGGGAAGGACAGTGTCCGGCAGGACCAAAAGGACAGCTTGGATCAGCGCTGGCCCCTCCCCAGAGGGAGTAGCCAGGGCAGACAAAATCAAGGTTAAGGACAGTACTTCTGGACCTTGGATAACAGGATTAGTAGTAAAGAGTTACTGGGGGTCATTTATTCGTTCAATATAGGGTACGGAATAGCCAGGAGCCCATAAAGAACCCTTGGCTTCCAGGAGATTCCAAAGGAAGTTTATCCAAGAGAGACACACAAACAACCAACTGACCAACCAGCCTGAATTTCTGGCTGGATGCTCCACTGCTTTCACCCCTCACAACGGATTCAGACTCCCAACGAACCATTTGGGCCCTGGCAGGTATAGACAGCAGCTCAGGAGAGAGAGGAACAGGACTCAAGGCTCTCACCCTTCCCCTGGCCTCTAACTCCAGGCCTTGGACAAATGGCCTCACCTGAAATGGTTCATTGTCCTCATCAGAAAAATGGGTATAGACAGTAATCCCTGGCCACAGGAAACTGTCACCACTAAATAAAAGGATGAGGCGAGTAAGTCTGGGTCTAGTTAAGCGTCGGGATTTCAGAATCCAACAGAATCCAAGAAATAACCTAGTCCAATAGACTGTGAGCCTCCCCAGGTCATGTCTCCATCCGTGTATCCTCAGGTAAGTGAACAGGGTTTTTCCACACAGTAGGTACTTAATAATTGTTTCTTGCATCAGTATTTAAAGGCCTGGCCTCAGGGCCAGGACTTGGGCTTGCCCAAGGTGGCTCTTTATCTTCTCAGTGCGTGTCCCTCAAAGTGGGGGGGTTCCCAAGAAACGTGTGTAAGGAGACAAGAGGAGCGCCCCAGACCCTCCCCCTCTCCCCACTAGTTCGAGAAATGCTTGTCTCAAGGAGCTGGGGGGTGGAACCGGCAGGGAAAGGGGAGAAGGGGGAGGGGAGCAAAGGAAGGGTGGGGGGAGGGGAGAAAGGAGGGGTGGGGGAGGGGAGCAAAGGAGGGTGGGGGGAGGGGCTGGAGGAAGAGGGAGGGAAGGAATGAAGCAGAGAGGAAGGGAGGAATGACAGATGGACGGGGAGGAGAGCTGGGGGAGAGCAATAAGGAGGAGAGGACGGAGGGAAGGACGCCCCACCCCGGGCCAGGTCCAGGGGCCTGGGACCCTCCCTCGCTCACTCACCCTCCTTGGCTCTCTTCTTCCGGCCCAGCGTGCCTCCGAGCTTGCCCAGGAAGGACTCGTCCTTCTTGGCCCGGGGCGGCCGCAGCGGTGGCCCCGGGGAGCGGAGTGGGGCCGCGGGCAGCGCGGACATGGGGTCGGCGGGGACACCGGCGGGGGGACGTGCGCGAGGCTGCCCGGGAACGGGGAGCGCGTGTGCGAGCGTCCGGGAGCGGAGTGAAGCGGGAGCCGGGTCCGGCCGCGCCCCGCCCCCGCCTCGGAGCCCCGCCCCTGGCCCCGCCTCGAGACCGCGGCCCCGCCCTGCCTCGGAGCCCCGCCCATGGCCCCGCCCCGGGACCGAGGCCCCGCCCCGGGCCAGGCTGCTAACCCTGGCTGACCTTGACCTCAGGGCCCCGGGCTGCCACCCCGCCCCGACGAGGCCTGGAGCTGGAATGGGCGTGGTCCCCAAGCACCCGCTCGCGGCACCCACCCTCACTCTACAGAGGCCCAGATCAAGCGAGTGAGCATTTATTGAGCTCCTACTGTGTCCCGCGCCGTGCACCTGAGCGGGGAGAGGCGCAAAGAGTCCAAAAACATCCCCTGCCATCCCAGAATCTAGAGTCTGTCCTCGGGTGCGCGGCCAAGTCAGCGCAAACGGTGTACAAAAGCGGGGCCGAAGCCCAAGGCCACCGAGATCTTTGGTCCCACAATCGATGCCCAGAGGGAACCTTTCAGAGGCTGCTTCCGAGTCTTCCGCAGCCGGGCTGGTGGGGGCCAGACGAGGGACCACGAAGTCCGGGGTCTGTCTGACCTGCACCGTCCAGGCAGGTTTCAGCGCCCAGAGGGCAGTTGGACAAAGGCTCACACTGATCGGAAGAGAGTGCCAAAAAGGGCCCGAGTGCCCGGAAACTGCCAACCTACCCCTATGCCCCTCTGGTGGCCAGCCTGGAGATGAGACTCAACCAAGAGGCTGCAGTTCCCTATCTGCTTGCAGCAGGGACCCAGTGTGGTGGCCCCTCACCAATGCCTGCCTCCATATTCTGGCTGAAAACTAATTACAACCATCCAGGGCACCACAAGCCCCTGGGTCTCCAAGGAAGATCTGTTCCCATCCGTCCTCCATCCCAAGAGTTCTCCCCAGGGCAAAGTCCTGAGCAAGAGAAGTGGGTGCAGGGTCAGCCCAGCTCAGAAATGACCCACATGCTCATACACACACACATCTAGATCAAAGGAAATGCCTGCACACACACACGCGGGTGTCAGAGCTGAACTCTTTGACCCAGAAATCAGAGTCCGGCAATGTTCTGGAGCCATGTTCTGGAGTTCCATTCTGGGTCCTGGAGTGGCCCTGTGGGCTGCAGGATTTCCCCCAACACTTGAAGTCTAGGTAACCACAAGTGTGAACCGCAAGAGGAAGGTAAAAATCTGAAAGTCAGTGGGGTTAAACCACCAGCGACCCAAACAACTACCCCAGACAGGGTCAAATTAGTCTTTTCTAAAATGGATTAGTCCTCTAATTTTTTTTATTCCAAAAATTTAATAAACAAATGCACAAAATTTTTTTTAAAGATCATATATAAAATCCCTAAGGGAAGGGGGACCTGCGGTTTTATCTGACTAGGGAGTTCCCAAAATAAGAAATTCCCTTCACCGGTACAAATGATCAACTGCTAAATTTATGGTCTTATAATAAGGGTGGGGAACCTTAGGCTTTGAGGCTACATGTGGCTTTCTAGATCCTTGGGTGCAACCTTTTGACTGAGTTCAAGTTTTACAAAACAAGTCCTTTTACGAAAGGGATTTATGTTCTGTAAAGTTTGGATTCAGTCAAGGGCTGCACTTGAGGACCTACAAGGCCACAATGTGGCCTCTAGGCCACATCTCCCCCATCCCTGTCTTAGAAATTGCCTGAGAGGTTCAATGTCTTGGGTTCATGGGTCACACTGCTAAATACAAGTCCTTGAGTCTTAAATTACCTAGACTATTGCTGAGAGGCAGAGGGACTTTCTAAGTCCACAGAGCCAGCATCTGTCAGGGGTGATCCTGACCAAGGATACCTCTCTTTCCACTGCCTCCTTCTGTCTTTCTCACAAAACCATAGAATCCATTCTGTACAGTCTGTGTTAAAAATGCATGTACAGCAAAGGCTTTCCTCACATGTAGCCTGCCTGGAGTAGGGGGACTTGAAGGGGTAGAACACATCTCTAGCCTCTTCTCCAATTCTCCAAAAGAGATTTTCTTTGTGCCAATGGGGAAGCAGGAGGTTGGGAGGCTAGAATTTTGGCCCTTCTGCTCTCCTTAGACAGAGATGTTCGTGGGCTACCATTGTATCTATCTGCCAGTGAGGTTGAGGAGATGAACAGTCTCAAAAGATCCAAGACCTTGACCTCTTTTTACAGACGAGGAAACTGCCTCTGCTGACATTCTGCCAATTTGTGGAGACAACAAGCATTTATTAAACTTTTACTGTATGCCAGGCACTGGTCTGAGTGCTGGGAATACACAAAAAGCCAAAAACATGGTCCCTGCCCTCACTGTAATAGGAGGGCACTGTAACATGCAAACAACCATGTACAACCAGACCTAAACGGTAACTGTGACGTAGTCTCAGATGGAGGGGGCCTCAGTTGTCTCATCTGTAAAATCAGGATAATAACAGCAACCAACTCTTAGGGTTGTTGTAAGCATCAAATAAGAACATGTCTGTAGAAATACTTAGTACAATGCCTGGCACACACATATGTGTGTATCTGTCTATGTATGTGTGTGTGCGTATCTATCTGTCTACATATGCGTCTATATATATATGTGTGTGTGTATCTATCTGTCTATATATGTGTATGTGTGTATCTGTCTATATATGTGTGTGTGCGTATCTATCTGTCTACATATGAGTATGTGTGTATCAGTCTATATATATATGTGTGTGTATCAGTCTATATATATATGTGTGTGTATCTGTCTATATACGAGTATGTGTGTATCTGTCTATATATATGTGTGTGTGTATCTATCTGTCTATATATGTGTATGTGTGAATCTGTCTATATATGTGTGTGTGTA